>OX637287.1:53140283-54340283 GCA_951799445.1 Pseudisothecium myosuroides | reverse complement strand
CCGTCGGTTTCCACCAATCAAAATCCAGAAAACCAAGAGTTTGGACTCTCGACCCTTCACACTATGCCCGAAGGTCGAGAGTCCATCGCCCGCAAAACTGCCTACATGGTAGAGAAATGCCTACATGGCGACGGACTCTCGATTAGAGTTTGGGTCTCCGTTTTTGGCCGTCCCAAACTCTAATCGAGAGTCCGTCGATTTTTTTTCAGAAAAATGTCAGAAATTACAAGACTGGGTTTGCAGTTTTGGCAGTAGGTACGTTGTTATTTGTTATTTGTTATTTGTCGCCGATGGGGTTTGAAACCTAGTGTCCACCATGACAATGGAGAGTCTTTGCATTCAATGAACCTACTTCCCTTAACCTACTTCCCTTCAATGATCAATGCCACCATTTTATTCCATTTATATCCTTCATATTCCTTGTTTGATGAGAAGAGCATGTGCTGTGATTTTTTTTCCAAGGCCATTTTGGACTCTTTTCTCATGTTTTTTTTATCTTTTACTTGAAAAAATTGACACATGGGTGAGGTTTGGACTTTGGGCTTGGCCTTTAGAGGCTTCACACTATGGCCGGCCAAAGGCTCCAATTCCTAAATTTTGGGGCCTATTTATTGCCAATTTCTTTGGCTCTCACCAAAGTTTGGACTCTCACTTCCACGGACTCTTGACTTGGTCGGGCATAGTGTGAAGCGGCCCTTAAAGGCAACTTTAAGTTAATCTAAAGAAATCTTGGACCAATTCCTTTGAATATTTTATGCATCCAAAATATGTCCTAAATCAATTTCTTTAAATAATACCTCATGTCATATAAGCCTTTAAGCACCTCGGGGTCCACTATCCTTTGAAAAGATGCAAGCAGGTCTTGTTCTTGCAATTCCCTCCCCCCCACCTTTTGAAAAAAATCCAGAGCCATGGATATCGATTAAAAAAAATCTTCCCCTCCCCTCCAATTCCGTTCATTTCCAATTAAAAAAAGTAAATAGTCACCATTGATTGTTGTCATGAAAGACAATCGGCTATATAGTACCTTAAAAGACATATGTATTGTTTTAAATGTGTGATTAGAGGTTTTTTGTTGGTATTCATTGTTGTCAGTTATGTTCTGACACAACTTCGATCAATTTTTTTAATGTTGCAATGAAAACAACAAAAAGAGAGATCAAGCAAGAAATCAAGCCATTCTTCACCTCTGGTGAGATCTTCACTGAATAGGGGTATTAAGGGGACCAAAAAATTAAAGGGACTTATCTTGGAAAATTGTAGATGTTTGAAACATGATGTAAGGTAGGAACACCCATAAGCGTGGAATTAAGGGTTTTGGAGCCTGAAAACCGATTTACAAAGCTTGAGAATAATATTTATAAGTTAGGAAGAAGAAACCAAAAATATTGGTATGTACAGATTTGCTTCAATTGCAAGCATGTGGTCATTGAAATTTTTCAAAGTGAAAAATTGGCAAAAATTTATATGTGTCAGTAGGTGATGCTAAAATAGACTCTCAAGGACATCTTTCCCGTTCTTAACAGTATCCAATACTTATCCAATCAGTGGCAAGCATGTGGTCACTGAAATCTTAATACTTGTTGGTTATGGGCCAGAAAATAGTGGATATGGGTACCAATATAGGTCACGCCCATGGAGACAGTCTTTTGTATGGGTGCTCCTACCTTACAACCCCCGGACACTTCAATAACTATTGATGTACAGAAAAGGTAGATATTTATATAGTGTGAAATGTCGATTAATTAGTATGGGTCCCCTTAATACCCCTATTTAGTGTTGAAGGTATGTTTTTGATTTCCAGCCCTCTTTGAATCTCCATCAAATACAAAATTTGTGTTTCTTTCTTTCTTTCTTCATAGTTTATAATATATATGCTTTTATAAATTCTAGGGCTTGCAAGGATGTATGTTTGATATATTGAAGCAAGGACTAGGGCACAATTGAGGCTTATTTTTTGAGGTAAGTTGTCAACTTCCGTTCTTTGTTTCAACCTCCCAAATGCACATGTTTCTCCAACTTGTAGATGGTTTGCACTTATGTCTTAATTTTCAAGTTTAGTCAGAAAGAAATTGTTTGCTTACAAAGATTGAATGAAAATTTGTATACAAACATTTCTTATGAGAGCCTTTGTAGGTTCATTGCACCTCATATTTTATTACAATGGCAGATTTGAATGGCACAAGTTTGGTGGAAAAAACTGCTTGTTCACAAAGGAACTTGAATCATAATCGCAAAGATGGAATGAAATAGAAATTTTGTATTAGAATGTGTTGGAAATCTAAATGCTGAAATTTTATGATAGTTGTTTAATTATTATTTTTCAAATGTTGCAGGAAAGAGGTAGAAGGGGATAAAGTTGGAGAACAAGAAATAAAATTGAAGATGAGGTCGTTGAAGGGATTAGGGCTTAGGATTGAATGTAAAAGTATTTACATTTAATGAAAAAATGGGTGGTTTACCCCTTTGAGAATTTGTATAAATTTTTTACAACCAATGGAAAATTGACACATGTACCCTTCTTGTATTCATTTATGGTTTTTATTGCTTTTGACATGGTTTGACACTGTCACTATCACCTCCTATCACCTCAAAAGAGGCAATAACTGTTGTACCAAGTCACAACAACAACAACAACGTTCTTTGGTCTTCAAGGGGTGCATCCATCTAAATTTTCACTTCTTATTGTGTTAGTTGATTAATATTTAAATGGTTTGAATGCTAAAAATACTATATTATATTACTACCTCTGTCCCAAAATGTTTCGGATTAAGGCTAAAAATAACATTTTAAGAACCAATTGTTTGCTAAAAGTAGAATTGGTGTACTTCTAGCATTCTAGAAACTTTGAGTTTAAGAGACCTTTTTAAAGTGTAGTTTTGGAATATTGAAAAGTATAATTTGGGGGGTATTTTCAAGGAGCACCTTTGGTCAATTAATTGTTCAGTGTGAGGTCATCATTTTGTAGGCATATACTATAGTGTATGCCTCACACCATGTGTGAACTTTTGTTCCACCTCCTACAGCTTCATCTCCTTCAATTGGGCAATATTCAAAGAGATGCAAATAATAAGAATGAATAGTGTTGATTGATCCCTTCAATCATTTCATTTGTCTTTTGATTGATGATTGCATGGATGGAGGGGGGACTACTACTTGGAGTTGTTTTGATGGTCCTAAATAGCAATCAAAAACCAAATCTAACTAATTTGCAACATCACAAAGTGCAATAGGAAGATCATTTTGGGACAAAAAATTAGGGCCAATAAAAAGATCATTTTGGAATAAAGGGAGTTTAAATTTTGTGTTACAAAAATATTCTATAATTAAGATAGTGAAAGTATGTCAAATCAAGAATAATTTCTATTTTAGTTCCCAAAGTAACCTTCCAAATATATGTAGTGTAGTTTTTTCAAAAGAATTATATCTTGAACTAAGATACATCAAAATAAAACTATATCAAAAGAATAAAAATATATATTGCAACTATTTTTATTCTAAAATATTCAATATTTGGGTGTAATTGAACATAAAAATAATTTATAGTATATAATTTATAATATTAGTAATAGCCATTGTAAATCTAATCTTACAGATGTAATTCATAATTCAAAAATTATCATATTTATTTACAAATCAATACCAAATCAATTCTAAAAAATACGCCTATGCAAAACTTCAAACTAGGAAATAAATGAGGATATTTAGATGCCATTAGTCAAGCCCATTATCATTCATAGAGCCAAGTTTTGTAGGGGCCTTAATCCCTAAATGTTGTGTTCTACCATAAGTTGCATTCATTATCTTCAAAGTTAGTTTTAATCCAATTAGAAGATGCAAAGAAGGTGATATGGACTTTGTTGAATGCACAAGGAAGCTACCTATCATAAATTGTTGATGGATTTTACCAATGTATGTCATGTTTATACTTTAAAAAAAATTAAAAAATAACTGAATGTTTAAAGTTTTTGTTTGTTAAAATATTCATTATATGTAGAAAGTTCTAACAATTTGAATACAAATTAAAAAACTATGTTCATAATATACTATATTAATAACATTTTATATTCAGCCAATCATATCAAAATCATAGACAAAATCTAAGTACTAAAAAAAAAATTATATTTTGGATGAACATTTGAAATTAAATTCTTTTACATTGGTTTTACAAAGATTTATAGATATTTTTTCAAATTTTGACAACAAAAATATTTTCTTAAGACTAAATTATATTTAACATCTCATCTTTTAATGCAAACTTTGAAAAGATTGAGGGAGTCATATATAATGGCACACCTAGATTTTGTCTAAATTCTTCAAGCATTATGCAATTGATTGTTGGGTGTTTGCAAATTACAAAGTATCAATGTTTTTGGCACAATGCACTAGTATGCATTGTTATAAAAACTTTGAATATTCATACCGTTAAATGCATGTTGAATTTGGGGTAGAACTATAGAAGCAAGTTTTTTACAAACTGGTTCTATCTAAGGTACATAAATGCATTGAAAAAATCAATGAGAAAATTTCTACAAAAATTGGGTGACAAAATTTACACAAAATGAGTACTTCAACGCAAAGCATCATGCATACCAAATTTAGGAATCTCATTGATGACAAATGGATTTTTTAAGAATTTTTCAATAAAAATATTTACTTTCACAAGGACTGTATCTCTGACTTTTATATTGATGAAGAAAACTTCCACATCCATATGTATTTGTGACTTTCATTTTGATAATATTGGAATTGAACATATGTGAAATTAGAGAGATTTTTGTAGGTTGGAAAAATGGTTTGTTGGTGGTATTAGGTGGTGTGCCTTTACTTATACTAGTCAAAAGACACCCAGCTACATTACGAAAGCTTGTTGTCCCCATAAGGTAGTCTCTCTTAAATGATCATTTAAAGAGTTCATAGCCTTTGGGGGGAAGCTAAAACCCTTGAAACAATTTTCAATAAATTTTAGTAGGAAGAAAAATAAGATAGGCATCGTTTCATATTTTTTGAATCTTCGTAGAATTGGTTACAAATCGTTGAAGTTGAAATGCATTGGTCACTAAAAGCAACCACCTCCTAAAATGTACACTACTAGTACATTGAAGAAAGAAAAACATACCTCTGTGTCATGATCGCTTTTAGAGCATGGGTGCTTTTAGAATAAACTACCTTAACCTCCTTTCTATTACCATAGCACTTTCCCTTATCAATTACTCCATACAATGTTTAATTAGCATAACTTGCACCTCGAAAAACAGTCTCAAGAGTATATACAGTGGCCAAAAGTGTTTTTATTTTAATGAAAATCAAAACCAAAATCACTTGTCAAATCCAGGTATTGTGCCTAATAAATCCTGGAACGGTAGTGAGGTGAACCATTGTTGTCGAACTTCATATTCGTAACATCTGCAGGTACCCAGAATCATTTGAGCTTGCTGTGGAGTACTGGTACCTCCCGTCCTCAAACCATCCATCTCTGGATCAGTAAGACAGTAACTGTCACTAACATATTAATATGGATTGAAGGCGGTGCAATGTATGAGATGATTTGGATTTGTGCCCAAGCTAAGTTATTAGTATTTGCCCAATTGGTGGAATTGGGAGCCGAGAGCCTGCGTCGTAGGGGGTACCATAGACACAGCCATTAGTTCCGCATGATGATCTCTGAGTTCGTACATTTGCAGTACACGGACAAATTTGCCCTTGGTTTGCTCACAAAGTCACAATGGGTGCAAAACGGTCCGAGGACACAGCGGTTGAATGTTGGGTTGGGTCTAACTTCGGATTTGCAGACTCAGACATGTTTGTTTGTTGCAGCAACCGCTGTTTTGGCTTCCATTGGGTCTGTTTTCATGTTTTTCAAACTGCAAATGGCTATGTTACCAATAGGAAGCTGTTCGTAACATGTCTCAATGGCGGATTTTGTGATGGGAGTCACGACACTCACTCACTCAAGGGTCATGACACTACGTACTTAACCCTTCAAGGACGAAGGGTGACCCTTGAATTCATCCTTTTGCATTACCGTGTGAATCATTGGCTTAAAAAATTGCAAAAGCGCTCATCGGAAGTCAAGCTATTGTAGAAGATTTTCCCTTTTCACAACAAATTCTGAGGATGAATAGTGGCCTACACAGTTTGATTCCCTCTCATCCATCAGCCATGTAATGGCTGCGTCGACGTTTAAGGGTTAATATAAGGTAAAACAGTTCATTACAGACATAATGGGGAGTTTGCCTTCATGTCATTGCTGAATTTTTAAAAAAAAATTCCACTTAAAGATAAGTGATAGAAATGGCGAGAGCAATTGAAATCATATTTTTTTTTGACAAAGTGTGAATTAGTTATGAATTTTTGAAGTGTTCAGCCCATCATGGCCTAAAAGAGTCTCTAGGCTACCCCCAAACCAACAAAAACTGTATCCATAACAGTCATCTTACTCACCTAAAGCAGTCACAATATTTTCTAACATATGCTCATGTATGAAAGCCCTACAACGGTCACTTCCTACATTGAATTAACTTTAAAAACCTAGAAGTTCCTATTGTGGTAACTAATCACTCCATTCCGGTTAGCTAAGACATTGATTGTGGCCCAAATCTCATTCATTGGAAGAAAACCATAAATAATGGGATCATTCCTAGGTGTCCACAATGGTCTTTTGTCCGTAATGGGCTGTTTTACCTTAATAGATGGGACATCAAACAAACAAATTCTTAACCCCTTTTAGTCAAAGGAAGAAGAAAAAGAAGGAAAATATTCAGTACCTTTTTGACCTTTAACTCTTGGGAACAATCATCTTAAGTAAGTAAATAATGTTATGTAATTGCAATGAACAAATTGGACTTATTATTTTCCTATTGTTGAGGCGAATTATTTTCCATGGGAGAGTTTTTTGACCTCAAAGTAAGATGGACAAATTTTCCTATTGCCAACAACCTCTAGGGAAGAATGTATCATTGTTGTTAAAATTCATATTTTTACGATTGTGACTAAGGGCCTCCTTCCATGTGAACCGGGCGGGCAAAATAAGCATTAGAAGATAAGAAGATCCCACTAATTGTCTTGCCAGCCTCAATGAGTGGAAAAAAGAAGAATTCATATTTCACTGATCATCGGTGGACAACCCCATAGGTGGAGATTGGTCTACCTTGAAGGGAATCAATATGTATTGCATTCTTACTCGATCTCTCCCCACCCATCGGGTCCACATGTCAATGCAATTGCCCCAACAGACCCTATAGCTTCCCCTGCAAAGTTTGCCCACCTGATTCACATGGCAAGAGGCCTTAATCATATCACCTTGTAAATTATATCTAAGATTGTCTTCATGATGTAATTGTTTTAATTTCTTAAAAGAATATAACTTTACCAAATATCATTGTTTTAGACCTAGGATAGTTAGATTGTTTTTGGTATATCTCCAAAAATATTCTCATAACAAGTGTTCTACACCCTAACTTCCTTTTTGTCCTAATAAGGGGGAATTATTTTTTTTTCTTCTAAAAGAAAGAAGTGCTGAATTATAAAATTGAGGTGATATGCAAAGTGTTACTCCTTTGCATTCACTTGTGTGAAGCCACATGACCTATAGTCGAACTCCGATAAGTTTTTCATTTTGATAGTCATTGAATTTGCATGTAGCACACTCCAAGCATTAGATTTGGGATTTCCGAATCCTTATCCAAAGTTGATCATATCAAGGCCTCTGAGGATGTTTTTTTTCTTAAAATTATTTTTTTCCTGAGTGATATCTGGTACGACGAGCATGACATGGAATTATGACCACCTAGGAGTTTCCTGAGCATCGTAGGCATGCACGTGGAAGGAGAGAATAATGAAGTTATGTCATTCTCCCCAGATTTCATGCTTCTTATTCTCCACTTCAAGTTGATATCAGGTCCACAAATCCTCTCCCAAATCCCCATTTTCTGGAGATCTTTCAATCAGTTGACTCCCCCGGTGACTGTAAGGTAGTCTGCTCTTGAAGCGACCTTGGCCCCAAGCTAAACTCCTTGAAAAGAGTTTTTAGAAAGTTTTCATTGGAAAAGAAATGGAATTGGCATTTAATACTACAAGTCATTTCATATTTGTTGGACTTTTGTGGAACTAGTTATGAATTTTTGAAGTTGAAACACAGTGGTCATTAAAAGCGACCACCTCTTGAAAGGTACGCTGGTACATTGAAGAAAGCAAAATGTACCTTTGTGTTAGTGGTTGCTTTTAGAGCTTGGGCGCTTTCAAATCAAACTACCTTATGTGGGTCACCTTGGAGTGTATTTGAAACCTGCTTAGAAGATATAGTAGTATTCCGTATGGAAAATTGCTCGATGCAAGAAAAAGTATTTTCTTATTTCACAACTCTAAGGGATGAGTACCATTATTGCCATGTAAAATATATTCACTCCCTAAAATATTGCGGTGTTTTGAGGCCCAAATTGCTTCAATGTACTCATATTCAAAGCAAGCCTAAAATATTCATCTATATTTATTCTTGAAGAAACTCAATTGTAGGATCCTTTGGTTAAGAGTTGTTCAAGTACCTCCTCCCCAAATTTTAGAGTGAAAGTCCCCACCAATTGCAAGTTCAATGTTTTTCTAATACTTGCAAAATAAAACTCTTCATAACTTTTACAAAATTATTTGGAATGAATGGTTCAATTGTTTTTTTCCTCCTTGAAACACATGGACAATTTCCATTCAAAGGGAAACGGTACACAACTAGAGAGACAAGCCCTCGGCGGTTCAAATGTTTTTGAGTAGGTATCAATCTAAAGAAGAAAAAAATTGAAATTCATCTTCTTTTATAATATATTTTATCTTCTTGCTTTGGCATTGAAATCATATAAAGTTGTTAACTTTTGCAATATAATTTATTGGAATGATGAGAAACAGAGCTTCACATGTAGATTAGGATGATTAGAATCCATCCTAAATCTCATGCAAAAGTTCCAAATTATGAAGTCAATAGAGCATGGTTGAGTTCTCTAAAACCCAAAGTAGGTTCTTGAGTCCTTTAGGAGTTAAAATTCATTCATTTTAAAGGACATTTTGGGTGCATATAATTTATAAAATGGGTCATAGTATGAAACACTTATATTAAACACTTATATTTGTTGTATATGGAGGTTATACTAGGAGTACAATGAATTTTTGGAATAAAAGTAGCATAACATTAAAACTTTTGTTTTCTTTAAAAAAATCAAGGGCTGTTCTTTTTTTCCAAATGTTTTTGCACAAAACAAATTTCAATTCATGTAGTCAATGTTTTTGAACTTTTACAAGATGATTTAAGCACTAATTTGAGCTTGGCTACCATCGCTCAATTGTCTACATTTTTTTTGGGTCTTGTTAAGAGTCAAGAGGGAGTCAAGAGGAGTGTCTCCATTCTCTGACTTTGCATGCCTTTTTGGGACTCCACATACATAAGCTATGAATTTTCAAAGTGCTGAAAATAGGCATTGATATCCAAAATTGGGTGCAGTTATCTCATGGGGAGCCAGGGTTAGGCCTAACCTCCTGCTCCATTGATCCGTCTGCACCAGCAACGCAGTGAGGTGTCCTTCATCAAAACAAAAACAAAGAAAGCGGCCCTCAAGTGCTCCCTAGTCACCCCAACAGTGGAAGAGCTATCCTGAGCCGCCTTTCCACAGGGGTGGGGTAAAGCGGAAGCCATCCCACCTCAGCCTCTGAAATTCGTCTCACGTAGGATTCCCAAGGCCATTTTCATTTGTGCAAACTAAAGGAAACCTGACAGACTCTCATCGAAATGAAATTCTTCGCACCAATCGCAGGAGTCCGATTTCCCCTCCGAGGTGATGCCGCTCATGATTCTCCGGCCATGTACAGTATATATGATGCTCTTGATGCTTTACCAATGATTCGAGAATGTAAAAAAAGCTCGCCGAAGTACCCTTCTGATGAGCACAGATCGAAGCGGAGGTGGGGGTGAACAGTGAGTTTATAAATTCTTCTCACGTATAAGTCACAATTGATCATGCTACTTCAATAATGCCGCAACACCAAAGGCAAAAGCAAAACGAAAGTTTCTCACGAATAACAAATCATTCTTTGTTTGTGAGTCCGTAAATGAACGGATTTTCTCAAGTGATTCTGTACCCATGATAGTTACTTGCAGTGATCCCCAAAAGCGATTTTCATCGGCGGCAACACAAACACTGCTACAAGGGGAGCTAGCCCTATCAATTGAAATGATTAGTTGTAGCGGCTCTAATTTCTTTGGGGTAGCACTTGTGCTAAATTTAGCCACATTCATGTGTACAGTACAGGATGCAATATGTGAAAAGCTACACTGGTTTGTCATTAGTGAGAGGGGTCAATTACTGTAGCGGTCGCTTACAAAATTTGTCTCCCTGCAAACAAGATTTTATTTTGGTAGAAATTGATACGGAGTACAATGTAACAGTATTTCATTTCAACCTGCACACTAATTGAAAATATTGTGGCTTTGGTAAACACACACTACAGTAGTAAATAAGACAAATCAGTGCAGTAGGAGATGAGGAAGAAGTCCTGGAGTACGGACCTAGAGGCGAAAGGCAGGGACACCACGCACTCGAGTTGAAAAGAATGAAATTTGTGGGGTAAGTAACTGAAGGCATAAGAAACTGTAAATAAGAATTTCCAGTCCAGTCCAAGGCGTCCAGTTCTAGGCCTGAATATCAGGAGTTGGTCGGGACGCCGCAGGTTTGCTTGCTGATTCGCGCGCCCGGCGCCCTGCCGAATGACTGGGGCCTGACTGGGCTAATCAGCTCCAACGCACCGCGGCGGATACGGCAACGATTCCCCTCCGCCAGACCAGCCAGCCAGGGGTAGACTGTGATAAGGCCAAATGGCAGTCCAAGCAAGCACTCACACAGAACTTTAGTGTAACTTCAAGTACTTTATCTCCTCCACTGAATTCGTCGTTTTCTCCAACTAAATGTATCTCCATTCCTAGCTGCAGTAGCTAGCTTGAGTTCCACATCACTGGTGGGCCTCCCGAGCTGCTGTAATTGCGCCTCGAGACGCTATATAGACCACCCGCGCCTCCACTCTCGAATGATTCGAACAACTCACAGTCAGGCTCACATTTGGGCTCACATTGGAGTTGCAGTCTGATTATTAGCTTCGAGTTCACGCGTCTTAGCCGGCTTGAGTAGGCGGAGTGATTTTCAAGGGAGGAGCATTTTGGTTGAGTTTTTGTTGTTTGGACGCTTTTTTGCTGTTGGAGGGTCGGGTCAAAGCTTGCTGTTTGATTCAAACAGTGATGATCGGCGTGGAGTTGAAGCAGTAGTGACGTTGGCGTCGTGAGGTGTTTTTTTGGTTGATGTTATGTTGTTTTTTGAGTGGATTTGAGTGGTTTTGAGTTTGGGGTGGGAACTGGAGTTTGTTAAATTGGGTAATTGATCGATCATGCCGTCTCAGTATCGTCATGGGGAGTTAGCGAGCGTGCCGATGCACTCGCCATTTTCGTACGCGATGCCTTGTACACCCCAAGCGCACTGTCGATACGAGCCAGCGGTCGCTTTCTGTTGTAACCCGTCGTCCAGTTTTGGTTCGCTGAGTTTCCAGGATCCCGAGAGCTGGTTTCCTGATGCGGGAATGGAGACAACGACGACGACGACTCGCAATGGATCCCCGCCCGCGTTTTACAATTTCCAGCACCCGTCGGAGCTTCCGATGGGGGGCGCCGGCGGCGAGGACTTGCAATTGGGGGTCAGCGTCGACTTGCGGTCGCCGTCCATGAATGGCGCGAATGACATTGTGACCACCCTGCAGGGCCCGGACGTGAAACCCAGCGTGAACGACGAGCTCAACCCCGTCACCGTCGTGACAGACCTGAACGCGCCCGCTGCCACGCCCGTTGTGGCGCGGCAGCGGAAAGCGGCTGCGGCCGCCCCGCGCCCGTCGTCCTCTGCGGGCGCTCTGGGCAAGACGAAGGCTGCCAAGGCGAAGGGCGCCAAGCGCGTTCGGGGGCCCGGGAAATCAGTGAGCGCACCCACGAGCCCTTCGGAGGTGAGACGCAGTAGTCCCAAGAGACTGCCGACGTCGAAGAAAGGGAACGCTGGCGGCAAGCCTGGCGACGCGAAGTTGCGAGTGGTTTCGCAACGCGAGAATCACATCTGGTCCGAGCGGGAGCGACGCAAGGGCATGAATTACCTCTTTAACACGCTGCGGTCGCTCCTTCCGCACCCCGTCGATAAGGTCCATCAATCTTCTCTTCTTCCAGTCAGGTTTACTAAATGATTTTTCAACAAACACTTGCATTTGAAGATCTAGTAAAAGTTTGAAGCTCGAATGCCAATACAGTGTGGTCGCGTCCTATTGCAAACATTACGAATACTTTGTGACATAATTGGCCACGACCAAGAAATCGAGATGCCTGGTTCGATATGCCTTTCGCCGTGTCCAATTGGAATTAAGGGACGCAGTCATCGAAAGGAACAGCGGTTGCATTTTTTGGAGTGACTGCATTTTCGCGTATTCGTTTCCTCAATTAGAATTTAATCAATTAGTTAGAACATATTGTTTAAATTTGACGATGAGCTAGGAAGCGAGAAAGTTCGGGATTGGAACGCCGTTAGAAGTCAGTCAGAATTATGGTTTCCAGAGCTGATGGTGTCGTTGAATCGGATTACTGTGTGGCAGACGGACAAGTCGACGGTGGTGGGGGAGATCATCAAGTACATCCAGTCTCTGCAAGTGAAGCTGGAGGTGATGACGACGAAGCAGCAAGTGATGCTAGCCACGCGCACCGGCGGCTTCAGCAGCAGTAGCAGCAACAGCGCGCCCCTGCCGAAGGTGTTGGTGGCCAACGGGCTGACGCTAGTGGACCATTCCAGCGACCCGATGTCCATGACGGCCGTCACGGCACTGCCGCCGCCGGGCAAGGAGTCGTGCCTGCAGTCATTCCTGGGCACCAATGTGGGCATTCACGTGTGCGGACGCAACGTGTTCATCACCACCAGCAGCCCGCGCGGGCGACGCGGCCTGTTCCAGGAGCTGCTACTCGCCATTCACAAGTACGATCTTGACATCATCAACGCCACCATCTCCACCAGCAACGCCTCCATTTTCCATTGCTTGCATTGCCAGGTGGGGACTACTCTGCCATCTCCAAAAGAAAATTCTATAATTTAAATGATTGATCCCTGTTAGCAATTGCAACGCGAATCCAGAGTACATTCTCTTTTTTAGATACAGAATGCAAACGTTACACGCAAAATTTCTCTCACCACCTAGCTAGAGTCTCTTATTTTTTCACTGTCAAAAAACTGTTAGTAGTTTGAATGTGCGACAAGTGTGCTATGACTAGTGACGTTGTCAGTGGCGAACGAACGGTCCATTTCTTTGAATTGGCGTGCCAAAATTGTGACATTTAACTGCTGAAAATTAGGACAGGAAGAATTCGATGGTGCCAGATGGACATCTAGCCCGAAGAGTATGAATCTCTATAAATTCCGCCGTTAGAACGAATAAGACATTTTGTGCAGAATATTTTAGATCATTGTCATTTAGAAGATTGAGTGTACGACCACACGTTCAAACGCCATTTCTAAGATAAATATAAGTTTCGAAGGACCGGATCAAATTGCTTATGCGATGAATAGATTAGTCCGTGTGGGATCTTTCGTACTACCACTTGAAATACCGTGCGTGGCCGTAATGTTGTGTACAATGCCCGAGTACAAGCCATTGAGACGTTTAGTGGTACTGCCATGGGTTAGCACATCATTCGCATCAGATTTCGGACTGGCCCGGGTTAATAAATTATTTTCTGAAATAATGAACACTCCAGTTGTCCTGCTATAGTTTGTGCTGATCGATCAAGTAGGTACTAACATTGTTTGGAGTTGATGATGAAATTCTGTGAGGAAAGTACCGGAATATTGTAACGTAAGTTCACTTGCTTCAATTGAGTATATCTCCATGTACATGTCCTCTTCGGAAGATTCGTTCGCAAGCGCAGCTGCAGCTTTGATGATTAGCAAGCTTGAAATACTTCGTTAATCTCTGCACTTGTTATCTGCGTCCATGTGACATAGATAGTAGAATTACTTCAGATAAGTTTGCATTTACACTGGTCTAGTCTTAGCACCAGATTTCTTATTAATCTCTTGGTTTGAATTGATTATCCTTTCTTTGCAGACTTCGCTGGATACAGAGCTTCTCAACCATGACCTGCACAGCGCCTTGCAACGTGTGATTGCCAACTATGGGTCACAATTTTACGAGCCTTGAATGTTGGAAGTTTTCCTCAACAACTTTTAGCTGAAGCCACCAAAATGTGAATGTGAATCAATCAAGAATCCTGGGGTTGATATGTAAACTTGTGACACAAAAGAGGGTCGGCATTTGCCCAACTTTTGAGGGTGATGTGAAGTAGGCTATAGAATGTTATGTAGTCTAAATTCACACAAAGGAGAGTTTAATTTTCGAGGAAGAGTAACATATGGGTACACTGACAGAGGCCAAAGTGGCTACCGGAAGAAAATAACTCTGGTTCTAAGACCACTGTGAGTGAAGAGTCTATTGCGGGTAGTTCTTCAAACTATTCCACAACGTGATCCATCGTAACCTTAAGTAGGAGAGCATGTGTTCGGGTGAAGCTGGCGGACAGGAGCAGTCTTACTATGACTGAGTGAGTTCCCATCAGCTAATTGTTGTTTTTGTCACGGAGAACCGAGGGACCTTCATTTGAGGGCCAGAACAACATTCGTAGCATTGTAAAATTTCAACTGGATCGTCCGGTTATTTGAAAAGGTAGAGCGGCTGTTGCTGCATTGACACTTTTTGTAAATATTGAATCCCAACTTTGCTTTGCCAATTTTGGGAATTCTGATGCTGAATCCAGATGTCACTACAAGAAAGTGGCCGTTTTCTCCTGGGGCTATCAGTTCTTTAAACACCTTGACGCAAGTCAAATGCAAGACATTTATTTTTCATATAGTACTTGCAACTGTATTGATGCCAGGACACTATACAAACTCATCTTAGACCTTCCATGGCAAAGGATCAAAAGTATCGTGCCCTCCATTTACACCAAGTTTCATGAGGATTTCGGGATTCGACACCAAGACCGAAGCTAGGCAGCTTCTTGGGCAATCCGCTGTAAAACTCTTCCTCCTGAGGATTCATGCTCATTGACATTCAATCGTCATTTCAAAGTGGAAGATGGACTTCAGCATTTCTCAGGCTGAATCTGGAGATGTGTGAGGGCAGTTTAGATGCGTCATTTCAAACATGCACAGTCTTGGCAAACTCCTGAAAGTACACCATTTGTTGAAGACTATAACAAGAAAATCATTGACAAATAGCTCACTGCATTGCGGGCATTTTATGATCCTTGGTTATCAAATTTTGGCATCATAGGTAATGGCTACTGCTCGCGTCAAAGGACGATTTATTTTAACTTTAAATTTTTTGGACACAACGTGTCACTAGTTGTATTAAAAAACACAAGAACAACAACTGATTTAGTTGCATTTGGGAGGTACTGGAGCATGGGGAGTGCTTAGCTTCTAGAGAAAGATTTTGAAAAAGTGAAATTGAACATGAAAAATTAGAACATATCACTAGAAGTACGATGTTCTCAAAACTTTAGGCCTAAGAAAATATTTCTCCAAAAGTTATGCACAACACAAGATAATGGAGAATTTCATGAAAAATGATACTTTGATGTTTTAATTGTTACAAAATAGTGAAAGTATTCAAGAAGTAAAACAAATTTTGGTCATTCTTCACAACTTGATGGAGATGATTCCACTATAGAAATGATAGAAAACTATTTCCAAATGTGTAAAAATGTATGTTCATATAGCTTTCTTTGTGTGCATGTTGAGCACAGGGCTCCACTATTATCAAATGGTCTTTTACCACTAGGTGCAACCCTAGTAAAAAATATGTCCTTGAATAACCAAGTGAGATTCATTGTTTTGGATTTTCAATATTACTAAAAACTATGATAACTACAAATTGTGAAAACTAACTTTTTGATAGTACGCTAGTTTGCCTTACATCATAATTGCCACAATTATACCACCTTAGCTCATACTCAATCCTTTTTGCTGTAGCTTTGGTAAATTTATACTTTTAGTCCATGCAAAATCACCTATGTTTTAGACTGTGCCAAATCCATCATATATTGGAGATGGGCTTCATGTTTGGGTCCTATATGTATGTTTGCTAAGGCGGTTCTGCACAGATCATCTTTCTAAAATCTCTTCTAAAATGCCCCCAAATTATTTATAAAGTTAGAAATTCTTTAACTTTCTTAATAGATTTAGATTTGTTTTTTACTTTAATTTATAATAGAAACAAAATGGTTCTCTTCTCTTCATTGGAATTATATTTTATATCATTTTTTAATTCTACCTTTTACTTTTTTCACTATTGCATGAAATGAACTTTCAACACTTCTTGAGCCGGTGGCTGGTATGGGTCAAGCTTTCCTACATTTTACTTTGTGGCAAATATCTTTGATTTGTATTGCCACAACAAATGTTTCATTTGTTGATTAAAAAATTCTAACTAAAGACTAATGTTGTAAAAATTTATTTGAAGGTAGTACCTATCTTTAATTTGAGGTAGTGAAGATAGGTAGTTGAAGATAAGTCAAGTTCTACTCATAATGCCATGTATGTATGAATATTCCATATATGAAAGTAAATTTATTTTTTTATTTTTAAAAATTTTAAATTTAGTTTCAGAAAAAAAAATCCTCTTTAGGTGAAAAATATTTGAAGTCCTACAGCGGATTAAAATGCTGCCAAACTTGGTTTGTACAACATCTCTTGCCGGGGCTTTCCAACAATAATAAAAGATGCCTTCATCATCCCACTGGTCGCAAAGACCTTAACTGCTATCACAAACAACAAAATAAAACTACTACACCTAATAGTATAGATTTATAAACTAACAATATAGATGATTTTAATCGCTTAAGTTCCTTGACTATGTTTTCCCCCAAAACACTTGAAAACTGCCATTTTCAACCAAGTACCAAAAATTGGAAAAAAAAACATTCTTAGGCACATAAAATGTGTAGGATCTTGTAGTACGTTGGTTTGAGAAGCTATGGAAAAAATTTCAAAATATTCCATTGTGCGGATTGGAAGATATTAGTTTTTGAATTGGTAAAAATATTTTTTTTGGCCTTGCAAAAAACAAGGCAGCTACACTTTAGAAGGTCACATTAGAATGAAAAAAAAGTCAAAAATGGATTCAGAGCAAGTTGGCTATATGCTTGAATTTTTTTACTTCATTTGGAATTGTACAATATAATAGAAAAAAAATAGTAAGTAAAAAGAAGTAGAAAATGATTCAAAATACTAAATTGTTAAGAATTTAATTATGGAATTGAATAATGCCAATTCCAATGGTTGCAATGTTGTAATAAACAATCTACATCCTATGATTTTTTTCTTTTTAAAAATGTTGAAAGTTGAGTTAAATAAATGACTTCAAAGTTTATTTTAGAGTAGAGAATCCATAATTCCCCGCAAACAAAAACTCCTCATAACTTTCATCTCATTGATCAAAATGGAATGATTCAAAGCTTCCACATATATGTAAATCTAAAAACTAAATTTCAAATTTTTGTTTCTGAAAAAAAATGATATTTTTTTATCTGTTCGGATAGCCCATTTACAAAAAAAAATAGTATATTAGGCCATAACTTTTGACTCATATTTCCAAATGTCATAAAATTTTGTTCACATGAAAGAAATTCCTTGTCTACAACTTCTATTAAAGTTTGGGCCTAAAACATGCAAATTTCTAGTCACATGTACCTGCCCAAAATTGATATATTGCCAAAATTAGTAGGTTGATTCTTTAAGGGTTAAAAAGTATTCAAAACATATCTACTGCAGCTAGGATGTAAAATACACATTCAAAATTAACTTTACATACATCAGCTTCATACCCCTAAAGTAAAACTTGCAACATGTGACACTAAAATGCATGAATGCTATCATGTTCCATATTTATAGAGACTTGTCTTTTTCAACCATCCAAATTTTTCATAGATTTTTCATATTCTTTTCTATAAATATTCTCTAGTTTTAAGAGCATGAGAATGTCTCACCTTAAAACTTGCTTTTCTAATTCAAAAAATAGCTTCAAAAAAAAAGCGTGATCAAAATACTATAAAATCTTCATTATTAAAATTTAAAATTCTAAGCTAAAAATTGTTTTTCTTAGAAAATAATAGTTTTAAGTTAATTTTACAATCAATTTTAGATGGACTTTTTAAATATTGGTTTCAAATTTTATTCATAAATGTTTTTTAGTGCAATGATAGATTCAACTAACACATCTAGATAATTATAATCAATGGATCATAAGTTGCAATTTTTCTTATAAATCATTATAGAAGATTAAATTGAACTTTATACGAAATCTTCAAATTTATGGAAATTTGGAACACCCTTGATCTTTAAAGGGTTCAACATCTTTACTTTTTTAGAAATCAAAACTTTCCAACAGAGATTTTAGGAAAAAATTATTGAAAATTTGAAATAGCCTTGTATAAAGAACCTCTGTCTACTAAAATCTTTATTCACATTCATTTGGCGTGCATATTTAATGTTAATTCTTTTGGACCTTGGGTAAATTAAATGAGCTTTTAAACTGGCCTATAAAAGTCATGGCACTTGACATGTTGTGTGCTATCTTTCAAGCCATTCATGTTCCATAATTGTATCATAGTATGTACAAAAGACATTTTTTGTTCATTTATTACCTTCACTTAATTGAATTTGACTTGACACTCATTAATTGAGTTTTACAATTATAGCCCTTGAAATGTACCACTTTGCCTCATATAATACAATTATAGTGCTATAATATATAATACATGATTAATTTCCAAAGCATCTATTATATTCTAAAAGCTTAGTATCTTTTTGGGTGATGCTTGTTTAGCATTTTGCTTCCTTTGTTGCAATCACAAAGATAATTTAACAAGGAATTGCTCTCAACAAAGTGTCTCTTTTAGTATTGAAAGGTTTTCAAGAAACTTTTCATTCATCCAAGACAATGAAAAGTTTCTTGAAAATCTTTCTATACTTTTAAAAAAAGAGCATAGCGAACAGACCTTGATGGAGTGTTTGGGTGGATAAGTTAAATGGATAAGCTTGATGGATAAGTTGGAGGCTTCAAGGATAAGACTCTTAAAATTGTTCATCATTTTCTTCAAAAGTACTTAGGAAGTTAGGAGACAAAAACATTTAGATGAAATTTTAGCATTTTTTTTTTACTTTTCAAATATGATCTGATAACCAACATGCACTTTCAACAATTTCTTGATCTATGATTAAGAAAAGTCAAAATGCCATTATTATTAGGTGAAACATTTTTTTGTGGAATTTTGTAATTTTTTACAAAAGTGGGTGCAAAATTCTTAAGCTTTTTTACCTTTAAATGATAAAAATTAGAAAAATAGACATTAAAAAGTTCATTGAAAACTTTTCAATACAATTGTAAATTAGAATACAAAAAGAGTGAAGTGTTAGGGCAATAAATGAAATATTGTTTAAGGAAATTAGGAATTTTTTTTCAATTTTCATTTGTGATCGTATAATATGAATTTACTTTCACCAAAAATTAGGACAAAGACTAGGATAAATTAAGGTAGTTTAGTATATTTTGGAGCTAGTTATTTTTTAGGTTGTGTTTGCTTGTCATCTTGCTTGTGACTACTTTGACAATTCTACTTGGAATTACTCTTAGTCTCCATAATAGTCACATTGAATAGTCCACACTGTCCAATTTGCTTGTCCATTTATCCAAGACATCCGGTGACCCTTACCCACCCGATTTGACTACTTTAAGGTAGTCACATTGTCTGTCCGGTCCGTCCAAACCATCCAATGTGTCCACCGGTCCAAAATGTCTCGTGATCCTATCTCTTTAATGTGACAACAATGCTACTATCTATTTTTTTTTATTGTTGAAAGGTTTTCAAAGATTTTTTCACTATTCCATATCAATGAAAAGTTCCTTTCAAAACGTTTCAACACTTTTTCTAAAAGAACTCAAGAAAATTTCAAAATTTTGGAATTTATTTTTGTTATGTTGTTTATGATTCTTTAACTAGGAATAGTCAAAATGCCATTATGACTAACTGGAACCTTTCTCTTGAGGTGCTTAGCCACTCTTTACATTTGTGGTGGTAGGAAACTTTTGAAACATCCCAATCTTTAATAAAAATGTTACAAATTTAAAAAAAAATAGGTAATAAAATGTTGTAAGGAAACTTTACAATATACAATGTAGTAACAAATATAGATTACCAACTTAAAGCAATATGAATTGCTAAGACAAGAAGAAAAGAAAAGAATATTCAAAGAATTTTTTCTTGGCATATTTTTTCACTTTCTATAGAACTTCACCACTTAAGTGAAATTTAAGAATTGTTTTTCAATTTCCATTTATGATCCTATGAAAAGAACATAGTGACCAGCAAGGGTCAAGCTAGTGGCTATCTTGCTTTATATATAGTTACTCAGGAGCATGTTGAGTGAAAATACAACTTAACCCCTAAATGCCCAAGGCCTCATTTGAGTGACTTGGAATTTGCTCTAAATTGAACAAAATGCCAACATTTTGATAAGTTGTATCAATTTTTTTTAAATTGTAACCGTACCAATTCAAACTAGACATGTTAGAGATCTCATAGAAAAAGAAAACACAACAATATCACTTATAGAGTGAAAGATTATAATGTTTGACCATGAGGGTGTTAAAACTACAAAAAACTTTCAACCCTCTTTTCACAAGTTGAATCTAAAAAAATGGTGACCAAAAAAATATGAGGTTAAAGAACCTAACATGTATAATCCCAATCAATTTATGGCTTCTTAAAATCTACTCTATAGTTTTTTTAAATGAATTTTGAATGTGATTTTTGATCCAAGATCTAGTGTATTTGAGGCTCATTTCCAAGAGCTCTCAACACTACGGGAAGTCAAGATTGCAATGGGTACCCTTGCACAAAATCTTCAATAGAAAAATCACTATTGATTATTTTCAAGATTGGATTTTTGAATCTAAAACTAGACTTCACAAAGAACTTTCCAAAAATATTAACCTACTAAAAATAGCAACTTGGTTGAGTTTTGTTTGACTTCAAAGTTTTGCAAACACCAGATTTTGGTGCCTCGGGCATTTAGGGGTTAAAGTTGCAAAAGCATGGTACTCATTTTAAATTTGCATTCTATTATTTCTTCTTACAATGAATAACTCACAACTCTTGCAAACAAATGGAAAACACAAGAAGTCCTTAGTGTGTATATACCTAAAAAGGAGGGTCTTGAATGAAGTGAACTGATAAAGCCGATGCAACATGCCTTTGCTTTGTAAACAAGAGACTTTCCCATAACAAATAGCAAGCAACACTCTCATAATATCACACATAAGTCTCATCAAAAAGAAAAATAATAATTTAAATGCAATCAAGAACTGGAATTTTTCACAACATGCTCTACTTCATGGAGTCCCAACCGTCACATGATGTAGGGCCAAGACATTGGGTTTGTAAGCAAAGTGGCTACAATGATAGTACCACCATTTTGTTTATTATTGACAACTCCAAGTATAGTCAATGAATCCTATTCTTGATAACTGAAGTCTATTTTTTTCGACAACATCCTAGTATAATGGCAAAACAAAACGCCTCTTCAAGCTCAATCTCCTGAAGCTAATGCCTCTTCAAGCTAAGTCATCAAGGTGAATTGGTGCTCTAATCGCCATCAAACTCACTTGGATTCAAGGTCATCCACTGTAGGATCCTTCGGCATTGGTGCCTTGGCAAGGAAAAAAGCATAAATGATGAGGTATGCATATCCTATTGTAGGAACAATTTGTCCAATTCTGGTACTGGCTTTGTCGGCAATAGCTCCTTCAATAGGAGGGAAAATGGCACCACCACCAACACCCATCACAACAAAAGCTCCACCTTTCTTGGTGTTACCTCCCAAGTCTTGTAAAGATAGTGTAAAGATTGTTGGATACATGCATGACTCAAAGAAAAACAGGATCATAACACATATGAGACCTGAGATTCCATGGAGTGCAGCTGAAAGTGCACACAGTACAGTGCAAAGAATGGCATAAACTCCCAAAATGTACCTTGGTTGAATGAATCTCATCAAGAAGGTGGCAAAAAACCGACCAACAGTGAAGAGAATCAGAGAATAGGAGAGGAGCTGAGATGCCTTTGAGTCGGTTTTGATACCATCTTCAGTAGCCAAGTTGAGGAAGAACGTGGCCACAGTGACTTGAGAAGCCACATACAACCATTGTGCCAACACTCCGCCAACAAAATGCTTTTGTTTCCAGAGTGGCTCTGTTGGTTGATTGGATTCTTGAGACATCATATCATCTGTAATCTCCGGTAGTCTTGCAAAGAAGAACCCGATTGCCACAAGAAATACTGCACCGGCAATTCCAGCATAGATATACTTGACCGACGTGAGGTTGTCTGCATGCTCCGAACCAAAGAAAAATTTCGATGCAATCAAAGGCCCAGCAAAGCTACCCACACCATTGAAGGATTGCGAAAGGTTCAACCGAAATGGTGCAGTCTTTGGGTCCCCCAAAACTGTGACATAGGTGTTGGCCGCCACTTCAAGATTCGACAAGCCACAGGCGATGACAAAGGTTGCAGCAACAAAACCTGGAAAGGTCTCGAACTGTGCACAAGGCCAGAAACATGCAGCACCAATGACATAAAGCCCAAGGCCAACCAGGATTGACACTTTGTATCCAAAATGTCGCACAATCGGTGTGCCCACCAGTGGAGGGAAAACAATATAGGCACCAAAGTAGGCCACCTGGAGCCCGGTGGACTTAAGCTTGCTCAAATCCAAAACCTCCTGGAAATGCTTGTTCAGCACATCCAACAACCCATATGCAAAGCCCCATAGGAAAAAGAGGACCGTCACAAGCGCAAGTGGGATAAAAGCTTTCCTGCCAGTGGGAATATTGTTCCCTGCAACGACTCCAACTGGAGCTCCACCTGCCATTGCAGCTGCAAGCAAGAAACGGCACCATCCGAGTTATTAATCACTCTGACTTCTACACCCAAACCCTAATTTGCACTAATTCTCGAGAATTTAGAAGCTGAAAAGCGAGACACGAAAGACATTTACTGTGGCCCAACGTTGGGTCCAGGGGAAGGTTTTTCAGAGCTTAAACAGAGCATCAATCCCAAAGAATCCCGAATAAGATTCACAAACTTACTAATGGTAAGCTCATGATAATCTAATAGAACATTATATGAAAAGAAACGAAAAGACAAACACCACGGACTCCAAGAGTCACAGGCCGTACCTGCCATACTGGCAGCAAACATGCAATTTCAGTCAATGCGAAAAGGAAAGAAAGCGAAGTCCATCCACCGCAAATAACAAAAGATTCCGAAGTGCAAAACACTCAACAAGAGCTTGGACTTGAATCGATAGCTAGGACTTGAATCGATATCGAACAGTTAAGAGTCGATAGTTAGTGATAATTCACAAATTTTCATCAAGTATCCTTCGTAGATTTCTCACAAAAACACGAAAGCTCAACACACAGTTTTGTATAACCCAAGGAGAACCTCACTTCCACCTCTCTGGAAAACTCTGTTGTGTAAAAATGGAATTTTCAGAAGCTTGACTTAATCACCGAAGATGAATCTACAATTTCTACGCCTCGCGAAAGTTCTGAAAACCAGGAGATTGATGTCTAGGGTTTGGGAAAGGTCTAAGCAGTCTCAGTAGTTTCAATTCCATGGGAGAAAAACGAAAAGAATAATGGAAAAAACGAAAAGAACACAAGAAATTTAGGCCACGATGATGGAACGTTGATTTCACTGGAGATCGGTGACACAAACGTCAGTCCTGTCCACCGAACACCCTGAGCGATGCAATGCAGATCCAAACTCTAGCAATTGCACTAACGACATACCCTCAGCAAGCTCTACACAGCGCTCTACCATCTAAGATCGAAAAGCAGACCACCCCCACAGCAACCACATACTGACAATCGTTTCACAGCCCAAAGGTGGCAACTCTTTCTTTCAATTCAACCAAGATTTCATTTAGTTCCCAAAGCAGCCTAATCTAACAACATAGTTGCTCTCGTCACAAACATACAACAAACAACAGTAATCTCTTGCCATCACCTAGATGTCGGTCATGGCCACTACTTGTTGGAATGCAAAAAAAGCAACAACATAAAAGTAAGAATCCTGTCCTCAACCAACATATGAATCAATCGATCTCTAAATAAAAACTGTAACCAACGCTTTGATTTCTTGGAACAACACTAATTCACAGCAATGTCACAACACGCCAGCACAACTCAACCTGCACAACATATGAAAATCAAGTAGTTGCAAGAAAGAAGACATGACATTGGTGAACAAGCTCCATACCTCTGCTAACAAAAACGCGCAAGCTGCGACAAGCAAGAAAACTCGCGAGAGAAACAGCGACCAGCTCCGCGCCGCATACAACGCAGACAATGGCAACGCAGACAGACCTGCGAGTTCTCCTTAAACGCAGCAACACGCAGTCATCCTTATTACACACGTCATCCAAATTATTGCTTTTCTGATCTTCAGTTAACTGAAGTTAATTGATTCTATCCATCCACCCATAGTTATCCACTTATTGGTCATTTTAGACTAACAAAGTAAAGTTAGACATCTCTAACACCTTTACGTCATTAATTGTCACCTAAACTTTTTATCCCCTTAAATTTAAATTAAACTTTTCAATGACTTCACAAAATATTTAATAAAAACTAAAAGAAGAATTCCATCTTATGTTCATCAGCCTGAGTATTTCATTGAAAGAATATTTCCGCTCTCAGTCCCAACGCATGACTGCATACATTATGTCAGGCTCCGTTGACTCCAGCATCACAACAAAATCTGGAATATTTATTGAGGGCCGTGTCCACATGTACCTGGTAAGGGCAAAACACACTCAACCCTCCTAAAAAGGCAACTGATAGTGAGTGCAAAGCGGTACAGGTGAGATGGCGGAGCCCGTCATGAGCGTTATCTTGACTTTCATCACTCGAGGTTTTTGGAGGTTCCTGTGTACCAACTGTCCTGTCAGATAGTCTTTCGATCTCATGGAGAGTCTAAGTGCTACCTCCCTATATGTTAATGTCACAATAATAATATGAAAAATTCTACTCCCTTCTTAGAAACAATGAAGAGATTTTCCAAATACGCTACGTGTAATAAAATGTGGAAAGCATGGGTTAATTTGTACTTTCATCACTTGGTCTTTCATGTTAAACCAATGGACATTAACCTTATAAAGCTTTAACTTCATTTCGTAACTGTCAATTTCATAAGAATTTATGCATGAACGCCTTAGTGAGTGTAAATTTTTATCTACTCCCAAGCGATACCACTTACAGAGAGTGGATTGTACACCTGTTATAGTTCAAATAAATATCTGAACATGTTTCCATTTGTGAAACTGAATTAGTTCTTGTTGAGACGTGAAAGAGGATTCCAACGCTTTTCAGAATGTGTTTTTTTGGACACTATATGGATTAACTCAAAGACTTAACTAAAGGTGAACCTAGAATAAAACCTAGACTCTCATGTTCTGATAGTGTACATCCTTGGAAGCAAGAAGCACATCCAAATCAACAATCTCTAGGCATCGCGTTTTTCGGTATGGGTAGCAGTCAGACTGTGTACTTACCTTAACTGACCTCACGACGTTAGTTGGACACCCTAGTTGCAGAAACCCTTCAACAGCCCCTGACATGATTCACTTGGTGGGCCGGTTTCCAACACCTCAAATGTGAACCACAGAACCGGAATGCAGACAGAACACTGCTATTTGCTTGAAGTGAACTGTGCCAGGGAACTGCATTTACATACAAGATCATGGCATTGTCAAAAGATGCTGAATAAGTACATACTGCACAACTTTTCTGGGATTGTATTGGCAAACCACACGCCACAGACTTATTGTCGTTTCATTGGCACACGACAGGAGAGCATGAAACAACAGCCACGTGCCCCAGTTCAAAGGAGATCCATGTTATTTAATTGCTCATGAATTGTAAGCTTTTCCTCCCGAGTACAAAGAGACTCTGAACAATATTTTCGTGTTTTTCAAACGATCAGATCTTGCTTTAAGATCTTGCTTTTAGTTGATTTCATTTCCCTGCGTACGCAGTAACACCATTGGTTTCGAATAATGATTCTATACAATAAGCATAATAGTCTTCCTATACCCCACATTCTGTTTGCCAATTCTGGACTCTGTATTGCACTTTCTTCCAGGTCTTCAACAGTGACCCTAAGGCCAATGCAGAAGCATCGTACTCATCCAAAATGCCAACAGGAACAAAGATCACGCAAAGTGAATGTAGTATCTTGAGGATAATAAGAAGCAAGCAAACAAGAACAGGCGCTTTGCTCCGCTGCTGAAGGTCTGTTGAAGAGTCAACAAATGTTATATATCAAGAAAGGACAATCCTTTATGCAACGTTTCTATGAATTTCTTCCGACCAGATCTGACACCACAGTCAACTGCACTAATTTGTCCTATTAGTGCGCGTGACACCAACTTACCATAGTCAAACTATTTTCAATATATGTAAATTAGTGCACGCTGGAATATTATTGTATTGTACTAATTTCCTAAACTTGTTTATTAGTAGTGACGCTAAGCTAACCCTCACTAATGGTATAAATTAGTATAGCATAAGAATAGTGGAGATTACTACTATGATTGTTATGGTGGCACTATAGTTCAGTGACGAGAGTGATGCCACAAAGAGATAGTGTGCCCGATCTGGTTCAGAAGCTCTTCATACTAAGCTCTTCATACTAAGGCCTTCAGGCGTGATCAAGAACTGAAAAGAATCACATGTAAATGCAAGCATAGCAGAGGAACAAAAACAAGAAGAAAGCAACAAGTTGGAGAAAATTACCCCAAGTTGAAGTTTGCAAGTATATGGAAGTTTCATAGTCGTGACTGTCGCCATTCTAGCTTGGAGAGCTCAGGCAGATCTCGAGCTTGTGAAGGTGAGTGTCAGTAATCCTGCACTTTGTGCCCCCATGCTCATTTACAGATTAATAAATCACAACAGCAAAAAGGAAATCTACCAGAAACAAAGGACCATGTCAGATAGGTTTTGTTAAATCAAAACTGGACTACCTAGAAAAAAATTGCATGAAAAAAATGCCGTTGCTTAAAACATGTATGGCATTGAAGAATGAATAGATGAATTTGAGATTGATCACTGGAAATCACAAGATGTTCAACTGTAAGCGTACTGCGCCATAAGCAATTATGCTCCAGTTCAGCCTCAGACCTCAGACCACAGGTAACGACACAAAATTGATTAAGAGGACAGTAATGAAATGATAGAAGAGTAACGATAAATGCTTCTAAGAATTTGACATTGGATTGACATTGCTTGCACCACAAAAGTCTAGTATGGAGGAACTACCTGAGGGTCGAATACTTGGTCAGCACGCACGCAGGGCTCAGCAAAGCCATCAACAGATGTTTCCATGATTTTGTAATTTATATCAGGTGGCGACCTCATTTCTTATTATGAGCTACACTCCAGCCACATGATTATTTGTCTTGTACACACAAGGCGGGTCTATCCAATCAAAATCAATTGTGCATACACCACAAACTATGTGAAGCAAACAATGCACCCCAACGAAGATGGAAATGTTAACCCTAAACCCAACAAAGATGAAAGCATTAACCTGAGGATTGTTGGCTCACTGGTCCAGCTCAGACAGAGTACTTGTTGTCTGGTGCAGGGGACCCTGCCAAACTCTACCAGAAGCTGTGAGCTGGGAATTAAAGTATTCTTGTGGAAATCCTTCTGTGCATGACGAGGTAGGATACAGAAAGGGTGTTCTGTTGTACCTTCACAACAAACCTCAATCAATCAGAGTGAATCCGAGACAAGGACAAGGTCAATATGTCTCGGTTCACTCGGACGAGCCAAACCACAAAATAGCAATCTGAGAAAAGCGTTGTCTGATTGCATCACGTTTAATAGCTCAATCAAAATTGAGCTTATGAGTTTGACCATAGCACAAAAAATTGAATTGGTAACAAATATTGCACCGTTGGCTGATTGGATTGTCAATCAAAACCTTGAGAAGTTCATGGAGCACTCCAGATAAGAGTTGCAGGCTACGCACTAAAACGTGGTGCAATCTACTCTCTCTCTAGCTGTACAATGATCTGCCTGTGCAACATTGTGAACCTTAAGACTTCTTGTTCTTTTTTTCCTGTTTCCTCTTCTTTTTCTTTTTGCTAATTTTGTCAATTCGGTTATTCTTTACAGGAGCAATCAGGGGCTTGGTCTTTTTCTTTTGTTTCTTGACTCGAACATGTTGTTCACCATTCAGCTCTCTCTGCGAAACTCCGTCCTGTAGAGTCCAAATCGTAACCAATAAGAGCCAGTAACAAAGAAACACTGCTAACTATTTATACCTTTCAAAGGACTTACACCATAAGCTATTGAGGTCATCAGGTTGATTACATTTTCAGAAGTCGAATATACAGCATTCCCTTCAGAACATGAGAGGAGCAAAGAATGGGCTCAGATCTCCCGTAATACCTCATCAGAATCAGAAAACGAGTCTACATGACGGATTCTTCTGGCAGCTTTAGAAGAAGCGGCGGGCTGCTGACCTGCATGAAAAAGAAGGATGCACATCATCAGAAGCCAAGTCCTAATCTCCGAGGTTTCCAGTCACAAGTTTAAGAGGGCAACTGAGTTCCTACACTTTGACTAGGAAACAGTAGATCCTGGACGAACTCCAAAGCAGTTCAAGACTAAAATCTACAAACATACATAAACAATAGAAAATGCGCTGGCACATACTGGAGCTACAATACGAATTCAGAAAACAGTACATGAAATGGCGGTAGCCTTGGCGTTTTCAACTGCACGCTCCACAAGATCAGGATCCAGTGTGGCAGCACCACCAGGCTCATTTAGCTTCCTTTGCAGGAACTTGGCCAATGCTGCTGCCTTATTAGTAGCCAAAGCCCCTCCTGGATGAGCCAACCTGCAGAGAAAGTATACAATTGCCATAGTTAGACACAAGTGTTCCCATGCTCAAAAGTAGAGCCATGATGCTTATTCTCAGAGCAGGTGCATATTACGCCTCTCATTTTCAACCTCTTCTCAGTCACAAATCAATCCATTTCGTGAGGTGCTTTGAGAGATTGCCAGATGTTAAGATAAATTTATGGAAAATTAACTTGGTTGAATTCTTTTCATACAAAGCTCTAATATGAAACATTTTGACCCCTACGAGAGTCTGCTAGGAGGAGGAATGTAGATCAGGAGCTTTTTGAGGCAAAATGAATTATGAAGGGGTAAGAATTTACAAAGAAAAATATTGTTTTTGCAAAGTTTTCCTTTTCTTCCCGTCTTCATCTTGCATGAATTGATTCATAACCTTGCAAAAACATCATGAAGCATCAAGTGACCTACCTAGTTGCATCCCTGACGAACAGACAAAATTGCTATTTCAAAGAACTTGGATGTCCATTGTCTTTTTCATATATCTTATACAATAGGCTCTTGAAAACGTTCATCATCCACCCACTTGCCAGCTCTCTTAAGAGTTACGGGTTAAGCATAGGCTAGTGCTTGGTTTCAAGAAAGACACCCGCCACATTAACTTTGAAAATTCATACCTAGGATTTTAAAATACTATGAAACGACTTGAGCTGAGCTTCATTTTCTCTTGCCTTCTACATAAAACGTACAACGTTTTTTTCGCCTACCCAGTCCCAGAGATTCTTATTTCAGAGGCTTACGGAGAAAAAACTTACCAAACGAGACTAACATCCAGAGCTAATCAGCAAATGCTTAAACCCTAATCAGAGCAGCAATCTATCTTGATATGAACCTTTCTGTCCAGTCATTCACGAATCTTCAACATCCAAACGAAATCCAACCTGGTAGTTCGAAAATGAAGCGATGCAAAAGACAAAAAATAATAACAATTTTTCATAAAAACAACAATTCCAGGCGAATACGCTTCAAGAAATGCAGCGACAATCATTCTTCATCTCCTGTAAATGCTTCAACCCTAGAAAGAGCTTTAACAAATTCTGCAGTGAACTTTCTGTCCAGCCATTCACGAATCTTCAACACCCAAACGAAATCCAAGCAGGTCAATCGAAAATGAAGCAACGCTAGATGCAACCAAAACTATAAACTGGCCGGGCAATTAGCTTCGAGATGAAGTAAAACAATCACTGGTACCTCGCTGGAGGACGCGCTGCAGTGGAGGACGAAGGATGTACTTGCTCCGCATGAAATCGGCTGATGCGCAGCGCTCGCCGCTCTTCCTCCGTGAGCTCCTCCAAGTCGGCCGCCGCCTTGTTGATCTTAACCTTGCTCATTGAAATCGATCCACACACTCTCTACTTCACCTTCGAATGTCTCTTCTTCCTAATGAACTAAGAATTCATGCGCCGCTTCACGAACTCAATCTCTCACCTGAAAACAAAACCAACAGCAACAACTCAACGCGAAAATCCGAAACCGACACTAAACCATCCCAAATCCCATCCAAAGACCCAGGCCCCGAGAGTTTAGGGTTTCGTTACAGGGAAGGCACTAGCCATAGACCAAGCACCTTGAGAAAGGAGCTGGAAGCTCTCAACCACGGACTTCACAGACGCTTGTACGCCTTCCGATTGGCATAAATGTGTACACAGAGAACCAATCAGAACCGTAATGCGACGCAACATTCCACAACAAAATCGGCATAAACAGAACGATTACCTGTACAAAGATTTTTTGCTTTAGAGAAAACGGCTGGTGTAGAGGGGGAGAATGGACTCATATGATCAATTCACATGAAAATTGCACTGACTACGATGCTGAGGGACACCGAGAAAACTAGTAAGAGATGTAATAGGCCGTCTCTAACTTAAGTCCCATGGCGTTGAGATGTGAAGATGCTTACCACTTTGCCGAAATGCAAAGACCAAGACACGCACATGAATCGAATTGGCTACAAAGGACTGAAACTCTAGACTCATTTTGAAACCCCGCCGATTCCGGATTTCGGAAGGATGAAAAACATGGACCGAACTCATCCATCAGAAATCATTGATGGCGACAGTGCCACACTTCCTTTGTTACGAGGGGGTCCAATTCAAATTCAGTCCCGCTCGATTCATCTTTCGAATATGGTGTCTGGATCTCATCCTCTATGACGGTGTTGTCTAAAAATGATAAACACCGATTTTTGAATATGGGTACTGCGGATTGTTTGAGCTTAGTTTAGCAGGTTTCTAGGGCAAGACTTTAAACAAGTTTAGGGGGAGGAGGTGCGATTGCCCAATTTGGTCGCTGCCTGACATGGGTTGCAGGTGAGGTCGCTGCTGACCCGTGATTGTATTAGGTGCCGATTTCGAGCTGACTCGTTTGTTGGGGTTAGTTCGGTAGCGCTTGTTCAAGCAGGGTTTAGGGTTTAGAATATGCAAAATTACTGTGTCTAGTGTTTGAATTTTTGCGTGACTGCTATACCATTCTCAGCATTTTTCTTTCGATTTTGCAGATCTGCAACTCATTTTCTGTTCTGAAATTCTTGTTTAAATTCTTGGACTCAGGCTGTTAGCGCAATAGTACTGCTGGAAAGGGTTGATTCTTGCGGGATTAGTTCGATAGCTCGTCTACAAGCAGTGATTAGGTTTGGAAATGTGCAACATCACTGTTTCGGGTAACCATTTCTCTTCTGAAATTCTTGTTCATTGTTGTGGGTTGAGTAAACTAGAATACAAGATAGTACTGCTGAATTGGCGACAATGTGAACAATTGCGTTGCGGTGGAGGACTACATGAGGGCGCGCATCGGGGAGCCTTACGATGGCCCCTGAGCATGTTCAGGAGCTAGTTCGGAATCAATGGAAGCGTCACGTGCTTAAATGGCGAGCTCGTTGAACATGTTTGCATTACCTGGATGAAGGAAATTGTTCCCCCGAGGAGGTGTGATGAGTTTCGCAGCGGGGATGGCGATGTCGAGGAGAGAAGGTGGTCCTCCGTTTCATGGCCTGCGCGTGTTCCTCCCTCGCAATTACGTGCCTCCGGAGCGCTACAGCGCGCTCCAGGACGCCCTGACCCAGCAGGGCGCGGAGGTTTTCCTCAACCTCAACCCGTTTTCGAATTCCAACGTCGACTACCACGTCTTGGCTGACACGCAAGTGGACAAGATCAAGGACATGCGAGCCAAGGGCTGCCGCATCGTGGGCCCGGACTGCGTCCTCCGTTGCGCCCGTGACGGCAAGCGCCTCCCCGACCGCGACTACACCTGCTGTTTAGCTCTTCATGGCGTCTCTTTGCTCCTCACGGGCTTCACACCCGAGGAGAAGAAGGAGCTGGAAGATCTCGTCACGTCCATGGATGGCACTGTGCAACAGCAAGCCGTGCAAGAAGTGGATTTCGTGTTGGCCAAGGACGTGTTAGCAACGAAATACAAGTGGGCATGCGGCGTTGTCCGAAAGCCTGTCCTCATGCCGTCGTGGTTGCGCCAGTGTGCAAGAGAGCACAGGCAAGTCCCACATGAGTCACATCGTATACTTCCTCTCGCAGGGCTCACCATCTGCGCGACGGGAATCCCCTTCGAAGACAGACATCGGATACAAGAAGCGGCTCCAAAGTATGGCGCCACTTACCACGCGGATCTCACGAAAGATTGCTCACATTTGATTGCGCTGGCACCCGATGGTCGCAAGTTCCAGGCGGCGAGCAACTGGGGTTTGAAACTGGTGTCGCAGAACTGGTTTTGGGAGTCGATCAAACACAAGATGAGCCTCGACGAGAGTTGCTTTCCTGTGGTGTCGCCTACATTCCAAGACGCACGCGTCGTCGTCACCGCAGTGCAAGCCGAGCAAGCACCAAGTCCGAGCCCCAACAATGAAATCTCTGCTTCTGAGCCGGAGGCTTCCGCTGACATTGAAAGACGGCAAAGCATTGGAGGAGATGCAATGTATCTTTCAGGATGTCGGATCTTTCTAACGGGGTTCAGTGGGGGTGAGATGCGAAAGCTGGTGAATCTGGTGCTCGCTGGCGGAGGCACCCGGCAAATAGAGATGAACGACACTATCACGCACGTCATTCTTGGCAGCTTGCCTGAAAGTGGCATGAAGGAGATCCGGCAACTGGCAATGTGGGGCGCTGTGTATGTTTTGCAACCTGTGTGGCTGGAAGAGTGCACTCGACAGCGAAGAGAAGTCTCCACTGATCTTTACATGGTACCTCAGAGTCTTCTGCTTCAAGGTAACAACCCCTTCAAGTTGAATACGCATATTACAGATCATTCACTTGCTCTGTAGCTCTGAATTCAGGTTCGTTCAATCCTTAAATGGCCCAAGCCCATATTGATCCTCACGTTCTTTTTGCACTTTTGAGTTGGTCATTCGGGGACTTTCTTTGATCAGTTTTGTTTTATTATCAACACATTCGATGTTCTTCACTGATTCTTGTGATACGTAATCATCTGTCCGTCCCAAATTAAGTGTCCCATTTCATGAAAGTCCATGAGACTAAGAAGAGCACTCTTGTTGGGGTTAAAGAAATAGGGCTTAGACTTTAGACTTTAGGATTTAGGGCTGTGAATTTAGGGGTTTTGTCTTCTTATCATTGCAACATTGCATGATCAAAATAATGAAAATCAACTGTGGCAACAATTGTAAGGCACCGCATATGGGAAAAGATCATTTAGAGCGTGCTGAGGATTTTCACCATTTTGATGAACCGTGTTGGTCGTTTATAACTAAGAATCCTTGGTTCTTTAGGGGAGAAAGAACAGCGGGGGACTGGCGTTTCGCAACTTTCGGGGAGAGGAGCGTTGGTTGATGCAATGGTGGGAGCCTCAGGTGATTTACCTGAGAGAGGCGTAGCATCAGCATCAGCAAAAGCAATTGGTAATGTGACTCGTTTGGACAACGCTGCCCCGGTGAGAGCCGGATCGTTGAAATTGCCGGGGCCTGCCCCAACATTATTCGCGGGGCGTGTTTTTGGTTTCGCCAACGAATTTCCAGAAGATCAGAGAGCGGAGGTCGTCCGTCGCGTTCTAGAACACGGCGGCCTCTGGGAAGGAAACGCTTCGTCTGCGGAGTACGTGTTGGCTCCTCACGGGTCCGTTCCTGTCGATACAAGAGCAGTGTGTGTTTCCAAGCATTGGACAGCTCAGTGTGTGGATGAGGGGAAGCTGCTCGACATCAATAGCCACACGCTCTTCCGACCTTTGCCTTGCGACATCCCCCTGGCTGACTTCCAGGGCGTGAAATTCTGCGTCTCGCAGTACACTGAGCGCGACCGAAAACTACTACGAAAGCTCTGCCGTGTGCTGAGAGTCAAGTTCACGGAGACTTTCAATTCCAAGGTCACGCATTTGCTTTGCAAAGTGAAAGCGGGGGAGAAGTATGAGAATGCTGAGAGGCTTGGAGTCCGGTGCATTACAGCAGATTGGTTGTACGCTTGCGCAGCACAGAACAAAGCCGTGGACACGGATCGATTTCAGCCAAGGGAACCCACTGCAGCTGAGAAAGAGGTGGAGCACAGCTTCATGACTCAACGGCCCATTCGTGCTGGTCAATCGTCTTCTCATCCTTTGGATCTTCAAACGCAAGTGTCCGACCAAAGCAACGTCCCCGTGCCTTCCCAAACCATGACCTTCACTTCCAAAACCACGAAGACAACCTCGAGAACCAAGGTGCAAGTTCGGAGGAGTAACAATCGCTCTTCTGCTGCAGGTGCAGATATCTCTCTTTCTTCCCAAGCACAAGGGTCTCGTTTAGACCCTTGGGATGCAAGTGCGCCTTCTGTAGCTGAATGCAAAACTGGAGTAAAACCTACTCAAGAGAGCATCTCCCTATTGAGACCTGCAACTGGCCGGTCCTCGCTGCAACCCAGCTCCTCCAGGGGCATGCAGAATGGGGTTAAGCCCAGCATGGGTGAGAACAGCCTTGCTGCCGGGGGTTCCAAGGCCTTAGAGTTGGATCCATCTGAAGCCGGCCTTGACGTTGCAGGAGAACCAAATGGCTTGGATGATGTGCGAGTTGTGGACGGTAGCGCTGCCTGCAATAGCATCATGGATAATAGTGACGAAGGGACAGCTAATGTGGTTGATGCGATCGAAGGTCTTTTGCGACAGACGAGTAAGGTGAAGGGTGGTGACACGGTGGAAGTTATGGAGGTACATAAAGACCTGATCTCCCCTGAGACGGCAACGTTGAGCAGGAGGACAAGGGAGGAAACGCATACCCATGCTGATTTCAAGAAGCCGAAATTGTACCCAAGCACAAGGTCAAGTAATAAAGTGGACGGGGATTCGAAATCGCCGAATCTCGCTCCCAATCAGGAGGACAGTTTGCGCTTTGACGAGTCTCAATTGGATTCGCAGACGGTGGCTTATGATGAAGACCACTCGGAAAGACAGAATCTGATGGAAAGAGTTCGATCGAGAAGCTCTAGCGTCGCTCTTTCCAGCAACAACAGTGTGGGCTTGCGTCTCACTGACAAGTCGGCAGCCGCTTGGAAAGGAGACCAAAAGCTGGGTCGACTCTTTAAAGCAGCGGAAGCAAACAAGTGATTGACTTCTCCGAGGGTGTCGACCAGATTTTCTATTGTTCACAGCTGATTAGATCAAACAGTTCAACAAGAGCGAAAGAGTTGCAGTTCTCCTTTCAGCGAGTTATTCATCAACCTACAATTGCAAGGTATGCAGCGATTGCACCTCTGTAACTGATGTCATCTGGTAACACAAAACAGATGAGCTGAAAGTCCATAGAGGATTAGTAAAGTAGGAATTCCTTGATTTTGAAAGGGATGAGCGATGTAAACTATTGCTATCTTTTTGTCTGGGCTTTACGATTGGAATAGTGTCTGCTTTGCGAACTGTTTCTAGAACAAAGCCACAGATTAGAGGATGAAAGCTTGTATCTACGTCAGAAAGAAAATTATCAACTTGACGCTCTGGAAATCCGTGGAGGGGCAGGTTCCCAAGCAGACTCTGGTGCAAGGTCACAAGTTCACACTTGTATAGCACACGGGATTTATACAAGTAGCCCCGCTCAGAAGACAAAACAGACTTTTTGTAGAGTTCGTTACTTGTTGAGAACTTGAAAGTCATTGGTAATGATACTTCGGCACGCTCTTACCCATTTTTTCATTCCTAGTTCTACCATTCTTATCATCTTCAAAGTCTAGAGGATAGAATGTACAGAGTTGGATGATTTCTCCAGTCCTGATGATTTCCCTGCTCAATTCTCTCTCAACCACAGCTGTTGCACTGCTTCATCGTCTTACCGATATTCATGGGCTCCCAATGTAGCTCCATTTGGCAGCCTGCAAGTGTGCATCAGGTCCCCCATTGTCAAACTTGTCCGTCCACTGTTGTCAACAAGCGCTTCTTCCGGTTTGTAGGACGCCAGTAAGGTAGGAGGCTCGAACTCCGACCGGGCATTTTCAACCGATCCTATGAATGCGTCAGAAACCGCGCAGCACTGAGTGAAAACGAAAGAGAATTTTCCTGGCTAGACTTTGTCATACTGAGTGCCTGGTAATAGGAAACTGCTGACGTGAGGAGTGGTGGGCTTATGGGCGGATTTAAGACACACATCTTTTAATGCAAGAGTCATTAAATATTAATGCCAGGAATGAACAGTGTTTTGCACAGCGACACGTGTGTTGTTTGTTTTTCCAACTAGGTAGCACGCCTTGAAGGACAAAGCTGAACCATCAAAGCGCCAAGTCTGTCGCTTTCAGGACTCACGTATTTCATTTTTAAGACATGTTGTTCTTCATTATGGATGTAGTCTAAGATCTGAAATAGCGACCTACGTGCCTTCTACTACAAAAATTCACCAGTAATGCATATGCTCTCAGAAAATTTCAAAAAAATCGCAGTGCACGTCTTCCTCACTTCTCTCCCACACGAAAAAATCTGCAAAAGTTTTGACACCCACAGCTCTCCACAGACCTCTGTTTTTGCTTAGATGGTCAACTTATGAGCCTCCTACCTTACAGGATTGACTTGCTAATTGCTTGAACATAGAAGCTTGAAATTGTAATTCAGAAATCAAATGTGACCGATCCATGAATCTCATTATGAAGCTGTCATTCATTTTTTTTTTTTTTTTTTTTGATAACAACTGTCATTCATTTTGAGGCTACTTATCGTCACTCTGACAAAAAGTTTGGACTTGCGTCAAATTCATAAGAAGTTCAAGGAGTAAAATGTGATTACTTAGTCAGATTTCAATAACTATTTGTTGCAAATTATCAGGAATTGTTCTTATGGAATTAACAAGAATACGGTATTACCCAATGAAAATGAAAAATGATTATAGGAACATCTATACTACTAAGACAAATGTTGGTTTGTTTTGTTTTATTTGTGACGTACATTGGGATTTCCTGAATTGATGGGGTGCAAGTGGTGGTCGGAAAGCCTTCTGGGAGGGGCGTTTTAACCTACGGAGCAATCTCTGTTTGAAATTACACATTAGTGCTACATATTATTTAAAGAATAAAATTGTTTTGTGATAACAAATTTATTATGAATGTGTTGATAATAATATTATTTAAAGAATGATTTTGTAGGGTGTTGTTTGCAATTGCAGTTGAAAGAGGATTTTAGTCATTTTTCATGTAATTTTTGAGCACCATATTAATAAACTAAAGGTTTTGCAGAATACCAATGCTAGGTGTACCCAAACCTATCTTAGGCTCTCAAGTTCACATGGTCTAGTACAGTACGTTTAAGACGAGAATCAGTAGGGGTCAATTTTGCATCGGGGTCGCAACAAGTCGCGGTTACCTTCGAGGTTAGCGGCTGCGTCTAATTACCTAAGAGGGTTGTTCTTTTCTAGTAACAAAAACCACTATGTTGCAACAAAACTTGCAAAATCTCAAGCAAAATAATTTAAATGCCGCAGAATCCCAATTCATCATGATCGTATGCCTTTCATATCCAGCATAAAAAAATAAAAGGTTACTAGGCAATGAAAAGAAAAGAGACAGTAAGAATCATTCCGCAGAAAACGGATCCACAAGGAGTAAGATCAGATATGTGTGCGTATTTCAACAACCAAGTCTTTGCACCTGGAAACCTGTTTTAACGAGAAAATTCAATAAACAATCTAATTGCTGAATATGTGGCCATCTCCACATACAAATTCCAATAGATCCAGAGCGGAAAGTCCCATACCTGCACTAAATAAAACCCCAAAATTTATCCTCCACTAAATAGAAAACAAAGGCAGTGTTTGCCAAATTCACAACACCTATGTCCTTACAGAACTGCTCCCATCCCACCTATTCAAAAGCTGATGTGGAGGTTATTCTAACCTTGTATCCATTATGTACATTCACCACAAACTCTGGACGTCATTACTTGCCAGTGTTTAAAGTATTTCATCAGGATATGAGCCCCCCCATCGAAGTAACTCGCAGCTTGTTGAAGCCCTTTCCCAACATGAGGTCCATCAGTAGACACAGAATTTTCATTCATCTAGATATCGGAGAAGTCAAGGTATCCGAAAAGGGCATGTGAGTGCATTTCGTCAGTGGCACTATCCCCGGCAACTCCGGAGGAAAATCCCACCACAGAAAAAGGAAATGAGGATGTAGAGCAGGACTACGATGAGACACGTCAGAGATGCCCTGCAAAAACCACTTACTGTGTCAATCTGTGCAGCGAAGACGTCAATTTATCAATTTATCAATCCAAGATTTAGGGCACAAGGAAAAGCAACAAACTGGAGCTCAAGTTGCAGATGCGTCCTTATTAGAGGTTTAAATGAATGAAGCAGTTAACTCACAAAAGTTTTGCATTTTCCATCCACATGGCTTGCCGCAGTCTTCGCGACTGCTTCTTGAAACGGAAGGTGTTGTCCTGAATCGTGGATGTCTTATCCACGAGCAATTCAATGCGGTCACCTCTCTCCAGCACCTTGTCGATGTTCTCCACCATAACAGCCCGAACCTGATACAAAATGTCTTTGTTAAAACAGCCAACTTGAAAATTATAACACAACGAGATGAGACACTAACTTGCAGAGAGAGTGGTCGAAATAAAAAGCAGAGCACTACACAAAACCCCTATAGACGAAGCTGCTTTATAATTCGACTTACTTCTGAAATCTCCCCTTTCACTCTGTTGATTGCATCCGCCTGCTTATTCGTGGAGAAGTATTCCATTTGTTGGTGCAAAACTCTGGAAAACTCGTCGTTCACTGCATAAGCCAAGGCTGTATTTGCCACCTTTCCATAGTTTTTCATGAACCTCATGTGGATGTCCTCCAGATATGCGAAAGGGATGCGTCCTGCCATGCTCACAAAATCAGCATCATCACTCTCTAACCTTAACATGTCACACCATCTCAGGATTTAAGTCGACCAGAATTCACCCCAGAATTTGAAGGTAAAAGAGAGGCACCATATTCCACACTGGATACAATCGAAGCCCAAAATGAATTTCACAACCCCTAATTGTTGTCGGGTATTAAGGATAATTGACAAGTCTCAACCCCACTGGTCACTTTGTGTTTCACGTAACTCCGATACACAAAAAAGTATCAAAAATAATATAATGCACCCTTTTCCACTACACTGAATATTGCACCCTTACAAATTCACATATTTCATCGAATCAAGCATTAGAGGGTAGATATGGAAGTCATAAGAAGATAGGAATTCACACCACGTTTGTTGTGCATTTTCACATGCACCTCAAAGAAAAAGTGGGTACACTTGATGATTCAACGGAGTACTCCACAACATCGAAGACTACTTGCACCCCAAATCTTTAGTCAAATAAAGCACTGCAGTTGCACAACATGAGACAGAAAGGTTGGAACAAAATGAAAGTGTGTGGCTTACTTCCGAAAGAGTCGGTGGCCATGCACAGGAAAGTCAAGCCATCAGCTCTCATGATGTGAAAAATATGGCGATCTTGCGAATAGGAGACGCGGCTGTCGCCTCCTGGAGGGAGCTTCTCCAAGATACGGCGGGCTATGGTATTGGCGTTTGCGGATACAGCACTAAACTCCGCCAGAACTACTGAACCTCTCGCCACCAACGCATACAGGATCGTCATGGCTGTCGAACCCTAACCCGCCCTCACCTGTGAAACACACCAGTAGCCATCAGGGATTGCAAATTTGGTCTGGAATTCCTTTCAACAATAATATCGGTTGGAAATTAGTTTCAACAACAAAGATTGGTTTTGGAAATGCAAACAAACACCGATCAGGAAATCGATGTGAACCAATACACAGTCTGCTACACTAAAACCTTCGATCAATTTTTAACTCCGAAACTATTAACTATGCTCCAACTCCAGCGCCCAGTGAAGAACAGATTTTCAGGTATCAAGTGTCTCAGTAGAATCGAAAAAGTGCAGATTCAATCAGTAAAGAGCGCGAGAGATTTACGATGCTACTAATCCCAAAACCTCGCCGATCCTCTACAAGCAACTATCTTCTCCATAAGAATTTGCAATGACGCTACAAGAGATAGAAAACTTCCCAAGCACTCATATCTCAAGATTCCATGCTCATCTCACCCACTGTCCCTCAAAACAGAACCCATACATACAAACAAGGGTTCCGTTCTTTCCACCCAAAAAAAAAAAAAAAAAAAAAAAAAAAATTATAAATGAAATTGCTCCCGAAATCGAAACCACCACCTCACGAAAAAACCCAAAAGTAGCATAAAAGGAAGGGACCGAAACCTGACCACCCAACGCAACCCTAAATCGACCATCGCCCAGACTCAAATTCTCCCACCACCCAATTGGTTTGAAAAGACGAAATAAAGAGAAATTCGGTCCCAACGTGTTACCAACGAAGCGCGCGCACTAACTTCTCCCCCAAAACTCAAAACAGAGCTTCAAAAGAGAGAAAACCTAACCTTAACCTTACCAACAGGCACAACCCTAAGCCCACGATCGCCACAGATTCAATTCTTCACCAACGCACTTGGTTGCAACATCTGAATGCAAACAGTGGGATGCAGTTCAGTTCCTTACCAACAGAGTAGAGGGAGAGATGGTGGGATGGGATGGGATGGCAGCGAAGTGTTGGCAATCCGGGTGGCGTGCAAGTGGAAAGCCTTGAAGGTGGATTCGAAAACCGACCAACGTCCCCAAGTCGAGGACTTGTTTGAGATTTGCAGCGAATGTGACGGAGAGGGAGCGGGCGAAGAGAACGTGGGGAGCGCGGGAACGGGCGGGCAGGTCAAAAAAATTCTTTCGCTGCCCAGAAGGCCAAATCTCAGAGAAGGACAGGACTTAAGTTAAGATTATGAGTTAGGGTGAGTCATGCCCAATCCCTTCACTCTGCGAAAGCTGCAGCTCTGGATCAATTGCCGTGGGTCATGGGATGAGTCAGCCTAGGAGGTCCTGGAATGGACCAGACTATAAAAGCCTCCTGTTCCGCAGAGGTACATTTTGCTTTCTTCAATGCACCAAGAATGAGTATATTTCAAGAGGTGGACCAATGTTTGGGAAATTTTTGGAGTTTCTACGGTTGATTTCCTCCGATTTTTTCTTCAATGGTCATCAATTGCCTCTTCTCAACTACAAAATCTACTGGTTACTTTCCTGCAATATCAATTTCTCACCAGCTAATTTCCTCCAACTCAGATTGACACTAGTCAAAAAGCCGATTTCAAACTAAAACTAGTGTGCCCTGTGCGTTGCCACACCCAAAACAACTAAGTAAAAGTCATTTTAAGAAACCAAAATAACTCAAAAACCCATAACTTTCCCTCTATAGATCCAAACGCCATGAAACAAAGCTCATGCATCTCTCCTCGCCCAGGGCTTTCCAACGGTACCAAAAACGTGACAAATTGACACATGGTTCAAAAAATACATGATTTACTAATTTTTAAGATCCAAAAATAACTCAAAAATCCATAACTTTCGCACTGTAGGTCCAAACGCCACAAAACCAAGCCCGTGCACCCCTCCTCGCCGAGAGCTTTCCGACGGTACTAAGAATACGACAAAAATCAAAGTAAAAGTAATTTCCTATTTTTTTGACCCATAAATGCTTCGAAATTCAATAACTTCCGCACCGTAACTCCAAACGCAATGAAACCAAGCCGGTGCACCCTTCCTCGCCAAGGGCTTTCCGACGGTAGCAAGCACGCCACTGGGGGACGCATGGTCCGGGAGATCTTGACGTGACAAACAAAACAAAACAAAACAAAACAAACAAACAAACAAACAAACTGTCTGAAGGTATGGAAACTACAGTGAATAGTGAAATTAGGTTACCCCAGACTAATTTCTTGACATTCTACACTATATCAATATGTACAATTACTTTACAAGGATGCCGTAATGTAAGAGCTATGGGTGTGGCATGGGTTGGTGCACTAGTTCATGGCTAGGGATTAGAGACTGGCATGTGCCTCCATCTGGACAAGCATTAGCCATGAAGTAACTTCTCTAGGGTAAGGCAACCTTATTGTCAAGGCAACCCAATTTCACTATTTAGTGTAGTGTGCCCTTTGCGTTGCCACAGTCAAAACAAAAGCAAAAGTTTTTTTATTTTTTTATTTTTTAGAACCAAAAATAATTCAAAAATCCATAACTTTCACACCGTAGATTCAAACGGTACAAAAACAAAAACCATGCATCCCTCCTTGCCGGGGGCTTTCTGATGGTACTAAGCATGCAACCAAGGGACGCACAGTTTGAGAGATCTCAACATAACAAACAAAACTAAACTAACTAACTAATTTAATCCCTAAAGGACCAAACACCATTTTTTTAGCAACATAGTGATTTTGGGCAGCTCACTACGAATGGAAATTTTATTTTTTTTCTTTGAAATTTTCACACAGGATGTGCCCGAGGAATAGCTTCAAGGCCCAACAATTTTCATAACTTTTGACTACATGGGTAAAAAGTTATTGCATGATATGTAATTTTTCACGTTCGGCGGGCAACCCGGCAGCTCAAAAAACTTTCTTTTAAGAACATTTTTTTGATAAATAAAAATTTGAAATTGGTTTTATAGATTTACATATACTTGAAAAGCTTTGAATCATTCCATTTGGATTAAAGAGTCAAAAGTTATGAGGAGTTTTAGTTTGAAGGTAGTTATGGAATCTCTACTCTAAAATAAACTTTGAAGTCCTTTATCTAACTCAATTTTCAATATTTTTGAAAACAAATTTAAAAAATGGGTATAGATTGATTATCACAACATTACAACCGTTGGCATTTTTCAATTCCATAATTAAATTTTTGACAATTTAGTATTTAGAGTCATTATCTACCTCTTCCTACTTACTATTTTTTTCCTATATGTTGTACAATTCCAAATGATCTAAAATTTTTCAAGCATGTAGCCAACTTGCCTTGAAGAATGAATCCAAAGAGTAACCACCATTTTGGACATTTTTTTGTACAAATGTGACCTTGTGAAGAGCAGCTGCCCGATTTTTTGCAGGGACAAAAAAAGGACTTTTGTCAATTTAAACACTAATATCTTGCAATCCACACGATGCAAAATTCTGAAAAAATTTCCACATCTTCTTAAACTAGTGCACTACAAGATCCTACGGTTATATGTGTCCAAAAATGCTTTTTTTCTAAAATTTGGTACTTATATTAGAAATGGCAGTTTTGCAGCGATTTTGGTGAAAGTGTAGTCAAAAATACTTAGGGGTTAAGGTATGGATTACTAATGAATATATTGCATCCTTGGTTCAGGCGTAGGATCCTTCCCACATTTGTTGAAATTTTGTAGCATATTCAATCATGGTCAAGATTCACATTTCAATTATGGCCAATGGATGTTAAGGGTCTACATATTGAAGCTCCAATGTCTCCTCTTTGCTCTTGAAAGTTTTTTATTGTCCAATTTTTTTTTTTTTTTTTAATTTCTCGTTGACCAATCCATTTCTTAACCCTTTACTTCCTAAGAATTCATGATTTTAAGTTGCCAACTTTGATTGATCATATAGTAAAAAGTATAATCTAAATGGAAAATTTTATTATATCATTAGTTTAAGTAAAGAACATTCCATGTATTGGTTTTAAATAATTATTTATTAAAATATTTAAAAATCTCCTTTTAAACTCTTCAAAATTGCTAAAAAAATGTGAGGCCCAATTTAGGCTTCTTGGGAAGTAAAGGGTTAACCCCTAAAGGACCGAGGCCTTTTTTCTGCCAAAAAGCATTGAAAATTGCCATAGCAAAGAGTAAAAAACAAATTAAAATGTTTTTTTTTCACATCTAACCGTAGGATCTTACACCTAACTAGTATAAAAAAGTGTGGAATTTTTTTTTAAATTTTTGACTGCATAGATTGCAAGATATTTGTGTTTAAAGTAGAAAAAACAAGTTTTTCAACGCATTGTGAGACTACATTTTTTGACTTTGAACATTTTTAACTTTAAATTTTTGCACTACAAAGTTTTGAGTTTTAAATCTTTATAGTGGAGAATTGAGTTGAGAGTCTAGGCAAAAAAAAATTCAAAAAAATTTAATTTTCATTCTTTAAAAAATTGTTAAGTAGAAGTAGGTACGAGATAGAAGGAAAATCTAAAATATTAATATCTTTTAGATGGAATTAAAATGCACTAATCCCAATGGTGAGATTATTCTAGCAAGCAAACTCAACCATGTAAATCTTTTTTGAGAGAATTTGCAAAAATTGCATTTAGAAATGAATTCTACAAGTTATTTTTTTCAAGAAGATGCTCTAACTGCTTGAAAAACAAGAATGTCCATAATTTTCTCATTACAAATCCAAATGAAGTGAATCAAAGCTTTCTAGATAGAAAAAACTATAATCTATGAGAAAAAAAATTCAAAAAAAAATTCAAATTTTTGCAAATTTTTTTTGCTATCCCCTGTCCCCTATTTTGAGCTTATTTGGTCATAACTTTTGTTCCTGGGCACCAATTGTGAAAAAAATTATACTCCCACAAAGCTTATCAGTTTCTATCTTCAAAAAAAGTTTCAAAAAATCACAACAAAAATTCAGCCCATAGGTACCTGTCCAAAATTCTATTTGTCTCCCAAAGGGACAACAGTCTTTTAGGGTTTAATGTTTTGCTCCAATTCATATAAAGATTGAAGCCTTTCATTTGACTTTGTATGATGTTCTTTTAATTTTGCTACTTTCTTTACAATCTTTAGATGTTTAGATTTAGGTGAAGGCAAAGGTCCTTCCTATATTAGGTGAGATTTCTCTACACGTTTATGGTCTAACTACACATGCTCAATTTTGTCGATAGATGTAAGGTAAAGTAGCCTTCTTGTTTTCTATAGTTTCCATTTGTTGAAACTTTGTTTTTTGTGTTTTTTTTCAAATTTCCTCTTCCCTTATTGTTGAGCTGAAGACCATTTCTTAATGTTTTGTTCTTCATGGTCATCAATTTTATATGAGTCAAGCAATTTAGGGCAATGTATTGAGTTGATGACTATTGTGAAGCATTGTTTTTGTCAATCCTTAGCTCCAACAGCCAAGCCTTTTGTTCCTATATCAATAGCTGCCTTCCAAAACTGGTACCTTATCCACCTCATTTGGATATCTTGCTCCAACCAGGTATTAGTCACTAATTATTATCTCATGGCAATTGAAATCTACCAAGTATTAAAAAGGAGGCAATTAAAATATCTTCAGTTTAGGGGGTACCAGTTGATTTTTTACCCTACCAAATTCTTTTTAGATTTACATCCTCTGTTTTCAAAATGCAACCTAGTTTTTTCCCAATTCCACTAAGGACTTGACCTGTGCTGTGTCTGGTTTCAGGGTTGAGGGTTTGAAGGCCAGAGAGGCGCCCGAGTGGCCCATTTTGCAAGCTCGGAAGCTGAGTTCCAAGAATCGAGGGAAAGCAAAGGAGCCTTGGAGACTCGTGCCTCTAGTAGTTCCCTGAACATTGGGTAATCTGCGGAGAAGGAGCCCCAAACCCTAAAACCCTACAAAACCGCAGCAGTTGGAGTAATTGTTTCTACTCAAGAAGACGGAGGAGTCGAGAGAAGCGACGCGTTTTCGTGTTTGTTGAGGTTGATGCACTTGTGGCAACCGCTGTGGCAGACAGTTTCCCTGCCGAGTGTGGATGCTCATCGTCCTTAATAGTCCAGTGATAGTTACATGTCCATTGTCCTCCGGCACATTTATCTGACTTATGATTTGAGTTTGGCGAAATTGGATGCAGATTCAAACCCCAGGAGTGTTTGAGAAACGATAGGCTAGGGAGTCAGTTTCTTGGAGTACCACATCGATGGGTTTTGTGCAAGTACTGTGTGGCATGGCTCGGTCTTCTGCAGCAGAGCTCTACGGGCAGATAAGCTGAATGCTCGTTTTCCAGTGAATGTTGAGGTCGTGTTGGATTGTCTCCATCTTGTGTTGTTCTACACTCGAGGTGTCATGGAAGCTGCAATTTGTTTTTAGTTGAGGAGAGAAGACTGTCAATGAGGTTTTGGGCTAGATCGCAGTTGCATAGCTAGTGGGTTTGTTGGAAAATTTCCAATTTTGTGCTACCGTGTCGGAAGCCGGTTATGCCAGAATTTTACTGACAAACTATCCAACTGGTCTTATAGCATTTTTGAACCCTTGTCCCTCTACACTCAGGTCTTTAATACGACTTTCTCTTAAACAAAAATCCAAGAGCATCATGCACACTGGTCGCACATTCAAACTATGTCATAGTCATTTCTTTGAGACTTGCACATTGCATTCTGACAGGACTATCTCCACGATCGTTGTCTTTCAAAATTTGAAGTTCATTACATACTCTTCTAATCCCGTACAACTCCTACTAACTCAATGACAAGATAACGAGCCTACATACAATTTTAGCTAAACAGATTAGAATGTTAATGATGGATTCCAATTCTTCAATGCAGGGGGTGCGTTCTAAAGAATGTTTGCAAGGCAAAAAAGGAAATCATCAGCCACTGGACAGTGACTTGGATTCGGCAGCGCACTAACAGTATGTCACAACACAAAATTAGGCCTAAACACCTCGAAACTCCTCAACGGAACTAGAAACTTTGTACAGAATTCGGCAGTCTTCCCCGTGGGCTTCTTCGTTGAGGGAAGAATCCAAGTTAAGAAGATCCCCACTTCCCAAAGAGCTTCTCTTTCCATCCAGCTTTGGCAGGAGTTGAATTGTTGTCGTCATCGCCGCCGCTGTTGTGGTGAGGATTTGGGCCACTTTTCGATTTTGCATTTCTGGGTGTCTTGTCGCAGACATACTGTTCCCCATCAAACTTGATGGTGAGGACGGAGTTATCAATGCAATCGTCGGAAGTGACGACGATGGGCCGCTTCCCGGTGTTGTCAGCCAGAGCCGCAATCCAATATTCGCGGTAGGTGGCATTGGTATCCACTTGGATGACGCAGCTGCTGTTCTTGGAGCCCTTCTTCGACAGCGTCTGCAACGGTATGTACACCCCAACGTTTCCTTCTCTCACATCAATCTCGGACGTAGTGTCGTTCACAACCTTCGTCTTCACCATCTTTTATTTTAAACAGACTAGCTGTCCCCCTGAAAACACCGTCAACTAGTACTATTGTTACAGGCTCCAGAGCACCCTGGATGACACAAAATGATCGGATGGGAGACCGCAAACACGACTGCGAAGGTGAAGAGAGCCGCGCACACCAGAGTGGAGTACTTTGTAAACAGTTTACCCTCTTCCCTCTTGCGGGTTTCCTCGTATTTTGAAAATCGGAAATCCTTTCCTTCTCTTCGAAGAGCGTTAACTCTTTTCGCTACCACCTAGATTCAAAAGCTCACGAGTAAAACAAGTCAATGACCGTGCTTTCCAAAAAACAGTTAGCTATCTTCTCACTGAGAAATTACGTGCTCGTGTTGAGGATGTAGAAGAAACCAATTGCAGAAGAAAAATGATTATAGACGTTGAAACGGTGAGTTTCAGAGCGCCACAATTGTAACAATCAAGTGCCCAGATTTGCGGTTCCTAAGAGACAATTGGCAAAGTGCCAATTTTTTGAAATTTCACCATGGCAACGAGTACGACAATGCCAACCTGCAAGTTAAAGAAGCGAGGACAAACTGATTTCTGCACAAACCTTGAGAGAAGTTTCTTCGGAGTTGATGGTCTTATCCAAAGCCGTGATGTAAATGAACTTCTGCGACACGCCCACGCAGGTGACAATGGACGCCAACACTGACAGCAGAAACGGACTCCACCAGTTGTTGCAGTGCAGCAAGTTGGACTGCGAGACGGCGGTGAGGAGCACGCCTTGGAAGACGCTGAAGAAGCCGACGAGGTTGTAGATTTCGTTGCGCTGGTGCAGGCCCAGCTTGCGCTTGCGCTCCACTCGCGCCGTGAGCAGGCTGGACTTCCGTTCCCACTCCTCCAAAGCCTTCTTGTGCACCACGCTGTTCTCAATCCACAGCAGGGTCTTGATCTCGGCGTAAGACTGTGGAAGCCCTCCTACACTGGCTGGTTGAAGATGGTTCGCCCTTCCCAAGAGCTCTATGTCACTCTCCTCAGCAGGACCTGCTTGGCCTCCTCGAAGTAACGGAACACTTGCACGCTCTTGCTCATCAAGGGTTTCTTCGAGCTCTTCGTCCGCCAAACCCTGTACCCAGGACGCCATGAAGCCCCCCTGCCGAACTGTTTCGATTTGACCAGTCACATCCTTGCGTCTACTCAGTCGGTCTTGAGCCACTTATATATGTAAAGTTATTGACCATCCCGTTGGTCGAGGATGCTGTCACGAGCGAATTTTAAATTCGAATACAGACAGCATTATTACAATAGATAAGAAACGAGTTACCGTAGCAATAATTAAGGTAAAGTACGTGTTTGAAAAATTTAGCAGGGCAGTCTGTGTAAGGTTACCGACAATGCGGTTGTAGCCTGGGGTGGCAGAGGTGGCAACTAAGGTACAGTGAGTGTTGTGCAGAAGCTTAAGCTTCGAGGTGTCTCAATGCTAGAATCCTCGAAGATTTAATGTATCATTAATTATCCTATTTGGGGATATTTCAAGTGTTGGAGGTATCTAGATTTACGACAATTCGTACTGTACCGGCGTGGGTGGCAACGTGGTGGCCAGCAGGAGAAAGCATAAATGATACTCAAGATGTATTAAAAATATGAACGCAAGTTTACACTGGCAGGTTTACACTGTGCTCCTGCCCTGAGATTCAACGTGTTACAGTGCACTCGGTTGATGCCGAATCTGGTCCCACGTCTCCACGAGGAATGTATAAGTGGTACACTGCTGCTGGCTGCCCAAATAAGGTGTACGTGTACTCGCTATCGCCACCTAAAATGTGCTCCGTACATTCATTTCAACAATAGTCTATCATGGACTAAATTTATCTATTGTAAACCCACATTCCACAGCTTGCGTGTTTCAGCAAGACAAGTACTTGGCTAAATTCTTTGTACTAACGAATGTACGCAGGAGACTGATATCAACTGTAGTCGGTAAACTGCCTGGTTTGATCATTTTCACGAGTTTCTTCAAATTGAGAAGATAATCTTCACCCATATCTACATGCATGATTCGTTGGTGGTACTTGAACAAGGGTCGGGAGTTGACTTCCATCACGAATCTTGGAATTGTGGTCCGCACTGAAGTTAGTAAGCGAAGTGCTTCCCTGCTTTGCAAGGCTATGCAAATTCTATTAGAAATACGGAGTAACAAACATCTCACATTCACAGGCAGAGGATTGTGAGTACCGTAGCTGTAGGGCAGGGTTGGTGGAAAATAATAAAAATGAATTAGAGAAATTGTCAAAGTGAGTAAGAATTAAATGACCAAGTTGTGGAAAAAAAAAGAAAATATCCATTGTTAGCCGGAAAGTTCAAAATATGATTGAAATAAAGTCCAAAGTCTAGTGCAATCACAGGTATTCAATACTACCCAGTAGTAATTTGCCATTTGACCATCTACCATCAAAAAGATTTTTTGATGGAGACATGAAGGGATTACTTCATTGACATTTAGTGCAACATGCATGGAAAGGTTGTTTTTATAATGAAATCCATTATTTGCCATGAATCTTAAAAGGGTATTAGATAATTTGAAGGTGAAAGCTTGACTATTCATTGTCAAAACATAAGAATTGTCATTTGGGCATAGTAAAATAACTTTTTTTCAAAAAGCTTTGAACTAAGAAAAATTGGAAAATCAAGCTAAGTTTCATCTCCAAAAGTTCATTTGTGAGTTTGAGCCTCTACAAAAAAGTTATGAACAAAATTGAAAGAGGATGTTTGAAAATGTCAAAGGAAATGTCCCTTCCAACCCCTCCTTGAACTTTATCCATAACTTTTCATTGGAGGCTCAAAATCTCAAAAGGATTTTTTGTTAAATTGATTTTCCACATACCGTAGTTGTAGGGTAGGGTCAACAAAAAATAATTCTAAAAATAGATGCCGGAATTTTAGGGAAATTATTTTTTCAAAAAACAAAAAAATTGTATGGTGAAAAAAAGAATATTGGCGAAAAAAAAATATTTTTAGCATCTGCCAAAACTTATTTTTCGGAAAAAAATAAATATTCGGCAAAGAAGTGCTGACCCTGCCCTTCACTTACAATAGTTCAAAGTTTTTGAAAAAGTTATTCTACACTACCTAAATGAGGTCTAAAATTCTATTTTGAACACAATTCCTGCTTTTGACTTAACTATGAGCGGTTGAGCTCCTACGAATCCTAATTTACATATCCTACATGGATTTTTTTTACCTCCTACCACCCCACTTGTATAAAGAGCTTGTTTTCTTATCTTTACACCTACAAACTGAGTGCCTTTTAAAACTATGTGAAATAGTTGCCGAATATTTTAATTTTATAAAATTTAATGCCAAATTTTTTATAATAAAGAGATATCCTTTTTACAAATTTTAGGTAGTGCCATTCCAACATTAAAATCTCTATACAAGAAATTGTAAATGTTTTTTGGAGATGCTTGTTGAAGGAAAGATGTGCATATGGATGTTTCCTACATAACTAAGCAATTAAATAAAATAAATTCATTGCCAATGTTTTTCAATTAATTATCATGTAAAACCATGAATAGTAAATAAAATAGTTCACCCAAAATAGAATTTTGTTTTTTTGAAACTGAAATTTGGTATGCTTGATTGGAATTGCAAAAGGATTGAATGTTAATTATACAAGACAAGAAAATGAATATTGTATTTTATATTATATAAAATTCTTTGAATGGCCCAATGGCAATTTGTAATTTTATTAAACCCAATTATACAAATAAATACAATAATTCTAGCATCAAAGTATTCAAACTCCAACTTAAGCTCAAGCGGTGAACCTTGTGTAACTATCTTGATAATAAGCTACAACTAAGGAATAACTTTGTTTGCAAATTTTAGATTTGCAACTATCTTGATAAAGTAGTAACTTCGTTTGCAAATTTTGAGTTTGCATACAATAGAGCTCATCCTCTCTTAGTGCATAACTATCAAGTATGCAAAGAATAGGCAGGCCCAATTTCAAACACATTTTCTAGAAAGTACTGTAGTTAGAGCCAACATTAGTTAATTGAACATTATTGCATCTCTCTAAATGCATTATCCTCTCTTAGTGCATACCTAACTCCCAGTCTTGGCACCATGCAATAAGACAAGTTTTAATCTTCAACCTCTCCTCCGAGATAAGATTTATATCCAACAGCAACTACACAAAATAGTGAAATTAGGTTGCCCCACACTAATTTCTCGACATTTGACACTATATAAATATTTTCAGTTATCGTACAAAAATTCTCTACTTTTAAATTGGGTCTTGCTATAATTGAAACTCGTGAACCTCCATGTGTACAAATGAAAATATTTTTAGAAATATATGTTGACTTTGATGGCTTCTACAATATTTTCCTTGATGTAAGGCAACCTAATTGTTAAGGCAACCTAATTTCACTATTTTGTGTACATCACCAGGTTCCCCTTCGCCATTTGATATTCGCTAACCATCCTCATAAACTTTCTAAAAAAACCACGAAATGCTCTCATTTCATCATTGACGACCACTCTACGATGGCCAATCAATCCTGACCTGGTTTCGACAAACGTCCGGTTTATGAGTTTGTCGAGTTCAATGCGACGGCGCACTCCTCCTGTTGCGGGCCCTTCTACAATAAATGCGTCGTCGTTCATTTAACACAAAAACTTAACTTTAACGCTTCTAAAATTCCCCCATGAAGTTCAGATCAAGCCTCGTCCAAATCACCCCAACACAGCTTTTCCAGCAGACATTAACTGCTAAGCATGGACAGCACTGCCAACAACCGATAAACTACCTTTGCAATCATGATTGCCTTGAATATATTGTAAGAATACCGTGCACTTACACCTGTAGAAGTATAGAGCATCTGGTTCACCAAACATTTCTGAAAGATGCCAACCAAGGTTGGATGTTATACTGCGGCATATACCATAGAGCATCACTTAGGGAGGCAGGTCGGGCAAGGGAGATGAATTTCCAGCAAGAGGGATGTATTTGGCGACATTTTGAAGAGCAAGTACTCTCGTATGCTAAGGACATTTGTCCAGTTCACTGACTCTAGGAGGTATCCAGACCGCTAGATATATATCTGCTACCAATGTAAGGAATGGATACTTTGCTATTTCCATTCAAAACAAGAAAAGTGATGCAAATGCTTTCAATTATATAAGCTTGGAATGATCAAGATCAAACGAAAGGTATTGAGATGTGTAAAGCTTGCTCAGTACCTCTGGAGTTGTCGCACTCCCAATGCTACAAGCTTGAGAGTTGTCAATGCCGCGTATTTCTCCCAAAAACGTCCGCTGACTTCTTCTGACAATCCATGCCCGATGTTGCTGTATCTCAGAAATGCCCACACAAAGTGATCGGAAGGGAGACAGCATTGAAGACTGTAAATGATACGAGAGGCGAGAAAACTAAAGTGGCATATACCATGAACGGTGAACGTTCCTCTTTCGATAGTCTTTGAATTAAGTAAAATGGAATCCTTTACTAACCTTCGAAAAGCGTTCATTCTCTTCGCTACCACCTAGACTCATAAGCCCACGATTCAAGTTAAGTTGAATCGAAAACATCTAGCTGCTCACTGAGAAAGTGCCGGTGTACCATTAACTCCTCAGGACGGGTTACTTCGATTCGACGGGCCAAGTCTGTAGGAGCGAAGAGATATTTAAATTAGGATACAAAGAGCACTGTTACACTATCAAGGGAAAGCTTCAGAGTTGGACCGAGCAATAGCAATAGCAACAGGTTTGAAATACCAAAAGCAAGAGGTGAGCAATAACAACAGGTTTGAAAAGTTGAGCATTAGTTAATATAATACTAAGAAGAATTGAATTATTCAACCTCTTCCTCGCAAAACTGTATTTTCTAAATAGAAACAAAACCTCACGTCCCCAAGGATAGGAATTGCAGGAGACACCAGGAAATTAAAATATTCAGTAGCAAGACAAAGAAACGCACATCAGAAAGATCATAATCAGACTTTTCTGGAGGACGAGCATGTCAGAATACCGATATGATCTCAACTTACCTGAAAGGGAATCAGAATTGAGTGATCCTGAGTCAGTCACTGTCGCGACCTCCGTGATCCACTGAAAATTAAGTGCATTAGGCGGAGCATAATAATATATGGAGTATATAAAAAGTAAGACGTGAGAACTCATGTGGGAAACACCTGAGGTTAGTAACGCATCACACGACCACATTCACCGAGTGACCGCCTCCGTTCAAATCCCGTAATGATAAATCTAAAGGTGTCGCTCAATCAGAAGGGTCGACCAATCTAGCTATTGACCAGCTACTCTCAAAATTAAGTCAGAAAAAGGGAACATTCATAGAGTGATCAAAAACCCAACCAGAATGATGGTTATACAATTGTACGTGTAATTCCAAGCTAGGACAATAATCCTGGCGTCAATCTGTACAAGCTCAAGCTCAAGCTCACTCAGTGAGCAGCATTGAGTACCTAGGTACTACCGGTAAGAATCGATATGAATTAAAACACATGATACGCTTCGTTGTGGAAAGAATGTATCTTGTACGCTAGAGAATGCATAAAAGGAACATCCCATTAGCAATCTCTCAAATCCCTTATCTGAGTAATGGAAACGTCGACGATAAAATCGACTCTCAATTAAGAATATACTGCAAGGCCTGATATATACGCGTCTTTGTGTGAACGGAGCTTCAACACAAAATTATCTGATGTTCTAGTAACCAAGCCAAGTAGGGGGTATAAGCTCGAACTTGTGCTTGGCCCGTGATAAGACATTGAAGTAGTCAAATTGCGAGAGGCAATCACGGAAATCAGTGAAGAGGCGCTCAAATAATCTCCACTGAACAGCATGCGATTTGGAGTAAGGGAATGGAAGGAAAACCTGAGCATTGTAAGCACGTGAGTAACGTCAGGATTTATTCATGCATAGTGTTCTGATGTAAGATATAATGTAAGTCGAGGCCGTCTTCACACACTCACTGAGCCTACTTCCGAACTTACTGAAGTATAGATGCGTTCTTACCTCCCACTCTTCGGCAATACGCATGAGAAGATGAAATGTCCGTTCGGTTTCTTCCAAGTTGCCGAGCACAGCAACCCATATTTGGGACGCAACATCGTAGGCCTCTTCACTCTTCTTTCCGCACGCCAGAAACTGGTCTGCAATTACCAAGCACACCGTCAACAACTTAACTTCATGGCCAAACGTATCCGCTTGCATATCAATAGGAATAAATCATTTAGGAGACTTCAAAGAAGGTTTGAAGGTGACAGCTGTAACAATAGAGAAGCGATACCATACCCTACACAATGAACAATAATAGAAATACGTTTTGAAAGTAACTACAAAATGGCTATTAGCCTCCAAAGTGAATTTTCTATTTTTAGCTACAAATTACACGACAGTTAGAAATGAAGTCTTAACGTGCATCAAGAATTGATGAATTTTGCAGGAGAACATAAAGACAAGAAGGATCCACCGATAATTGTGCCATGGAGCAATCCATAGGAGAGGGGAGGGGTGGCAAGCTCCAGCTGCTCCTTTAGGTATAAATACACATGGCCGGCTACCTCGTCAACGTCCGCATTGGAGTTGTTTCGAGACAGAAAGCTGCTGCTGACGTGCAAGGCTGTGAATCGCCTGCATGCAGAGATTAGAATCAATAAGTAAGCATCGCTCGCTTAAAATGAAAGAAATATCGCATAGAAAAAAGGATAATTAAACATTCTCTGGCATAAACTCCTAGAAACAGCCTTCCATCCCAACATGCAACATTCAATCAATGTCAAGAAGAGATACGACCTGATGATGTTTTCAGGGGAAGAAACTAGCTACGCAAAAATGTTCTAAAAGATAAAATGAGTTGGTTAATTATTCGAAAGACGAAGGGGAATAAAACATTAACTATGTCGACATACCTTCTTGTGGATCCTCGCCCAATAGGACCAGGCCAGCGTTTTGCACTCCCAGAACTAGGCCATCTCCTGATCAGCGCCGTTTGCCATAGTCCGTCTCCTGCAAACATGTCGGCCCACCGCTTCCTCACACATGCGGCTGCAATCCAATCTGAGGTGCGGACACGCACCAATATCTCCATCAGTAAATGATCTGGCAGCTTGTCGATAAAATCTTCCCCACTTTCCTCTTCCAAGTCTGGGGGCGGTTCACATGAAGTAGAATTTGCAGATTTGCTGGAAGGATTATTGTTATTCAAAGCAGATACCAGCTCCTCTGCCGGTGGCGGTAGTTCAGGAACAAAATTATAATACTTCCGTTCACGGAAGTTCCCTGCTTGCGAAGAGTAATCATCGTCAATCTCCAACCCTCTCCAAGCTCCGGAGCAAGCGCAGGGGTCATACATGGCTCCACCAGAATCACCTCTGACGCTTTGCAGTGTAGACAACATAATCCCGTTCCTCGACATACTTGCTTGTATCCTCAACGTACGTTCTAAGCACGAGAGCACCAAAAGATGAACCCAACCTCAGTCCCTTTAATTCCCGATACATGTAGCTAAGCTGCACGGTCGGTTGCAAAAAATTGAGCAGATAATTTCGTAGAGGTTCAAATCCAGAACTCAAAGAGACGCGCACTCAAAGGTGATTACTCATTACGGTCACCAGATTCAAGCCTTCTCTCCAACTATTGCCCAATAAGAAGACCTGTACCGATGTCATATCCCATCACACAAGATTAGATCACACACTCTATCTTCAAATGAGCATTCCCTGCGCTGAAACAAACCTACGAAACGGATTTAGGAAAACAGAGAGATGCTGAAGGTTTTCTAACATGCAGGGGGAGAAATGAGCCTTTCTATCACACCTACATTTGCAGACATTGAACGGCATGATACGCAATCCGAGAGAACAAAGCACTCTTGTGCTGTGAAAAGGGATTCATCATGACGTGACGAGTAAGGAAAAGGATGACTACCATATCGTCTCAGTTTCGCTGATATGTCAAAAATTAATGCTGAATCTTTGGTTTGGCCGCTCTGTCAAAGGGCCTACTGTCACAACGTCTGCGTAATTGCCACCACACAAAAAAAACAGAAAGTCAGTAGAAGAAGAATCTTCGGGATGCATATACACCTCAGCATGACTTACATCCGGTCAGTCTACTGGAAGATCTTGAGAAAAATCCTGAACCATTAGGGGGATAATAATGTATCTTCCATGCCTTGAACCAGTAGGCCTACTTTGAAAATTAGCTGCAATTCTGCAAAAAGGAGGTCCACAATAATACAACCCTACAATTAATTGCACACCTGGAATGGTGAATTAACACAGTCGTCAACTCTGTCCACAGGCTCTGAATCAGACGGTGGCACCTCAACCCTGACAATATGATACACGGCAGTCCCTGTCTGATACATCAAATAATTGAATGATTCTCCGTCTCTTGCTTAGCCAAGTGTTGAACGACGTGATATTTACTAAGACATCACAATAAAACTATTCATACACATTCTATTCAAGCACGCATGAAGTAAGGCTCATCAAGAAGCCATTGTCGACGAGCTGCATCCTGGAGTCAGTGCTCTAGGAGGATACACAGCTTGAAATTCTCGCAAAAAGAAGTACTGCAGCAAACAGTTTCAAATCACAAACACTGGTGGATTCGAAGACGCAAGCGGAATTCATCCCGAAATTCATGCTTTTCATCGGGTGAAATTCTTCGAATCCAAGGAAGATGAACTAACGCCGCCAGCTATAAAATGTTGCAAATTCCAGATCCTTCCAGAACACTCGTCTTTTTTGGCCTCTGTAATTTGCAGCTTACATCTCCGAGGCCATTCCAGGATCACCGATCGCACACAGCACGTAGCCCGTAACCCTAATTCGGCAAATCTCATCTCAATTTCAGGACAAAAGACTCACAATTCTAAGACAATTGACGAGCAGGAAAGCAACCTCCCATGTCCATCAGAGTTAGTTTCCAAGAAAATCAATGCAACACATATCACCAGCACAGTCAAACCCGGATGCCCCACGACTTCCCACGAATTCTGTTTCAATTACGAGTTCATAACCCACCGGGGAGGCTACGTAGGGGGAACCACAAGATGAATGCCCACAACTGCGCTACTCCATCCTACGAATCTCCGCCATTCGGCCACTCTCTACAAACACTTCCCTCCGTAAAACCCTAGAATTTGCGTACCTCCGAGCTCTGCGCTCCAACATAAAGTTGCGCGCCACGGGCACCACGCAAATTCCTTATACATGATTACAGCGCAGTACACGTACAAACACCATGCAAAAGCTCAATTACGTCCAAGTGTGAAGCCAGAGATTGTCGCAAGTACCTAAATTGCTGCACGTAACCCACAATTGGGTGGCGATCACCAGCCGAGCTCGCTCGCTCACACAGATTGTGGTGAAGGAGATGCAGCCTGAACACTGAAGAGTCGCTTCCCGCAACCGACCGCCGGTCGATCGGATATCGCAGCGAAAGACCATCGGTCGTCTCCCCCTTTCAGCTGATTCCTTCCAATCTCTTCGACTACCGGTACTACTTGTGAGGCTCCAGTATAATAAGACGCCGGCGCTATCATGCCTGTCATGCACCAGAAACGTCTTCAGGGTTGATGTTCGTCATGCTGAGGAAGAGAGACACTTGCGTCAAGAGCGAGACCACACAAGCTTGTGCAATAATGTGAGATAATGTGAGAACGGGGCAGCCAAGCTCTTTGAAATTATTGACGTCTTTTCTTTGTTCGGATTCTCAGGTTAGAGCATCTCCACTCCAGGCAACACATGCAGCCAAACCGGATGAAGAGTGCTATAGATGCCTCTAAATTTTCTCCAAACTCTCACCCATCTTACCGTGCCAATGATAAGTTAGACACTGTGCAACCTCTGTACAGTACAACCTCTCTATCCGTTAATCCTTAACCTTTAAAGGACGGACTTGACCGTGGAAATCATCTTTTTGAATACCGTGAGAATCATTGCCTTAAAAAAATGAAAAAGCACTGATTGGAAGTCAACCTATTGTAGAAGACCTTCCCTTTTCGCAACAAACTTTGGAGGATGAATAGTTGTACTCAATGATCGGAAAAAACCGGCAGTTAGTTCAAAGTTAGCCGGTGGAAGTGGGGAAAAAACCGGTTGCATTTTGAAATCAAAGGATGCAAAACCGGGAAGAAAATTTTAGAACCGGAAATCAACCGGTGCCCCAAAATATTTGAAGGACATTTTGCCGCCTCCTTCCAGTACTTGGAGGATTTTAGCCGCCATAGAAAAAAATTTAGAGGCTTATACCCGGCTAGTAAGGGTCAAATGTCCAAGGTATTAACCTCGGAGCGGAGCGGATAAACCCACAGTCTAAAGTCTAAACTCAGTCTGAACTTTTGAAAGTAACCGGCAGAAGAATCGGAGCCAGGCTGGGTTTTGGTCATTCAGAATTTTTAAAATATTATGAAAAACAAAAACAAAAACAAATAGACCTCACCTGCCTAACAGCCCACCACCTCCCAGCGGCTTTGGCTTCCAAAGCTAGTACAGTATACCATTGCTTCAAGGTCATGGATTTGCCTGCACAAAGTAATGAAATTAGGTTGCCCCATACTAATTTCTCAATATTTGACACTATATTTGTTGTTATTGTACAAAAATGCTCTACATTTGAATTAGATATTGTTGTAATTGGGACTCATGAACTTCCACATGAACAAATGGAAATATCTTTAAAAATCATTTTTGACTTTGATGGCTTGTAAAGTAACTTTCTCGGGGTAAGACAACCTAATTGTTAAGGCAACCTAATTTTGTGTAGTTCATTTATATACAAATCTTGAGCGCCGGTACCTTAGAGGGGTAGTAGAAAAAACATTTGAAGAAGGTAAAATTGGTACTTCATAAACTCTTTTGATTTCAGCAACCTTTTCATAACCATCCTCAACTCCATATTGCATGGGTTGGAAGGATCCTTGGCCTTCAAATGGTGGAGGGCTTTGCCAAGTTCAATTCTTGCTAAGGATGCAATATTAATTAGCACTTTCATTTTCAAATTTGTTTTCTATATATTATAGGAATTTTAATTTGCAATTTAGTCGGTGCCAATATCAATTTGGAGGAAATTAGCCGGTGAGAAATTGAAATTGGAGGCAATAAACCGGTTCTTTTTGTGATTCAAAGGATGCAACCAATGCCCATAAGAAAAAAACCGGTTCATTTTTGTAGAAGGAGGAAATCAGCTGGAGGACCTCCAAAAATTTCCCGAACACTGGTTGTACTTCTGTCCACATGCAAAGATTCTCTGTCATTCATTGGACGCCAAACGTCCGCCGCGTTGTTCAAGGGCTAAGTGCTCCGACATCCATATTCTGGACAGTGACCGGAGGGTTTACAAGCGTTGTTTTATCCAACAAACTTCTCATTCATCCAATGTAATATTTGAATGTTGAAAAGACGACCTTTCTCTACAACCAATTTCATGAAATTGCGGTGAATGATATTTTTGTACAAAGTTATAAGCAAAACCATGCCAAAATTCAAATTAGGATAAAGGCATTTAAATTCTAAAGTCCCATTTTCATACAAAGTTATAAGCAAAACCATGCCAAAATTCAAATTAGGATCAAGGCATTTAAATTCTATAGTCCCAGGGCCTTTTTTCCATCAAAAAACACTCAAAACTGCCATTTCTATAGCAAAGAGCAAAAAAAATTGAAAAATGTTTTTTTCTGCAAATCTAACCGTAGGATCTTGTACTAGACAAGTATAAAAATGTGAGGAAGAAATTTCATAAACTTTGACCGTGTAGATTGCAAGATATTTGCATTTAAAGTGAAGGAAAAGAATTTTTTTGCACCTTGCTCAACTACATTTTTCAGCTTTGAGCCTTCATAACTTAAAATTTTTGCTCTATTGATTTGAATTTCTAATTTTATATGATGAAGAATTGAGTTGAGAGTCTAGGAAAAAAACTTCAAAAAAATAGACATTTAGTTTTCACTCATTAAAAAATTATTAAGAAGAAAAAGGTTCAAGAGTGAAGGAAAATCTAAATTGTTAATAGCTCTAAGATGGAATTGAAATACACTAATCTCAATGGTGAGATTGTTCTAGCAAGAGATCTTAACCTTGGGAACTTTTTTTTTTTTAAATTGTAAATATTGAGTTCCTCCAAGGGTAAATGAATCCTCCAAGGTTTTTTTTCGAAAGATGCTCTAATTGCCTAAAAAACAAGATTGTCCATAACTTTCTCATAACAAATCCAAATGGAATGAATCAAAGCTTCCCATGTAGATAAAAATATAATCTATATGAAACTATTTTTTTATTTGAACTTTTTTTGAGGGTCTTTTACTGGCCGACGAACTAAAAAAAGGGCTTTTTGTGCAATATCTTTTGCTCCAGGGCTCCAATTGAAATAAAAATTATATTTCTGGAAAGCTAATGTGTTTTTCTATCTTCTCTAAAAAAATTCAGAAAATAATGACAAATATTGTGACCGTAGGAGCCTACCCAAAATCCATTGTGTCTCGCGAGGGGACAATGGGACTTTAGGAGTTGAGGGTTAAGTTAGGCTATTTAATTTGTTTGTTTGTTATGGTGAGATCTTTGGAACCATGCATCCCCTGGTGACATTTTTGAAATTGTTGGAAAGCTCTCTATGAGGAATGCATGGGCTTTGTTTTGTAATGTTGTGATTTACGGAAGAAAAGATATTGAATTTCAAAGTTTTTATGAATTAAAAATTTAGAAAATTACATTTATTTTTATTTTAGTTGTAGCAATGGCACAAGGCACACTAAATTAATAAACCTTTCTAAAGTAATATTGATTGACAATCCCAAACTAGGCCACATACAATTGTCATAAATGCAAATGACCCTCCTTAATGTAATGTGTCAGACTAGTTTCAACCCTATTATTTTTGAAAGGTTCTACTGTACACCAAATTAAATAAAAGCTTAGATAGTTTATTTCTTGATTTTACTTGGGATTGGTAAATTCACTATTTATGGAACAGATTTGGTACACTGAATTAAATAAAAGCTTAGATAGTTTATTTCTTCATTTTACTTGGGATTGGTAAATTCACTATTTATGGAACAGATTTGGTACACCGAATTAAATAAAAGCTTAGATAGTTTATTTCTTCATTTTACTTGGGATTGGTAAATTCACTATTTATGGAACAAATTTGATGCACACAAGTGGGAGAGAAGAAGTTGAAAGACTTGCCAAATCATAGATCTTCAATTATTGAGAGATAATTTGTTTGTATTCAGGAGTGCCGATGCCTTGACATTTTTATGAAAGAAACTCCTAACACGGTGGCTACAGCTACAACTATTAATTGAATGAAGAATCAAGGCATGCAAGATGCTCAAGGATCTACACTTAGAGCATCTGCACTGTGGCACGGAATAGATGGCCGGAAGGCAAATGACTAGGGCCGGACTCCTTTTTGTACCACACCAACGGAATAGAAGAGCCCAGGCTTACCAAACAATGAACTTGGCACGAAATCCTCCCGTGTTGTTCATCTCCCTTTCCGTGCCCCCCCCCAATTTGGGATTCACTGTTGAGATCTCACTATTCTAACAACTCATTGGACAAACAATAATGGTGGCATGAATAGTGGCCTTGACTTTCTTAATAGTAGCACACATATCCTCCTACCTCACAGTGGTTACTTGGCATAGGGAATCAACAAAGAGATTTGTGGAGACTGTAATGAGACATTTGGTGAGTCAAATTTTTTGTGTGATGGTGCCAATGCTCTTAAAAGGACAACTAATAAGCATCTAAGTTCATATTGAATTCTAGGCATATTTGAACTCAAAGGCAAGGTACCTTTTAATTTCCATGAATTGAAGTTATTTGAATACCCAAAATCTTGAAGTCAAGTCTGTCTATGAATTTTGGGCCACTATGTGTGGAATTACTCCAAGTTTGATGACAATATACAAGAATCTCTCATGCTTCCCTGTTCAATAATGTTATTTTGGCTCCATTGAACATTAAATTGTATTATTATTTGATGAACCTTGTTGGCAATTAAAAGAAGATTACAATTTTTTTAGCATGTATTTTAGGAATGTATGAGAATTTTTGAAGTGTTGATTATAGGGGTGTCCAAAATTGACACTAGGCTCTCATGTTTAGAAGATTTTCATTATAGGTAAGAATTTTGATGGAGTGGTTTTGCAAACATTGTTGCATATAAGTGTACCTACATTACAAATGTGTTGTATCTTATATCTACAATACAAGTGAAAGTCTGTGTTGGTACTTAGTCAACTATTATAGGCAAATATAATTATTGTCAATTACAATGCATCTACACTAAAAGAGCTGTGAACATTGCTTTAAAATGTTACAAGAATTAGTACCTCATAAACAACAAAGAAGGTTTTTATTTTCCAAATTTTATCTATCACAACCAACCAATCAGGCCTTGATTTTAATTCATTTATTATTTACCACACATCCAACTCTTTCTAATGATATACTATTCAAGTATACATCCCTCGCATTACCTCAAATTTATTGGCTACACATCCACCTTTTTCTATTGATGTTGTTTCTACATCTAAATTTGTAATTTCCAAATGCTAACCACTAAGCACTCCGACATTTATATATGTAGGACAATGAACATAGTCCTTCTAATGAATGATTTGTCCAAAATACCTTCTTATTCATGCCAAGCAATTTTGGAATCTTTAAAAGATGGCCTTTATTTATGACCAATTGAATGAAATTCAAATAAATAATAAATTCATACAAATTTAAAGCAAAAATGTGCAAATTTTAAAAAATAAAATAAGGATTCAAGCGTTTAAAGAACATTTGTCCCCTAAAATATTATTTGTAAAGAAAATTGAATGTCAATAGAAATGCATGAATCACACACCCTCCTACAAAAGCTTCAATAAGAAAGACCAAAAGAACTATCACACTTTGTCACAAATAACCTTAATTCCATCTACCTAATCATCAATCATATGAGAAAAAAAAATTACAAATTAATTCCTAAAAGACGGAGGAACCCGTTTGGGGCTTTAACTAGTTATTTTTGGCAACAATTTGTGAATCCAATATACATCACATTCATTTGAATTTTTGGTTGGAGGTATGCTTCAGGATTATCTTCAAGGCAAACCATTTTGTATAAGAATCCAATAAATTTTTAGAGCCTTGAGTAAGTATATATATATATATATATATATATATATATATATAAGTAGATATCTTACAATTATTGAAGGTTGTTATAACATAACACCTGTCATATAGGTATTTATAATATAGGTAACCTATAATCATGAAAAGTTTTCATAATATAGGTGTGTATACTCCTATGCTCATGTGTTCATGATCCTAGGCTCACATAATAGCAACCATGCATGCTAACCACCAATTTGCAAATCCACCTAAGTAGGGGTGCCAAAATCCATTGAACCCCTTCTGAATGAATTTTTTTCTGTACAACAAGTGTGTAGGTTGAGTTAAAAAAATTTCACATAGCTTGCCAACTCAATATTTAACTCTTACTGTTTAGAATTGCTCAAAGTCATACACTTTGAAAATTTGATGAATTCAGCTGGGAAAATTGTCCCATACATATCGGGTAGCATCCAAAAAAATTGTCCCCACACTTTGACTGTTATAATCCCCTAGATCCTTGAGGCTTTAATAGATCTTTATTTTTTCAAATTACTCCCAATGTAAGTGCTCATTGAGACCTTCCGTCAGAATTTACAAAAAGACATCCTAAAAATTTAAAACCGTTTAATTTATAGGCAAAAGAGATCAATTTCCAACTATTCAGTTTTGACACCCTCTGTCCTTTACGGGTTTATTACTCTTGATAAATGCATATTCAAATCAATAATGCAATAATTAAATGAACATACAAGTATTTTAACTATAGACAAAGTCATAGCACACTCAAATATATAAAGTAATGAAATAGTGGATGCACTTGAAAAAGAATACAACCCACCTAGTACCAATGACAAACACGCCCACTCCATACCATATTATCTACATCAGGATGACTAGCTTGCAACAAAAGTATACCATTCCAAAGTCCTATTGGATTCCTACAAGCATACCTCAAGAAAAAAGAAGTTGAAGAAAATACAACACTCACAATTCAATTTTCCAAAAATATAAACATGGAGTGACAACAAATTATCCAACAAGTTCTACGATACCATAAACATTTTCTATAGTCAAATCACACACCTTCTCAAATTCAAGTATGGCCAATAGATGGGTCAAACAAGAAAACATTTATTTTAGCCAAATGAATATTCAAGCATTATATGCCCACTTAACCGACAAAACCGTATACACACATGGATGGATGTACTTCTATGGTGTACTAAACCACATATTAAAGCAATTTGTATCCAAATACACAATAAAGTAGTATGACATATATAAAAACTATAAATTTCATACACAAATGCAAGCCTAATGAATGCATGAAACTTTAATGACCACCCCCAATTAAGAACACATGGTACCTCCTTGGCTATATCCTTGCCAATGCCCTAACCAAGACAACTGCAACTATGTATTAAAACTTTACCTAGATCTACTAAGGTAGAAACACCCATTAGCGTCCATGTTCTCATTCTTGTACCTTAGATTGGCACTAAATTTGTCCCTAGACTTCCCATTAATATGACCTTAAAATGTTTAACTTTGATTCATTGACACATTTGAAGGACACATACCTAACTTTCATTGGCTAATTACTTATTTTTGCAGGTTTCAGTTTTGGGCCCACCTATGTGACAATTTCAGTGGTCTAGAGAGCCGACACTTTGAAAAATCATAGAAATTACATACCACATCCAAAAAATCTATTTTTATTTTTATTTTCATGGTTTTCACTTGCTAATACTACAAAAATATTATTTTTACAAAAATGTGCCTCCAACTATGTTGAATTGCTTATATTGACGGTTTTGGGTGCTTCCACCTTATGTGTATGAATTCTACCACAAAAAAGTGCACCTCCAAATAATTAACCCATCTAAAAACCACACTATAAAATTCAAAGATTTTACATTCTATAACAATAGATACTCTTATAAATCTATTAACCACAAAAATAAAAAATACCACAATCTTATACAAAATATAACAAACTATGGCTGGAAAACATAACCACTCATATTACTACCAACAAGTGCCATAGACACTATACACATTCTGTCCATTCGAGCATTGCATAGAAAATTAAAACTATTTAAATATTCTATTAAACAAATATTAAATAACATTAATCACATTGCAATCAAATATTCCACATACATACTCCTTTGTAAGAATAAAACTAAAAACTAACCTACCTTTACTCACATTTCCGGATCTTCCTTAACTCTAAAAACGATGGACCTATAACTGTGGAAATCATCTTGTTTTGTCACCGTGTGAATTGTTGGATTAAAATAATCCAAAAGCACTCATTGGAAGTCAAACTACTGTAGATGGTCTTCCCTTTTCCCACAAAATTTGGAGGATGAATAGTTGCATTTCTGTCCTACACAGTTTGATTCTCTATCATCCATCGGCCATAGAATGGTTGTGTCAACATTCAAGGGTTAAATCTCAAATCATCATATATTAAGTCTAATCTTCCACCTCGGGGGGGTCACTCTACGTGGGATTTGTACATCACGTGCGGCTGGTTTTTTTATTTTGGGGGGTATTTAGCTGACCGGGAACAATTAAATGGTCCCTATTATTGCCTAATTTCTTCATTCTTGGTATTTTATGTCTCCCTACAATTACTTTGAATTCAAAAGTAGGTCATTTTTCAACACCCTTACTTTCTTACAATGAAAAAAAGTCAAGTGAAAAAAAAGCAAACGCAAAGATTAAAGACAAAGATTGAACACATGAACTTAAACACAAGGATCAATGCATATACTTTCAAGCACTTACTAGAAGAGAAACGCTAAATGGAGCATAGTCCAAAGCCAAAGCACAAACAAAAGTAATATGGAAATGGAAACACTTGAGGGGAAAATTGGCAGCATCCAGATCTACAACTTGTAGCAAACAATAATAACGCCAAAAATTTGGTAAAGTGAAATGCCAAGACGTTTCTGAATACCAACTCCCAGAAAAGAGCATGCAATTTATTCAGCAAAAGGTTTAGGGAAATGAAAACAGAAAACAACACTAGCATAGACAGCAAATACTGTGGATTCCAAAAAAAAATGGAAAACTTGAAGCAGCATGGACAGAAGACTTGAACGCAGTTATGAAAAAAAATTGGAAAACTAAACATCTACTGTAGGCATCAACGGAGTTGATAAAAAAAATTGGGAAAGGAAAAAAAAACCACCTGCAAAGAAGATCTAAATTCCCTTCAACCCCCAAAATTGGGAATTCAGCATGCGGTGAGTTGAGCAAAGGGCAGCCAAAATCAGAACTAAAAACAGAACTAGCAGGACAGCAAACACTCTAGATTACCAAAAAACAATTGGAAAAGGACTAAGAACCAGCATGGATAGAAGACTTGAATGCAGTTCATTAAAAATTTGGAAAACCTTAGTGTCAATCACCATATACTCAAGACTTGAACACAAACATCAATGAATGCATGAGCAGGCGGCACGTGATTCAATGCAGCGTGAACAACAGTTTCCAGCATCCAAGGTGAATTATGGTCACAACACCCTAAGTGAAGAATCCCAGAACATGCGAATAGGAGACCAATTGGGACGAACAGAAAATGTTACACCGTTTGTCATCCTTCCAGAACAGGTAAGCAGTACACTACACTAAACCTACTATAAAAAAATTTCTAAGACCAGTACATTGTATCCTATCTTAGGGGAAAAAAATCAAATTTCAAGTATTATTTACATATGTATCTTACTTGTAAGTGACTCTAGAGTATTTTGCATTATGTATATTACTTCTAAGTTTTTTCTAAGTTTTTAACGGAATGAATTAAACCCTCCCTATATTATGTCGCACGTTGGTTGGTAAAAAATTCTAAGTGACCTCCCCGGGTCTTCCACAAACCTTCAATCCTCTTTGCTCCCACAAATCGGTTACACTCATCTTAGGTAGGTACACCCAAATGTGCCACTGACCCTAAACCGCCATCTTTACTCTGTGTACATCTTCGAAATCAATTCTATTCCTATGTGGAAGAAACCATTTTAGAACCAAACTTTGTTCCTTAATAACTTTTGCATACAATATCCAAATGTTATATTCTTTGGTGCGTTGGAACCTCCTTTCACTTGCCAACAAGAACATATGCAAATCTGACCAGTCTAATAGTAGTAAATAGGCTCAGTAGCAAAAAGTGGCAGTCATTAGAAGAAGTTTCAGGCCTCAAAGAGGCTGTTAACAGATGATTTTTATCACCCCTGTGGTGCAATTACAGAATAACTATTAAAAAAAATTATTTTTTTAATAAAAATTTATTTTTCTATTAAAAAAATATTTAAAAATAAAAAAAGTCTGATGTGGTACTAATAGTGCCACATCAGCACCCGAAATCAAAAAAAAAAAATTTAATTTTTTCTGCAATTGCACCTGGGGGTTCAAAACTCGCGGCCCCTTTGGGGGCTGAAATTTCTTGTAATGCTGGGACCAGTGAGAAGCAGTGTGAGCTTGCCCAAAATAAATGAGAAAAAGAGTCCCTGCCTTCACCACTCAGTTGGGTTCAGGACTTCAAGACCATGATGTTCAGTTGTGCAAATCATTCACTGTACGCCTTTGCTTTCACCGTCTGCTCATGTCATACATGGCGGAGCACGGGCCACATCACCGACGTGATTCTAACGTTCACAAGGCAGAGTAACTCCAATGATACCCTTTATATGGGATCCTTATCCTGCCAATGCAGTTGATATCCTTCAAGTTACATTACAGCACTGAACACGGACGACTGCAGGGTATTAGGGCAGGCTTCCATGTGGAGTCCGGCCCGGTGAAGTCCACGGATTAGTGGTAGATGGGGAGTCTGTTTTTTCTGAAACTCTCATTCTACCATTGATCGGTGGGCTTCACCGGTGCCCGTTTCCACATAGAAGGTGGCCCTCGGTGCAAGGACGTTGTAGGGTGACAAATCAAGGAAAAATAGCAGAGTGTTGTGGAAATGCTAGAAGGATTAGGGAACTTTGTCCTACTCCATGATGGGTGACTGTAAGCCGGTAGGCAAGACCAACTTTGTTTCGTAGAGTGGGACGCATCTACTAGAGTGTGTTCTATGGGGCAAGGTCATTGGCCCTTAAGGCAAGATTGAGCATGAAGGTTGGTGACCTCACACCATGGAATTCTCAAAGGTGAATGCATCCCATGGTGTTAAGCAATGGGCAACCAATTGTGCCAAACAGGTGTAATTATGATTTTATAGTGCCAAGCACTATAATATGCATCTTTCAGTGCCTAGCAGTGTGTGCGATGACAAGCCATGGAAAGCGGATGATTTTGCTAAATGAGTGACCTTTTTGTAAGGGGATAATGTTAGGCTAGTGCTTAGCAGAATCCAACAACAAAAGGAAAAATTTGGTCAAGTCTAAAATTGAGCAGATTTGTAATTCAGACCAACTAATGGGAAAACCACATGGGGGCAAGATCATCTCTCCTAATTATATTTCTCTATGCATATAAGGAAGGCATCTAATTGCAATATGGTGGAGGTTGACTTTGTTGGATTAAATGGTCCAAATTAAAGTCCACAGTGGACCTAATCTCCCAGCTTTACTAGTTGCGAGATCTTTAGATGAGCATAAATTTGGCAAGCTACCAATCTAAGAAGCTACCCTAAGTCATACCACAATGAAAATTCTCTCAGCACTCAAGTGAACTATAAGGTAAGTCAAGCTGTTGCTTTTGTGTAGATGCTCTCATGTCACCTATCTGGATTTGATAGAGTTGTTGTGGAGCTAACAATAATTACTTATCACGGCTGCATTATTTGTGAATATAAGAATTACTTTGACATTTGATGGAGCATTGGTCTCACTCTTTGTCATCAACTCCTAAAAATTGGCCTTTCTAATCATGTAGACTTTGAAGAAAAAGTTATAAACTAAAATTTCTATAATATGATTGATTGTCCATAAAGTTGGATTTACCATCATACAATCCAATATAATATACCAACAAAGTTTGAAACCAAAATTGAATTTAAGGTTCTTTCTAAAACTAATTTAACAATGAACGTTAATAGTTGTAAGAAGAATTGATTAAGTGTAATTGTGAAATGAAAATCCTTTAATCTAGTGACTATTAAGATTTTAATCTTTTTTTACTTAGTGATATCATTTATGAAGCGCCAAGTTTTGAATTAGAAAATTTCATTTTTTCAAAGTGAAATTTCCTTCTAGTCTTTGAACCATGTAGAAATTAATGTCATCCAAATGCTAAAATTCTAACACAAGAATTTGACTATTTAATGAAATTAGCAAGTCTTTGCATACAACTTAGTATCTCTAGTACATGTGTGAATTCATTCAACTTCATCCCAAAACACAAACACCTTACATAAACCACCCAAAACATTTAGACGTTAATTACTCCTAGGCCATCCATCCAAGAAATTGAATTTTTCTAATTTTTGAGTACAATATTAATATAAAACATTGTTTGATGCACTGAAATCCCATTTCCCTTGCTTAAAAAACATACCAAAATTGGAATCATCCTGATAATAGGAAACTAGGATCTATGCTTAGAATTGAAAGTACCATGATTATGGTTGTCCAACCTTCCAATTGATAAAAAAGACAAGCATTTTCAAGCACCAAACTTGAATCTTTTATATTAAGTACAGAATGTCACAGCTCAAGTCACAAAATCCGTCACGTTTTCTTCCTAGAGAAATATCATCCAATCGTTTCATCTAACATTCAAAAAAAAAACCTAGAGTGTGATGAGCATTCCTGTGGTTCATCATGCATACATTTCCCATGCAATTCGTGCAGGTAGTAAGGTAGGTATCCTTAAACCGCCACTGAACTTAAAGCGCCATCTTCAGTGTGTGTACATCTCCAAAATCAGTTATGTACCTCTATGGAAGAAACGCTTTTAGAACCAAACTTTGTTCCTTCATAACTTTTGCATACAATATCCAAATGTTGCGTTCTTTGGTGCGTTGGAACCTCCTTTCCCTTGCCAATAAGAATATAGAAGAATTTGAACAGTCTACTAGTACTAATTAGGCACAGGAGCAATTTGTGACGGTTTTAGGATACCTACCTTATGCCATTGTGAAAGAGTTCATTTCTGAACGTCTCTTTGTTTTAGAGATTGAATACCAAATGACAAGAGTGTAGACATCACATACATTACTCAAGTCTCCTACGATCATGTCAAATTAGGGTAGCACACTTTGACTCACTGCACCTTTAGAGAATTCACCCATTTTGTAAAACCTAAAATACAAAGCGTACTGGACTTGAAATATATAAATTAAATTGCACACTTTGGAGAAGTCAATGTGAGTGGACTACAAACGCTTTTGCATGGGCACATGCCTCTCTGTAATTTGCTGGCCTGCAAAGACAGATTGATCCAATGCACTTGCGAATAAACAATCTGAAAATATTTGCAAGCCAGAATCTACAGTGGTCACAATTTCTGATCAGAATCCCAGGAAGTGTCAAATTTTGCACATGGGGAAACAATATGTAAAGGAATAGGAAACGGGATTCTATTTTTTTGGACAAAGTATGAGCAATTTATGAAATTTTGAAGTAATTTGCCCTAAAGTCCATAAGTATCACTTGGTCATCTTGGAATAATAGAAAAGTGTATCCATAATGGTCACCTAATTCAACAAAAAAGGTGCCAGTAGAAACATGGTTTGCGTAGACTAAGCTTTAAGACTCATACTTGGTCTAATTTGTCATAAAATGGCTAAGCTAGATTAAGTGTGAATCTTAAATCTTAGTCTATGCGGACCATGTTTTTACTAGTGTGGTGGCAAATTTTTCTCTAAAATATAAGACTGATCCTACTGCCACCACTAAGTCATTCTAGAGTTGTCACTTGCACACCCCAAAAGTGCTCTTTTTCACATAAAAAAACATCACAGTACATCAATTAGACCAAAAAGATTCACTAAGATTTCTTGCATGGTTATAATGGATTTAACCCCTACAGTTCCTTGACTATGTTTTCACCAAAAACGCTCCAAAACTGCCATTTCTAGTACAAGTACCAAATTTTAGAAAAAAAACATTTTTGGACACATTTAACTATAGGATCTTATAGTATGCTAGTTTTTGAAGATGTGGAATTGTTTTTAGAAATTTCCACTGTGTGGATTTCAAGATATTAGCATTTGAATTGGCAAGAAATCCTTTTTTTGTCCCTGTGAAAAATAGGGCAGCTGCACTTTACAAGGTCACATTTGTATGAAAAAATGTCTAAAATGGTGGTGCTTCTTTGAATTCTTTTTCCTAAACAAGTTGTCTACATGCTTGAAAATTTTCAAATCATTTGGAACTATACAACAACATACAGGAAAAAAATAGTAAGTAGAAAGAAGTAGAGAATGATTCAAAACACTAAATTGTTGAGAATTTAATTATAGAAATGAAAAATGTCAATCCCAATGGTTGTAATGTTGTTATAAACAATCTATATCCTATGATTTTATTTTTTTCAAATAATAATGAAAATTGAGTGAAATAAACGATTTCAAAGTTTATTTTAGAGTAGAAAATCCATAACTGCCCGCAAACTAAAATTCCTCATAACTTTTGACTCATTGATCAAAATGGAATGATTCAAAGTTTTCCACGCATAAGGTAAAACAACTCATTATGCACAAAAGACCCATTGTGGACATCTAGGGATGACCCCACTATGGTATTTCTTCTAGTGAATGAGATTTGGGCCACAATCAACGTCTTAGCTAACCGGAATGGAGTAATTAGTGACCACAATAGAAACTTCTAGCTTTTTAGTGTTAATTCATTGTAGGAAGTGATTGTTTTAGGGCTTCCATGTTAGAAAATATTGAGACTGCTTTAGGTGAGTAAGGTGACCATTACGGATACAATTTTTGTTGGTTTTGGGGTAGTCTAGAGACTCTTTCAGGCCATGATGGAATGAACACTTCAAAAATTCATAACAAATTTACACTTTGTCGAAAAAACATGATTTCAATTGTTCTCTCCATTTCTATCACTTGTCTTTATATGGGAAAAAATTCAGCAATGACATGAGGGCAAACTCCCCATTTTGTTTGTAAGGGGCTGTTTTACCTTATATAACTCTCAAAATTTCAATTTCAATTTTTTGTTTTTCAAAAAAGTGATTTTTCTTATCTGCTCAGACTGCGCGGGTTGAGAAACAAACAACATATTAGGCCATAACTTTTGACTTCTATTTCCAAATGTCATAAAATTTAGTGTATATGAAAGATATTCCTTGTCCCTACCTTCTATTAAAATTTCAGCCTAAAATAAGAAAATCTCTAGTCACACATATTTGCCCAAAATTGCTATGTTGCTAAAAATAGTAGGCTGGTCCTTTAGGGTTTAAGGACAATAGCTTAGGGTCCTGGATCCCTACTAGCACTTCTCTAACATTATAAGCACAACAATAGTTTGGAGGCCACAATCAACCAGCTTAACTTATAGCAAATGATTTACCTTATATTAAGGTCCTTCTTAAATGCACAACTGACCCTAAACCACCATCTTTACTCTAGATACATCTCCAAAATCAATTTATATACCATGTGGAAAAAATATTTTTAGAACCAAACTTTGTTCCTTCATAACTTTTGCATACGGTATCCAAATGTCATGTTCTTTGGTGTGTTGAAACCTCATTTCATTTGCCAAGAAGAAAATATGAAAACTTTACTAGTCTAATAATAATAACTAGGCACAATAGCAAAAGGTGACGGTTTGGGGATAACCACCTTCTATGGAGTAGCAACCTCTGAATTCCTGTTCATCACAACAATTCCTTTAGATTGACTTCTCACTGTACATTAAAATCTACAACATATAAGGGTTAAAGTAACTACACCTAAAATTGCACAAATAAGCTCTAGAGTATGACTAATATGCTCTTAAAAAATGAACAACAATTTTTGTATATTAGTGACTAACTATGAATGAAAATGCAAGTGGTTCCATAATTTTTGGACGCATTGTGAATTAGTTACAAATTTTCAAAGATACAAGTTGTAGGGTGCTAAAAGTGTCATGTAGGTGATGCCAAAATCCATTTGATGCACATAAAGAAATGACACTAGTAGTATCGGAACATGTCATAATGAAGAAGTCAAAACAACAAAAAAGTATACCCAAATTCAACCACTTCTAAAGTTACCACCTCCACATAGTCCACAATACTAAAATAGAATTGCACACTACTCAAAATGGGCCCAACTCCACCTTACATGTGCACCATTTGGGATGTCCTCCGTATTCATTTTTCCTTCAAAAATAGAGGTCAATTTTGAGGAGTGGTCCATTCTAGGTGTAGTTACCTTAATATCATCTCCAAACCTCTCTCCACCATGTGTGAGCTTAGAGCATCCCAACACGCACCCGACACGCTTAACCTCTAAAGAAAAAGAAAATCACCAGTGGACATTCTCTGCAAGTTTCGAGGGAGAGCCTTCACCATCAAGTTACTTTTAGAGGTTGCTTGTCTGGGTTGCATTGGGAAAGATAAAGTGAGCTAGGATAAAGTGAACATTATCCATGATATCGATGCACTTGTGCTTGGAGATGATCCATTCCACAGTGCTCTGATGCATAATATTTATAAACAGTGAACCCTGGAAGTTGATACAGTAATGTTGTTGAATTCTCTCCTACTGAATGCAATTTACAAATCACTGGAGAGACCTTCATAAGAAAGAAAATAACTTCATCCTTAAGACCAGCGTGCACGGACACAGGTATTGCTCCACATCAACACAAGTAAACTCTGCAACACGGACTCATATCCAGTAAAATCTTCATAACTTTAAATCGCCAACCAGTTTCCTCACACTCTGATGACATTCAAATGATCAAACACTGGGTAACACTCAAGTGGTCTACGCAAACCACCCGGCTCACGTGATGTGAGAATAAGCTGTCAAAGTATATATTCTTCTCCAATCCAGATAAATAGGAATAACTATACAGCTGTCCAGCATCTTGAGCAACCAACTCAAAAAACTGGCCCACCAATCCATAATCAAGCTACAATACACCAGATCCATGTAAGCTCTATCTACTCTTATCTATCAACAACATCCACTTCACTCCGTAGATAAGTCTTTCGATGAATCTGGGATCATCCCTTGTCAGATGCGAAGACCCGAGCTGCCTACACCATCTTGCGCATCGATACACCCCTTGCTTCCACGCTTATATCGACATGGAGCAAAAACTTACAATACCCCAATTTCATCGTTTAGCTTCCACGCGGACATCACATAATGCACAACTGACAAAAACCACCATCCATCCTCTTCGTTCCACTTATATCAGCACAATGCAGAACTTACAAACCAAATCCTTGCCTCGACCAGCACAGGCTCTAGAGCTCCAACAAGAAGTGGCTAAGAAATCGTTCAAGTTGTAAACTTTTTTTGCCTTACCCCCCAATAGCCACTTCAGACACCGGCTCTTGAGTAACAAGCGACAAGAGCTCCTTCTCCTTCTCCTTCTCCTTCTCCTTCTCCTTCCGCTCGTGATAATACTTGTGCTCCGACAACTTGGTCAAGGCTTTCAAGTTGCACCTCACCACTGTATCCACAAACATGTGCGTCTCTTCGCGCGTGTTCCCGTCCGGGATGTCCACGATGTACGACTCCAGCACCAGGGTGCCCGTCTGTCCATTGATCTCGAGCGAGTGCAGCGAAGTCACAGACCAGTAGTTTTGCAAGCGGTGGCTGCCTTCCAGAACACGAAACGAGATGATATGCTCCTCCTCGTTGAGAATCTCCAGGCGCTCCTTGCTGGAAGTCGCAGGGATGGACGACACCATGTGCAGCTCCCGGATGCTGCCGACGCCGCCATCGCCCTCGATGAGGTCACACCCCTGGATGAGGTGCTTGTACACCTGCGGCTCCTCAAAGCGCCGCGTGAAGGACCAAACAGTCTCCACGGGGGCCTGGATCTGCTGCAGCAAGATGGAGCCGCACTGGTGCGGCTGGAGCTCGTGCTTGTGGAACTGGCAGATGAGGTCCTGCTGCCCTTCCAGCAGCGCCTGGAAGCCGGGCGGGTGGCGCCCGGTCTTGGTCTGCATCGCGAGCATGTCAGTGGTGGTGCGAGGGACCTCCTCCAGGGAAGCCACGTCGCTACACAATCGATCAATCCTTGTGAGCTATCAGTGCAACCGCGCAACCGTTAAGGCGAGAGGTTCAGCGTTCGTCGTCCACCCGCCCATTTGAAGAAGTCCAAGGACCTCACTCGCAGCGCAAAGATATACCTGACAAAGGTTCAGAACAAAGGGTCATGTCGAGAAAGCTGACTGGCGCAAGGGTGGGTATGGATGAGAGAGAGAGAAACTGAACAAGTAAATATGAGGGACAAGGATCTGCAGCAGCAGCGGCAAGATCCTGACACGGCCAGAAAGCTCCTCCTGGCTTGAATATTGTGAGAGGACTACCCCTGAAAACGCCGATCCGCGAATTATCATACCGCGTCCCGTGAAAACCGAAAGTATGCACCTAGCCCGGCCCAAAAGATTACGCAGCTGGTGGTACCAGCTCCCGACGCCGCACTCCGCGGCTTGCGCTCGAGAAACGAAACCAAGAAACGTATAACTTTTCTACGAAGGACAAAGTCTGCGTTCATAGCAGCAGTGCGGGTTTCCTAAGCTTCTGCGAGGAGCCTAGAGGTAGACATAACCAGTTCCACTTGTACCTAAACAGGGCGTCAGAAGTCGAAACCACAACTTGCTTCCGAACGGCTTCCAGATCCATTCGGTGCGCAGAGACACTGCAAACCTGTTCAAGAGCTCATGTTCGTGACTCTCGTAGACGACCCAGTCGTCACCTTTGTGAATGATGTAATTCACACTGTGGTCAACTCTGTCCACTTGCTATAACCAGACGATGGCGCCTCATCTCTGACAATATCATACACGGCAGTCCCTATTCTGATATATCAACTGATGTAATGATTCTCCGTCTCTTGCTTAACCAAGTGTTGAACGACGCGACAACATCACCAATCCATCACAACCAAACTATTCACACATATTCTGTACAAGCATGTGTGAAGTAAGGCTTATCAAGAAGCCATTGTCGACTAGTAAGTCCTCTAGAAGGGAACACAGCTTGAGATTTTCACAAAAAAGAAGAACAGCAGCAGGCAGTTGCACATCAAAAACACTGATGGATTCGAAGACATAAGCGGGATCCATCCCGAAATCCATGCTTTTCACCTTAAGACCAGGTGAAATTCTCTTACATGCAACATTGCAAATTCCAGATCCTTCCAAACACTCATCTTTCTAGCGCCTGTAATTTGCAGCTACGCCCTTCCACAATCACCGGTCCGACAACAAGTAGTCCGTAACCCTAATACGGTAAACAGCATCTTAACTTCAGACCCACAAGACTCACAATTCCAAGATGATTGACAAGCAGGACAACAACTTCCCCTTTCGATCTGAGTTTGTCTTTCCGAAAAAACCAATGCAACACATTTTACCAGAACGGATTGCCAAGATTTGTCACCAGTTTCGTTTCAATTCCACAAGATCCTAATCCTCGGGGAACCACAAGAAGAATGCCACAATTGCCCTACTCCAACCTACGAATCTCCACCATATGGCCACTCTCTACAAATCATCGGTTCTCCGAGTTAACCCTAGTTTTTTACATGATTCAGAGCCTAGCGCTCCACAATAGCGTTGCGCGCCACAAGCATCACGCAAGTTCCTTAGATATATGAGTACAGTCCACGTGCAAATACCATGAAAAATTCCAATCATAGCCAAGTGCGAGCCCAGAGATCGCCGCAAGTACCTAAACTGCAGCTCGTGAACCACAAGCGCGGGGGTGCCCGCCGGCGATGACCAGCCGAGGTCGCTCGCACAGATTGTGGTGAGCGAGACGCAATCTGCACACTCAAGAGTTGCTTCCTGCGACCGACCTCCGGTCGGTCGGAAACCACCGCTATCAACCATCGGTCGCCGCCACTCGGATAAGTACACCGATTTTGTCTTATTAGGATGGGGGGTAGGGAAGTAAATTAGTGTCGTGTACGCAATTAGTGTCACCTACGACCGCTACAGAATTTTTTTTTACGGAAATTAGTCCAATCCTGTTATTTTTTCAACCAGCACTAATCACCATAGAGTTTCGCTTTGGTTTAATTAATTTTAAAAGCTGATTTCTCCCCCAAACATGTAAGTGACATTTTTTTTTTTTAATTTTTTTTAATTTTCACGTGTCTCGGAAGCCACCCCTAATTCTACTGTCCACTCAATCTATGCCCTACAACGGAAATGATCAGGTCTAAATGTTGGTCCGACCGTACTACTGGACTGCTGGAGTCAAGTGGACGAAAGCGAGCATTTTTCAATGTGGAGATAACAAGGAGGAGCCGTAACGAGAACTGAAGTTCCATTGTCCAAGCATTTGGGGATGCGCTTTCGCTAATAAGCGGTAGTCTACTCTAAAAGAGACTGTGCTCTTAAAAGTGACTGTGCTCTAAAAGCGATCAGGACACAGAGGTACATTTTGCTTTCTTCGATGTATCAATAGTGTACATTGCAGGAGGTGGTCACCAATGATCCCAGAAGTAGTTTATGGTATTTAGTGTAATATACTACACTGAATAGTGAAATTAGGTTGCCCCACACTAATTTCTCGACATTGTACACTATATCAATATGTACAGTTATTGTACAAGGATGCAGTAATGTAAGAGCTATGTGTGTGACATGGTTTGGTGCACTAAGTCATGACTCGGGATTAGAGACTAGCATGTGCCTCCATCTAGACAAGCATTAGCCACTAAGGTAACTTCTATGGGGTAAGGCAACCTAATTGTCAAGGCAACCCAATTTCACTATTCAGTGTACCTTCAAGACAGACACACATCAATTTTTTTTTTTTTTTTTAAACAAATGGAAAACCCACTACATTAAAAAAAACAATACAAAACAACCAAGCCGTGAAGCTGGACAAATGAAGAGAAAGCGAGCAAAAGGACCAAAGAAAAAGAAAGAACGGAGAGCTTTAAGAAAATGAACAGCTCGAGGGGCCACGCCCTTGCCATATAATGATGTAACCCTCTCTCAAAGCTAACAACTTGGATCAGAGCCAAAATATTATCAAATTTGAACGCTCTACATTTTTAGCTCAACTCTGCCTTGACGATTTCATGACTTCGAATTGTATGGTCCATACTAAGAGGTTCCCACTTTGGTTAATCTGGATCGCTAGGAACCAAAAGGTGTTTTCACACACGTTATGGCCAAGTGGCCTCCTACAACTAGCGCTCTGGGACACACTTCTTGACTCAGGCAGAGTGGCGTTCATTGAAGCCCAAGTGTCCTCTAGACTCAAACCCCACCAAGCATCCTCCATTAGACACACATCAACTTTGGCTACCTTGAAAGTGTATAGTATATATCAAAGAAAGAAATAGAAAAAAAAAAGATTTTGCAAGTTGTGAAGGATTATTGGAAATACTATAACACTAAATAGATGCTAATTCCAATGTGGAGGAAGTTGCAAATTGGCTATCAAATTCTATTGTTTGTTGCAGTTTTGGCTAAAATGTCTCCATTAAAGACCCTTTCTTACAAAATGGACTTATAGCAAAAGGATTTTTTTAGATCAAAACTCAACTCACTTAGCTAAGTGCTTCTAGATTGCAATGCTTTCATGCAGAATGGACTATTTGTTGCAGTTTTGGCTAAAATGTCTCCATTATCCCCTAAAGTTTCATGACTATGTTTTCATCGAAAACACTCAAAAACTGCCATTTTTAGTACAAGTAACAAATTCTTGAAAAAAAACTTTTTTGACACATGTAACCTTAGGATCTTATAGTAAACTAGTTTTAACCCTTAAAGGACATTTCATGTTTGAGCTTGGTCAAACTTCATTGGATTTCTACAATAAAATACATATTTCAAAATTTTAATATTTTTCACATATAGTAATGTAAGTTTAATATTTAATCTCAATTTTACATAATTTCAAATTCCAAATTCAATTTTATATGATTTTTTAAAGAAAATTATTTGTAAAAATTATAGTGATTACATGAATGTTTAAAATAGTATGAAAATTTTAAGGAAAATGTAAATAATAGTGACAAAGACCATGGTATAAGTTCATAGCAAGAGAAATTTGATAAAAAAAAAAGTTCAAAAAGTGGTGTGTTTTGAGCTTTCAGGATGCTCTCTTCAAAGTGTCACAAAAATTACAAATTTAACAATTTTGAAAAAAATTCAAATGTAGTAAAATTAGATTATTGGAGCTAAATTTTTTTAGTTAAGCTTAAAAGCATTTAAAATCAAGAACATGTGAAAAATGCAAGTTTGACTTTCAAAATGCCCGTGGGGCTTGCAATGTCCTTTAAGAGTTAAAAAAGATGTGGAAAAAATTTCAGAATTTTCCACCATGCGGATTGGAAGATATTAGCATTTGAATTGGCAAAAATCCTTTGTTTGTCCCTACAAAAAATAGGGCAGCTGCACCTCACAAGGTCACATTTGTATCAAAAAATGTCCAAAATGGTGATGCATCTTTGAATTATTTTTTCTAAACAAGTTGGCTGCATGCTTAAAAATTTTCAAATTATTTGGAATTGTACAATATATACAAAAAAAATAGTAATTAGAAAGAAGTAGAGAATGATCCAAAATACTAAATTGTTAAGAATTTAATTATGGAATTGAAAAATGTCAATTCCAATGGTTGTAAGGTTGTAATAAACAACCTACATCCTATGAATTTTTTTTCTTCAGAATATATTAAAAATTGAGTTAAATAAACAAATTCAAAGTTTATTTCAGAGTAGAGAATCCATAACTACCCGCAAACTAAAAAACCTCATAATTTTTGACTCATTGGTCGAAATGGAATGATTCAAAGCTTTCCATGTGTATATAACTCTAGGAAACCAATTTTAAAATTTTATTTTTGAAAAAAGTGATTTTTTCTGATCTGCCCGGACTACCCAGTTACAAAAAAAAAATAACATATTTGGCCATAACTTTTAACTCCTATTTCCAAATGTCATGAAATTTAGTGCATATGAAAGATATTCCTTGCGCCTACCTTCTATTAAAATTTCAGCTTAAAATATGGAAATCTCTAGTCACACGTACCTATCCAAAATTTCTATACAGCCAAAAAACGCATGCCAGTCCTTTAGGGGTTAAAGAGAATTCGGACGTGCATTCTCAAAAGATTCGTTAAGCCTATCTAATTTTCTCTGCAATTTTGAAGGACATTTTACACACTCTCATGCCCTTGCATTAGTTAGAGATAAATTGTTGGTAGGACCACGACCATTTTGCTACTCATCTAACTAGTGATTAGGCTAGCTAAGTAGTGACTGTGACAAATTGCTTTAGTAAAGAAATTACCAATAATTAAGGAGTTTGTGCATAAAGTTCTATTTATATAATATTTATTATTGCATTAGGTCTTGGTACATGTGCATGACAAATTGTGGTCAAACTTGACAAATTGTCTATAAATAAATCTAAAATACTAGATAGGATTTGGACAACAATCACGCATCCAATAGCATTGGTAACGGATTATCCATTCAATTATACCTTTGGGAATAAGAATGTAGGGGAGGCAACCTATTTCTAATCACCTAAACTATTACATATATTTGAAGGGCGGATTTCTTTGGTGGAAAAATTTTCCTATGTGCAAAAATAGAGTTTGGAAGGTTTCCATAATTTTTCATATTTTTATTTCTCAAAATATAATTACTGCAAATTTTTCAACGGAAGATTCTGTTCTTCCCATACCAATGATATAGGGCTTATTATTTTCAACTATGGGCTGAAAACAAAATTGACAAGGGGTGGTTACAATATTGAGAGTTGTGGCCAATAATTAATTATTGTTCACGGAAAGAGAATAGTATACATAGCCAAAAAGGAGGCGTTGATCAAGAATGGGTTGTCTCCCCTATATGAATTGTCTTATAGTTGTAAAATTATGTGATAAATCCCACTTAAATCTAAATTAGAAGTGACTTCAGCCACAATATGTTAGACTATTTGGCCATTCCCTAGATTTTGAACCCCTATAATATAGTCATGGATTTTTGTGAGATTAGAAAAATCTAGACCATACATTCTATGCAGTGAGATAAGTTAGATAACTGAAGGATTAGAGGAGAGGAATGATTAAGTATTGTTTATCATCCTTATATAATTTTCAAGGTTTTATGCCGGTCTTTAATTCTAAAGGATGTAGCTTCTATAACCAAGGTAGTCACCAAAATACTCCGATTATTGGACTGAGAGCTAGGTGCATTTTTTAGGTTAATTCTAAAATAATTGGCCTACAACCACGGCGTTGATCTTGAAATTCTTTCAAAGGTATGCTTCCACTTTGTAACTGCATATGAATAAAAAAATTCTATTTTAATTTTCAGAGATAAGCCTGCATGTCTACTATGAGAAGAAAACATTTCAGATTTTTTTGTGAAAATGTGAAATTATTAAAAAATATAAATAAGAAAAATTAAAAATACAAAATATAAATAAATATATAATAAAAAATAAGCTTAAAAAAACTAAATTTTTTCACCAAGTAGACCATGGTTATAGAGCCAAAGCTCAAGGATTTTTTTAGATCAAAACTCAGCTCACTTAGCAAAGTGCTTCTAGATTGCAATGCTTTCACTCAGAATGGACTGTTTGTTATAGTTTTGGCTAAAATGTCTCCATTATAGACCTTTTTTTACAAAATGGACTAATAGCGAAAGGATTTTCTTAGATCAAACTAGCTAAGTGAGATTTTACTCAAACCAATTTAGGGATTGGTGGTGGTCACTTTTAGTGATCACCGTGTTTGAACTTCAAAAATTCATAACTAATTCCACAAAGGTCCAAAAAATATGTAACGACTTGAGTTAGATACCCATTCCATTTCTCTTCTTACAAAAATTTTCTGAAAATTGTTTCAAGGAGTTTAGTTCTTAAATGGTTGTTTAAGAGCAGGCTACCTTATCATTCCGCTAAGTAAACTTCCAAATTGAGATTCATGAATGTCCCGTCCAGCGGTCCAGGGAAAAGATGGGTAAAGGGAAGCCGGCCAGCCCGTGATTCCCTGTAGTAAGTAGTAACTTGAGGGGGCCTCTCACTAGAAACTTAATGATGACTGGTAAATCGCTTTGCACCACTCACCAGTAGCTTCACCACTCAGTAGTCAGTTCGGAACTCACGAGTCAGATCAGAACTCAGAACAGCAGCTCTGCTGATGAAGGGCCCCCGTTCTTATAGGCTGCATGATGTCTTGGTGATCATTGTATTTGATACCTGGCCTTGACTAGGTAAGGGTATCGACCCCCCCATGACCTCAGTGGAGCCCATTCCAGTTGGGGAGAGATGAGAGCCTCTCATTGCAGGATAGCCCGGGAGGGGGAGGCATGTTCTTTCCCATAACGTGGGGTTGCTTTACCATTATGATGCGTGCTCTTTAGATCTTGAATTGACGGAGATCCAACCATTCAACATTCATTTGAGGGCAATGATTGGGGGGAGAACATTTGATGTTGGCTTGTTCGTTGTTAGAGCACCCTCAATCTACCCTATGTGGAAGCATTGCAACACAACGGCAAGTTTTGCGTGGGTTACAAAAAAGCAACGAAAATCTACCCCAATGCTAATGGCACTTCCCATGTTCGTTTCACGGACTTAGCACTTCTTGGCTCCCGCACGACAAAAATTGGTCCTTTGATGTGCTTTCCAAACTCCTCTGCACTTCTTGGCCAACACTAATAATGGCGGATCTAGCACCTTCTACACTTCTTGCATTGTTCTCCCTTCTCTCGCTAGAACTGCTCTCGGCACGTTAGTATGTTGTAGCAGAGTCACTTAAGGTTCCAAATACCATTGTTGCATTGAAGTGTTTGAGATGGGAAAAGCTACAAGGGAAAAAAGGGGACCGGTATACAAATTGCATACACAGTTGCAATGTCTTTTGGGGGGCGTACCATTGAGGATGCTCTTAGCGAGCGGAATTAGGAAAAAAAATTGTTACAATTGGAAAACATTGAAAAATACTTGGTGAAAATATCTATGAAATTTCTTTTTATAATTAAAAATTCTAAAAAAAAACCTGGATTCAACACTTAAAAAAATGGTTCACTATGGGAATTGAAGAAAAATAAATGATGAAATTCAAAAAATATCCTGAATATTGATTGAGGTTATGAGCTAGGTGAAACAAAAGTAGAGCCCTAATAAGGTCAAGTCTTTACCAAATATCACCCCAATAAGGTCACTTTGACCATTATCGCCCCCTAATCCAATGCCACCCAGATGTAAGACCCTCATTAATTCTAAAATGAGAATCTACAATAGTAATATATGCCTTAATTTCACAATAAGACATGCATTGTTCTTTTACATTTTCACTCTAGAATCAGTGAGGAACCTACATTTGAATGGTTTTGGATTTAAAAGTCGGTATTGGATAAAGCTACTTTATGAGACATAACATTCCTCCCTCTTTCAAGGCTCGACACATTATTTCTCATAATGAGGCTTTGCTTTTGCATTATCTAGTCTATAATGGACCCTCAACTCAATTGCATTCATGTCTATATACATACAATGTTTTGATATTGAAATGTTGGACAAATGTAGATAGAAATAATTGGGTTGAGGGTCTATTATGGATGTGGCAATGTTTGCCTTATACATATTTGCTTATTCATTTTGACAAACAAGTAGCCATACTTTAATCCAAATAGGAATGTTAATGGTGCCATTATATTTCACATGGCAATTGCACCATTCTTGCCTACATTCATCCATTCTTTGACATTTGACAAGGAAGAATGGAGTATTTGATAGTGAAAAGGAATTTTGGTGGTCTTCCTGTCTTATAAAAATTGTTTTGAATTAATTGGAATATTACTAGATTTTATGAAGGTTTCAATTGCCAAAGAATAAAATAAGAATGAATCACCTTATCAAGTATTTTGAATTTTTTTTGTCTTTTTTGCCAAAATTTATGCAAGTCTAACTAAAAATGATCTATTTTGCATTTGATTCCAACTAACAAAATATAACTTACAAAATCAAATTTTGAATTTTTTTTGAATTTTTTGAAAAAACTTAAATTGAATGTTGTTCAATAAGCACCAATTATTACTATGAAATATTATAGCTATAGGACAAGGTCAGAATAAAATAATTATTTAAAAAAAATAAAAAAATAAAAAAACAAGAAAAATTGTCAAAGTACAAGAATTAAATTACTAAGTTGTTGAATAAAAAGAAAATGTCCATTGTTAGCCAGATTAAGACTCCAAAATAAAGTCCAAAGTTCAATGCAATCAATATTACTCATTCTAATTTGTCATTTGAACATCCATCATCAAAAAGATTTTTTGATGGCAAATTACTTCATTGACATTTAGTGAGAGATGGGTGGAGAGGTTGTTTTTATGATGAAATCTATTATCTATCATGAATCCTCAAAGCGTATGGAATAATTTGAAATGAAAGCTTGACCACTCATTGTCAAAACATAGGATTGTGTTCAAAATAGAATCTTAGACCTCATTTTGGTATATTAAAATACATTTTTTCAAAACTTTGAACTATAAAAAGTTGGAAAATCAAGCTAACTTTCATCTCCAAAAAACCGTTTGTAATTTTCAGCCTCCAAACAAAAGTTATAGACAAAATTCAAAGAGGATATTAGAAAATGTCAAAAAAAATGTCCTTTTTTAAAATCCTTCTCTGAATTTTGTCCATGATTTTTTTTATTAGAGGCTCAAAATCTCAAACGGAGTTTTGGAGACGAAAGTTAGCTTGATTTTCTATATTAAAATTGTTCAAAGTTTTTTGAAAAAAATTATTCTACACTGCCTAAATGAGGTCTGAAATTTTACTATAAACACAAATTCTTGCTTTTGACTTAACTATGAGTGATTGAGCTCCTATTAATCTTGTAGTGATTTACATATTCCACATGGATTGTTTTACATTCTACCACCCCACTTGTATAAAAAGCTTGTCTTTTCATCTCTACACCCACAAACTAAGTGGCTTTCAAAGCTATGTGAGATAATTGCCAAGTATTTTGAATGTTTTTTGAATTTGATCCCAATTTTTTTTTAAATTTAAATTTAAATTGTTGAATCTACTTTATGAACTTTCATTCATTATTTCGCATGAAGGGATGACCTTCCCTTGTAGATATTCCTTTTGTTTCAAAATGATTGTCCAATAATAAACTTTTTCCACGATTAAGGCGAAATTTGAGAATTTGGTAGAGTAATGAATGCAAATAGGTAGTTTAACTCTTGATTTGCTTGGCCGGTTTGTAAAAACAACAATGTCACATTTGAAGCATGAGCTACTTAAAGCAAGAAAGTTGAAGTTGCAACTTTATATGATAAGTTGCGTGCTAGTTTACGATTTCCTACCGAAAATGAATACTAAACACAACAATGCATTGGTTTTCCATCTTGTCTTTGTACCACATAAGATTTTGTGAAGGTAGTTCAAAATTAAATTCATCATGAGAACTTGTATGCAAGTTGTTGTAAACAACTTATGTAACTAGAATTGTCTATTTCATGAATTGTGTCTTCATGTAATTGAAACTGTTATTGTGAGATACTAACTATTTTATGAATTGTGTCTTCATGGAATTGACAATGACTATTTCATGAATTCTGTCTTCATGGAATTGAAACTATTATTGTAATATATTGACTATTTTATAAATTGTGTCTTCGTGCAATTGAAGTTGAAGTAGTAAACAATCATTTAAGGACATCTATTTTAGAAATCATGGACAATCATTTCAGGATGGAGGAATATTATTTTATACTAATTTTAGCGGCACAAATGATTTTCATCCACATTGATGATGTTCAATGTCAATTCAACTTTGATAAATAAATGAAATTTTGTAATTAACATGAATTTCCTCAACAATTGGTTCAAATTATTACAATATGTTCAAAGTTTCTCCAAAACTTGTGAATTATACTAGACATATGCTTTTGTCTACTAAAAATATAAAGTTGCATGTTTTCTAAATTTAATTGCATTTAGAAAGAAAATATTGAGTGTAAAAGTAAAGCTTGATTCCATGTAATAGGTCAAAATTAATTAATCATCTCATTCATCTATCAGTAAGATACAATGTAATGAAAAGATGAATTGAAGCCTTGTGCTTGGCCCCCTCATCAAAATGCATAGCCGTTGATGTAGAAGGAGAAAATTTGAAAACCTTCCATTGAAAACCCCCAACTTTTGATTAAGTGTTTTTTTTAAAAACTCCGCAATTATAAACTTCAACCATCGATTTGGAAAGGGAAAAATTTGAATCCCCTCCCCTACCATTGATCTTCAAAAATAAAAAAATATAGAAGACGTTGATATGGATGCTTACATTCTGCAAGTATCTACTATTGATATAGAATAGTACAGGAAATACTATATATGAAATATCAATACTTTACGATGTACAGACACAATATTGATTTATGATAAAGAATAAATGTACTAAATTAAAATACGTTTATAAAATATTGACAATATACAAATACCGAGACAAATACGTGTACTATGTAAATATCTCATATCGATTGCAATCAAAACAACTTCTCAAAAAGACAAATATGCAAAGGGGGTGCATTATCAATTAATTCACAAGTGATTTCATTTTGCAAGTGAGTGCGTGAGTTTGTCACAATGTACTCATTAACCCTTAAAGGACATTTCATGTTTGAGCTTGGTCAAACTTCATTAGATTTCTATATTAAAATATATATTTCAAAATTTTAATATTTTTCACATGTAGTAATGTATGTTTAAGATTTAATCTCATTTTTTCATAATTAAAGATTTTAAATTCAATTTTATATGATTTTTAATAGAAATTTCTTTGTAAAAATCATAGTATTTATAAAAAATCTTAAAATAGTATGAAAATTTTAAGGAAAATGGAAATAATAGTAACAAACATCATGATGTAATTGATGTACTCTTTAAGTTTATAGCAAGAAAAAATTGATAGAAATAGTTCAAAAAGTGGTGTATTTTGAACTTTCAAGATGCTCTCTTCAAAGTGTCACAAAAATTACAATTTTATTAATTTTGAAAAAAATTGAAATGGAATAAAAAGTAGATTATCGAAGCTACATTATATTAGTTAAGCTTAAAAGCATTTAAAATCAAAAACTAGGTGAAAACTATAAGTTTGACTTTCAAAATGCCTGCGGGGCTTGCAATGTCCTTTAACCCTTGAATGCCACGGCGGACGTTTTGTGTCCGATAGATGACAAGGAATCAAATTGTATAGGACAAAAGTGCAACTATTCATCCTCAAAATTTGTTGTGGAAAGGGAAGATCTTCTACAGTAATTTGACTTCCAATGAGTGCTTTTACAATTTTAGAGGCTAATGATTCGCACGATAATAGAAAAGGATGATTTTGAGGGTCACCCCTTCGGGCGTTTAAGGATTAAGGATTAATTCTATAAGGACGAATTGGTCTCTGCAAAAATCATCCTTTCTAAAACTGTGGGAATCAATGGCTTGAAAAAATGGAAATGCACTCATTGGAAGTTAAAGTAGTATAGAAGATCTTCCCTTTTTACAACAAATTATGATGAAGAATAATTGCACTTTTGTCCTATACAGAAGGATCAATAGGACACTAAGTGTCTGCAACAACGTTATAGGGTGAAGACATTTTATAGAAAAGGAACCTAATTCCAATGTTTAGATGAAAAAGTGCCCAATTAAGCTTGGATCCACCCCTCAAATTTTCCTTGCCAAACCAAATAAGAACACCTCCAGATGGTAAACCAGGAGTAAGGTAGAACCACCCATTCCAAATCATGGAGCCATGGACAACCTGTAGGATGCACTATTTCGGACCAAGGAGGGTGCCCAAACTTGGAATGTTTTTTTTTCTCCTTTTCAAGGTTGGGACAATTAAGGTCATGACACATGTCCCAAAGTGCACAAAAAACAATGAGGAAGATAGTAGGAAGTAGTGAGTGGGAAAGTAGTTTGACTATGATCGGAATTGGAAGACTCTAGACATTGGCAATGCGTTCAGAGCACTTTTTGCCTCCCAAAATTCATAGTAATTTCAACTTTGACAATAAAATTACAAAAAATTCAGAGTCCTAATATTTCTTATCTGTCTACATGAGAAAAATTTCCATTGCCTCACTCTGTTGCTCATCTGTTCTGTAATCGCTTATTTGATCAGGTATAGGTGGTCCTACCTTATGTTGACCCCAACATTCTCTGCACTCTGCAGCATCCCAGCCGCGCTGCAAATTGCTGTTGACTCATCCGCCACATGGCACAAGGAGAGGCCGTAAGAATATCTGAAAATTCTCTCTTACAGTAGAAGACATGTGATTTCATCTCTGAAAATATATAATGTCAATAATTTTAAAATAATTTATATAGCGGAAAAATGGAGCATACAGAGTGGAGGATTTTAGGTTTGTCAGCATGGCAACAGGGTTGAAGCGCCGCAAACAGTATCCTCTACTTCAGCCGAACCTGGACATGATCTCCTCAAAGCTAGGCTTCTCCAATCTGAACATTGCTAAAGTGTGAAGCATTTTATGGAACAGCGTCCCATTGAAGCTCACACATCCCGCCGTCCCAAACTACAAGACCGGCTGGTATTAAGATCGGCATGTCGCGAATCACATGCCATTTCCCTGTAGACAAGTCGTAAACCTCAGCAAGGTTACAAGACTCACAGCTGTTGCATACCAAAAGAAAACCTTTGCATCCAAAGATCTCAAACTCGTCGAAATGCTCACTGTGCGAACAGTATTTCAGATCCGTCAAGCTGTGATCCTTCACTCGAACCCAATCGAGCTTGCACCTGACGTACTCCGAAATGAAGTATCGTTTCTGGGGCACTCCAAGCTCTCTGTTATCACCCAAGTCTTGGTGCAGCACAAACAGATGGCCTCCTACAAGAGCATGGCCCTTCACAGATGCACCTTCAACGAGAGTGCCGTCCACGGCTTTAAAACCGTCAGAGTCATATATACAAGGACAATAGCGAGAAAATTCAAGTACCCCATCATCAACTGCCCAATGATATTGGTACCCGAGGAAAACAGTGCTCGAGCTTGTCAGCCATTCTCCAGTCGCAGAGTTGTAAACCTTTGCTTTCACATCACCTTCGAAATATACAACCAGCACTTGGTATTCTTTGGTGTCGCGGTTCATCACCAGTTGGACCATCAGAGGCTGCATCGGACTCAATGATGGAAGCGCTTTCCACTGCCTTGTTAATGGATTGCACACAATGATGAGCAATGGAGCATTGCTTTTCACTCTGGAAATGATGCATACCAATCCTCCGTCACTGGCACACATTGTTATGAAACTGTGCTCAGTGTAGGGTGTGTCCAGAGCAAACTTGTACCATTCATTGGACTTGACATCGCACAATGCGAGTCCAAACGTCCTGTCGTCGTGATCTAACGTTTGGTAGATTAGTCCAAACATCTTGGGATTGGCTTCAGCATGGGACCGCCTGAATTCGGCTCCGGAGTCAGCTTCTGTGAGAGTGCGAAACCATTCCTTGGAAACACATCGAAGGCGGATGATCTGAGACAATGGCAAGCGTGCAAATATGCACTGCAAAAGCTCCCTGGGCAAAGTGCTCCACAAGTCGGGGTTCATCAATTGGGAATGATGCGCACTCCAGCGGTCACACAGGCTTGGCCCCTCCAATGCCATTCTTTGGGATCCTCTGCCACTAGTGGAAGTCATACCATTGCCTGAAGAGGATTCTACCTGCCGATGATCCAGATTGTCCCGCAAGGCACACGCAGTCTCCACGCCCAGATTTATGCCCTCTCCGTCTACGCTAGCATTCCCAAGTTGAACGACCTCCTCGCGCGTGAAGCTCATTTCCACGGCGGTCCCCCCTTTTGACCCTAATATGAATCAGGCTCCGCGACATCCGAGATGCTTCAGAGTGAACCTGTAAAGACAACGAAGAACGAACCATTCTGGGTTTAGGGTTTAAGCACCAAGTGACACAGCTCAAAAACAATAGCCTTTCACCTAGAAAAAGTACGCCCCAATTCCATGTCTGTGCTCAACAATTGCCCTCAAACAGAGACGGGTTGCAAGTGCAAAACCAAGGCCTGTGGTTGGGGTCGTGACATACTGCTGGAAGGTAACCAGAAGCAACAGCCGCAGCAGCACAATTTCGACCCACAGTCTCCACTACCAACGATGAACACATCAATATGACAAAACCCTAATTTATCTGATTCTCCATTCGAAACTAGTGGAGTTTCAAAGTTGTCCCTCTGCACAACAATTCGAGGTACTCTTAGCCGGTCCGTTACCAGAAAACCAAAAGCAGGGCTCGCAAAGAAAACATTTCCCGGGCAAAATGATTACCCGATTAAAACGAGATACGGAACGCCCAACACGTACTTGAAACCTCGTCAACCATCTTCGGAAGCTCCGCAAAACGCATACACTAACACATTACAGCGATCCTCATCAAATGAATCACTCTCCATATGCTGATGCTGAAACATGAGTAATTGCAAGAACATTAACCCCCTGTACTCTCGCAACGTACACTCACAAGAGGACGTCTGACTCCAAGCCGAAGAAATCTAATGAAACCAGAATAGAGCGACAAAAAAGCAAAAAAAAAAGTCACCTCCTGTTCAATCGGCTGCTTCGAGCCTGCGGCAAAAGAACCCAACCTCCAATCGACAAAAAAGCTCCAGTATAACCAAAACAACCTAAAATGAACAAGAGCCTCCTCTGAACTCGCAATCTTCCCAGGCACCATGGAAACTGAAGCAGGCGGAACTTTATCATCCAAGTCTCATCCAGACACCAGATGTGATTCAGTTCGCATGGAAGTGTGCAAATTGTTCTTTTTCCAGGCACTCTTGGTTTCAAAACTTAAGTTAACTTATACTTAGTTACAATTTCTTTCAATTTCTGCTGGGGATCTTTGTATTTCTGCTACAAATTTTTCAATTTGTGCTCTTGGTGTGTGTTTGCTCTTTTGTGGTGGTTCGCATTTGGAGCTTTCAGCTATGGCGGGCGCGGTAACAGGGACCGCGCACCTGTGCACTCGCTGCCCCTGTCTGCTCATGTCCTCGCTGCCTCGCAGCCTGCGCTTCGCTGCTCGTCGTCGCCCTGAGCTCTCCATGGCTTCTTCCTCGTTCTTCTCGCGCGTCTCGAGTGGGCGCCACATTGGGGTTCTGGCGAGAACGAGCTTTGGCGGAATTGTGCGGCGCGAGCTCAGCATGATGGCGAAGGTGATGGACACTAACGCGGCGGTGGAAGTGGAGGTGAAGGAGCCTGTGGCTGCGTCCATTCCTGATTTTCAAAAGAGGCTTCGAATTGCGGATATCAAAGGTGGTGACGATGGGGGTTTGGAACGAGTGGGGCAGACCATGCTTGTGCGAGGATGGGTGCGCACTTGCCGCATGCAGAAGACCTTCACCTTCATCGAGGTCGGTAAAATTTCAGAGCTCTGTAATGCCATGTCGTGTTTTTGAATTGCGAAATTTTTCTTGTGGTTTCGAGGTTGGAGGCGCATCAAGCAACCATCAACAAGCAATCGTTTCAGAAGAGTATGAGCTCCCGTGGAGAAATGTGCTGAACCTAGAATCTGAGTTCATTTTTACGATGAAATGCAAATTGGAGCGGATCACAATGGCATTGGAATCATAGAATCTGGATGCTTAGTGAATTGGAGATGTTTTTTCGAAGTCTGAAGTTCCTAGGCTGAGAAAGCTCTTTCTCGTGCCTCCTATGGTGTGCAATTCTATGTGCACATTCTTGTCGTCTCGCTAACATTTCTGCATTCTTGATGGACCTCTCTGCACCCGCATGAAATTTCCTGTTTGCCGGCATTTGCTGCAGGTGAATGATGGATCAGCAGTGTCAAACATTCAGGCAGTTGTGGGGTCGGATGTTGAAGGCTATGATAAGGTACATGTCTGTTCTTGTGTTAAACTCTTAAGGCGGAGAATTCTCTTTTCGTCACTTTAAGCACCTTAACCAATATGTAGGAGATCAAATTTCTAGCACTTAATGTATCACGATTTATTCTGCAACCATTTAAAGTGGACTGTTGTAGAGCAGTCTTGAATACACAGTGGATTACCCCATTTGCATTAAAAGATCAGGGGCTGTAGACATTACACCCAACTTGCCAACCAAGTGTATTGGAAGAGATAATGGCAAGGCCTACTAGGTTATGGTGTGTCATAGAGAGTAGTGGCATCCATCGAAATTGCTATTAGATGTCCAATTGATTAAATTGGGCAGGCAATGGCAGATTGAGGCAGGTCTGGTCAATACGGGTGCTTCAGTGGCTATAGAAGGAGTTCTTGTGGAGAGTCAAGGCGCAAAGCAGAAAGTGGAGCTTAAGGCCTCAAAGCTCACACTGGTATACTCAACGCCCCGTCTTGCTTTTGTCCTGCAGTGCACATCTTATTACTCTGTATTGCCACACTGGGTGTTAACTTCCGTAGGAAATATATTATCTTGAATCTTACATTATTTTTGGTTTGTAGGTAGGAGGCACCGATCCTGCCTCGTTTCCAATTCAGAAGAAGAAACTGACCCGAGAATACCTGCGGACTGTCGCCCATTTGCGTCCTAGGACCAACACTTTTGGTGCAGTACGTTCTCACTGACCTCCTCGCAAACAAACTCCTGAATTTGGTTAGCCCTAAAGGACCAATGACTCATGGTTTTAAAATGACCAATTTGATTGATCATATTGTGAAAATATAATATGGATAGGACCAAGTTTTATACTACGTAGCATCTAAATTAGTGAAGAACATTGCATGGGTTGATCCAAAAAGAAACTCGACAAAAGAAGGTCCCGTACTTCAAACAGCTAAAAAGCCATGAGGCCCAAGTTGGGCCTTTTGGTCCATAAGCGGTTACTTGTATCGTGGGGTTAACAATAGCTACTTGATTTGCATCGAGCGTATAATTTTGGGATTGTGAATTTGATATGTTGGATTACGGTTCTCATTGCTTTGTGGCAGGTGGCTAGAGTTCGAACCGCTCTTGCGTTTGCTACTCATCAGTTTTTCAAGGAGCACGGTTTTGTATGGGTGGCTAGCCCCATCATTACAGCATCTGATTGTGAAGGAGCTGGAGAGCAGTTCTGTGTCACCACTCTGGTAAAATGTTCATTGTAGACAGTCCTGCAGGTTGCTTTGTCGATGTGGGACTATTATTTTTGAGATTTTATGCCAAGAATTCCATCATGAATATAACTGGATTGAGGAAATTAATAATTCTTTTTTTTTTATACTTGTGCTCTTGCTAATCGAGCTACAGATTCCAAGTTCTCACGAGGACCCAAAGACACCGCTGTCGAACATTCCCAGTACCAAGGAAGGTCTGATTGATTGGTCCCAGGTATGTGAACTCTCTTCTGTCTCTACTGTCTTCTTTTATAGGCTTTGTATGGGGTAACCAGCCCAAGTTAAATTTCTGTTCTAACTACCTTGATATCGGGTCGTATGTGATTTATGGGCATCTATCTCTGCAGACCTGAAATTGGGAAGGGCATGATCTGCAGGACTTTTTTGGGAAGCCTGCTTTTCTCACCGTATCTGGACAGCTCAATGGAGAGACTTATGCAACGGCTTTATGCGACGTATGCCCACCTCAACCTGTTGTCAACCAAATTAGCTGATGTCTTGTCCTTGCTCTTTCAGTGAACATTCCTAACTTTTTCTTGACATGTTGCAGGTCTATACATTTGGACCTACTTTCCGAGCTGAAAACTCAAACACCACCAGACATTTGGCTGAGTTTTGGGTATGCCAATTATATCATTGCGCTTCTTGTTATTATATAACTGTTTCCTGTACCAAGCCTCTTTTGGTGTTTTTAATATGCTCTTTCTAGACAATGTTTGCAACCTTTTGATAGGCATCTTGTGTATGTATTGGAGGTACTGATTCTTCTGTGTGGGTCTATCAGATGATTGAGCCAGAACTTGCATTTGCTGATTTGAAAGATGATATGGCATGTGCCACCGCTTATCTCCAGTATGTTGTATGTCAAACATGCCTACGCTCATCGACATTGTATGCTTATCTTTGACATGTTTTCTTGTAGTGGGATATACATGCTGACATCATTTCTTTGAAATTAGTAACTCTAGACCTTGAGAGTTGAGGACTTTTCACGCACTATTCCTTCATATTTTAATCCATGGATTTTACTCCGCTTTTTGCGCATTTGAGCATCTTTGCCATTTTCTCGGCACTAAAAACTCACTTTTCGGTGGTTGGATGTCTCAGGTGAGATATATCTTGGAAAATTGCAAGGAAGACATGGAGTTTTTCGACAAGTGGGTGGAACAGGGTATCATCACCCGTCTCACTGTATGTTCCAACTGACCGTCATTTTTATGAACCCATTGATGTTTAATATTATATAATGAAGATTTCTGATTACTTGATATGTCAGGTAAAACAACGATCATTTGTTCTCTCAGAAAGCATGCTAATCTGCCGGTGATGCTGTCTTCTCAGAATGTCGTGGAGAAACCCTTTGTGCACGTGACCTACACCGAAGCAGTTGAACTTCTTCAGAAAGCAAAGAAGAAGTTTGAATTTCCGGTTCGTCCAACTGCCTTTTTCTTTTGGAAATGCGCATGTAAACCTCTTGACATGAATAGAGGTACTGCTAGACCTCTTGACTAGAGTTGGAAAACTCCTCTTCAGTTATGGACTTACCGGGGAATACATTTTTGAAAGCCTTCTAAAATTACGCAGTGATGATGCATGCAACTGAAGCAATGTGCATGAGGACCGCGCAGGTGAAATGGGGAGCTGACTTGCAGAGTGAACATGAGCGTTATCTCACAGAAGTGGCCTTCAGTGGAAACCCTGTCATTGTTTCTGATTACCCGAAGGTATTGTATTGATAGGCCAACTGAAATTATGAACGTTATAAGTACTTGGTTCATTCCTAACAATTGAGTAATGACGTGCTTTTGTGATGTCCATGGTCCAAAGTGTGACCTCCTTATTGTTCAATTTCTTATGGAGCAGGACATAAAGGCCTTCTACATGAGACAAAATGAAGATGGAAAAACTGTGGCAGCCATGGATCTGCTTGTTCCCAGGGTTTGATGTCCTCCCCTTTGTTTCTGTCAATATCCTAGATAGATGAGGACTGCCTTGCAACTGTCACGGTTTAGACCTTGCTTTTTTTGTTGATGATCTTCATAAGCATTACTGTCCACCCTCTTATCAGCAGTATCACTTGGGATTAGGTAAAAACTAATACTTATAAACACTTTATGAAGTTAATACTTACTTTACCGAGGTCTCCTTTATAAAGTTAACGATTATTGATTAACGCTAATAGAACAAGTGATGAATGTTCGTTCAAGCTTACGAGGGATTAAAGAACCCATTATTGTCACTTTAACGTATAGAGAACAAACTAATGGAGGGGAGGAGCGGCATGAAGAAGGCTGTCAATGCTTAAACACTTCATACGTTGTAATGTATTTAGAAACGTTGGCAGTGTATTTTAGACGGGAGTAGGATTTTTTGTAACGCTTCTGTAATATTAACACATAAGGAGGTTATACTTGTCCAGGGAGGACTGTAGTAGGCTCAGATCAAGTTGAATAAGAGTATGTATCTGTTGACGTATTCAATATGTGAAATGCTTGTGCGTTCAGGTGGGAGAGCTAATAGGTGGGAGTCAACGTGAGGAGCGACTGGAAGTGTTAGAGAGACGGATTGAGGAGCTTGGACTCAGCAAGGAGAGCTACTGGTGGTACCTTGATCTGCGGCGTTACGGTTCTGGTAAGTTCTTGGAGAACTTAAACCCTAAACCCTAAACCCTTGCAACCCTTGCCTGAAGAAGTCTTGTTGATATAACTTCCCAGATTGAGTGGTTGTCCTTCTTTACTGATTTTGCACCTTTTCTGAACCCTCTGGACTTGTGGTGTTCTTTCAGTTCCACATGCAGGGTTTGGGTTGGGTTTTGAGAGACTGGTGCAATTTGCAACTGGAATGGAGAATATTCGCGATGTCATTCCCTTTCCCAGGACTCCAAACTCTGCTGAATTTTAGTAGCAATAATTAGATATTGTTGCTCCATATTTGTATACAACCTCAGCAGTGGTATTGTAGCATGTACATCAGTACTTAAAAATTTCTGTCCTCAGTAATTCATTCTTTTACGCAATGGACGCAAGGTGTTTCAAAATTCATGTATACTGAAAGGAAAAACTGCATTCAAGTTTTTTCTGTTCAATCTGGAAAAAGAAAGAAAAGTCCAACTCTGCTATAAAATAGGAAATGTCCCTCTTGTGAACACAAGGCTTGTGGAAACTTTGGAAATCATGCCTTGAAAACTGTATGTATGCTTGCTATTTGTTGTTGGAAAGTTTAGAATATGTATTTTCCCTCCAGGTTTGCCTGACTGGACCAAAAATTACAAAAAGTTATTGTGAACATGGAGAGGTCAGTAAGTGATGCACAGACATTCCAACTGTTTGCCTTGCAATTCTCAAAATTTGTTGTAAAGTGCATTGTTGGATGCGCACCAAATTCAACATACCATAATATCATCAAAGTGAATCTCCACTTTCTACAGGTATCTAAAAACTGATATAGACTTCCATGGTACCACAAACATCAGTGCTTTGCAAACATGTTCTGAAAATTGTGATTCTTCAAAAAAAACAATTAGGGATCTAATGGGTTTAAAAAGCTCTGATTTCTAAAGGTAGGTTGAATTTTTTTGAAAGCAATGCGTGCATGCCTTGGGTATCATCAGAAGTAATATAGGAAGTAATTGAGCTATGGCAGCAGCCATCCTTTGAAGAAAGCATAAGGTACCAGAAAGTTATCGGGGCTGAAGTGATTCACCAAAGATCTTATACAGATGGTTGATGATGGATAAGTAAATAGACAGGCAATTCAAACAAACAATGCTTTTTTCATCTTATTGTAGATCTTTGAGGAAAAAATTTACAGTCTTCCAACTTGTGTTTAATACTGTCCAACATCAAGCGATTTCAAAGATGGTGTTTTTTGGATCATGGGAGCAAGCCATGCTGTATTTGAGTGGAACATGGGTATTACAACAAATTTCACTAGCTTGCATGAGGACTGTGATGCACCTCTGTGCATATTAGTTCTAATCAGTAGGAAATCGAACCCTTACATTCCAAACCTAAAGTTCCAGCAAGGCGAGCAGCAGTTTGTGCTCGTTGCCTGGAGCTTCAAAAAGAACATCTCAATCTACTTCACCTTCGTAAACAAGGGCTCATTTGTCCTTCTTTCACTATTCATGCTCATATTTTAGGTGTTGATATTTGGGCAGGTATTTCAACAACAATGACAAATGACTATGAGTCTTTAAGGTAACTACACTTTAAATTGCACACTTAAACAATTCAACATGGTTTTAATGGAGTAATATTAGAAAACTTTTTGTGGAGTTCTTTTGGTGGTGAAAAGGGGATTCTGATTCTGTTCGAATGCATTTTTTAGACACCATATTTTTTCAAAGTGCTAGAATTGTTCCGAAAAAAGATAATAGATTCTCATGAATAGTGGAAGTACATTTTAGGCAAGAATCTTTAGTGTGCGATTACAGGTGTAGTTGCCTCATATGAGAAAAAAAAAACCTAATCCACATATCATTTGGTATTGTCTGGATGCCATCTTGGGTATCAATTGGGTCCTCACGGGAGTATCATTCCGGATATCAACCCAGGTATTTGCTAGGTTTCGAGTTTTCATTCCGGATACCGGCCAGGCAAGCCAGTTCTCACCAGACCTTTGCATCCAAACCACTGGATGCTAGGGTTTGCTGCCCGCCAGGCTTTCACTCTATGCCATGCTTCCATTCCGTGCGCAGCGTTGTATTTTCCGCGCAATGTCGCATGTTCACAAATCCGCTTGCTGACGTTGTGTAGACATTGGGTACACTTTTGTTGGTCTGGGTTTAGCAGTGCTTTGAAGTTGCAGAGGTTGTGTTGCTGTAGCTTGGATTTGTACTCCAGGGTTGCCGTGCCGAGTGTGGATTTGGTGCTGCGCTGTTGGGATTTTTGGCTACTTGATAGGGTTGGTGCGCGCAAGGGTATCAGTTGGTATCACTTTCCAACATAGTACACTTGAGACGATGCCTTCTACAGGAAAGACCTTGTATTCACTACGAATACATAGAACATGCTCTTTATGCAAGCATAGCTTCTACCCTTTAATTTCTTATTTTTAGTTTTTAATCTCATAATTAGCTCCACAACTTTGCCAAGGTGTTTCTAGTTTTATGTTTTGTCCAATACATAAGGAAATTAGCACAAAAATGTCAAATACTGGAAACTGAGGCCCAGGCAGGGTCTCCACATCCTAAAGGGGTTAAACTACCAAGCCTAATCAGTCTCCAAATGCTTGCAATAACTTACTGTAAATTTTTCTCAAGTTGTGAGCAGTTGGTTCCTTGTGTATGTGCAGGCTTCATTCACACATAAGTTAGTCATTGATTGTAAGTTAGAATGATCAACTTTCACTTGTTAGATAAGTGTAAATAATTTGGTGAGGTGAAGGCTTGGTGAGGTGATGAGGCAAACTACATGACAAGGAGTTTTTAATGAAGTTTTGGAATTTGGTATCTGAATGCATTCCTCCATAGGACCGTTGCACAGGTAACTTACAAAGAATCTTATTCCATGCAACCATGTCTAATTTTCTCACAGTGAAATTCATGAGAGTCCTTGTAACTTAGTTGGTTCAACTTTGAGGGACCAAACATGAATTTTGCACTTGTTTTCATGTTCCAACTCTTTTGTGGGAACTCGAATGCTTGGTTGAATTGGAGACTTGAGTTTGTAAGGGTAGAATTGATCTAATTAAGGTGGGCACTCCCAAATGCACCACACCCTAAACCACCATCTTCACTATGTACATCTCCAAAGTCAATTAATATGTACCTACATGGAAGAAATTGTTTTAGAACCAAACTTTGTTCCTTCATAACTTTTGCATACGGTATCCAAATATCACGTTCTTTGGTGCATTGGAACCTCCTTTCAAGTGCCAACAAAAATAGATAAAATTTGACCAATCTAATAATATTAGATAACTAGGCACTAATCAAAAAGTGGTGGTTTGGGGGTACCCATTTTACATAGTATCCTCTCCCTCACATTATTAAATTTACTCATTTTGAATCCCTATTGGACTATTTTCTACTCGAAGGACAAATGAAAGTCTAGGATGTACCTACAATTTCAAATTTTGGCATGAATTTTTGAATTTCAAAAGAAAAAGATAAACATATTAGTTTCATAGAAATAGAATTTTTATTTCAATCAATGCACCAAATAAAAATTTATGCTACCCAAAATAAAATAGTTGAAATAGGATTGCAAAAAATTATCACAAAAATTCGATTTTTTATATTAACAAATATTTTCTTACATAATATGTTTTTATCTACATGAAAAGCTTTTATTCATTCTATTTGGATTATTGATGTAAAAGTTATGAAGAATATTGTTTTTTGGACAATCAATGCATGTTCATGAAAAAATATCTTATTATATTCTTTTTTAAATCCATTTTCACAATTTACATATATAAAGACTGTAGGGTTTGAATTGCTTTCTTGAACAATATCACCATTATCTTAGGATTTATACATTTTATTTCCATCTTGAATCTAAGTATATTTACATAATAATTCTTTAAAAATTAAAAACCAAGTTTGTTGTTTATTGAATCTTTTTTCCTAGATTCCCAACTCAATTCTCTACTATAAATTTTTTTTACCGAACAACTTTGTAAATGCAAAACTTCAACTTAGTTATGAGGATTCAAAGTATTATAATTTAATATAGAAGGAAGCAAAAAAATTATTTTTTTCTTTAAACACTAATATCTTGTAGTCTATAGGACCAATTGAAAGTTTAATTTTTTTTATTTCACACATTCTCACACTAGTCTCGTGCAAGAACCTACATTTTTGCTCTTTGCAATAAAAATAATAGTTTTGGAGCATTTTGGAAAAAATATAATAATAGAACTTTAAGGGAATAAAGGTGAAAGAAAAACTCAAAATGTAATAATTTGTCAATTTGTTCTCATCTTTTGTGAACATCTATATTTCTTGTTGTGTAACTCAAATGATTGGTTTGGTAAAGATTTCAATTTTGACAAGTACAATTAGTCCATGACCTTAGAAAAATGTCATTTAAGCTTAAACAAGAATACTTTTGGTTTTACAAGGGATGACTTTTGAATAACTCTATTAGCTTCCCTTGTATGTCAATTGTCAAATGCCAAGGGCATGTATTAATATTATATTCAAAAATGATAATAATTTTATACAAACAATTTATAATCTAAACTTAATTTCTTGGTAGATTAGTTTAAAACTCTCACTATTCAAAAGGGAGGTTTATTTTTCAACATGTGGCATGTAATTAAATATTTAGTGACACTTCATGCACATTTAGAAGTTGAAGATGAAGCAACATAACTAAAGAAAGGGATTTGTTCTAAAAGTGGCCGTCTTCTTCAAATCGCCCCTATAATTAGCTCTAGAATGGAGATGAGGTGGTCCTCAAGTCGATCTCTTCAGCCATTGACTGGATCAAAGAAAAAATGTTATGTATTGCAAGAGCCAATCATTCTCCTTAGTTTCCTTACATCTCTTTATAAGTTGCAAGTAGATGGATTTTAAGACACCTCTAGTCACAAATAGGTGCCTACGCACAAATCTGTGAAAATTTATAAATAATTCAATAATGCTTGGAAAAATACGAAACCAATTGCGTTACATTTTGCATCAATTGTTCTTTCTTTGAAAAATGATCTAAAAATCTTAAATGGACTCTTTTAGAGCAGACTACCTTACCTCAAGACCTTCCATTGATGCCGAGTTTTGAAGCACTTGTAGAAATTCAACTGCGTTGATATTATATCGTACTACTCCAAATTTAGTGTCAACCGCAAAATTAGCGTCACTAAGCAGAAACACTTGGTGGAAATTAGTACAACACAGTGTTTTTTTCTGCGCTTTAATCAATGGCTACTAATCTTTTCCCCCAAAATAAAACAAAATAAAATTAGTACAACACAGTAATATACCAATCTGCACTAATTTACGAAGTCGCAGTACCTTAAATTAGTGCTCCAAAGAAAAATAGTCCATCTATATTTTAGAAAATAAAAATCATGTTTTTCACCTAAATCCGTTCCTGAATCCCCCAGTAATTAATATAAGCCAAAAAAAACAATGAATTTGCAAACAAAACGACATGGAGAAGACGACAAACTACCCAGGCATCTTCCAAAATTACTTTTTGATGCACTAATTGTCGTAACGGTAGGGATGTACTGTGGACCTTGAAGAAGAGATCAGAGCCGTCCACCTGTCAAGATTCTGGAGGTTTCAGTAATTTTGGAGTATATATTGATGGTTTAAACATAGTATTAACTAGTTATGCTTTTTCTTTTGCAAAGCGAGGAAATTCGGGTAGGGTGAGACTAATTTGGGGTGCCCACTGTAGTAACCTGCCCCCATTGGAGGGTGTGGATATTTAGGGGACCAAATTTCATTGGGTTTGAATTTTGATGGATATGTCAAAGGAAGTGGTGACCAGTCATGTGGAATGAAATAAATTTGGCACTCTGAGGATTATTTATGATTTTTTGGGGAGTTGAAAGTGGTGTAGAGAGACTAGAGTTGAGTAAAACAATGATGAGGCTATTGTCCTATAATAAAATTTGAGATATTTAACCACTAGTAGAAACATGGTCTATGTGGACTTAGCTTTAAGACCCACACTTGGTCTAATTTGTCAAAAATGACAAGTTAGACCAAGTTTGAGTCTTAAAGCTTAGTCCATGCATATTAAGGTATTTTTTGAACTTTTTGAAAAAAGTGCCAAGTTGGCAATTACTTGAAATTTGAAGACGCAATCATGCTCTAAAAGCAATCATGATATAGTGGTAAATTTTTCTTTTTTGAATGTACCAATAGTGTACAATTTAGGAAGTGGTCACTTTTAGTAATCACTGTGTTTTAACTCCAAAAACTTGTAACTAATTCTACAAAGGTCTTAAAATTACTGAAACAACTTGGGTTAGATGCCAATTCAATTTTTCTTCCTATGAAAATATCCAATGAGTTTAGCTTTCCCCAGAAGGCAATCAACTTTTAAATGGTTGCTTTGAAAACAAATTAGTAAAAGGTGTATTGAACAAATTCAAATAATTACACTGCGTAATTTGTCCTAATGGTGGATGTGACACTAATTTATCAAAGTTATGGTATTATTATTGAAATAATATTGCATCGTACTAATTTTCAAAAATTAAAATTATTTTTTGAGGAGAACATTAATTTCTAAGTGACATTCATTTCCCCATCATTTAATGAGACAAATCAATGTAGTGAGAAGTTGTTGAAAGTAGATGTCTAAAATGCGTTGTCATGAAGGAAATTCTTCAAATGAAATTTCAAAGTATTGGATCTTGCTTTTGGTTCCACTATACAACTTTTGGAATAAGGATCTTGCTTGTATCACATTTTAGCTTAGTGATCTTGAATTCAAACTATCTTTGTATGTGCTTTTAATTATTTTTAATTATTAATTTAGCCCCAAATAGATGTTGAAGACTAAAAGTATTCTTTGGATGGTAAAATAAGTTTTATTCATACAAGAAAATAAATTATTTCATCCAATTATTTGTATACAACTTTATTAATGGTATATCCACATCATAGAATTTAGTTCAAGTCATATAAGAAGTTTGTTTATTTTGCACAAGAACATTTAAAAATAATAATATATCCATACATGTTCTATATCTAGTAGCTAGAGTAGACAAAAAAATAATTATCAGACTAGATGCCATGATTTTTGGGATATTATTATTTTTAAATCTAAAGAAAAAAACAAGTCTTTCAATTTCAAGCATCTATTGAATCGCATTTGCCAACTTTAATTAGTTATTCAACAAAGTTTTTTGAAACAATTTATGTCTTTACAAAAGAAAATATTGTCTCTTCATATACTTTAAAAGTATAGAAACGCATTGTTTGTCATTAGTTAAAATTAGTATAACACACTATTTGATAAACTTTTTCTACTTGTAAACCAAATTAATCCAAAATATCAACAACATGAGTTGCCGATTTGCTTTTGATGCTGAATCATAAGGAGACTATTGTTCCCTTTGGTACCAAATGAAAGTTTATCTAGTACGAAACTTTTAAGCTAAGAAGACTAAAAGTCTAATAATGTAGTCACACAAGGTGCAAAATAGATCCAATTTAATCATTTCAAATGCAAATATTTTACAATCGACATCAAAGTTTTTGAAGTTTCTTCTTCACATTCTTTATTATGGTCCAATGTAAGATCCTAAAGTTAGATATAGAAATTATCATTATTTTGGGGGGCATTAGAAATGACAATTTTGAGTATTTTTTGATAAAACTAATGCATTGGTACTAGTTAAAGCCTCTATATTACTAAACACTATTTCTATATTATTGAAGGGGGCAAGGTAATTTGATATGGAATTGTAAAATTAATCCTTTAATGGTTTAAAAGGATGACAAAGTTCCTGGAAAGTTTAGAAATGCCAAAAGCACAAATGAAATAACCATGTTAATATCTCGCAAATGCTATCAAAAATTTGAATTTTTTTTTCACATTCTTATAATAGTCAAGTGTGAGATCCTAAAGTTAGATATGCAATTTATCATTATGTAGGGGGCATTAGAATTGTCAATTTTGAGTGTTTTTTGATGAAAATAAGGCATTGGGACTAAGCACTATCTCGCATATACTAAGCACTATCTCTATTTTTTTGAAGGGAACAAAATATTTTGACATAGAATTGTGAAATTAATCTTTTAATGGTTTAAAATGTTGAAGGAATTATTGAAAAGTTTAGAAATGCCAAAAGCAAAAGTGAAATAATCATATAAATATTCTTTTCAATCCATGAATATTTGCGTAAGGTGATGATTCAAATCATGCCAATTATTTGGGAAAAAAAATATGTATATTTATTATTCATTATGTGTTTGTATACTAATATTATGGAAAAACTCTCGCATAGGCTCATATGATTAATATGTTGAGAGAACTATACTACAAACCAATACAGTTGTTAAATTGATTTACTTATTGTATCCATATTCAAAAGTTATTTTTTGTCTTTCTTGGGAGAATGGAAATCAATTAAAATGAATGAATGGCATACTTCACCAATATATAGTACTTTACATGTAACAAAAGGACAATATTTATAATCACGTATATGCTCAACCATTTTTACTGTTACAAAATAAATTTATTTTATTTTCAACTCTTATTGTGTACACATTTTTTTTAGTAATTCTATAGAATAGACAATTCAAATTTATTATAGCAATGTTCTTGAATTGCATTTCAAAGCAAAAGAGAAATTGACATTAGACTTGAATCTTTCTTCTATTGTTATTGACACCCTATTGAAGTCATTGTATAAATATGATATATTGCATCTTTTTCCATGTTCTAAGTGTACTGTAATTTTTGAATAATACATCCCAATGTCATAGAAAAATTTGAATTCAATTTAGCACAAACAAATACACTTTTGAGTTTATACTTTTAAGCAAAATGTAGTGAAATTACTATAGAAGTTAATCAAGTCCATCACTATTATAATGCGTATGTCCAAGGACAATAGATCCACCAATATATGATGGCAAGCTCAACGGTGCTTATATGTGAGCCCAAGAATGCAAGTTTGTGAGCATTGAGCCTACAATATAGGTACCTATAATATAGATACCGCACACTATAGAAGGTGTATGTATCATAAACACTTATAATATGGATATTTGTAACATATATACCCTATAATCATAGACAATTTCTCTAGTATATACACCTATAGCATAAGTGTGTAGTATTTTGGGTAGGCTCCTATGGTCTCAATTTGAGTGGTGATTTTTTGAATTTTTTTTGTGAAGATAGGAAATTGCATAAGCTTTTTGAAAATATAAATTTTATTTCGATTGGTGCTCGGAAGCAAAAGTTATGCCACTTGAAGCCCAAAATAGAGTTTGTTGGGCAATACAAAAAAATTAGAAGAAAATCAAAATCAAAATTTTATAATTTTATTTCTCATAGAAAGTATTTTTTTTGTCTACATGGAAAGATTCAATTCATTCTATTTGGACTAGTAATGAGAAAGTAATGGACAATCTTGTTTTCCAAGGCAATTTAAGCATTTTCTTGAAAAAATAACTTATAGGATTCATTATTGAATGCAATTTTTTCAATTTCTCAAAAAAAAATGTTTGACAGGGTTAAGTCAATTGCGTGCTAGAACAATCTCATTGTTGGAATTATTGTTTTTAAATTCCATCTTAGAGCTATTAATGATTTTATTTTTCATTCAAATGTGGGCCTACTTCTACTTAATAATTCTTTAAAGAAAAAAAATAAAGTTAAAAAGAAAAAATTAAAAAAAAAAAAAATATATATATATATATATATATATATATATATATATATATATATATATATATATATTTCACTAGACTTTCAACTCAATTTTTCAATATAAATAATGAAAAATAAAAAATGTGTAGTGCAAACATTTTAAGCTTTGAAGATTCAAAACTTTAAAAATCTATTTAGTCAAGGTGCAAAAGATTCAATTCTTTACTTTAAACGCAAATATCTTACAATCCACATATTCAAAGCTTTTGAAATTTCTTCCATACATTTTTACATTAGTATAGTGCAAGATTCTACAATTAGATATGCAAAACAAATAATTTCTAAAGTTTTTTGCACTTTGCAATAGAAAAGGTAGTTTTAAGTGTTTTTTGATGAAAGAAAACCCTTGGAAATTTAGGGATTAAAGGCCTACACATACCCAAAGTAGATGTGCCTTGATCAAACTTGATTGTAACTTTCAAAATATCCATTTTTGGTATTGAGTTCAATTTTGAAACTATAGTCATAGAAGTTATCTTTCAACTCCATTTCAAAACTTAAAAAATCAATTAAAAAACCAATGAGTTATGGCAATTGTGTGATAAAAGCTTTATGTGATAAAATCCAAATAATCTAAATTTGTAAATATTTCATTCATAATTTCTTCTTTAAAGTTTTTTCAAATTTAAGTTATCCTTCATGAAGGTCAGATTCCGACATAAATTAAGTATTTTTTGTAATGTCTGAATTTTTGAAAATATTACAAGTGAAATTTTTGGAGGATTACAAGTGAATTTAATGTTAAGGATTACAAATGAATTTAATGGAGGATTTCAATGTTTGAGTTTCAATGTAATGTTTCAATGTAATATTCTAAAATAGTTTCTTCCACATAGGTACATAATTGGTTTTGAAATTGTACACAAAGTGAAGATGGAGGTTTAGGGTTAGTGGCGCATTTGGGGTGCCCACCTGATGCTATGCACCCCCATGCAGAGCACCACCTACAATTGCAAGCCCCTTCCATATGAAAGTGCCTCTTTACACTAAGAGTTGAGAAGTCAAGGAGAGCAAGCTTTCAACCAATGAGACACCCAAAATTGAGAAGACCAAGGAATATAACATTGTACTTGAAATTTGAAGTCCAAGTCAAACGCTATAGACAACACTTTTGTCCTCTGTTTCCAAAATTGCACAAGTTTTGGGTCTCTGGAATTGTAGGCAAGCCCAATTTTGACTTACAATTAGCACGTCTCTGCAGTCCTTGCAAATCTGTCAACTGCTGCACACCCTTTTCTTAGAATATTCATAAATCATCTGAATGTCAAATTGTCAAGAGGAAATCAAACTGATCTTTGAGCACCGGTTGCAGAAAATGGCTCTATTGAATAAAACTTACTGCAGATAAGTGAAAATCAGAGGGGTTTAATTCTCCATTGGGGTGATTAGCGTTTAAGTTAGGACCCAAAATCATGCCAGTACCTGATTCTCAGTGACCAGGATTTTCATATTGCACACACTAATTTTGCATTAATTCTGCCTCGTATTCCATTTGCTCTCTGACCCTTAATCCCAGGCTTTGCCTCAACTGAATTTCCTTGACCTTGCCTGGAAAATCTCCCAGGCTGTGACAAATTACTATTCCCATGGAGTTCACTGCACACCCTACAGTACCATGGATTCAGTTAGTATCATCCGTATCCATTCTTGCACATTGCTTGCAGCAGTACAGTATGGTTGTCCCTTGAGAGAGAGGCTAGTTAGCAGAAATCACGGAGGAACAATGGTGTCAATGGTGTCACCATGAATGTTGATGAATGTTAAAGTCGCCCGGTTTCTACTTCGGGGTGAATTGAAGGTTGGTCTGAACTCTCCAAGTTTGAATCAATAGGATCACTCAATTCTTCCAAATCCAGCCAAAGGGCTTGGCTATATTAGGGCCAGGCCAAAACTAGGAGGCATAGTTTTGGCATCAAACCTTGGGGCATTAATAAAACTATGTCAGCTAAAGTGCCATTTTGACGCCATTTTGACCCCATTTTAATGTCAAGGTAAAATCACAATAGAAGTTGATTCAATTAGTGTAAGAACCCCCTTGTAGTGAATTGGATGAATTTTGGATGAAATGGTCAGATGGATGTAGTCTAATAGTATAAACATTTGGATTTGCAGTACTAAGTTGGTTCTAGAGCACCAATGAGAGCGCCAAAGCTTGGTGCCAAAGGCCTAAATGGACACCAAGCTCTAATGCTCTCATTGGTTCTCCAGAACTAGCTTTTTACTAATGGATGAACTTAGCTTTAGTTGAAAGTTGGATGACATTCACATAGCTTGAAATAGTATGGAAATAATTTAGACCACATTATATTGATTTTATCTACAATATTGTGAATTTTCATACCAATGTGCCTTTCAAATTTCCAAATCATTGCAATTATTTATTATAGGTATTATGAAGGCACACTGACTAGATGAATGAACTTGTGGTGTAACTTGAAATGGTAGTCTTCTTTTGGGCATTGTATCTCAACTGTAGGGTCACTACAGTAGTAGAAATCAAGTGATGGAAGACTAGAAAAACAACCATGCCATGAGACAGGTGGTCTAAGTTGCCATGTGGATCTTTTCATGGATTGTTTCTTGTGAAAGTGGGTCAAATATACAAATGAGTCTATTGAAGTATGATTTGATTGCCTTTGAGTTCAAAAATAGTCAGGTGGACTTGTGGCTAGGGAGGATTGACCCCTCATTGCTCCAACCAAGGATAATGGTAAAAAAGTGCCCCCTATTTTGTGCCGCATGTTTTTGTATTTCCTCACCTCACCTACCTCACTTAGGGCCACTGTTTGCAAATATGAATTCAAAATTTCCAAATTTTATCATGTATTGCAGATTAAATATTCCAGTGTTTTTTGCAGGAGTAAACTTCAGGGCAATGAGGGGGTCAATTCACAGCGGCTGGTCGTGGACTTCTCATTCATATTTTAAGTGGGTAAAGTTAACCCCTAAAGTACCAAAGTCCCCTCGGGGACACTTTAGATTTCGGGCAGGCTTGTGTGGCCTCAAATTTTGATCTGATTTTTTGAAACTTTTTTTGAAGATAGGGAATCACATTAGCTTTCTAAAAATGTCAATCGGTGCCTGGGAGCAAAAGTTATGCCATCCTAAAGCAAAAAAGCAGTTCGGCGGGCAGGAAAAAAAAACACAAAAAAAAGTTTTTTATTTTTTTAATTTTTTCCCCTCAAAGATCATGTTTTTGTCTACATCTGAAGCTTTGATTCATTCTATTTGGACTAACAATGAGAAAGTTATGGACAATCTTGTTTTTCGGGCAATTTAAGCATCTTCAAAAAAACTAACTTATAGAATTCATTTTTGAATGCAATTTTCAAATTTTTTCAATTTTTTTTTTTTGACGAGGTCAAATTTGTTTGCAAGAACAATCCCACCATTGGGATTATGTTGTTTTAATTCCACCTAAGAGCTATTAACAATTTAGTGTTTCGTTTAATTTTGGACCTACTTCTATTTAACAATTTTTTTATATGTGAAAATCAAGATTTGACATTGTGAAATTTTTTTCCCCGACTCTCAACTCAAATGTTCAAGATAAAAAATTACAACTTTTTGTTGTGTAGTGCAAAAAAAATCCACAAATGTCCGTCAAAGTCATCTGAATTTGTTGGAAACAGTTCAAAAAAACTTTTTTTTCCAACTTTGAATGCTAATATCTTCCAATCAGAACGGTCAAATGTCTTGAAATTTTTACCACATAATCTGAGACAAGTGAAGTACAAGATCCTATGGTTAGATTCTAAAAAAAACGTTTTTTTGGGTTTAGGGAGTGATTGCAGCAGAAATGGCAGTTTCCAGTGGTTCCGGAGCCAGAAAATGCCTTGGTATTTTAGGGGTTAATACTGTTTTATCTGTTAATTTATGTTCTACCTTACCAGAGCGGATGGATTAGGGACAATCAGCAATCCCGGGGTTGTGTGTAAAATATTTTTTCTTCAGTTGTGTACTTGTGAACTTGTCAATGACCAAGGATCTGGAAGATGTCATCCTAATAAGGCATTGACTTCTGTCCTTAGGAGAAAAAAGTCATCCTAGGCAACATCAATTGAATTGACTTAGTAGAGAAGAAGGATATCATTCATCCTTCAACATTGACTTCCGTCAATCATGAGCAGGAAGACATCATTCATCCATCCTCATTGACTTGCTGACAGAAAGATCCGAGTCAACTAGTCTCATCCAGAGCAGAAACAAGCCTGTGTTTTGAGCAGTGCTGTATGTGTACAATTCCAAGTGGGAGAATGTCTTCATAGTGGGAGACATCACAACTTACGTGATGAACTTTTCTATAAACATACTTCCTGTCTGTTTGGTGTGTGGTTTTGTTACTGAAAGTACAAGGCCGATATATACCAGAGGCAGGTTGCTGGTCCGACAGAAAATAATTCTGAAAAGTTATGTTGAATTTTTTTGGAAATTATTGGTTGAAATCAAGTGGAATTTGAGTCACATAATATCAGAATTTTAAAAGTTTGAATTGGGTTAACCCCTGAAGTCCCAAGGCCATTTTTCTGTCAAAAACCACTCAAAACTGCCATTTTTGCTACATTCACTAATGAAAGTAGAAAAAAATGTTCTTTTCAGAATCTTACTGTAGGATCTTGTACTTCACTAAGTTCACTTGTCTGAGATTAAGTGATAAAAATTTCATCAAATTTGACCGTATAGATTGGAAGATATTAGCATTCAAAGTTGAACAAAAAGTTTTTTTCAAAAACATGCTTAGATTGCCCGAAAAACAAGATTGTCCATAACTTTTTTGATCACTAGTCCAAATAGAATGAATCAAAGTTTTATATGACAAAAATATAACATTTTAGGAAAAAAAATTAAATTTTTTTTTTTGACTATTTGTGAATTTTTGGAGATGCCCACCGACCTTCGTTTTTGGCTTTTTGTGCCATAACTTTTGCTTCTGGGCACCGATTGAAAAAAAAATTATATTCCCCAAAAGCTTATGTATTTTTCTAGCTTCTCAAAAAAAATTTAGAAGATTATGATGAATATTGAGACGGTATGAGCCTACCCGAAGTTGCATTTTGACCCCCGTACTAGGACCAATGGGACTTTAGGGATTAAAGTATCACATGCACCATCAAATATCAAGACATTTTGGTACAGCGGAATGATGGGTGAACTTCATTAATTTGATGTAAGTAGGAAGGGGGGAGAGGTACTTCTTACAATGAAGTTCATTGTTCTTTCATCATTATACAAATGTTATGGGATACTTGAAGCAAGGTGGAAGCTTTACATATACCTAAGTAGGACACTTGAAGTTTTTCAAGTCTAGCCCTTGAAAATTTTCAAAAATTACAAAAATTCTCTAGTTTCTATTATTTGAAAATTTATAGTTTTTATTTGTCTACAAGTTACCAAAAAAATGACTCTTGGCTATAATTTTAGTTCTACCTTTGCACATCAATTTAGATGAACAATTGTAGGTCTTTCATCCTATCCCCTTAAAGGACCACGGAAACACATAGTAACACTTGGATGATTTCAAATAAACAAAATAGGATGAAGAACTCCATTTTTTCATCCATTTTAAAATAGGGTTCTTTGGATGTGTTTGCACATGATGTAATTGGTCTAAATTACCTCATTGAGGTGTTATTGACTTCTCTACCAAGGATGATGCTAAAAAATAGATTACAAAAGATGTTTTTTAGTAGATTTTGGCAATTTATACCATTTTGTTCTAAATTAGAATTTTAGCCAGAAGAATGTTCTTTTTGGAATTTGAGCCTCAACTAATGAAATGAAGTCAACTAAGTCTAATTTCTACTCCAACTTGAAGTTTTGAAAAAATTGAAAAGTTGAAGTTTTAGCAATTGAACTTTGGACCTATAACCGCATTATACCAATTTTTAAAGTATAGAATGACAAATAAATTTGGATTACACTATGATGTTCCATACTACAATATACATCTATGGTGATAATTTCAAAATTTCCAAGCATGTATTGTATTTGATATGAATTTTCTTCACTCTCACTTGATAAAATTGCAATAGTTTCAAATTTCACCAAAAAAATCTAAAATTTTTACAACTAGCAAAAAATATGTGATTTTCCACCTTTGGATAATAAAATAAATTAATTTTTATTCATATTTCGTGGCAAATAGAGCATACAAAGCAAGGGATATTGATGTAGTTCATAAGGTTACAACTCTATCTTTTCAAAAAATTGTAAACTACATTTAATAGTGAAATTAGGTTGCCTTGACTATTACCCTATGTTCAGGTAAAATTCGTTAAAAATAATTCAAAATATAATTATATATGGCATGTGATGAAATTTTCAGAAATTATAACGTGGCATATTTGAAATGTGGAAAATGTTAATGAAAATAATTTTTTTTTTTTTTTGAAACAATAGAAACCAGTTCCATTGCAAAGAGAAAGAATACAACGCCCATCAGCCACAAGTGGCCTGACGGGGAGAACCGAGACACGACAAATAACAATACAAAGACTTGACATAACAGACCGACGGGAGGGGCAGTGACGGGTAGAGCACAGTGAAAGGCCTCAAGGCATCTCACGGCCCGCCGCGGGGCGGCGCCCCGCTGCGCCAAGGAACCTTTCACGGGGGCTGGATAATAATTTGAATCCTCGAAACACAACGGAAGCCTTGAGTGCCGAATATTAGGGACTGTTTCCGGAATTTAATTGGCATAACTTGTTCCCCAGTTCTAAACTTTAGCTGAACTGAGCAAGTTGTGCGTGGCACAGAGTGGGCAGTCATGTAAAGCGTTCAGTCATCAATTGAAATCCTAAAAATTCGAAACGCGGTTAATGAAAGGGAAATACCAGGGAAAAAAAAAACATTTCGTTAGGGGTCTAACGAATTTGACCCTAATAATACGGTAGGTTGTTGCTTATCCCCAAAAAATCACTTTACAAGCCATCAAAGTCAACACATACTTCTAGAGATATTTCCATTTGTCCACATGGAAGATTCATGAATCCCAATTACAACAAACACCTGATTCAGAAGTAGTGCATTGTGGTACAATAACAGTAAATATTTCTATTGCGTCAATTGTCAAAGAAATTCGTGGGCGGCAACCTATTTTCACTGCAATTCAGTGTGCATGGCCTGCCGACACTACCTCGCATGGGAATCCGATCGATCACTCCGGGGTCTGAGTCACGAGGTGATCGAACTCTCTGTCGTTTCCTGCGTCGCAATGCGGGAGCTCTAGCACTGCAACTGCACGAGGAGCGTTTTCCTTTCATTGGCTTCTCCTTGCAGATGCAACCCGTGTGAGTTTTTCTAAACCATTCACGCATGATCCTCGATCACATCCCTGTTGCTACAGTCTGCCAGATTGGGCGCGTAAATAAAATAGCATTAATGCGGAGGTTTCAATTGTCCGATCCTTTTGGTGAATAGGGTGCCTGACTGACCTGCCTGTCTGCCTGGGGAAGGAGAAAAAAGAATGTCGCTTGCCACCCAACTGCCTTTTGTTTTGTTCAGTCCAGCATTGATAGAGATCATGCTTGACAGGTGAGGGTGTGAGGTGAGAGTGTGCGACAGTTGCCTGTGGTCCCATCCGAGAGCTTCGTTGCATTCAAGGCCTTCCTATCGTCCCTCACTGCCTTGGCCGCACTCATTGAAGGAATATGCTGCTTTTCCATTAATACTTCGAATGGGAAAAATTGAATTTAGCACTGATTGATTGGTGAAGACTGAAGAGGCTTCATTTGCAGTGCAATGGAAGGACTCATTGGGCCTTTAGAGACTCTCCACGCCCTACATTCTTGCGTCATAAAAGGGACCCATTTAATTTTAGGTCTAGGTTGTTTTTAAACCTCGAAGAGAGTCAACATCCAATGGGTGGTGGAGGATGAATTTCTTAAAAGTGTTTTTGGTAGGAGCTATGGGAAAAAAGGGTGAAGCACATGCATGTTTGTTGGAAAGCGGTAAATTTTATTCATTCTTTAGTAATGTGACTTACTTAGTTACTTGATGTTTCATGTGTTTGTGCAAGGTTCTCAATTCGTTTGTGTCTAGATAGGAAGAAAATAGAAGTTTTTGAAAATGAAGATTTTCACTCTTGATTCTTATTAAGTCCCATAATCCATTTTGCCTTTGATAGTGTAGATTTACCCCACTCACCCTTGGCCCCCTTCTATACTTTCTTAGGGACAAAGAATGTAATGCAAAAAATAAATTAGAAGTCATTTGAGTTTTGCATGAAACCAAATAAAGACTACTCATACAATGCGCTCAATTCATACAACTAAAAGAAATCGCATTAAATTGTACTTCTCCTTCATATGGATAATAGAAAACTCAAGTAGGTTCCTATGAAGTCAACTCTATATAGATCTTTCAAAATTTAAATATAAGTGACAAAAATGAAGTCCCTTTGAGCCCTCCGATCAGGTATCTAAATCAAAAGTTGCATTGCCTACAGTTTTCAAGTAGGATGGACATCTTGGGACAAATTTTAAAAAACAACTCTCTCTAAATTCTAAAGTTTATGAAGCATGTAATCAATATAATTGGTGCAAAAATCTCACTCCAAAAAAGAATCAAAATTTCTTAATCTTGCCCAAAAAATTCACCTTTACGTTCAAAGGGCATAATCTTGCAATCTATAATTGCAATCAAAATTTATATAATTTTTTAATTTGTGTTCAATGCACTAAAAAATATCAATTTAAGACATTTTTGTGAGAAATGCATTTGGGTCCTTGAAAGATCAAGACGGTTTGTTATTTGAGGCCTCACACCAAAAGTCCATATTCTAATGACAGCATCGTAGAATTCACATATTCTCTTTCATTCATCTCCTCTATTTTTTGGAGACAAAAATTGAAAACAATCAAATAAATGAGAAAAACATTTATTTAATATGCATGCCAAGTTCTTTGTCATTAAATGGCCTAAAAGCTATCAATCACTTTATAGTAAATTTAGTTTGTAAAAATTTTAAGGTGAAAAAAACTTCAATAATATGGAGTAAAATAAGCATATGTAAAAGACATGTGAGAACTATCATTTGATTAAGTTATGTACACTGAGATAATAACAAAATGTTAGAATATAATTTAGAAGGAATTATTTATGCTTGTGCAATAATTAGAGACTTTTGTGTGGTGATTTAGATTTTGTAAATTTAATTGTTTCTTATTGCATGTTGTATAATGAAAATTACACTTGCTACTAATAATTTGTAATGAGATGATAAAATTATTTGTTACAAAATTTTGTATGTTTTGGAACAATCTCCTTATTACAAAGATAGAAAGATTAAAAACTATCATTTGACTAATGCATAAGCAATCTTTCAAAAATTAGATAATTTGGCTAGTAGTTCATATTATTGGAAACAATACTATATATATTATTCAACATTTATACAAATGGATTCATTTATTTTTTAAGTCTATAAATAATTTTAGCAACGTGAGCACTAAAAGACAAAAAAAAATCTTATAAAAAATCTACAAAATGTCTGTAAGCAACATTTGCACCAACCATTAATTAGTCGGAATTCTTTTTTTTCTCTCTTTATAAACAACAAAATTTTAAGATGCAACCTACCTATTGATAAGTGCATAAAAAATTTCAAACAAAATAACATACAACATATTATTTGCATTCTAGTTCTTATACATAATGTATCTAATAATACCAGTGACAATTATTATTTAATGATGTGCTATACAAATTGAAACATTACAAGTGTTCAATAATAAAACATTTATATAAATAATTTCCAAATATACAATCAAGCCCAGAGATCTTCAAGACATTTTTCTACTTCTATTTCTATTTTTTCATAGTCCATATAAGATGGTTTTAGCCATGATTGATTTCTAAACGATTAAAAAAAATTAATACTAGGCTTTTGCATTTTTGGGGCAGGCTATTGTAAAGTACATTTTTTTTTCTGAGGGGAGTTGTTACCAGCTTTCTAGTGCATTATTTTTTTCCAGATTCAAGTAAATAGTTGAAGAATTATAAGATGAAATAAGTCTTTGGTCTCAACTTGGGCAATTGTAAGAATATTTTATTTTTTTTAATTTTTTTTAATCTAGTTGTAAAATCATATATCTAACTCATTGAAGTATATATTGCCAAAATTTCAAAATAGGAAAATTGATTGATTGTAAGATATTTACTTTAAAAGTTAAGAAATGTAGTTTTTTTATGACATTTTACTTGCAAAATTCATCTTTCAAATTCTTTTTAGAAAAATGTATTTAAGTCATAGTGATGATTTGACAATCTATGAGAAAGAATTCAAGAAGAAAATTCAAATACAGAAAATTCTTACTACCAATTTGCTTGTGTTGAGAACAAAAAGACTGAACTAGACATAACTTTATTACTATTGATCCAAATAATATGAAATTTGTTTTGCATTCACAACAATCTTTGTGTACATTTGTGTGCAAAATTCCAACTGTAGGATTGAAAATTGAGATTACAATTGTCTACCAAAAATTGATAAAAGATCCAAAACACTCCTCAATCATTTAGGAGTTCAAAGTTGTTATTCATCCATTCAACTTTTCTTTGTCAAGAATTTGCTATTGTCCAACACTTCTACTATACATATTTGAAAATTATTATGTGTAAATATTCCATAAATTTTAGAATAGGTATATTATATAAGTTTTTATCTTTTAAAATATTAAAAGAGATCATTTTTATAATTAATATAAGTATGCCTAAATTTAAAAAGTACCATAGTTTTAATTTTGAATGTCAAGCTTGCTACAAAATCTTTGTCAAAGAAATGTCAAAGTTTCATCTACATTAACTTAATGTTGAAATAATAGACATTTTAATCTATTAACGGTTTAATATTTTCTTCAATCTTGTATCTATTTATACTTAATAATTTTTTAAAGAATGAAAACCTAGTAAATTTTTTTGAAATTTTATCTAGATTATTAACTTAGTTCTTCAACAATTTTTTTTTGAATCAAAATCTATAGTGTGCACAAAACTTTGAAGTTAAGAAGTTTAAAAATTAAATAATCTAATCATAGAAGGTCCACAAAAATCCGTTTTCTTCACTTTAAATGCAAGTATCTTGCAATCTACATAATCAAAGCTTTGAAATTTCTTACACATGATTTTGTTCTAGTCTAACATGAGTACCTTTGGTTAAATACTTAAATGTGAGGATTTTTTTTATAAATTTTAATGCTCTTTGCAATAGAAATGATAGTTTTGAGTGTGTTTTTTTTTATGAAAAAACACCTTCGGAATTGTTGGGATTAAAATCATAATTCTTTTTTAATAAAACTTTGATGGGGAACATTGGATAAATAGATTGTTATTGCATGTTAAAACATGATTTAATAATGGAATCAAAATGTCATTTGAATTCATGCCAAAAAATGACAATTTAAGTTGACTCCCATTTCCACATACATAAAAATTTGGTTTCCAATCTTCTCAATCTTTAATTTGATTTCTTTTTGGTTGTATTAGCTTGTGATTTCCCACTTACATTTTAACCCCTAAAGGGCCATTGTCCCTTCTTGGGACAAATGGGATTTTGGGCAAGTACCTACGGGCTAAATTTTTGTCATGATTTTTTGAAATTTTTTTTGAAGATAGAAAAATTGATTAGCTTTGTAAGAATATAAAATTTTTAATCGATGCCCGGTAACAAAGTTTATGCCCAAATAAGCTCAAAACAAGAGAGAAGGGGCAACAACAAAAAAATTCAAAAATTTGAATTCAAATTTTTTTCCTTCTCATATATTATGTTTTTGTCTACATAGAAAGCTTTGATTCATTCCATTTGGATTTGTCATGAGAAAGTGATGGACAATCTTGTCTTTTGGGCAATAAGAGCATCTTTTAAAAAAAATAATTTGTAGGATTCATTTTTGAATGCAATTCTTACAATTTTCAAGAAAAAAATTCCGCATTGTCTAGTTTGTTTGCTAGAACAATCTCACCATTGGGATTAGTGTATTTTAATTCCTTCTAAAAGATATTAATATTTTAGATTTTCCTTCTTTTTCGTACTTACTTCTACTTTTTGGAATTTTTTTCCCTACACTCTCAACTCAATTTTCCACCATAAAGATTTAAAACTGAAAACTTTGTAGTGCAAAAATTAAAGTTAAGAAGGTTCAAAGTCAAATAATCTAGTCCTGCAATGTGTTGAAAAACTTGGCTTTTTCACTTTAAACGCGGACATCTTGCAATTTGTGCAGTCAAAAATTCTGAAATTTTTTCCACACATTCTCATAGTAGTTAGGTGTAAGATCCTACGATTAGATGTGCAAAAATTTTACAAGGAAAATTTTTATTTACTCTTTGCTATGAAAATGGCAATTTTTAGTGTTTTTTGGCAGGAAAAAGGCCTTGGTCCTTTAGGATGTAACTTGACCTTGCCTAATTTTTTAGCACTCAACAATGTCAAAATATGTTGCTTCTTAGATTGTACCATAGAAAACTTCCAAACCTCTTATGGGTGAATGCAAGAAACACTTAAAGCATTTTGTCACACCCTAGTTTTTGATTTTTTTTCTTGGCCATAACTTTTGTGTTTTAGCTCCAAATGACTCAAAATTTATAGGGAAGCTACTCATAACCATTATACACCTTGCCTAATTTTTTTGTAATTTTCAAAAATAATTTACTATTTCTAAACAACCCCAATAATTTCTCACAATGGGTGATTTAGGGTTTTTTTGCACTTTTTTAAACCCAAAAAAATGAATTTTGAGCTGAAATTTGGAGAGAATGGTCTTCTAGTAGACTTATAGCTATTGTACAAAGGTTTTTTGAAAATATATTTTTAAATATATATTTTTATGTGGTATACAAGACCACAAATAGATCTCCTTTCTGCATTTTTTTCAAAAGGTATGAAACATTATTTTGGTGCGGTTTTTGGTCAAAATCCATCACCAAAAAGTTTTCTCAAATGGAAAATTTTTAGATTTAAAAAAAAAAAAATCCTATTTTTTACAAATTAAAATGTCAAAAGTGATATTTTCTTCACCGGGTTTAGGGTGAATTCTATGTCCAAAATTCTAGTGAAGAAAATACCACTATTGACATTTTAAATTATAAAAAATAGGATTTTTTTTTTAAATATAAAAATTTTCCATTTGAGAAAACTTTTTAGTGATCGGTTTTGACCAAAAAACGCACCAAAATAATGTTTCATACCTTTGAAAAAATGCAGAAAGGAGATCTATTTGTGGTCTTGTATACCACATAAAAATATGTATTTTTAAAAATCCTTTGGACAGTAGCTATAAGTCTACTAGAAGACCATTCTCTCTAAATTTCAGCTCAAAATTCATTTTTTTGGGTTAAAGAAAGTGCAAAAAATCCCTAAATCACCCATTGTGAAAAATTATTAGGGCTATTTAAAAATAATAAATTATTTTTGAAAATTACAAAAAATTAAGCAAGGTGTATAATGGTTATAAGTAGCTTCCCTATAAATTTTGAGTCATTTGGAGCTAAAACACAAAAGTTATGGCCAAGAAAAAAAATCAAAAACTAGGGTGTGACAAAAACGCAACAAATAGTACGAGTGTTTCTTGCATTCACCCTTATGTATTCATGTTGGCTTTACATAGGGTCCAAAGTTTTTCATCTTCACTTTATTTTTTTTCTCTTTTTAGTTTAATTTGATATACAAAACAAAACAAATAAATAGAATAGAATATATGTAGCTTCACTATGAGAGACTATGTCATTGTAGCATAGGCTTACTTTTTGAACAAGTTATCTACTCAAACTTGCCAAGATAGCTTTTGCCAATTCAAAGCCTCCTCTCCATCAGTCTAGAGCTAACAACTACTCATAAAAACAACTACATATAGATGAGGAACCAAATTTTCCTACTATAGTTTGTTTGCATGAATACCTCTTTTTTCCTAGTGAAAATCAACAACCATTTAGAGAAAAAAGAATAACTTTGGTCTTATAACTAGCGTAAATGAAGAGTCTCTAAGAGATCAATAGTTTTACTATCTACACCATACTGAAGGCTTGAGTCATAACTCATAACATTGTTCCTCAACGCTGGGAAGGTCCCTTTTGCTTCCACATAAAGTAGGAGCCCTCCGCATGGCAATTTTCTACTCATCCAATGAATTTAGCGTTGCAACTTTCTAGCTAGCCAATGATTTTCTAAAAATTACAACTAAGTTCACTCTGAGGCACATAGGGAGGCATTGTCCCTCTTCCAAGGGGGAATAGTTCAAGCTTGTAACGGATATTTTGTTATTTAAAATGGCAATATTCCACAAACTTGACACTTTCAAGTTTAGACTATGTGGTTTGAATTGTAAACCAGTTCTAGATTTTAGACCGTGTGGTCTGAAAGTCATACTAGTCCTAGAACATGAATGGAAAAATGGCAGAAGAATATCGCCATTTTAACAAGATATCCGTTATTGTTAACTTATGGTAGTGGTCACTATTAACAACCATCAACACTGCTCCCGGCCGTCGTTCAGAGCTTCTCAGTCTCTCTGAAGATGTGGTTTGTGTGGATGCAAAGCCTCCTCCACTTCGGACCACAGCCAGCAGCAAATTTGAGACCATGCATGGAAGACGTGACGGACGGAGGTTCGTCATGGGCTCTGCCTGAGGTCTCCGCCAACGCTGCATACCGAACTTGGACTTTGAACTTCTGCTGGGAATAACTTATCGATCCCGACACCCAGCATGTCATGATTTTCTTATTTTTCGTTTTTCGTTTCGTAAACAGCAGGCGGGTGGCCGGGTGCAGTCCGTCCTGGTACTATTTCGTCCGCAGTATAAATAGCCCGCCTTCAAATTTAGCCGCTCCTTAAATTAGCCGCTCCTCCAAGTGGCCGGCAAGGTCATGCAGGAAAAGCAGTGCGGAAACTTATTTCGGAAAAGAAGTTAGTGCTTTGCTGCCCCGCTCTTCAGCTATCTACAGCCGGCTAACTTTAGCAGTGGAGCTCGCCCGCCCGCACTCACCGGCCTGTAGTACTGGCTGGCTACTCGGGACGGACGGACGGACGGACGGAGGTTCCGTCACCTTCAGTTCAGGCCGAGGGAACTTCAACATTCCGGAGAGGGAGGGAATCGAAATGGAATCGGGACGTGACGGAACGGCCGAGGCGGGCACGAATCTGCGAACGGACGGAAGGCGGGGAACGACGTGTGGGAACACGTTCTCCGTCGATCAGGACGACGGAGATGTCCCGTACGAAATACAGTGGAACCGGTATTTCTTGGTGTACGAATTGGCATATTCTCCCACTCTCAAATGCAGACATACAGAATGGAATCTCATTTTCCTAGTGGTGGGCCCAACATGCAAAATGGACACGTGTCTCCATGCCACCAACTTCAACAGTATGTAGCATTAGGGCCAGGGAGGATTGCCCCGCTTATTGCCCCGAGTTTTTTCCTGGAGAGTACACTGGAATATTTTATTTGCCACCCATGATAAAATTTGCAAATTTTGAATTTATATTTTGTAATCAGAACCCCCAAATTAGCCAGGGGAGGTGGAGAAATATAAAATTTACATGACACTAAATAGGGGCAATTTTTAAATTTACTCTTAGATGGGACAATAAGGGGGTTGATCCTCCCGGCTTAGTCAGTACGGCAAAGTTATGCAATTATTATCAATCCTCCCTAGATATACATAATTATTTACATATGCATGTGCAATGTAGAATCTTTCTTCAACCTAGGGAGTTGGGGCGACGAGGGTCATGTAACGGGAGTGTCATTTAGCATCTAATAGATTTTAATTTGACACTTGAAATAATTCATATTATTCTATACCAATGATTATGGGTTCTTCCAAACACTTTAGAGCCCCCAAATAAAGTATGACATAATGAAATTATCACTAGTGTGAGTTACATATTATAGGCCACTTCTCTCATTATATCCTTAATACTTGCCTAGTTCCTTATTGTATCACAAGGTCTTTCCAACAAAGGATCACAACAGACTTTTTGGGAATTCCATGTGAGTGGTTTGGAGCTTATCTAGTTTTTCCTTGCTAGTTTTTGTCAGGTTATGTGTTCCCCGGTGTTCTAATGTCATTGAGGAGGGATCTTTAAAGAATTCATGTAAGTGATTGCACGAAACACCTGTACTATTTGCTGCGTTTTGCAACAGTACTCATGATTTTTAATCTAGGACTGGTATAGATTTCAAATATTTAGGACAGGTGTAGATTTCAAAATTCTAATACTGGTATAGATTATGGTACAGAAAAATAGTTCATTGCGGTCTGAACTGCTAAAAGTGCCAAATAAACGGAATACAGCCATTTTAATGAAATTGGCCATTATGCCAATTATTGCTTTATGAATTCCAATAGATCTTTCCTCTTGTCTTCAATGCAAATCCAATGCCTTAAGATAGATAAACCACCCACCTTATGCCAGGGTCAAACCACATTTTGATTTCATATTCATTTGCGTGCAAAACCTCCAAATTCTTCACTACACAAAATAGTGAAATTAGGTTGCCTTAACAATCAGGTTGCCTTATCCTACAAAAGTTTCTTTACAAATCATCAAAATCAACAGATACTTCTACAAATATTTCCATCTTTACACATGGAGGTTTATGAGTCCCAATTACAGTAATACTTAATTCAAAAGTAGTGCATTCTTGTACAACAAGAGTAAATATTTAAGTAGTGTCAAATGTCGAGAAATTAGTATGGGGCAACCTAATTTCACTATTTTGTATAGAAGAATAAAATATAAAAATTTGGCCCTTACTATGGAACAATTGATTTAATATTTCATGACCTTCAATTCAATTCATCACTTAAATTAGCAGCACCCATCAAATTAAGGGTTTTGAACATGATTATTATTAATAAACATTCAGCAAATTACGAGATCCTATTAGCAAAAGAAAAATAATGCCTCTGCACTTTCAAATGTATTGTTTAGATAATGTGAGAATAAGTTGTGAATTTTTAAAGAGCCAAGTGCAAATGCACCTAATACCAACACTAGAATCAAATGTTCAGATGTAGTACATCATTGTAATCACATCTATTCACTTCCACAGATTTTCTAAGATTTTAGAGGTGATGATTATAGGTACAGTGATGGTTATGGGTGTGGCTACCTTGGCCAGGGTGAATTGACCCCCTCGCTTGGCCCTGCAGGCCGACCTTGTTTTCTGCACAAATTTTTTTTGCAAATTTTGAATTCATGTTTGGGATCAGAGACCCCTAATTACTTCAAAGAGATCAATAACATTCCCTGGATCTGCCCAAAATAGGGGGCTTTTTTTTTACATGCACCCCTAGTAAGGCCAAGCGAGGGGGTCAATCTACCCCAATCGCTACCTTATGGCCGGGGTGAACTGACCCCCTCGCTCGGCCTCTAGGGAAAACCCTGAAATTTTTTATTTACGAGGCATGATAAAATTTGCAAATTTTGAATTCATATTTGCAATCAGATGCCCCAAATTAGCTTGGAGAGGTATAGAACATACCCTAGAGATGGCTCAAAATAGGGGGCTATTTTTTCACATACATCCCTGGAATGATTTGGGAGGCCGAGCGAGGGGGCCAGTTCACCCCGACCTACCTTATGGTCCTGATTCCTGAATTCCAAATGTGAATTCCAAGTTTTCAAACTTTATCACCCGGACTAATTAAAGAATTCCTGCTTTTCCCAAGGTAAGAATTTCACGAGACCACTGAAGGGTCTAGCCATGGCCCACCCCAGCCTCATAAAAGAATACCCCGTACAATCTGCGTAGGTGTATTTCGTACCCGGAATACACTGCATGTATCCAGAAACCTTGACGGACAGAGGCGGCAACGACCGACGACAGCGTTCGTCGGCCTTTCGTCCGTTGATGTTTCCCACGCCATTGCTGGGAGTACGTGGGCGCGAGTATTCCTGGAATTTCGACGCTAGCTGGCCATAAAAAGAAGATGAAGCCGAAGTGAAGGGGCGCGCGTACGTTGCAACTATCGTTTTCTCTATAGCTATCCTCAACACAGTCGTGTCTATGGTGTTAACTTAGTGCTCATCTTCTCCCCGCCAGCATTCCGCATTGCAAGCAGAACTTCTCGACTCAAGTTCAGTATGAGCCCTGCTTCTGATCACAAAACTGCCTTGATAATCCCCGAAACCCACAGCATTTGCATCCGCCATTGTAGTGCGATCCCCTCTCATCAGTGCTCCTTCTGGAATCAAAGCACAGGAGTGGTTTCTGGAGGGACTAATCGAGATCTAGTGACCTACATTGTCACAGAGAGTACGTACAGCACTTTCTAATGTGTCATAGTGTTCACGCAGTATCGATACTTGTAGATGCGAAGGTTTGAGAGATAGGACGAGGACATACCGGAAGGATTCATTTGCAGGGTTTGTATTTTGGATACAGCTAGCGATGCACGGCCTGAACATCGACCTATTTGTCACCTGCCAGAGTCTTCGTGCCCGGACTTCATGAGGTCACTGCCAGGGCTCTTGTTTTACACTCCTTAGCGTCAGGATTTGAATTCGAGGCCTACCAGTATTCAGCAGGTAGTGCCCGCCACTGGTGTTGCTACCGAGAGGAGGGCACCGGACGTTGCGTAGTGATTGTGATTTCTTCACGAATTGTTGCGAATCGTTCGGACTTCTTGAAGCAGACGCACGTGAACTGATTTCTATCAACCGCTTTCAGCTTGCTATTCTACCAATGAAGCTTGCGCCCGAGAGAGAATCCCCAGCATTGTTGAGATATTTATTGGTAGCTGTTAAGGATTCTCTTGCAGAGGTGATATCACATGTGATTTTAATCACAAGAGCGTTTCTTATGTAACACTACAATTTAGTATTCGACCTCCATATCTGATCCTCTCTAGCTAAGATCTGGTTCTGCTGCGACGGTTTAACTCTCTAGTTGCATGGACGTAGTACTAATGGCCTTGAGCCGCTCTCCATGATTAAGATTTAGGACCGAAATGTCGTAGCCAGAAATTTTGCTGTCGTCTCTACTAGAGATACAGTACATGTGCAGCATTGCAGCCTTGTCATTCTTCGCAACATTGCGTCATAGCATTATTCTTTTGTAGACCTTCCTGACGTGGAAGAAGGAATGTCTTCCATGTTTGCGTGAAGGTCTCTCTATTCTTTGTAACATCATCACGGTCAAGATTTAAGAGGATGGCAGTCACAGCTACCCCTTCCTTTTTGACTATGTATGGCACCGAAGCCACGGCGGCAAGCTTCCAAGCGCCAAGCTTCTCCGGACTTCCGATGAACGACATCGGACCTTTGACACTCGGATCTTCACTGACAATGGGAAGCAACTCATCGTTCTACAGCAACTACAGCGACAACTCCTCCAGCTTTGGAGGCCCTTGGGATAGTTTGTACTCCACCATGCCTTCCAGCATCTTTAACACTCCGTCTCTGTCATTCAGCGAGTCCTCTGTGTACTCGACGGACGAGTCGGACTTGCAGCCACTAATGAGCAGCGACTCCGAAGAGTTTTTCCCGCAGATCAACGGGTGTAGCTCTGTGCACAATGCTCTATCCACGGGGATCAGCACAATGCACCCCAACCTCGTGAGCACTCTGAAGAATATGGTGGCGCCTGGGCAGATCTCTCAAGCTGTTGAAATGTATAACAGTGCGCAGCTTGACAATACTTCGTCAACGACTCATGCGTACCTCGAGCAATTTCAACAAGAGCATTCTCAACATTCAGACTCAATGGACACCCTGCGAAGTGTATTTCTGCGTCATTGTCAGCAATCGGTGGTTACACCAAAGGTGGAGCTCCAGGATTTTACATCGACCGTCGGCGGGGTTACTGCTCTTCCTAGCCACCCCGTGGCTGACGAGGAGCATCTGAAGGTATATGTACGCAAGTTCTCAGCTCGGTCTTAGCAAGATTACTGGAAAATAGAATCTTCATGCTCAAGTTAACTTTTCAAATCTGTTTTCAAAGGCTGTTTTGCAAAAAAATTAATAACTTTAAAGACGGTCACATTTTAACTTCACTAGTGATCGGGAAACTTATGATATGAAATGGTCTATTCGGTTTTTTCGTAACATTGTTCCGGTCTTGTATGTTTTCTGTTATCAAAAACTTTGTGAAATGAATTGAATCTGTATTTAAATTTCTTCGTATTTGGCTTACAGGCAGTCGAGAAGTCGGAAACTGAAGAAGACAACATTGAAGCAGCGGTGGTCTCAGTGGACTTGATAAAAAACAAGCGCCCGTTCAAATGCCAACACTCAGGCTGCAACAAAACCTTCAAGAACCCTCAAACCATGAAGATGCATCACAAGACGCATTACAGCGATGGAAGCGCCGCGAGCAAAGATTGTGCGTTGCCTAGTTCCTTAAAGGCCGGCCACAACAAGAAAATCCCCTCGAGGTGTCCCAAGTGCAAGGAGACTTTCGTAGGACTCTACGAGTTGCGACGCCACTATGGCCGGAAGCACTCAGAAGGAGAGAAGCCATATGGATGCCGCAAGTGCGACAAGAAGTTTTACATTGAGGTACGAGCACGGTCTACACTCCAGAGTGCGAGATTACATAATCATCTGTTCTGTTCCATTTTTAACTCCTCTTTTTTTCGATTCAGTTTTGAAATGCTTTTTTCTTAAAGCATTACACATTCAATAACGAAATTCTAGAAATGTGAAAACGAGAGACCGGTTGAATTCCTTTTGCCTTTCACACTCCTTTCATTAATCAGTTAGCTTTCTAGATGAACCGACCTTATCTCATGTCAAGATCCTCTGTTTTCTGCTCTGACATTTTACCAAAATGCAGGTCGATGTGCGCGACCATGAGAAGCTGTGCGGTAAGCCAATCGAGTGCAGATGCGGCCTCAAGTTCGCGTTCAAGTGCAACTTGGTGGCGCACAAGAAAGCTCACCCGGCTTGTCAGGATCACCAAACAATGAACAACAACGCGCAATCACCGACTTCCAACAATTCAAATTCTTCCTCCGACGATGCGGAGCACACTGGCTCGCGTTCTCAAAGATCAGGATGCAAGAGAGCAAGAGAGGACTCCATTGCCCAATCCGGCCTGCCCATCCCGCTTCCTGATTTCAAAGGCATCCCCGAGGCCCCGCCCGAATTCAAAATAGCGCGCCGTGACATGCCCTTGTCTCTCCCGTCGGAGCTCTCTAGCACCTCCTGGGGTAACAACATGGTGTATCCTTCCCTTCCAACGATCTCGTTCGCAAATCTGCCAGTGTACACGAAGCTCGGCAGCTTCCAACAATTTAATCAACCGTATTTCCCCACCAAACCATCGTTCGAAGCTGTGAACTGTGTGATGGGAAATCAGCTTCCCTTCAAGGCACGGTCCGGCTAACGCAAGGTTACATTATTCTTTCTCCAATTTCTTCACGGACCATTCGCCGTCGATTGAGGAGCCTTCATAGTCCTTGACCATTTCGTCCATCACGTTATGATCAAGGTCTATGAGGGTAATAATCAACACATCATTTTCATACTTAAGTTTGGGGTAAACATCAGGTAGTTCCTTAGTTCTAGGTCTAGAAGAGTTGCGGATCGACCATTCACGATGGTTCGAGACGAAGGATTAATATTTTCCTACAACAGTGTGCTGCTCACCCCATGATTCTTTTGATGGGCTACGAATTGCAATATAATCCCTGTCGAGTGTTGCTTCATTTGAAAGTTTATTCACTGCTTCATTGATTTCTTCCGGGTATCGAGGAGCTCGAGACCTACCTTTACATCAACTGATTCAAATTCTGGTGGCATCTATCCTGTCTGTCCTAAGGTTTCTATTCAGCGTCATTGCAAATCAGACATGGAATTGATCCATTCAGCAGGTTGTTCTCGATACTTAGTGTTTGATTGCCGTTTCCAATGACTCCATGGAATGCTAGAATCGGATGCATTGCACATAGTGACAGGCATGCAATAGACCTTGTACTGGTATTTAATCCCTGTATTTGGTCAGTCAGTTTGTAGCACCAGCAATGCACTCATTGTTGTGGAACTTGTTGTGGAACCAAGAAGTCCGAATGGAGTTGAGGCGATGTTTCTCCGATGAATTCAGGTGAACAGTTTCTTGAAGTATTAGTATTATGAGACACATGGGAGGGAGGTGAGACACATGGGATATTGTGAGCGGGTGGTGAGTCACATTGGATGTTGCTGGAGGTGAGACGTATATCATGAAAATTTGATACCTGTGGAAAAAAAAATTCATACTTCTTCAACCCTCTAAAGGACAACTCTCCAATTTGGCGACAGTATGGTGACTTTATGAAACACTCTTGAAGATGGTAATGAAATCCACGCCTCAAGGCAGCAGTAGTGTGTGTTCGGTTCTAAACTGCCGCGCCGGTTGAAGAACGGGTCCTCGATGTGTTCGCTTTTTAGGGGATCCGTTATGTGGATTACTTGGCTCGATCGGAACGCCATGTGTCCCAGCAACTCCCCGTGGCCACAGCACAAATTAGAACAGGTATTATGGGAACTGGGAAGCGTTCACAGACCAGGCGGCATGGCACAGGACGACCAAACTCTGTGCACACAACGATCTGGTTGCAATCTGCCTTCTTTGGACATCGTTCCCACTTAACGATGTGATGGACTTTTGTTCAACCCAAGACTGGCGACTTTGCATGACGGGTGATTTGGCATGTGAACCTCCTGGTCATTGATCGTGACTTTTTGGTTGGGATCAGTTGTCTTTGCGTGGACTGCCTTTGAAGTTGCTTTTTGAAAATTTACAAAAAAAAGGGGTATATAGCTGTGGAAATGTAAAGTTCAACTCTTGTGAGTTCGCCGCTGACTTGTTCCCCTGGTTCTTTGTATTGTTTTTTCTATCAATGGAAATGGTCCATGTGTTTCAAGGGAAAAACCCCCCCGCTTAAAGTAGGTTGCGGTATAACTAAACTTGATCCAAATGAGTCAATCTTAGAGTCAACGTCATTGTGGAATGCATTCAGAGATCGCTCAGCATCTCTTATTTTAGGACACTAGCTCCTACAATAAAAGTTTCGTGGATAGTCCTAGATTGGCACCTTCTAACGAATGCATGCAATAAGTTTTGATGGATTTGGATCACGGTTGGTTTCACAACCACCTACTGTAACTCCTATAGTCCCAAGGTCCTTCTGTTTTTGTCAAAAATCACTCAAAACATCCAATCTTTAGTACAAAGAGCCAAAATATTACAAAATTGAATTTGTTGCATATGTACCTACATGATCTTGCTATGCATTAGTTTGAGAATGTGTGGAAGGAATTTCGGAAACTTTGACAACGCTGATTGCAAGATATTTGCTTCTAAAGTGATCAAAATGTTTTTGTTGAGCCTTGCTATACGTGAGAATCCAAGGATATCGGTTTTGTAAGTGGCACAGATAGGCGTAGTTTCCCCAGCAAGCAGTTGCACCCTTGGCCCGAGCACATTTCGAGGCTCGCTCAGTCCACATGTAGGTTAACGATTATTCCAACAAGTTGCCTGGGTTGCACAACCCCAAGTTTCTCACCTTGACGGAAACACCGGATGATGAAATTCGGATTCAAATATGAATATATCACAAATGATGAAACTTGGAAAATTTGGAAAACAGAACGACATTATTTGGAATTTGGACTGACATTATTTGGATTACAGACCGACAGTATTTGGAATCCGGACTGACAGAACGCGGAGTAAAGCAACCCAAAGTTTTCCTTGCCCCAAATTCAATGCTTGCTTGGTGTGAACCACGAAGTAGTTGCGTGCTGGCTTGCTCGTCCCTGGGTGGTTGCAAGAAAGACTAGTACTGTTTTGCGTCACACTTGAAGTGACGGAGTTGTCATGTGCCATAACTTTTGAAGCATGAACCAGATTAACTTGAAATTTTTATTGAAGGTGGTCAATATGATAGTAATTAGATCCCTTATTTTTCAGAAATTTTCAAAAATCGTTTTATATTTAATTTTAATTTTGGCTAATTTGTCACACTTTGCGGTTTAGGGGTTTTTAGTACTGGGGAGTACCCAAAATTAATGATCTTGAGCTGAAATTTCTGTGATCTATTCTTACACTAGGGACACATGTGCCTACCAAAGGAAATTTAAAAAAATATTATTTTATGTCCTCCACATGTGTGCAAACAGGGCTCCCTTGCGCGCGCATTTCTGACTATTGAAGATGGTTTTGTGATCATTCTTTTGATGAAATCTCTTCATCATAAAGTTCTCCCAAATGGCCAATTTTTAGTTTTCTAAAAAAATTCTTTTCCTATTTTTCACAAATTAAAATGTGACAATACCTATTTTCCTAAGATTTTGCTAGTTTATGAGACTTTTCTAGTTCACTTGCTTAGAGATTTTTTTTATGCTTTTCCTTTTGAGGGTACCTTCTTCTTAAAGGTGTATACGTTAAAAACATTTTTCACATTTTTCTAAAATTGTTTTTCTAATTATACAGTACTCCCAAAAGAAAACATGAGTACTGTGGAGAATGCTACAAAAACCGGTTGGTCTTTCTTGCAATCACCCCCCTCGACAAGAAAAATTTTGGGGGAAAAATTAGCATTGATGTTGCAATTCACAAATTCACAAGCCTTGGATTTCCACTCGATCAGGAGCGGGACACTTCCGGAGAGAGAGCTGCGAATGCAAATTGCGCACGGGCTGGAGTTCAAATGACAAACTAGACGGTGCTTCTAAAACCTGGCGCCTGCAGCTCTATCTGGGCCGAGCTTGACATCTTCTTGTTCCATGTTCCAATTTGGAGCACCGCCAGAGTAGACAATTGCAGGCGGTTTTGAGCAACTCCGCTGTTTCCAGTCATGGGGCTGCAATGCAAACTGTTCTAGTTCCTCGATTTGAGTGGCGGTCTGTTTGTCGTCCCGTAGTTAGAGTTTGCCGTTAGGGACAAATTCAACTGTTGTTGTCTTCATTCCAAGTCAAATTCAGGTGTGAATCGAATTCTACACAAGGCTTCTAGACTTAGCAAGGTGTAAGAGAGATTTAACATGGGGCTCCGCCTCCACCACGTGAGTAGCGTGGTGCTGGTTTGTGTTGTAATGTTGCTGCGCGACAATTTCGTTGGCTGCTCAAGCGCCTGAACCCTTCGTCGACTTCCCAGATATCACTCTTGAGAAATGGGATGATTGCTACTTGAGACACGGTTCAAGGAGAACGCAACTGGCCCCATGTTCTCCTTCAGCACAAAATTCATAGCCGTCATCGATCTTGGCCAGCCCATTAAGAGCCAGTTGGCTATGGAGGATCCGCACGGAACGGTCTGGAAGGCATCACCTTCGCCATGCTTCCCCACCCGAACGCATCTCTAGGCGGCGATGGAGGCTACCTGGGCCTGCTCAACGCCACATCCAATGGCGATCCTAAATCGCATACTTTTGCAGTCGACTTTGACTTCGTGAAGAGCTCCCAGTTATCGGACCCGGATGAACTGGATCGGGATCGACATCAACAGCATGAATTCAACCAGTTGGGTTTCCTTAATTAGAAGAACCAAGTAATTTCAGTCTCATCTGGCAGTTGCAAGTGTGGATCAATTATGATGCTTCATTGCAGATTCTGAATGCTAGCAAGGCTGACATCAGTCCGCTCGAATGTCCTGTGAGCGACGAAGAACGACCGGGACCATCTGTGGTGCGGTATAATTATGTGAGCAACTGGATTCTTCACAAGTCCTGGAGTGTCCCAGTCGATCTCTCTAATGTGCTCAATGAACACATGTATGTTGGCTTCACTTCGAGTGCTGCCGTTCCGCCACTAGGAGACCTTGACGGAGTACTTGGGGATCCCACCTGGCCTGCTGCCCCCGGTGCCCCCCTCCCCTGCTATCCATGGGGCCACTTCACTATCTTCGAGATGCACACATTCGAAGTCGAACTATCGGCGATTCTGGTGTCGCTCACAGTCATGGCGGCCATTTAAGCAGTGCTGTGGGTAGTATGTAGCAGCGACGACCTCAGGGATGGCGACCCCCTAATCGCCGCGACGACAGACGGACTTCGTCGGGGTTGAGGATGGCGCTCAAGCCCTGTCCATCGCGGTCGGAGCGCCTGTCCATCGCCTTGCATCACATCCTGCCTTGTCCGTCCGCCTTCTTTAACCCCTAAGGTAGAAGCACCAGTAGTCGATCTTTTAAGGAATTTCGGAGCAGATTGTGCGTAGTAAGAGGTGGATACTGTTCCCATGTAGGAAGATAGGAAATATAGGGATTACAAAATTTTCAGAATTTTATTCCCAAAACTGAATTTACAGTGAATTTTGGGAACCAAAAAGTGCATTTCACTAGTAGCCACTCTCTAGAGTCTTCCAATTCCGATCATTCAAGAACTACTTTCCCACTCATTACTTCTTACTTTCTTGCTCACTACTATGGGATACGTGTCATAACCTTATTAGTCCCAACCTTGAAAAGGACCAAAAAAACACATTCCGAGCTTCCCTTGGAAATTTGTTCCAGCCTTGGTTGGAAATACTGTACACCTGCAGGTTGGATACTGGGCGTGGTTGACAACTAGTGTTTCTGCCTTAAATGTACACATGCAGGTTGGATACTGAGCGTGGTTGACAACTAGTGCTTCTACCTTAAATGCCCGAGGCATCAAATTTTGGTGTTGACAATACTTTGAAGTTAAAATAAAACCTAATCAAATTTCTATTTTTAGTAATTTCTATTTTTGTAAAGTTCTTTTTGAAGTCTAGTTTTAGCATCAAAAATCTGATTTTGAAAATGATTGATTATGATTTTTCTATTCAAGATTTTGTGCAAGGGTACCCATTGTAATCCTTCCTTAGTGTTGAGGGCTCTTGGAAATGAGCCTCAAAATACACTAGATCTTGGAGAAAAATTCACATTGGAAATTCATTTAAAAAAATTGTAAAGTAGATTTTGAGAAGCTATAAATTGATTGGGGTTATGTATGTTAGGCCCTTTAACCTCATATTTTTTTGGTGACCAAATGTTTAGATTTGATATGAGAAAAAAAGATTGAAAGAATTTCTTAGTTTTAACACCTTCATGTTCAAACATTATAATCTTTCAATTCATAAGTGATATTGTTGTGTTTTCTTTTCCAATGTGATCTCTAACATGTCTTGTTTGAATTTGTATGGTTACAATTCAAAAAAATTGATACAGTTTATCAAATTGTTGGCTTTTTGTTCAATTTAGAGAAAATTCCTAGAAGTTCAAAACACGCCTTGGGCATTTAGGGGTTAAAGCGCATGGCAATCCTTCTTTAAGGCAAATGCCACTCTTCTTACTGACTTATTGAATTTCTTGAAGTATGATTTGACTTCCTAAATTTTGGCATTCTAATTTCTTTGCCTTCTTGGCATTCTTATTCCCGTTAATTGACTTCCTTTTTTTCCCTCTTTTTCTCTTGAAACACATGAACAATTTCCATTGAGCTTCCTTTCTATTAACATTTCTTCCTTTTCACCATTTCTCTTTCAAAAAGAAAAAAATGCATATTGTAAGTTTAATTTTTTTTAGAACCCAAAATAGAAGGGAGGATAAAAAAAATTCTAAAATGTTATTTATTACTAGGAAAAGAAAGGGGAGAAAAGGGAGAAGAAGAAAGGAACTTCTTACAAAAACATGATTTTCTTTACATGTAGTGTGATGAGAGAAGGGGCTATGTTAAAATTTTGCTTTACTTCCAAATTCTCTATAATTTTATATCATCAATTAGATCACAATAAATTCTTTGACATGGTCATATATAAATTGTACAATTTGATCATAATGAAGACGTAGTTCTAATTCTTTCCAAACGATTCAACTTCATAATCATGTACACAATTTATTAAAAGGAAATAAACTAGCATTGGAATTGAAAAAATAAGATCTTCTATTAATTTGTTCCAAATAGAATATTTTTTTCCTTTCCTTTCTTTTTCCTTTTCCTTTCTTTCATTATTTTTTTTCCTTTCCTTTTTTTTCCCTTTTCCTTTCTTTCATTAATTTTTTTTTCCTATCCTTTTTTTTCCCTTTTCCTTTCTTTCATTCTTTTAAAAAAAAATTCTTTCATTTTTATTCTTTCAATTCTTTCTTTCATTATTTTCTTTCATTTGTTTGTAATTTTCCTTTTTTGATGTAGGATTCTACACTAACTAGTGACATTAGGTTGCCTTGCATTGATTTCTTGACATTTGACACTATATAAATGTTTAATCTTATTGTACAAGAATGCACTACTTTTTGAATTAGATATTGTTGTAATTGAGACTCATAAACCTCCATGTGTACAAATGAAAATATCTATAGAAGTATTTGTTGACTTCGATGACCTATGAAGTAACTTTCTTGGGGTAAGGCAACTTAATTGTTTAGGCAACCTAATTTCACTATTTAGTGCAAGGTTCTTAGGATTTACGAGTTTAGGGTTCAAAGTTAGGATTTAGGATTTTAGGATTTAGGGTTTAGGGTTTAGGGTATAATTGCATAAATTAAATGAAAAAGTTTAATGGATACTCTTCATCCTTTGGTTCAAATGTGTTAAATGACCATGATAAAGCAAATCACAATGTTTTTTTTAATATTCTTCTCAAAAATGACTTTGTTGTTTATATCTTAAACTTTGATTTATTCTATTTGGACCAGCGAATTTTCTGGGAGGGACAAAGTATGCATCTTGTTCATTGAATAACTTGTACGATTCATTTTTGAATGCAAAGTTTACATCGTTTTCATTTGTGAAAATGGAGTGTTTATTTTTATTTTTATTTTTTTTTGCCTACATTCGCAACTAAATTATTTAATATAAAGAATAAAAAATCGTTATCAATAGTGCAAATAATTTAAATTAAGAAGATTTAAAGCCAAAAAATGTAGCTATGGAAGGTGTAGAAAAATTATTTTCTTCACTTTAAATGTAAATGTATTTAAATTTATAGGGTGAAAGTGAGCGAAATTGCTTAAAGACAGTCTTCCACAATTCGATATGCAAAGAAAACCAATTTTTAAGTGATTGTTCTTCGCAATAGAGAAGGCAATTTTGTGTGGTTTTTATGGAAAAAGGGCTCGAGACTTTAGTGGTTATAAGGCATTGATATATAAATAAAATTCAAAATCAAAATCAAAAAAATATATTTTATTAAATTTCACCATTAATATGGTGGTATCGTACAATGTGCTCCATTAGAGTGGAAAACACGGTGCCAACATCTTGAACATACTTTCGCCGCCAAAGATACTCTATAAAATAGCCGTTGTAGCGTTTTTTTTACCGTGCCATACCGTGGTAAAGAGCATTTTACTGCACTCCAAGTCCCTTCAATAGTATTGGTGTGCGCACCTATATTTGGATCTTGAAAATGTAAAGAATGATTAACCGTTTGATGAAAATAGCCCAAGAACCGCAATCAATCCGTGTCATAACTACTCCAATAATTGCTAATAATAGTAGCGCTAGGCTCTACATATTTTACAATTATCTCTTCTAATGTTTCTGCCGTTCGATTTGGAATACATGTTAAAAAAAAATTGTTAGAACCATGCTCAATCCCCCCAAATATCCATTGCCCTTCCACTCTTCTACCACAGTTGTATTTCTTTTTACCAAACTTGCTTTCATCAATTTCTAATATTTTTTCTACACCTCCAATTTTTTCCATTACTAAAGCACAAATTTCTCTACAATAATTATACCAATCCATAGACGTATGGTAATCTCTGACCTCTGCATACACTTGTGCTAGGGTTTGACTACTTTTAATAGCCCAACAATACATTAGAATAAGGGCTTGTTTGAGGGTTAATTTTGATTTTTCAAACCAAGTCCCCGATCTAGAGGACTTTGTTTTTCTACAACCACGTCGTCCACACCCCCATATAAAACCATCCTTGAAACGCTTACTCTCCCTAATCCATTAGAGAAAATCTAGACTCTCCAGAAGGTTGGTAAGAAGCGCCTAAAGGGACCCTAGCATTGCTTTCTTTTTGCCTTCGTAGGATTTTTTCCCTTATTTCCGCTAATCATTGTACTGCCAATTGTCAGAGAATTGGTACCATTAGAGAAAAATTTGGGTGAGAAAAGGGACCTTTTCTATAAATCTACATTATTGTAAAGTGTTTTCTTGAACTCGATTTGAGCTGTCATAGGCCCCTCTGACTAGGTTTTGCTTCTAGTTGAGGTGGGGTTGTTGGCCAATAAGGTCATAGCACTCAAGCATTTTTGGAGCGTACTATCTCATTACTGAAGTTACCTAACAGGACCTGATATTGATAGGAAGGGTAACTTGGAATAACGCCAGCTGGTCTGGCCTGATTCAGAGTGTTGGGTCCATAAGCGGTTATTTATTATTCAAACAATGAGCATGCTTCCCCATTAACTTAACTTGGTTTCCAGCAAATTCCAAATCATTTGGCTTCTTTTTTATATGTGCAGCACTCCTTTATTGGTTAATTTTGCAAATTCAGTGCTAGAAATAAAATCACTTTATAAAAATTTGACCGGTGTTTCAAGTTTACAATAGTTCTCTGGATTGCCTCTACATCAATGATGAGGATATTCTTGTCGTTGAGTACACACTTCTCATGTTACAGACCCTTTCCCCTTCCCCTTCTTCATTTAGGGCCCACTCTTGCTCGTAGTATTTTGCAAAGTGTGGTTTATGTGGCAATAATCTCCGACAAGCTCTCTCAATTTTGAATTCAATTCCCTCCTCCGTAAAGTAACATGTTCAACAGCGGTTTCAATTTATTAGTGTTTGTTTCTCTAGCCGCTAACGAGGTGCCCCTAGCTGCGCTTATACTATACCAAATGTAAATTGTCTTTACCTAGACCTGTATATTCATTATAAATTTACAATGCTCACCTTATATGGCCTTGGTAACACTGACCCTCTTAAATTCTTATTGGTAATACTGATCCATCCCTGGACTGTCTTGTAGATTTCTCCATAATCTCTATGCAATACCCCCGTCATATCACATGCTGCCAATATAGATTTAGGATCTATGCTTTCACTAATCTTTTTTAATGTGTAATCCACTAAACAATCCACCACCACGCTGAACTTTGTTGTGTCAACAAGAGCATGTGCCTTTGCTCTGGATAACACCCGTGCAAGTGTAGTGGTTGTTGGATATAATCTCTTTCTCTTCTAAAGAATCGACATGTCATCATCCACCCTTCTCAGGCCTTGCAACAGTTGAAGAATTTTCATAACCTTCCTTTTGGCATTCCCACTTTCCTCCACCAATGACTCCAAGCCTCTACTCCTTTGTACTCATGCTTCTGCCCTAGCTTGTGCCTTGATTGTTGTTGCTAATTTTCTTTGTAAGAAATTTACAGTTGCCTTGGCATCTTGGAGCCCACTCTCCAATGTTGTGACCTTGTCCTTGTATGTTGCATCCGCTCCCAACAATTGCCTCTCATGCACCGTTCTTAGCTCCTCCAACTCTGTTGTCAACTACATTCTAAATTCAGTTTGTACCCTGATCTTTGCATCTAGCAATTCAGCTCTCTCAGCTTCCAAATGAAATACGTGTTCGACAAAGCGTCTTCTCTCCACATTACATACATTGATACTAGACAGAACCTTTGTGTAACCAAAAAATCCAGATTCTCCATGACAATAGAATTCTATAAAACACTACAAGAGAAAGGGGTGTTTTAAGTGAGTTTTTAAGTATAGTCCTAGACACATGATTTTAAGTAATGACCTTCAAGGAGATTTTCAGCAAAATTTTACTTAAAGTACATGTGTTTTTAAGTAAAATTTTATTGAAAATCTCCTTAAAGATCATTACTTAAAATCATGTATCTTGGACTATATTTAAAAACTCACTTAAAACACCCCTTTCTCTTGTAGTGAAACCCTTGAGGTTTCTAAACCACGGTGACTCATTTGTCAACGGATTTGGAAGATAAATTCTACCATCAGTCCACAGGTCTACATTCCTGCAACCTTGAGCACATTTGGCAAGAAATTCAGTCGGGCTACATTGTAAATGCAACGCAACACCCTTCTTTATCAATAGAGCATACTCTACATCTAACAATACATTCGGATTGTAAACCTTTCTAACCGTCTTCATATTGTTGGTCTGATCCTACAAAGCCATATTAAAAACACTCAAACCCTAAGCAACAATACAATCCGCCTGAAACAAGTGCACTGTAACCAACACTTGACAAATCTCAAGGACAATAGATCATCCACCAACTTTACTACGGGTTTTTACTTGCATCTTGTGATTCTCCCGCTTGTTAGCAAAATCAAACATGCCACTTCAGCTTGGCGTCAGAATTGGAACCAGCCACGCCAATTTCTCCCGCCGCTTGCAGATCAACATGATGATCCAAGAAGCAGACGGAAGCCTGTTTACAACGTGCATGAGTGCTTTCTAAGACGCCATCATGTCATTTTAAACAAGCTTAGAAGCAAGGATCAAGGAATCTCAAAGGCCCTTTTTTCACCAGAAATTTTATCTAATGACTAGCATTGGTATACAAGTAGTTTAATGGAGGAGGGCTGTGGCAATTATAGTTTTATATTCAAAAGAGATTAGGAAATTGAGATATACTCCCATTCATTCCCGATATTCACACAAGGTGAATTTTTGTTTCTATTAGAGATTCGGTCCTTTCACTAGCTCCTTAGGACTTTGAAAATAGCTGCGGTTGTCAAACCCTAGCAACCTTGTGGAGAGTCCAAAAATTCTTTAATGCTTCCCTTGACCATGCCACATGCCTTACTCTCCATCCTACTTGGTATGAGTTCTAGGTTTTGGACAAAAGCAATGCAGCTCTCCAAATTCTTAGTGTTCTCTGTAAATTGGTGCATAGAAAGGGAAGCCATGGTAAAATAAAAGACAATGAAAGTAATAAATGAAAGACTCAGTGAAAACATGGAGACCACTATAGTGAGACTAGCTGAGGAGAGCAGTGGGAAAAATACAGATGCTTTGCGATGTTGCGTGCTCTATTTTTATCTTTACCAAACATGCAACAGTAAGCGGAGGTGCAACGGAAGGCAGAGGGACAAGCTAAAACAAAAGGCTAGGGAGATACTAATTGGCAACGGAATGAAGAGCTTCAAATTTGTGGAACTTCAATTTGTGAGGCCCAAGATTTGCAACAGCAATAAACGACAAACAAAAGGTCGCCACTTACCTATCGCTTGTTGTTAATAGGTTGTCATTACTTTTCATTCGCTGCGATGGAAAGAGAGACAGGTTCTTCGTAGGCTTTCGTTGGGTGAGATGGAAAAGGGGGGCGGATTGAGTGGACCTTGCGTTTTCTCCGGTGATGGGGGACGAGGTTGCCCGCTACTATAAGTGTCCCCAGTGTTGTACAAGAGTTACTCTCGGTGGATGCAGAGGCATGGATGGAGGTTCAAAATTGACTTGAACGACCTGGGAGACGTGGGTCCACATAAGTTTATATACAAAGAACTTGCCATGGCCACAAAGAACTTCGACCCCAAGCAAGCGCTGGGGCGAGGATGCTTCGGGAGTGTGTACAAAGGCTTCCTACCAGGCAACCAACAGTATGTGGCCGTCAAGCGTAGGGCGCCAGAGTCCAGTCAAGGGCAAGCATGAGTTTTTAGCTGAGGTGATGATCATTGGCAAAATCCGTCATCGTAGTTTGTGCATTTGCAGGGCTAGTGCCACAAGCAAAGTGAGCTTTCTTTTGTAGTTTATGACTAAATGTCGCAAGGTAGTCTCAACAAGCATCTATTTAGCTCCCCTTCTATAATAATACACTTGCCAAGTGTTGAGGATCAAAAAGGGGTGGGCAAATTGGTCGATGTGGACAAAAAGGTGGTCGTCGCATTCCCCTAGGAGAGAAGGTATGACACCTGTCTAATTTAGGAGTATATTCTAATTCAAGCAATGTTTAAGTGATTTAAGATTAGTGCACACGTCAAGTCTCACAATATGCAATATATGTACAACAATCATTTTGCCATGCTTGTGCTTCAAATTGAGTTTTTTTGAAGATGAATTTTTCCACGAATTGGCAATAATACGTGGAATCAACGTAAGGTGATTTCATGTTTGTGATCAATAGCTGGCCTTTGGAAAACAGTGTTGTAGCAAGTTTACAATCTGCTATAATAAAGTCTTAGAGAATGAAAATAGCGTAAGCACGTTGGTGGAGGAAAATGCCTAAGATCACTTGTTTGAATGAAATCCCCAAGTAACGTTGTTATAAAAATTTGCTATTAAGTTTGGAATAGCACGGGGTTCTTGCTATGAAAATGCTTTGTATATAATCTTAGATGTCTATAAACACCCTAAATCATATTAAATCTACCCGCAAATTCCCTATTTCTCCAATCCTTATTCTACAATTTCCACAATGCCCTAAAAACTGTCATACGCAGCTTTGGTTTTGCATAACGTTTGGATGGTAGCTCCAAACAACTTGAAACTTTGTCAAACTATAAACTAGCTATTTTAATACACATACACTAAGTTTAATCACATTCTAAGATACTATCCAAGTTTTATGGACATTTTTTCACTACTAACTTTCTAATTCTTCACTGCCTCTTCAACCCAATTGTATTTTGGTGCATAACTCCTAAATCCTAAGTCCATTGAAGTTAAAATTTTGATGCAAGCTAAAAATAAGATAAGAAAGATATCTTCAAAGCTTTATTTTCATAGCATAAGATCTCAATAAGAATAAAACTCCTCGAAACGCCCTTCTTGACTACCTTTGAATCCAAACACCTCCACTTCAAAGCTTCATAATCTTTCAATATCAAAACCACAACAAGTATACAGCTAGCACCCAAAGTGCCTCCCACACCTCTCAACGCACCAAAAACAAGAGAGAAAGCAAGGATCTAACCCTTGCCTCAAGTAGACCCCAAATCCCAAAGGCTGCTAATTGTCAGCTAACCCTAACCTCACCAATCTAGGTATCAAACATTAACCAATCAATTATCAACTAGTGGCTAGCATGAACAAGTGAACTAACAATGAGCTTCTAATACAACGAGGCTCAATACTAACACAATTTTCTAATCACTATAAGAAAACCGCATTTTGGGCTACATTTTACCACTAATAGGCGATGTCCAAAAAAAACGTGAACATGTCAAAAGGCACATGGCTTAAAAAGGTAGATATTTGTGGAGATTGCGGAAAATGCCTGCACGTTATAGTAAAAATAAATTGATGTTATCTATGACGTTGACATTTTATTTGACATCATTGAAGACATATTGATGTTTTTTAAAACATCCAAAAAAACATAAATTGCCACATCAGCAAGCAGCCAAGCAAACCTATTTTGATTATGAATAAATCAATGAAAATTACTACGGTCTATGATAAAATGTTGACCAAATGTGAAAATTTTGAGAAAAAAGTAGCTACGTAGCATGTTTTGTAAAAAAAGGACAATAGATGGATATGCATCATGGATGAAAAGAGAAACTCTTTATACAAGTGGGGTGGTAGGAAGATTGACAATCCATATAGAATATTTTAAGTAAAAATTGTGTTCAATGTAAAATGTCTGAAACAACATGGTCTAGATCTCTGAAACAACATCAAGATGTCTAAAACAACATTCAGATGTTTGTAGCAACATTTAAACGTCTGAAACAACATCAAGACTTACAAAGGTGAAGTTCTCATATCCTAGTTATCCCATATCTTTTGTCTCACTATAGATGAACAATAGATATAAATAGGACCTCTCAATTCTTTATTCTCACAAACTTTGAATGAAGTAATTCTTTCATTTGGCCATCAAAAATTCTCTTGATATATGGTAGATGGTAAGTTTTTTAAAATTCTTGTTGAATTCAACAATTGTTCTTGTTTATTTATTTATTATTATTATTTTTTAAATAATTATTTACTACAATATGCACCAATCAATGTTTTAAAAAACGCCTATTTAGACATCTAAATTGACATTTCAAAAAAAAATATTAAAATTCTTAACCAGTGTTACACTCTACCATCAAGAGAATTTACACTTCATGTCTTGGTACACCAATGTTGTGGCCACATCCACGATGGATGATGTGTTTATTCACACTCCATGTCTCGATACACCAATGTTGCGGCCACATCCAGTACAACTTTGAACTAGCATATCCACAAACATTCTTTAAATAGTCACTTGTATAAATCTTAGTAAATTGTATTAGTATATACTTTAAATAATGTTTAGCATATGTGAATCCTAGTAAATTGTGTTAGTGTATATTTTAAGTGATGTTTAATGTACTTGAATTCCAAAAAATTGTATTAGTGTATATTTTAAGTGATGTTTAGCATACATAATTCCTATTCTAGGAGTGACACAATACAACAATTTAAGCTAGAAAGGAAAATTGTTAGTACACTTGACACCAAGCCTTGAGTATTAAGTGGAATAGCTGCCTTAATTCTTTTACATAGAAAAATCCATTCCATCTCATAGTTCAAAATATAGTGACCCATTTGAATCAAGTTTGGACTTATTCTCTTATGCACAATTGCTTAACATTAATCAATTTACATAATAGAGGATTTCAATACAGCCTTCAAATCTATAATTGTGAAAGCTTTGCCATTTTGAAAAGATGAATTCTTTAATAAGTCATACATACTTGTTTTGCATGTTCATTTGAATTGTCACTAGTATTCAATTTGCCAAATTGGAGAAGCTTATGTGGCATAAGCTAGCTACATATTTTGAATCCTTTAAATGCACCAAAATAAATGATGTCCACAATCACATGGATCCTTTAGTCCAATTATCTCATCTATGATCACTCTCTTCATTTTCATTTCGAAGTCTAATATTTAGTTTTCCAATATCTTGTATCTTAATCACTTGATCACCACAGATCTTCATGATCTAGCTCATAAATATTGTGATAAAATGCCTATGCATTAAGTTGCTTCAACAAATATCTGATAAATCCACAGTAGTCTCACTTAGAGAAAACCAAACATATATTTTGTTATCTCAAAGGCACATTACTCTTATGTATTCTGTACCAAGCTGATGTTCTAGTTATCATCACAGGTTTCACAGATGCAGATTGGGACTCTTGCCCAGAAACAAGATGATCAATAGACACTTATATTTTCACATTGGCCGGTAAACCTGTAAAGTGGCAGAGGAAATAGCAATTGACTATAGTACAATCATCAATTGAATCTGAATATTAGGCCTTAAGCGACGGTCCCCCAAAAGCCGTTTGGATACATTGATTCCTCAACAAACTCCAATTGCTACCATCTCCTGCTAATTCCCCTTCAAGCATCACTTTAAACTGCGACAAACAGGGAGCTATGAAACTAGCCTACAATCTAGTCTTTCATGCATGCTCAAAGCACATCAAAATTCACTACCACATTATCCACAAAAGAGTGGTGGAGAAGAAATCAAATTACAATACATATACACCAATGTGCAGCCAATAAATGTTCTTATGAAGCCCTTAGGTCATATTAAATTTGATTAGCATAGGAATGCCTAGGATTACATAGTCTAATTGACCTTAGCAAATCCTAACAGAGCCTTCTTCATCTCCGAAAGATCATGCACTGGGAATCTACAACTCTATACAAGTATTCTTCTACTTCCAATAGGGTTCTGAAGCTCTTGTGTTCTGCCCCTCGGAAGCAAGTAACTTCCTGCGAACAATCTTTCCAAGTGAAATACAAGCCATGAATTCTCCCTCGCTGCATAATATAGAGTTTCTCCTGATCTCCCACGCATCTTCGACCGCCGCTCGTCGCTTTGATTCTTTTGACGTTCAAGATTCGTGAGACATTATCGATTCTTGGGCCTCACTCTCAACACCAAGCGCACCGCAGGTAAGATTCACTATGCAAAAATGAGTTTCAAGGAGCGCATCCATCCAACGAGTACACCACGACACAACTTGACTAACCATTCCGCATCCGCACCATAACAGCAAGCACACAACTCGGGGGGTGCAGTCCTAGAAAAAAATAAGGATATAGGTGCGAACATCGGGTAATTAATGGGGGGGGTATTATTTTTTTTGGATAGATTATTTTGCACTCTATCATTATGTAATTTTCTAATGTGGTGCATTAAAAAGGGGGCATACATTAGTTTAAATTTCCAAATGCCATGAATTTAAGGTATGCTATTTTACTATGCAAATTTTTTTCCACTACATTTTTTTTTCATTCTATTTTTTTTTCATTTTTTTCATTTTTTTTAATGCCCTTTCTCAAGTGATGCCCACAATCCTGTGGGGTATTTTGGATACTTTTCAAATACTTTATATACTACACTTGTCTCTCTTTCATCCAAATGGTAGAAGGTTTATTATTTGCAAAATTGTGAGGGATATAGTTTTGACTTTGGACTTACATGTAATAACTATCTCTAGCATGTATACAAACATTGTGGAAAAAAATGGGGTGAGAAGTTTGGATCATGAGTCTACTTTGGTTTAGGGTGGTTGCTTTATGATAAACATGTGTTTTGTGCCTTGACAAAAAATGATACATAAAGGAGGATATGAGTGATTGTGTACCGCTAGGACTATGAGCCTTGTTGAAAGAAGCTGAGATAAAAAGCAAAAACTTCTCAACTGCAAACTGAAAAATAGACAAGTCCTTTACAAAACATCTTGCAAAACATGCACAATCCTTTACCAAACATACACATTCACTATTGGAACTGAGACAAAGATGAACCAGACATTATCAATGATTCACAATGTTAAACAAAATGCATATAATGTGTTCATGAACACAATTAGAATCTGAACTAAGCAAGCACAGTTTTGGGGAAGTTATGGCAACAGTAGAAAATTTCCAAAGTTCTAAATTGTAACATTTATTACCGAAACATGCCCTGCCATAACTTGCACAAAACCATAATAATTGGTCTAGCACCTACAGAGAATGCCAAGATGTACCCAAAAACACCACACCAGCACAATTGAACAACAAAATACTAAAGTACCTCAAAATTAGAATTCACCACAACCAAAGAAAGTGCAATAGCTTAACCCCTAAGGACTGAAGGGGAGGTGTTCTTTCAAAATGGGCCCAAACTGCCAACAACTTGAGCAATTTTTTTGATCCATTGTTTTTCCGATCGGATATAATATAACAATAGGATCTTGAAGTTAACATTGACAGTGAGAACTTCAAAAAAATTTAGATTGTTTGACCGCATGGTTTAGGAGATATTTAATTTTGAAGTTTTATTTGGGTCAATGGAAATATAGGGCAGCTCACTTTGAAGGAGCATATCTTTGTGAGAATATTTCAAAATGATGCTTTTTTTGTGCTTAGTGAAAGGTAAGAGAGTTGAAAATGTACGCTAAAAATTTCATAGCATTCCAAGAATTTTACAATTCATGGTGAAGCTTGCAATGCATGGTGGTCACTGGAATTTGAATAGTGTTTGCAAGAGAAAAAAGAATGGGACACTTGTCTTCTCCTTGAGCTCCTTGGATCTGACCTTTTCAAGGTGGATCTGACCTTTAAGAGGTGGGCAAGAAGCTCATTGGTTGGCTGACTTTTTAGTCCATGCCCAACTGAACACAAAAAAACGAGCTGTAAACTAAACTACAGTGCTAAACTTTGAAAAATTCCACAAGGCGGAGTTTAACTTGAAATTTGATGAAACCACTGCCACTGGATTTGTAACAAAGTCTGTTTTCTAGAAACAAATTTTATTTTTCAAAAAACTCAAAATATAAGAACAGAAAGCTCAAAAAACAGGGGCAGCGACCAAAAAATGGTCACTTGGTCCTTAGGGGTTTAATGGCAGAAAATAAAAACTTACACAGCAGTTCCAAGCAGAGCTATTTTGCCAGAAATTTAGTGTTCATGCACTACAGGACAAGGCCACTAAAAACACAAGCATAGAAATAGACTGTACAATCAACCACAATTTAGTAAGCTTTACAACATGGATAATTCAATCACATGGCATGTGACAATGCAAGTGATCAAAAGCATAAGTGAACAAGCAGATTAGGCTGAATAATAACACTGATTTTTAAAACCAAAACAACCATATGGAACTGATAACCATATGGGAACGATAACTTCTAAATTTTAGTTGAATGACTTACATGACTAATGAGACCATGAATACAAAATGGCTGACCTACCGTGCCCAATGATGAATTTTGAATGTAGAACCCTGACAAATTTTCCAGCTAATACGGCAGCCCCAATTAAGACTTCTAATTTTATTGTCCAGAGAAATTTTCCAGCTTATAAGGCAACCCCAATTAAGACTTCTGTCCAAAATAATTAATATCAAGGGGGTATCTTAGGTTTACTTTTTTTCTAATGGAGCCCATTATTCCACACCCTATAGTAGTTTGAAGACATCCAATGGTATTTAATATATACTATAGTATTCTAAAGCAAATTCTAATTTTTAGCTCCATTTTTTTTTGGGACTCCTACATTTGTTCGCACCTATATTTCTACTTCTAACGCTTACTACACCCCCCGAGGCACACAAAATTCCAGAACAAAAACCTTCCAACAAGCTTGCGCAAGTGCTCCAGACTTTGATTCCTCACCTGCACCATCTCTGTACTTTTAAGACAACAATACATTCAACCCCAATCTCTGATTATGAGGAGGTGTTAGCATTTATATTTTGGGTTACATCTCTTCTTAAATAGAGTTCATCCAAGGAGGCTAGTTTAGGTTTATGAACATGTATTTAAGCAGAGGCTTAATCTCTTGCTAATTATCTTAGTCTTCACTCTTTAATCATGGTTGAAAGATTACAATGTTCATTCAACAGCTAATCCACAATCCCTACCGCACAATGTATAATAATGCGTGGAAAAAATTAACCAAGTAATAGCAAATCAAATGAAAAGAAAATGTAGAAAGTTGAATGAGATCACTAAGCTACACATACGCACACAGTAGCTCGATCAAAGACATTGAATTAAATAAAACAATGCAATGCCAATTGTGATGCGGTGAGTAATGAGGAACATCCTCGTGAAGTTGTAGTTTACGTCACCATGAAGCCAACCCAATTTGTCTGTTTTTCCAAATGCAATGAAGCACTGCAATTTCTTCCTCCACTATACAAGAATACAATCTCATGCGTCCACTAGACTAACAATTCCTCCAAAAAATTTGCAAAGTCCCAACAAGAACTCCAAAGTAGGCGCAATATACAATTTGATCATTAGAAAAAGACGAAGTTATTACAATGAAACAATGAAAAGCAACTACAACCACTAACAAAACTTAGTACAAATTTGAAATGTTTTCATTTAATCAACTATACCATAAGTATCAATGGATAAATTCCAAAAGTGGACATATGAGAGTTTTAGTGTGCGGCATACTACACATTAATATATTACCATGGAAGTTTGAAGAAAATATTAGTTGTCATTTGAAAGAAAATTAATTTCAAAGTTAGCCATGTCTAAAACTTGGTTTTGTTCACCATGATTTGGAATTACTTTATCTTTTGTCAATTTTTTCTTAGAACTCCAAAAAAACTTTTTGTGCCTTGGTATGTTAGTATACATCATTTCAGATTGTTGTACACAAAAATTGAAGGAAATTGACATTTGTAGAAATTAAAATATGAACAATTTGACAACCATGCAAATGATGTTGGTTCTCACAATATTTGAATTTTTTTTGGGAATTGAGAGCACAGGATTGAAATAGCCATTGTAGAAAGAGTATAGGTTGCAACATGGACCATTGTTATATCTTAATGCTCTTGCATTTGAAATATTTGTTGAATAGGGCAATACAATTCAATTTATATTTTAAAATTTGCATAATGCGTTTTTAGGATCAGATTCTTTGTTTGAAGACTAGAGTTTATGATGCAGATAATTGGCCCAAAAAATCCAAAAATAATAATTTATCATTCTCAATTTTATCAAAAAAATGCAAATTTTCAAAAATTACATTGACCTTCATGAAATTTGCATTTTGGTATGAGAAACAATTTGATGAAATAATTGTAGAAATTTTAGTTTTTTATTTTTATAAAGAAAGAATTGAGAAATAAGTTTGTTAAAACTTTCTAAAACTTCATGATGATGGAAGAATAGTTGAAAGGTCATCTTGAGGTGATATTAATGCGGGAGATGAGGCACATTGGATAGTGAAGGTAGGAAGTGAGACATCAGGATATCGAGGGAGGTGAAAAATATTAGATTGTGGCAATAGTGGGATACATAGGATATTGTGGGAGATGAGACACATAGGATAATGAGGATAGTAATACATATACAATTGTAGGAGAGGTGAGATTTATAGGATAATGAATTAGAATCTTGCAATCTACATTGTAAAAATTCCGAGATTTTTACCCATGTATTTTCTTCAATGCACTAAATTATGATTATTTTTTAATTGTTTTGTAAAATGCACTTGATTTTTTTAATAATTAACAACATGAATTTTTTTTTACAATAAATAGAGATAGATTCAATAGTTTGCAGTTGTCAAATTCTTAATTTTTAAACAAAAAGGAATGAATAAGCTACACCTTGTTTACTTACAATATTCACCAATTACTGCTTTTAGGTATTGGTTAATTTTTCTTATTATTTGCAATATATTCAAGTAAACAAAGAAATTATTTAAAAATTGAATTTTTTTTTAAATGCAAAGAATAACATGAAAGAAGAATCAATTATTGCAATGAAACAACAATTGTTATATTAATGTTTCATTTAAGGCAATAGAAATGTATCTCATTATTATTCTTGCAATAAACAAAGAATAATGAATGAGTTTGCTATTGTAAATTTTCATTGCACTTTTATAAATTTGATAGAAGAGAGAATGTATTTAGTTTTTTTTCTTGCAAAATTTGAAAGGCCATCAAACATTACACACTATAAGATATGTAATGTTATATATAATTTGTCTTTTTAATTAAAATTTTAATAAAGATTATGTTTTGGGGCTAATATAATGTGAAGCAAAGTAGTCACATCATTTTGGAAAGCTAAAGCCATGATCAATAATAACCTATATAAATTAAGACACTTCACGATTTACCTTCTATTCATCATTTACATATATGTATGTTTATTTATATATTATATATATTCTATACATTGTATAAGTTTGTGAACATACATATACATGCACTCTATTTATATACATATATAAATTTGTCATCCATACGTAGAATATATGTCTTGACTGTGTCTCTACATTGAATGGTTTTTTTTAATTCCGTTTAGATTTGTGAAACTTATGAAGAGTTTCCTTTAGTAGGATATCAAGGCATCTTCTTGAAAATTTAATTATTTGATTTGGTTTTGCATCTACATCCAAAACCTTTACACTTTTCTAGTTTTTTTCACTTCAAATGTTGATATGCTGCAATGTATGTCGAAGTTTTGAAATTTCTTCTAAACATTCTCAGATTGGCGTATTGCAATGTCTTAAATTTTGAAGTAGTTGTTTTAAAAACATAGTTGTGAAACTTTAAAGGTCAGATGTAATTATAATGGTAAAGGTACGTTACATTGGTTTTCTATATACACACTTCACATGCTAACAATTTCAACTCAATCCATATTCAATAATAATCCTAAAATGCCTACAGCACCACATTTTGTTGTTGACAAAGTTTTGATGTCAAATAAAATCTTGTCAAATTATTATTTTTAATATTTCCTTCTATAGATGAATATGTGTTAAAAGTCTTGTTTTAGCACCAAAAATTCAACATTGGAAAACATGTATGTGATTTTTCTATTGAAGATTTTGTGTAAGGGTGAATCATGATTTTTTTAGCCCATAAGGGTCTCATTTGGAGATGAGCCTCAAATACACCAAACCTTGGTGGAAATCACATTGAAAGTTCTTTTCACAAAAATAAATTTTGATTTGATTTTGCAAAGCTATAAATTTATCGTGGTTATGCATGTTATATCTTCTAACCTCATTTTTATTTTCACGACCTGAATTTTAAGAATTTGACATGTAAAAGAAGATTGGAAGACTTTAATTCACTTTTAACCCCTAAAGGACCATTGTCCCTTCGGGGGACAAATGCGTTTTCGGGCACTTACCTACGAGCTATAATTTTGTTGTGATTTTTTGAAACTTTTTTTAAAGATAGAAAAACTAATAAGCTTTGTGGGAATATAATTTTTTTCACAATTGGTGCCCCGGAAAAAAAGTTATGACTAAATAAGCTCAAACAAGGGGATAGGGGGCAGCCCGGGCAGCAAAAAAAATGGACAAAAATTTGAATTTTTTTTTAAATACTTTTTTCTCATAGATTATATTTTTGCCTATCTGGAAAGCTTTGATTTATTTCATTTGGATATGTTACGAGAAAGTTATGGACATTCTTGTTTTTCGGGCAAGTAGAGCAACTTCTTGAAAAAAATAACTTGTAGGATTCATTTCTAAATGAAATTTTTGAAATTTTTGAAATTCTTTTTTTACATGGTCTGATTTACTTGCTAGAACATTCTCACCATTGGGATTAGTGCATTTTAATTCTATCTAAAATATATTAATATTTTAGATTTTCCTTCTATCTCGCACCTACTTCTACCTAACAATTTTTTTAAGAATGATAATTAAGTTTTTCTGACTTTTTTTTTACCCCCTAGAATCTCAACTCCATTCTCCACTATAAAGATTTAAAGCTCAAAACTTTGTAGTTCAAAAATTTTAAGTTAAAAATGTTCAAAGTCAAAAAATCTAGTCCCGCAATGTGCTGAAAAACTTGTTTTTTTCACTTTAAACGCAGATATCTTGCAATCTAAGCGGTCAAAAATTCTGAAATTTTTTCCACACACTTTCATACTAATTAGATATAAGATCCTACGGTTGGATGTGAAAAAAAAAAACAATTTTCAATTTTTAATACTCTGTGCTATAGAAAATGGCAGTTTTGAATGTTTTTTGGCAGAAAAAAGGCCTTGGTCCTTTAGGGGTTAACTTCCTCATGATTGTACAGTGGGATATCATTCAAAATGGCATTTTTGCATTTGCAGGGAACAAAATTTCACATTTGCCAACTTTGACAGCCTCCCGAGGGTTGAAAAATTAATCTTTGACCATGAATTTTTTGTTATGGGAACATCTTTAATTCTTTATATTAATAACATGTGTACTAAATTTCAAGGTCAAAAGATTCACCAAGAAAAAAATTTAAAGTCTACCAACATGTGTAGCGGTGAGAAAATTTTCAATGTTGCCAACTTTGACACCCTCCCGAGGGCTGAAATATATATATTTTTTTACCATGTATTTTTTGGCACAAGATCATTTCTAGGTTGATAATATGTGTGCCAAATTTCAAGGTCAAAAGACTTACCCAAAAAAGGATATTTGAAATCTACCAACATATGTTGTTGTGAGAAACAATTTTACTACTACCAACTTTGATACTCTTCCAAGGGTTGAAACATTGTTTATTTACCATGAAATTTTTATTATGGAATCATCTCTATGTTAATAACATGTATGAAAAATTTCAAGATCAAAAGATTTACCCAAAAAAAGATATTTATAGTTTACCAACATGTATAGTGGTTAGAAAATTTTCACTATTGCCAATTTGACACTATCCCAAGGGCTGAAAAAAACCCGTTTGACCACGACATTTTTGGCATGAGATCACTTGTATATTGATAACATGTGTGCCAAATTTCAAGGTCAAAAGATTTATAAAAAAAAAGATATTCTAAATCTACAAACATGTGTAGTTGTGAGAATGATTTTTTACATCCATGTCGAAAACTTTACCTATAAAATGACACTATCCCAAGGGCTGAAAAAAATCATTCTCACAACTACACATATTGGTAGATTTAGAATATCTTTTTTTTGGTAAATATTTTGACCTTAAAATTTGTCATATATGTTATTAACATAGTGATGATTCCATTATAAAAATTTCATGGTAATAAACAATGTTTCAACCCTTGGAAGAGTATCAAAGTTGGTAGTAGTAAAATTGTTTCTCACAACAACATATGTTGTTAGATTTCAAATATCTTTTTTTGGGTAAGTCTTTTGACCTTGAAATTTGGCACACATATTATCAACCTAGAAATGATCTTGTGCCAAAAAATACATGGTAAGAAAATATATATATTTCAGCCCTCGGGAGGGTGTCAAAGTTGGCAACAATGAAAATTTTCTCACCGCTACACATGTTGGTAGACTCTGAATATATTTTTTTGGTGAATCTTTTGACCTTGAAATTTCGTACACATGTTATTAACATAAAGATGTTCCCGTGACAAAAATTTCATGATCAAAGATTAATTTTTCAACCCTTGGGAGGCTGTCAAAATTGGCAGATGTGAAATTTCCTTCCCTGCGAAAATGCCATTTTGAATGGTACCCCACTGTACAGTGGCCTACCAAAAGTTCTTGCGCATGCTGTTTCTTGGCATAATGTAGAATATAGATTTTGATAAAGTAATTGTACCATCATTCTCAAATGTATGGATTGGTTGTAGTATGAGGGGCAAATGGAACAATCTAATTACAATAAAGAGATATCTATTTTCCAAGCTTATGGCATTGTCGAACCAACATTGAAATCTCTATAGAGGAAATTGTGAAACTTTTTTGGGGATGTTTGTTGAAAAAAAAGTATGTATATGGATGTTTCCTACCTATCTCCGCAATCAAATTAAAAAAAATTCATCACCAATGTTTTTCAATGAATTATCTTGTATAACTATGGAAATTAAATTAAAAATTTCACCAAAAATGGAGTTTTGGGTTTTTGAATCTAAAATTTAATATGCTTGATTGGGATTGCGTAAGATACAAATGCTGATTGTGCAAAACAAAAATGTCATCTATATTCTACATTATGCCAAGAAACGGAATGGTCCGAATTGCATGCGCAAGAACTTTTGGTAGGGCATTGTACATTACGGAGTACTAATTATCTTTCAATCCATATGTGATACCATTGTGTTTTCTTTTCCTAAGTGATTCATGACACATCTAATTTACCATTGTACAATTATAGTTGTTTTTTTAAAAGGTAAAAGTTATCAAAACATCAAATTTTTAATTTTGTTTTGAGCAAAATCACAAGGGGCTTTTTTGCGTTTCCCTCTCTCACTTTCCCCTGTGTGAATGGCAATTTTATGACTTTTCCTTGTGTCAACGGATTGTGACACAAGGAAAAGTCATTGGATTGCTGTTTACACGGGGAAAAATGAGAGGGAAACACAAAAAGTCCCTAGTGAATCCAAAATTCTCAAAAAAGGCTTCGAGCATTTAGCGGGGTTAATTCAGAACGGCATGAATGCAACCTTGTGTCTCCCCTGGCTGCTCTCCCATTCACTGTCTTCTCACCCCAAACTGGATGGAGCCCACAATTCAAAGCCATGATCCAAGACTTGCCAACTGTTTGAACTTCAGTATTAAATAGACAGTTGATAATCATATGAGTCTTCAACAACTATTCAAGACTGGCAGTGAGACAGACAACGGATGAGGTTCAATTCAGTTCCCATGTGTATCTCATGTGGAGTGTGCATCTCATTTGAGTTCTGAACAAGAAACTCGGTCCATATAGACCCAAATTGTTGGTGGTGGCTTCCTCAGTAGATGCAGATGCATGTGATTGTTCAGATGTTCTTTGACTTTGGGAGGCACTCATTCAAGCAGGAAATATTGTATCCATTCCGTATCTGTATTACACAAAAGAAACAATAACACAAAAGCACTTAATATTATAAATATCTACCAAAACTCTCGCCAGAGTCAGTGAATCTGATCATGTGTGATATGCTAGCAATGACAAGTGAGTAAGTGAGTCTCTTAAGGTATGTGTGTGGGGCTTCAATTTCAAAAGCTGCCACAGCTAGCTAGGAAGAGAGAGAAACCATCCCTAATAAAAGAGAATGATTGGGTTTCCAGACAAAATCAAGACACAGAATGAGCGTCACCATTGGCTGCGCAACTCTGGCTCGCTGTCTTATGTTTGTACTTCATCTCTGTCACTAAATTTGGTTGCCAACCCAATCTACTAGGACCGGTAGTTTCCGAGATAGGGGTCACAGCCTCACTGGGGACGTGGCATGCTGAGTCTGCAGATGGATGCACTATCAATTTCATTAAGGTGGATACCCCAAACCGCCACTTTTTGCTACTATGCTTAGTTATTAGTCTGATTGAATTTCCACATTTTCTTTGTTGTTCCAGCGCACCAAAGAACGCGACATTTGGATACTGTATGCAAAAGTTAGGAAGGGTCAAAGTTTTTCTGATAGATAGTCTAAAATCGTTTCTTCAACATACGCACATATGAGATGTATACAGAAGTGATGATGGTGGTTTTAGGCATGGTGCGATTTGGTGCGATGTGGGAAATGAAATCACAACATTTGCCACTTTCGGCCAAACGATTGTCTCACTGGAACGTAAATCTCTTCTACGAGTCCTACTTTTTGAGCTTGGCACTCTAAGTCGCGCCAATAAACTTGCATAACCGAGTATTCAACTAGGCGGTGATTGTTCCCAAGAGTAAAAAATTCAAACACACAAGTTAAACTTGAAACATGAAACGAAGTTGAAAATGAGAGTTGTAAGAGACTGAAAACTGGTTGCAAGGAGATTTGATACATTGATATAGTGAAATCACCTGCATACATCACCTACATTTTACTACAATCCTGAGTGACAAAGCAGAGTTATTATCCAATTTCCTCTTCAGTTCCCCCAAACCCGATCCCAAGACAAAATACATTTGTGAAAATGACATTTTTGTCTGCTGTCAACTCTTTAAAAAAATTGACAAATTTCGAAAATTTAATCAGCTGCATCCACCAATAACCGTATCAGCCACGAGGTTGAGTGAACAAAACTCCCCTTACCTTACATCCATCAATGCTCCCCCAAGTTTTTCATTGTGAACAGTCCATTCTGCCGCTTTTGCTCAAGCTCCCATTTCATGTGCAAGGGGGCAGCCGCTTCAATCAGTTTGCTCATATGAGTGGTGCCCCCAAAGTGCAAACTGCCAGAAAGAGCACAAACCACTATCAGCCAAACAGAACAGTGGAACCCGTACAGACAGACACGAGGTGTAAGTTGGTTCAGCAGTTTTCGCCACGCCATCGCGGCTATGAGTGAGTGGACTCGGCCAACATCTACACGGCAACGAGGACTCACAAGTCGCAACAGACCAAGTCAAACACTCCAAGTGAACCGGGGTTTCTAATAACTCCGATCCAGTCAACCTTGTTGGAGCAAGCTCCTGGAATCTTCTGGTGAACGATGCAGAACATCAATTTCGTTCGTCATGTTATATCGATGACTCGGTGTGGTGGAAAGAGCGAAAAACAAAAGCATGGTGACATTCAAAGTGCCTAAAAGCTCTTGCAAACGAGAACTGGAATATAATCTGGAAAGTTAACGTACCAATGTTCTGAATGTCGGCCAATTGATATACTGAAAATTGCAGATCTTGTCACTGAAAGGCTGGATGTGCTGGTATTGAGCGGCAGACTGAAGATTTGGACGTAATGACGCAGTGGCAATACGTACAAGTTCAATTGCAACGGAGATTCTTGAATTTTAGACTGGGTTGACATGTCAATACGAGGGTTCAAAATCTCTAGTGGATAGATGAAATTCAATTTTTGCAATGATCGTGGAGGACAAGGTTCTGCATCTTTTATCTTAGACCTCAAATTTTTGGTGCACATTCAAAACCGTCAAACAATTGGATACTTTGCAAGGTGGGTAACTCCAAAACCGCCGCTTTTTGCTAAGTTACTATTAGTAGATTGGTCAACTTTCATATTTTCTTGTTGGCAAATGAAAGGAGGTTCCTACGCACCAAAGAATGCAACATTTGGATACCGTATGCAAAAGTTATGAAGAGAAAGTTTTTTGGGCAGATATTCTAAAATCGTTTCTTCAACATATTATACGGACATATTGATTTTGGAGATGTACACAAAGTGATGATGGTGGTTTTAGGCAATGTGTGATTTTGGGTGTATACTAGAAGTATGTTGAAGAAGCAACATGATCAAAGGTATTTGTATGTCAACCTAATAGAAGCCAATTTTATTGGAAAATCCAAAGCGCTCAAGATTGGGAGGCCACAAATGTTATAAGGTTTAATATTTAGGAAAAAAATGGAGGCTACTTCAAAGTTAGTTGGTGGAATTGGAAAAAAAAACTAGTTCTAATTTGAAAACATGGAAAAAAAATGGTGAAAAAATCTACAAAATTTCTATGTAGAATAAAAAATAGAAAAATTAACTGGACTTGTTACTTAAAAAAAAAGGTCTAATATGGGAACTAAAGGAAAATAGCTAGTACAACTCAAAAAATATCTCAAATATTAATAAGTTTATATCAATTTTACCTTAAGAACTATTATTGTCTTGGTCCATGTAACTTTTGATCAGTGGATGATATATGTAAATGTAGACATACACGGGTTCTACATCCCTAAATAAGGTACCATATTTTGGTGTTGACTCAACTATGAAGTTAAATAAAATCTTATCCAAGTACTATTTTTGGCATTTTTTTTCCTTTGTTAAATATCCTTCAAAGTCAATTTTAAGCATTAAAAATCCAATATTGAGAAAATTGTTTATGATTTTTCTATTGAAGATTTTGTGCAAGAATGTCCATCGCAAATCTTGATTCAGTTTAGTGTTAGAAACCAATATTTTGTTAAAATGGCAGTATTCCACAAACTTGGCACAAACCTTCACATTTGGACCATGCAGTTTGAAATGTATACCTATCCTAGAAATTAATGAATGGAAAAATGGTGTATGGAATACTGCCATTTAAAACAAAGTTTCCGATAAAAGACTCTTTTATAGAATGATGAGCCTCAAATACACTAGCCATTGTGGGGAAAAACAATGTTAGAAATTCATTTAAAAAAAATATAGAGTAGATTTTGAGAAGCTGTAAATTGTTACGGTCATGCATGTTGTGTCCTTTAAACTCATGTTTTTTTTCATGACCTCAATTTTGTATTTGACATGTAAAAAAAAGATTGAATGACTTTAAATCACTTTCATCGTTTTAACACACACTTGATCAAACATTACAATCTTTCAATCCATAAGTAACATTGCCGTGTTTTTGTTTCCTATGCAATCCATAACACGTTTAGTTTGAATTTACACAATTAAAATTTTAAAAAAATTGATAAAACTTATCAAAAACTTGGGCCTAGTGTTACTAGTAAATTAGTAAGGTAGACGCACTAGTGACCGTCCGTGTAACCCATTCTGTCATTATGTCTGAATGCACTACATTCTAGGAAGAAAATGTCCGCAATTGCTACCCGGGCTTTTATTTTTGACGAAAGCTCACCACATCTGTCAAAATTGCCACCACTCTGACTTTGTCCCTCTAAAAATTGATCTTTGTTGTGAGGCCAATAGAGGAGACACTAGTCCAAAATAAAAGCCTTGATTGCTACATACTAATGAAAAGGTGTACACGGACCGTAACTGGTACGCCTACCTTTCCACAAGCACTAATAAGTTACAGGAGGCAACCCATTCCTGATCCCCCCAATCTTGCTATGAGTAGATTGTTCTCTTTCCATAAAGGAAGAGAAGAACAGTGATTATTTATGGCGTGGTTCCCAAGGCAATTGTGGCGCATTTTGATTGGCTACAAGACTCTCAATATTGCAACCATCCCTTGGATGATTTTCTTTTCAGCCCAAGATTGGAAATAGCAAGCCCAATATCATCGATATGGGAGGAATAGAATCTTCTGCTGAAAAATTCACAGTAATTATGTTTTAAGAAAGAAAAATCTGGAAAATTATCGAAACCTTCCTAACGCTACTTCTGCACACGGGAATATTTTCCCAGTGAAGAAACGTGCCCTGCAGATGGTCAGTTCGGCTTAAGTGATCAGAAATGGGTTGCCTCCCTTAAACCAGAGTACTCAATTGTATGACTGACTGCTCTGAAACCATGTCTGCTTATATTTGCCATCTGGAAAATTGCAACTGCATTTCAATAAGTGAATAAGCTTAGTCCTGTGCACTCACGTGCACTTTGGATATGCTAACCATGTTGAAGCGGAGGCCACGTGGGCCTGCTGTACCAGTCGTACGTCTGCTTCCAAACACTAGAAGGCCATATCATTAATTTGGCAAAATGGGGTGCACGAGTGGTCGAGATTCAAGTTCTTAACAGCTGCATAAAACTTGACTATTTTAACTGAAAACACCCAAACCAATGAAAATTTCCAGAGATTTTAAGCTTATTTTGGTCTTTCCAAGATACTGCAACTTGCGACATCTCCTGGAGTAAGTTAATGCAGTTAGCTCATAGACAGAACATCATATATTCTTGCAGATTTGTACGCATTCATCAAAATGTGGCAATATCATCCTACTTTGAAACTTTCTTCACTGATTTTTCAAAAAAACAACAACCAACCTCTCTTCAGTAATTCTCCATGACTTCATCCATTCAAAAGTAAAGAATTTTATACAAAATATGATCCAAATATAGAATACACAAATTCATCGAACGTTCTTCTTTCTCAACCGAAGTCCATATACGTACTGCCGCTTGTCTTTTTTTTTAATTTCTCCTTTAGTTAGTTATACCCACATGTCAAATAATGCAGGTTTCTCCTCGTGGCGCTTGACCTTCTGGTTGCCAATTTTCACCAACTGCCAATGACACAATATCCTGGCATGGCTAGCTACTGGAGTTCATCCGATCCCAGGGCTCATCCAATTCAATTGAATTCTCGCTGAATAATGTCATGATATGTCCAGTGGAAGGAAATTTTGCATTGCAGACTTAATTTTGCTGTCAGAGAATTGGAGGATAGTAACAGGTGGCCGGAATTTAGAGACTTGGTGGTGAGTGGTGACGGCTCAGTGAAGCAAGCAAGGCGAAATAATCCAGGCTGGACTACTGTTGCATCATGAGTAGTCCTTGCAATCATTTTAGCAGCGAGATGATCGAAGGCTCGAAGCTCCATCCCAGGTCTACGCGGTGGATGGGAACAGCTCAAGAAAAGGCCGGCCGGTAGCTTCGACGGTTTGCAAGTAAAGACAGCCAGCGACCAAGTCGCTACGCATGGTATCGCCAACATCAACGACAAGTTCCGTTTAGCAACGGATTGCTTGTGTGCTTAAATGGACAGTTAATTAATTTGCAGCTACGTATGAATTGAATTGAATAAATCATCTTCGTACGTTCTTAGCTTTGCACAAATCATAAGCATTTTGAATTACACAAAGTGAGCTAAATTACACAGAATGCCACAGAATCTAACCCCTCGTTAAAGAATGGAACATGTTTTGTGTTCAAGTTTGGTTAGTTCTGACGAACACTTAAATTGCTATCAGTTCTTCACTGATGTATTCTGAAGGTATAATATATTCGCCTCCATCTAAACTCTTTTATCTAAAATCACAATTTGGTTAATTGAATTAGTCATGAATCCTTGGTAAAGAGTGAACATGAATCCATAGATTCTAACATTGAGGTCAGGGTAGTCCATTTCGTTAAACTGGCACGATTTGGGCGCCAAAAATTGTGACATGTAGTGTAAATGAAGGTCTAAAATCTACGGAATATATGGATTTATGTTTCAGAACGCGGGTTCTATACCGTGCCACAGTATTGGAATACCGCCAATTTAAGGAAATTACTGTTCAGTGTCCAATTAGGATTTGAGTCATTTACAATGCTAAATTTGGTGTAACTGTACATTCACTGATCGGGGTTGATCCAGATTACGAAGCGTGGCCAGAGTTTACTCTCGAGAATGAGAATGTTGTGCAAGCAATTCAAGTGACGGGCCGGGTGCCATATTTAGTAGTGGAACTACCCAAACGAACAGTCTACAGTGCGTCGATTCCGAGGAATCATGCAGCGGAAAAGCAAGAGGACAAGACTTAATTTGGCAGTGCCGTAGCAATTGCACCAAAAGCTGAACCCACGGCAGCACGACGGTGATCGCGCTTGGCTTGCAGGCAGGCAGGCAGGCAGTTAAGTTAGTAGCGATCGAGAGTTGGCAGCAGGCAGCTATGGACCCACCAACTCGCACTCATCCCCTGCTTCCGATCCCATCGCTGGAACGTACTGTCTGCGTGCGCTCGCTGCAGGCGCATTTTCACTGACCGGCATGGCGGACGGCTCACTAATGCAGCATCATTATTCCATTCCACGTCTTGTCACGGCTCCTCCTGCCACTATATGAGCCACCATACACCCTCATCCAATTCCACAGCACCTCTACCGGGATATGCCTTCAAGGCAAGCTTAGCTAGCTAGCTGACCTGCGCGCAACCATCGCTAGCTTAGCCTCATTGTTAGTGCGTGAAGTTGAAGCGAGGTCAGAGGCAGTGCAGCATCAGGTGGAACTGAGACGTGACAATGGGGGTCGACATGAAGAAGGTATTGAGCCATCAGATGGGCGGCTTTGGGTTTCAGTCTTGCAGGATTTGAGCAGATGTGCAGGCAGCTAGATGTGAAATCGTGACGAATTGTTCTCGTTTTTGAAAGAATGGAAATACTGTCTCGTTTTGGCGATTGGAAGTTTTTGATTTACTAATTTGATGAATGTTGGGATGGATTGCTTGCAGCTGGTGGTGGTTTGGGCTTTGGCGATGGTGACGGTGGCGGTAGTGGTGGAAGCGCAAGGCTTCTGGGAGACGGTTGTGGGGAACGCCGGCATTTCTACCATGCACGCCGCGGTGACGCATTACGGAAACGTGGTGTTGCTGGACCGGACCAACATTGGTCCCTCGCAGCTCGCCTTGAACAAGGGCGTGTGCCGCGACAATCCTGCAGATCGAGTGCGTGAGTTCACTTAGTTTCCATTGCAAATCTGTCATTCTGCAGCTGTCTGGGCAGGGTCGTGGAATGATGCAGAAATCTGTGTAGATTGGCTTTTTGATCAATCGAGGAATTGGATATTACTTTATATTCATGTGGAAGTGATTTTTGAAGGACACAGCTTACTGTAATCCAGAGATTGATTTCTCTTTTGCAAAGGGATCTCGGACCTTGCTAGAGTTGGTTAATGATTCTCTGGTACCCGTGGTTGTGAATTCAGGCGTCGAAGCACGACTGTACTGCCCACTCAGCTGTCTACACGCCAGGCTCCAACAACATTCGGCCGCTATTTGTGTACACGGATACGTGGTGCAGCTCCGGTCAATTCGATGCCAGTGGGAAGCTGGTGCACACTGGCGGTGATGCCGACGGCTTGTTTAAGGTACCCGGAGCAGTTCTTGTCAGAATCTAAACTGAATCATACTAGTCACGTACCGGCAAATCAGGTTAAGTGTCCAATTTTCAAGACTTGCAGTTCACTGTATGTAGTCATGATTCTTCAATTCACTACAAGATCGAACTGGTGCCATTTGCCTTACTAGCTTCTCTTGACTATTTTGCAAGAGAACTATTGCAATTCCCCTAGTAATGGAAATTGTATCCCAATTGCATCTGAACGCTCAGTCTAAGATTCTTCGCGATGTTTTTTGATCAATTCAAATGAAGTTTGCTGTTTTGATAATTTTATGAATTCCGGAGTGTCTGTTGTCAAAGAATCTTTTTGGTTGGTGTTGTGATTGAACTGATGCAATCGGTGCGTTGAATTTCCCAGATTCGGAATTACTCGCCGTGCGGAGCAGGAGGCGGGTGCGACTGGGTGGAGCTTGCCGGAGGGTTGCAAGAAGGCCGCTGGTACGCGTCCAACCAGATTCTCCCCGACGGTTCACAGATCGTCGTCGGAGGTCGCGGCGTCTTCACCGTGGAGTACGTCCCTGCGAATGGCCGCGGCACCTACAATCTCCCCCTCCTTTCCAAAGTACGTGCAACTCGAATCCCACCCCGTCACTGCTCTCCTCTTCCCAAACAATTTCTTCTGAATTTCCTACAATAGAGACTAATCCTATGACTCACTGGAAAGATCTCGACGAGCTCTACAAGAACAACTCCTCACTTGCTCGATTTGAATAAGATTCGGGCCAGATTTGAACATCACAAGCACTTGACCTAATTTCGACAAATTCTTTGCTCCTGAAATTGAAATTGGGTATTGAAATTAGCTATGGGCGGGGGTCTGATTGATTGATTTCCTGTGTTGCAGGCTAACGATGCCCAGAACGACAACATGTACCCGTTCGTGCACCTGTTGCCCAACAACCAGCTCTTCATCTTCGCCAACCGTGATTCCTGTCTGTACGACTGGGCCGGCAACAAGGTGGTGCGCGACTATCCCACCATCCCCGGGGAGCCTCGCAACTACCCTTCGGCTGGAAGCTCCGTGCTGCTGCCGTTGTCGGCGAACGCGAACTACGGCAACGTCGAGGTCTTGGTGTGCGGGGGTGCGCAATACGGGGCGTTCCTGGCAGGGGGCACGGGTCAACCGGCTTCCCAGACGTGCGGACGCATCGCGCCGCTTGCCGCGGGGGCGGGATGGGCCATGGAGAACATGCCGATGCGGAGGCTCATGGGGGATATGATCTTGCTGCCGGATCGGCAAGTGCTTATCATCAACGGCGCTGGCGCAGGGGCGCAGGGATGGGGATTCGCGTCGAACCCTGTGAAGACGCCCGTGCTCTACAAGCCCTACAACGCCGCTGGTGGAAGGTAAGCTCATCAACATCCAATGCAATTCTCCTTACCAAATATCACACTCATTAATATCACATCGAATCAGCATTCTCCCTAGAAATCCCCTCACTATCACACGCTCTAACAGCACAGTCTCTGATACCACATACATTCTGATCAGTATTACAGTATCTAAGCTGAGGTGTACACAATTGCAACTTAATAAGACAACTTGCACATGTCACGTTCTGAATAAGTTACATGTGTTACGAATGTTTGGGGTTTCGAGTTTCTGACAGAGAAGAATTCCAGGTGTATTCACTAAGTATGCAATTTTCTAATTGCAAAAACGAGATGCTCAAGTTATTCTTCTCTGAAAAAACCTAGGACACTTCTAGCATCCGTCAAGTTTTGAACTACAGTACACAAATCTTTGCCATTATTAAAAAAAAGTTGTCTAATGAGTGGAACTTATCTTTTTAGGGCAATACCCATTCCATTGACAATTTTCCAATTGGCAGAATGAGATGCACGTACAAGAATGAACGTCGTAGTTATAAATTTTGGCGTGTTCAACTCTGACATTCAAGCAAATGAACTCTGACATTCAAGCAAATGAAGAACATTCAACCGCAATTTTCTTTCTAAAAAGAACTAGGGCTGGTGTAGCTTCCAGTATTCCAGAAATCTTTGCCGATTTACCGAAAAATTGACAATGTCATAACGTCCTGTTGTTCAGGTTCCAAACGCTGGCGGGCAGCGCCATCCCCCGCGTCTATCACTCCGTTGCGAACCTTCTTCCCGACGGCCGCGTCATGGTGGCCGGCAGCAACTCGCACCAATTCTACACTTTAGCCGGCTTCCTCCCGACTGAGCTTCGCATCGAGACCTTCTCCCCTCCGAACCTGGGCGCCAACCGCCCTGCGTTCGCCGCTGCCCCAGGCGGGTTGGCGCACGGTCAGGCGTTCACTGCCACAGTGAAGGCTGCGAATCCCAAGTTCATCGAGCTCAACTTGCTCAGTGCGCCGTTCGTGACCCACTCGTACGCCCAGGGTCAGAGGTTGCTGCAGTTGGAAGCTGGGGCGCCGGTGGCCGCTGGAGGAGGAGCGTTTGCGGTGGCGTCCAAGGCGCCTCCCACCCCGGCCGTGGCGCCCGCGGGATACTACATGCTGTTCCCTGTTGCGGATGGCAACGTCGGGTACGCCTCGTGGGTGAAGATTGGGTAAATAACGTGAAGAGTTCGCAGACCTTACGGTTAAAGTTAGTTTTCAGGATTTGTATTGATGACAGTGTGGAGGTTTCGCGCGCATCCCACAAGGGCCAAACCTGGAGCTCGTTCGGTGGTGGCTAGATTGGGAGAGAAGAGTCTATGACCGTGGGTCCGAGGACAGCACGGTATTGCTGCCGTTTGTGCTCTTGGGGTCACTGTGCAAGGTCTGCGCAGAGGAACTTATTATTCACATTTAAAAAGATGTTAATGTCTTGAGCTGACTGATTGTTGTAGAAGGATTGAGTTGGAGAAAATAGTACCGGTACTGTAAAGCGTATCCTCGCATGAGGGAGTGCACATGGAGGAATAAAATGGATACTCACTTTGTACAAGATTGGGTGCTGTATGCGACTGATGCAGCCAGTGGATAATGAAGTTTGCATCATTCAAACTGTCATTGCCAAATCATGTTTGAAGGTGTTGATTGTGAGCGTCAGGTATGTTCAGAGATTAGAATGCACTTCACAGTAACCTTGTCATGAATGTTCAATGCGGAAACATTCTTCACGCGCTTGAGGCATAAGGGCAGCACTTTGCTACTAATCTAGGTCCACGTACCCTAGGTTTGTAGCAATGAGAGACTCTCCCAAACAAACTCTTCATTCACAACAACCTTAGGATCGAAGGTTTTCATCTTTTCTTCTGAAACATGTTGAGCATATGTTTACCAGTTAATTGCATGAAGTCAAATTGGCAGTAACATATAATTGGGTCATGTGAGAATCTCTATTCCATAGCAAGACAAGATTCGGTGGATTCTATGGTGGAATACTAGTGATACGGAGTGAAGAGAAGTCGAGCAGTCAAGCTCTCTTTTGCAAGCCCCTTCTACTGAACAGGATGGGTGTGTCACATCCATCATTCTAAAAGCATCCGCTAGCGCAAGGGTACCAATGTTGCTGTGTGCATTTTACGGTGGGGATGAACAGGAGGTGAGAGATGGTTGCTTCAAAATGCAAACAAGGAGATAGCAACAAGGATAATAGAGCGTTGAAGCACACCTTGGAGGCAACACAAGGCAGTGCACCCATTCGCGTACTTTGATCCCAAAAGTACCTTGAAACCGTCTCCATGGTTAGTTGTGGTTGGTGGACTCTGATTATTTTAGATTTTGTTGCTAAAATCAAGGCAAATTACTAGAGTGCAATTTAGGGTGCCTTAGGGAATTCTACTTTGAAAATTTGTAGAAATTAGATGCCTTATTTAAAAATTCTATTTTCTTTTTATATTCATGATTTTCAATTGTTAATATTGAAAAAAGAAAATCTAGAAAAAAGTGCCTCCAAGTATGCTGAATTGCTCAAATGGACGGTTATGGGGCTCCTACCTTAAAGCTCTATCTGATATCTTCACAAGCAAAAAAGTGACAAAACTTGCGTTTGAAATTAAACATCTTCTACTCTTCAAACTTGAGGCCCGTACTCTTTTCTCTGGACGCTTCTGGCTCTTTGCTTCCATGGGAGCTCTGGTCTGACTATTGTGTTGCCTATGAGCTAGGTTCGATGTTATGAGTTGGCTCTTGGTTCTTAGCTTCTTTTTAAAAAAGTAATTGTGAAAAATGTAAAAATTCTGCTGGGACGTGGTCCTTAGGTTCTGTGTACTGTTTCCCCTTGGCAATGGAAATTGTCCATGTGTTTCAAGGAAAAAAAAAAAAAGAAGCCCGTCATCTACTCTCAATCTTCTCTCATGACTGTTGATGGGGAATACGGGCTTCTCTCCGCACATTCATTCATGTTCAGAACTTATGTGTCACAGCTGCTCAATCAATCAGATGTGTACACAATAATAATATGGCAAGACTTTGACGATACACAGGGCAAAACCCTATGATATGTCACCTTATGAAAAATCAAGGGCTGGTAGAGATAGAAGGACTGGCAAGGTGCAAGGTGGTAGCACCCGTAAAACTCTCTCGGGAATCATCCCATTCATTTGCGGGGAAGGTTCTGCGCCGTAATGCCCAATTTTGCGGGTTTGTCTGCGTAATCGGGCATTACAGATTTTACATCCAACTTCAAATCCTCATCTCGACTCTTCATCCACTTTCTTGATTTCCGATGGTAGTTTACGTCGGGCAATGGCCCTTACTGTTGGGCATTGCGCCAAATAATTGGGTCTCTTCGTCCGGCTCCGCCTTCCTCGTCGACCAATGATTTGGCGCAATGCTCAACGATAGGGGCATTGCCCTATACATAATTGTCCATTCAAGCAATTCAATATAGTTGGAGGCACTTTTTTCTAGAAAAAATATTTTTTCAAAAGTAGCAATTGAAAATCATGAATTTTCAAGAAAGAAATAGAATTTTTAAATAAAACATCTAATTCTACGAATTTTCAAAGTAGAACTCCCAAGGGCACCCTAAACCACACTCTAGTAAAGTTGTCTTGATTCTAGCACCAAAATCTAAAAAAATCAAAGTCTACCAACCACAATTAAGCATGGAGATGATTTTAAGGTACTTTTAGGGATACTTTAAGGGTTCTCGACAATCAAAGTGTGGATACATGGACGTGAATAGGTGCACCTACCTTAGTACGTACATTGATTGAAGAATGTAGAAAAAACATAAGAAAGAAGCTCGGGGGGTCACACCCCTAAAATTCTAGTAACCATGTGCGATAACGGGGTATTTAATGAGGGGGTATTTATTTCCTTCCCATCTTTTTTTTCCTCCCAATTGGTAGATAAAAAGCTACCGGCATGTATTTATGAGCATCTTATATTTTTATAAATGGGTGGAGGGTCATTTTTTGGCACCCTATTTTTTTCTTACATTTTAGAACTACAGAATACTGAAAGGAATGTGAACACATTGCAAAAGCAATAACGCAAGCAAAAAGTTTTCCATAACATTGGAAGTAGCACCAATGCAACAAACAATACCAATAATGTACCATTGAAACTTCCAACTTGAACCGGAGTTGTTTCCTACTTAAACCACCAAATTAAGTTAAGTTAAAGCACTTAATTAAAAGTTAATTCAAGTTGAGGACAGTTCATCCATCCAATTCCCCAAACCATTAATTAGAAAATTGAACCTACTAAGGGGTATCCAATGTTTGACACCCTATTTTTTTCTAGTATATTAAAAAATAAAGGCTTTTTTCCATACCCTATTTTTTTTATAAATGCACTAAGCACATATTATCAATGCTATGGTAGATCTACCAAAAGTATGAATTTTTCCTTCAACAAATTAAATTGATCCTACTTTTTATCTCACGCCATTTTCTACTGCATTGATGATCTCCCCCCCCCACCCCAAGAAGGAAGAGGAATGTAAAGAAATACTTACATAGGCCAAGTCTTGGGAATGATGTAAATAGAGAAGAGGAACCCAATCTTTGACTCTTTTTAGTAAGTTCAACTACATGATTTAAATTGGCTTAATTCACTATTAATGGTAAGTGAACCATCTATTGGTTTTAATACTAGAACCTTCATAATATAGCCCATGGTTTTAACTCCTTAAAGACCAAGGGTAGTCGAGATTTCTAAAGTTGTGAAGAGGTATTATAGAATGCAACTTAGAAGAATAATTTAATGATGACTCTCAAGTAGTAGTTGTAAAATATGACTCATAGATTATTTTCATGTGGTTACATCAATTAGAATACAAACCAGTTTTTTTTCAATAAAATTTGAAATTGAAATTTGAAAATTCTTTTATATCTGCGATTTTATAAGAATTTCTTCCTTGAAGTTCAAAATCTTAAACATCTAACAAAAAGATCTTAAACCTAACTACTGTAAAAATGTGAGGAAAACTTTTCAAAAATTTTGACCACACAAATTGCAAGATATTTGGGTCTAAAGTGAAGAAAACAAGTTCTTTTGCACCTTGCTTGACTAGATTAATTGACTTTGAACTTTCTTAATTTAAATTTTTTGCACTACAGATTTTTGAAGTTTAAATCTTTATAGTGGGAATTGAGTTGAGAGTTTGGGGGAAAAACGTTTCAAAATGAAACTTAATTTTCATTCTTAAAAAAAATATTAAGTTGAAGTAGGTGTGAGATAGAAGGAAAATCTAAATTATTAACATCTCTAAAATGGAATTGAAACACACTAATTCCAATAGTGAGATTGTTTTAGCAAAAAAACTAAACTATGTGGGACTTTTTCTTGAAAAATTATAAAAACTAAATTCAAAAACAAATCCAATCCATTATTTTTTCAAGAAGTTGCTATAAATGCCCAATAAACAAAATTGCCTATGACTTTCACATCACTTATCCAAATGAAATGAATCAAAGCTTTCTATTTAGACAAATATATTATCTATAAAAAAAAATATTTAATTCAAATTTTTGTGAAATTTTTTCACTACCTGGTCTCCTTTGTTTTGAGTTTATTTTGAGTTTATTTTGGTATAATTTTTGCTCCCTGATATTGATTGAAAAATAATATTATTTCCACAAAGCTAATCAATTTTTCTATCTTCAAAAAAATTCAAAATATCATGACAAAATTTGACACCATAAGTACTTTCCCAAAATCCAATTTGTCCCTTACTAGAGGACAATGGTTCTTTAGGAGTTAAGTCCTAATTATAATGAATTTTGAAGATTTTATTTTACCTTTTTTATTCAAGTTATCTTTTGAAGGGTCATTTTTTGAACTGAAAAAGGTTATTTTTAAGGCCAAATCTACCAATACCTATGGAATAATATAATATTTGCAAAGCAAAGTCTTTGGAATGTATACCATACAAATGTTAAAGAACGAACATAGGATTCTTCAAAAGTATTGATGGATGAAAAAAAACATTTTTGTGTGTTTAAAATGTATTTGCATTCATCTGTTGTTCAAAATTTGAATGCTCAGTCCTTGAGGGGTTAAATTCTGAAACAAAAAATCATTTGACATCCCAAATATGGGAGGCAACCCATTTCCAAACACTTTAGGTGTTCCATATATCTACAGGGTGGCTATTGTGACTGGATAAATTTTTTCCTATATAGAAATAGATTTTAGAAGGTTTTCACAATTTTCCAGATTTTTTTTTGGCAAAACATAATTATTATGAATTTTTCAACAAAAGATTCTCTTCCTCCTATACCAGTGATATAGGGATTGCTATTTCTAACCATAGGCTGAAAATAAAATTGACTGAAGGGTGGTTTCAATATTGAAAGTCTTGTAGCCAATCAAAATGCATTACAACTGCCTCGGGGACCGCGCCATAATTAATCATTCTTCGTCTCCTCCTTCACGGAAAGTGAACAACCTACATGGCCAGAATGGGGCAGTGATCAGGAATGGGTTGCCTCCTATAGTTGTGGACTCGATATTTGGCCTAGACCTAGGCCTAGGTCCTAATTTCAAAATAAAACAAGTTTTGCTAACAAAATAAAGCAAGTCTTTTAAACTAGTTGAAAGGCCATCATGTTAGAATAAATCATATGTAGGCTAGTGTAGAGCTATTTGAATGATGGAGATAATAGCAAAGAGAATGGTGGAAGAATCAAATCATAAGAAAAAAATGGAAGAGAACTTGCAAGGGCTAAAATAAAATATCTTTATGGAGCTGATCTATTGAAGGATGTTATTGATATTTAAAATTACATGATGTTAAAGATATAATTCTTCTTCGGTTCTTCCTCTAGAAAAATGGAAAAATACATGAATGTCAATAGATAAAAAATTGATATTACAATGTAATTGTTAATGACTAGCTAGCTTCTAAGATCTCTAAGCACAAGGATAATCCGGTTTACTAAGAATTGAGTTAAATAGAAATCCAAATGGAAATATATATAGTAGCTGTCATCCAAGCCAAAGAAGATGAATTGTATTGACTGAACATAAAAGATGAAGAGTGAATGGTCTAGAATGACATTGCAAACTAGGAGCGTCATTGTTTTATATTCTACAACCTTCTCCACTCACTAGTTTAGTAGATTCTGAGCAAGGGTGTTGGGATAAAGGAACTGTGTTGTTGGTGCAAGATGTCACAATAGTTTTTTGGAGTGGAAAGACTTTGGAGATTATCCGCGAGCAAGGTGAAGCTTTGATAGTGGTAAGTTGAATTGATTGCATCTTTGAATTTAGTTTTTTGCTGACAAAGAACACAAAGTGAAGTCTGAAATCTCAATGGGGTGTTTTGGTGTAGCTTAAATTGACGAATGTGGTGATTTGGCTGATGGTGCTTGTTGTTCATAAGGTGAGTAGACAACTTTGGACGTTGTTCTTTCTCTACTCCTTTATACAACATACTAAAAAAACATCCACCTTCACAAAGTCTCCAACATCAGTGGCATCATCACAATATCAAGTGCCTCCAACATAACCCAAGACAAAAACAAAACTAAAGTATTTATGAGAGTGGCACTATTCATATACAAAAGTAACAATAACACTTTAATCTTCTCTCAAAAACCCTAGAGGACAATTATATTCAACTACAGAACCTGAAACTACTTCCCTAAAGTATTAGATTGATGTCATAGTCGGCTTCAATGAGGACATCAACAACAGAGGCAAAAGAAATGGCATTTTCAAAAAAGTACCACCTAAAGAGTGCTACCACTTTCTTGTCATCTATCCACATGGCACTTCCACATGACACTTCCATATGTCCCTGAAAAGATATTGTTGGCTCCATTGCCAAAGTATATCATGTTACATTCTAAGTAACAAAATTCACCATTGGCGTATCCAAAGGGAAGCATATAAAAATCAATTGCTGTAAAAAGTTCTTTGCACTTGCTATTGTAAAGAGAATCAAGAAATAGAGTGGTAAGAATATCCAAATCCCTAGAATGTATAAGGCCATCCAACAAAATACATTGTTATCACATTGGGCGAATTAGGATCACTAAACGTCCCGGACGAGCGGACATATTGGATGGTTTGGACGGAGCGGACAGACAATGTGACTACGAGTGTGACTATTTCAAAGTAGTCATATCGGGCGGGTCAAGGTTACCTAACATCTCAGACAGGCAGACAAATTGGACAGTTAGGACGGACGGTCCATCCAATCTGATATCTATAATATAATATTGTTCAACTCATCCCCGTCAAAAGAAGTAGAAGAGTAAATTTAGGTACCTTCCCCCAGTTTAGCAAGGGCAATAATTAGAACTGGGATGGTAGATTGTATACTTGCAATCAAATTGCTTTGGTCGTAGGTTGGATGATATACATTCCAATCTCTATTTATGAATCCATATGCAACAACAATAATGTATTGTGAACCATCTACGGCCAACAACAAAATCTCGGAACTACTTCCCCTTCTACCTGCAGATTCTGCCAAGACACCTAGACGTAAAACTGGTGAATATGACGTTGTATTAGTGACGGTGCCTTTATCAGGGATGATAGTCGTCCTTGCAGACTCTGAGTCGTCGTTCTTCTACACATTCTACAACACCAAAAGCCTACACAAATCTTTGAAGGCAATTTGATACCATCCACTATAGAGAACAATTCCTTGTATTAACGCACGCCATTCCATCCAAAGTAGCCTAATTTGACGTCCTATGCAACCAAAAACTCAACAATATCTTTAGTCTTTCATTTTGGATGGATCCAAGGTTCCAAATGGTCTTCAATACCTATTGATATGGGTTGACTGCTTCTAGCAGCTTGACCAAACAATGGTGATCAACGACGCTCTTGCAAACCATAGAACAATAACAATCTGCTAAATGTGAAAAGCCAAATCTTTCTAGAAATATTAATCCAAAAAACAACTAAAAATGGAGGTGTATATGAAATATTTGAACACTTTAGAAAATATGAAGAGACTTCCACAAACTGTTCAAGCGTTGGGTTAGAGTATCCATTGACCAACCAAAATTTAAAGTCTAGGAGATAATGTTTTGGTAACTCAATGTTGTCATCACTAATAGGTGCATTATCTACTGCCTCCAAGATGAAACGAGGTATGGGACAGGAATAGAACAACTTTAGAATCTCTTTAGAAGGGGATAGAGTGGTTCGTAAAGGAGATGGAACTAATGACAGGAAATTCTAGGAGAATCAAATTCCTCCATGATGGTACCTGATGCAATTATATAGCTTTTAAAATTTAGGCAATTTAAAATAAAAACATAGTGTAGATATATTATAGTTAAATGTACACCTACAATTATATGCAATTTATACATACAACTATATAAAATAAATGCAAAGAATATTATAAGAAAAGAAAGGCAAAGTAAAATTGACTTACCCCATAAAGAAGGTGAAAATCAAAGTTGGATTGCCCTTTGCACCTCAGTTGCACCCCAATCTGCTGTTGCAAGGATGTTATAAGTGCCATTACTACACATTCATATCACAAGAAAACTTCATAAATTTATAAATCAATACAAAGTTCATGTTCTTAAACCATAGATTAGGGGTGCTTGCTCCTATTTTGTAGATATCACATTGGATGGACTATTTGTCCTATCTGTCCAATTTGCCCGCCTATCCGGGACTTCTAGTGACCTTGACCCGCCTACTTTGACTACTTTGAGGTAGTCACATTATTTGTCCGCTCCTTTCAAACTGTCCAAACTGTCCAAACTGTCCATTTGTTTGGGATGTCTGGTGATTTTAATTCGTCCAATGTGACAACAATGCCCCATTCATGGTTTATGTCAATTTGAATTTAGTTTTTAATTCATATACAAAAATAAATTCAAGTCAAAGTATTATTAACTTACCCAATGAAAGAAGTTGAAAATTTGAGTTGGATTGTCTTTAGTACTTCTAATGCACCACAAACTGTTGCTTCAAGAATGTCATGAAAGGCATTTACTTGCATTCATAAAAAAAAACTTTCTAAAATTATAAGCTAAAAACGTATTCGGATATTCTATAAAAAATGAGAAAATGGAAACGTACGTTGTTTCCATACAGTTAAAACCTTAATATTGTTTGCTCTTGTGAATTTAAAAGGCATTTTAATATATTTTTAGAACTCTCTTACCACTAGTACCAAATACTTGGCAGCTAAAGGTGGGAGATGCACTCGAGGAGATCACTGTCGCTTTTTTAGAAAATTACGTGAGTTAAAAAATAAGGTCCATTTAATTCAAAGTGGAAAATTTTTATATAATATGTAGGGCTACTATAGGGTCTATGAAATGTTGCATGTTCTATTATATATAAATTAGGGTATGCAAAAACATCATATAGTAGGAATTTTATTAATAAGTTAGCCTTGAGAGATAGAGGCCGTGCAAATTTTTTACAATATGATGAGTATAGATGTGGACAAATGATTTTATGTGGATGATAAAATGGATATAGTCAAGATGCTTGACTGGAATTATGCCACAATAATAGTAGTATATATATCAAAAAAATTAAGTGTAAATGTAAGGCATTGACTACAAGTGGCAGAAATTACCACATTGCACAAATAGAGAGGTTTACCTTAGTGGGTTCAACAAACTAAAAATTGTATGACATGAAGATATACCGGATAGGTTCAATGCATCGGGATTTTGAAGTGTTCAATGGTTAACTTGTTATTAACCCCTAAAGGCCAGAGGATGTTTTGGACGAGGAAAGTCCAAATTGCCCATTGTCCAAAATTAATTAATTAATTTTTTTTAATATCAACTATACAAAAGTATATTAAACAAGTAAGGCAATGCGTTAAATTTTTTTAACCCATTTGACAATGTGGATTGAAAGATTATAATGTTTGAAGTGAGAAAAAAAACTTTTTTTTTATGCTTGTAAAACACAACCAGTAGACTTCGAGCTCTCCTAGAGTAAAATTTTTGCTTAATGCAAAAATGAGCCATTAGCCATTCGTATGTATATGATGTTAGGTTTATCCACGAAAATTTTTAGGAGCAAATATGGAGTTTAGCTTACTGTAAATCAACCTGCAATGTAAGGGAGTTAAGTGCATTGGCAATACACTAGTCATTTTTTGATAATTTCTTGTGCAATGAGAATTTTTTTTATTGAATCCCTAAAGGACCAAGGGAGGCTGTCCAAATTTCCAAAATTGTGAAGATCTATTATAAAATGCAACTTAAAACAATATTTTAATGATGAATCTCAAAAAAAAGTTGTGAAATATGATTTATAGATCACATCCATATGATTAGATCAACAATTACACAAACCAATATTTTACAAAAAAAATTAAAACCAGAAATTGAAAATTCCTTCTAAAATCAATTGTAGATTGAATATTTATGATTTTTGCAAGAATTTTTTTCTATAAGTTTAAAATTCTAAATTCTAATCATAGTGATTTTTGAAGATTTTTATTTTTATTTTTAGATTCAAGTCATTTTTGAAGGGTCATTTTTGGAACTAGAAAAGTTACTTTTTGAGGCTAGACCTATCAATCCCCTTTGAATTATAGAATATTTGCAAAACAAAATCTTTATAATTTGAAACATACAAATGTTAAATAACTAATATAAGAATCTTCAAAAAAATTGATGGATGAAAAAATGCATTTCAGTGAATTTGGGATGTGTTTTCATTCATTCATTGTTCAGAATCTATACTCATAGTCCTTCAGGGATTAAAATCCAAACAATAAAAAACTAGAGACAAGCATTTGGAATATGTGGGAAAATTTTTAAGAACTTTGACTTCACATATTGCAAGATAATAGGGCTAACCTTGAAGTAGAAGAATTTTTTTTCTTCTTGAAGCTACTCCAACATAGCTAATAAAGTTTGACTCCTCTTAGTATGTGATTTGAGAACTAAATTTTTGACAATTATATGCCATATTGGATTTACATACAAATTTCAAATACAAATTTCAAAAGTTGATGAGCATTTTTGCAAAAGGTGCCCGAAAAATGCCCAAATTGTCCGAGCTACCCAAAAAGTTCAAGGCAACATAACTTTTGATCCCAACACTCAATTAGAAAAAAAAATATTCTCAATAAAGGGGTAAATGTTCTTACCTTGTGTCAAAATTTTGTGAACAACCGACCAAAATTGACTTCATGGGATCCTACTCGGATTTTCAATTGTTCATTCAATGGACAATTGTTTTTTAGAGATTAAAAACTACCACTTGGTCAATTGGATACTGAATTTTATATGTAAGATAGCCCAATTAAAAAAATCACATGGATAAATTTACAAAAATCAAAGAGTATTGGAAATATGCCCCTCGTAGCTTTTTATGTAAAAATACAGTCATCTTAAATACAATAATTAAGGTAAATAGCCTCACATCAAACACCCTCTTAACTCAGGTGTATACCCTAAATTATAAGGAATGATCTCTCCGGGGAGATGCAAAGACTAGGGACAAGAGGGTGATTGCAAGAATCAAAGTCCGATACTATTTTGCGTCACATTTGAAGTGACGGAGTTGTCATAAGCTTTAACTTTTGAAGCATGAACCGAATCAACTTGAATTTTTATTGGAGATGGCTAATATTGATGATAGTATTGAAATCACTTATTTTTCAAAAAAATTCAAAAATCATTTTATATTTAAATTTAAATTTAGCTAATTTGTCACACTTTGTTGTTTAAGGGTTTTCAGTTCTGGGGAGTACCCAAAATTAATGATCTAGAGCTGAAACTTTTGTGGTTTATTTCCACACTAAGTGTGTATGTGCCTACCAAAGGTCACTTAAAAAAACATTAATTTATGTCCTCCACATACATGCTAACAGGGCTCCTTTACGTGCGCATTTTTGAACATTGAAGATGGTTTCAAGATCATTCTACTCGTGAAATCTCTTCATCATAAAATTCTTCAAAATTACCAATTTTTAATTTTTCTTAAAAAAGATTCCATATTTTAATTTTAATTTTTTTAAACATACGGACTTTTCCCTATTTTTTACAAAGAAAAATTTGTGAAAATACCTATTTTAAATGAGATTTTGCACTTTTCTAGTTCTCCTACTTAGAGAATTTTTCTATGCTTTTCCTTCATAGGATACCTTCTTCTTAAAGCCTGTGTATACATTAAACATATTTTTTGTATTTTTTTTAAATTTTTTTTCTAATTATAAAGTACTTCCGGAAAAAAAAATGAGTATTGTGAAAAAGGCTACAAAAACTGCACAATGTTTCTTGCTATGACCCTAGAATACAAGTTAGAGAAGATGATAAGGTGATCTTCTCTAAAATGTTCATGGAATGCTAAAACTCTTCAGTTTTTGCTAGAGAAAAATAATAATCTACCACATTCTTCTTTTGGGTTATGTATTGCTACAAAACTCTTGTTTCTGTAGTAAACGTAACCAACAATATCCCAAACCGAAGTTGAACAGAATTATTCATCAAGTACATTTGCTCGAAACATTTTTCAATACCATACAAGTGAAAATAGTTATTTTATTTCAAAAAGTAAATTTTAAAATACATTTTGCCTTAAGACATCCATTGTTGAACTTTTATAGCATCATTTCTAAACATCACTCATATCTTAGACAATGAAAGGTTGTCATTGGTCACAGAAAAGATCGTGTCTTGTTTAACAAATGGGTTTGCCTTTCTTGTTGCTGCTCAATTGTAGATTTGTTTGTACCTTTTAGTTGACATATTATTATATAAGCTCTTGTTGCATATGGTTTCAATGATCTCAGGGTTGAAAAGTTGAAACCGGCAATCCAATACTACTCACTTACATATGTTAAGTATTGACAAGGTAGGGAGAAATGAAATAGTTCTCGCCTTTCAATAAAACCCCACTATTGAGCTGCACAATTGTATTAAAATCCTTAAACCTCCAATACATCCCCTACAATGAAATTTAAATTTGTTCAATTCTTTGCAGCTGTCAAAAAATTGTCCTCCATCAAACTTCCTATATATAATTCTTTGCGGGGCTCCTTCAAATCTGCAAAAAAACTCCACCCCAAAATATAATACTAGTGTAAAGACTCAACTCAGCCTAACATCTTTCAAATCCTTTTGCAAGAAAAAAAATTTCAATTGAATCTTATGTGCCCAAATAAAGCATATGCATCCAAACTAATAAACTTAAATTTGTGCAAGAACTTTGAACCTCACTTCATTCCTCCACAACCCGTTCATCAGTTTTTGCTATCAACTTCCATAATGAAACAAATAAAATCTGCAAGGAAAATATTACATTTTATCATGCAGGCATTCAAGTTATAGTCACTATATCACGATGTTAAACCCTTTTGCATAAACTTCTGAAGCCAATTCCAAATGCTATCATAAAAATAAAGACTTAGAAGTCAGAATATGATACTAAAGATCCTTTTGATATCAAGCCATACCCAAATTCTCATACTACATATCATTAAATGTTGCCTTGCTATTAAGCAAAACACACTTGTGAAATAAATACACAATGTTAACGCAAAAGATATCCTTGACAACTGCAAGCGTTCACCATGTCCAAGAGGTAAATGCTTGCAACCTCAAGGGCTTTCTTTTGCTTTGGTTAGCACCCGGGTTAGCATCAATATTTTTTGGTGAATCAAATTACCAAAAAATAAGTGCATTGATGTAATAAGAGAATTCAAAATGATACTAATTTGATTCACTTATTGATGCTAATCTTCAATGCGTTCCAAGCCAACGCTTGATCGGTATGTACTACAATGGTGTCTACGACGTCATTGTTCACTAAAAGTATTATTGCAGAGATGGCATTAGCTTTCATCAGTTTTAGTTGTGTTGTTGCAACTTGTCTAATGTTATCTAGCAGGTTCATAGGAAAAAACTCAGGGGTGAAACTTTCCTTTGTGATGGACCACTAATTTTCTCTTTGTAAAATGGCTCTCATCTTGAGGCTCCATACATAGTAATTACTAAGTCCGACAAGTTTGTTGGACTTTCCTACCGAAACGTTTCTATTGTTTGTCATTTTGCTCGATGCTCTCTTATTTCACGTACTGTGATCAGTACTACAGAATTTTGTAACTAAATTGCAGCTAATTTATCATCTATTCTATCATGATTTGTTTGCAACCATTTTCTCTCTTGGATGACAAATTTGTATCTCTCTACCTTCTCGAACTGTATTTTGATGTGTTAAGAGTTTGCAATTTTCTTATGCTACTACAAGAGCAAGCTTATAAAATTAATCTTTAAAACTAACGTCTTTGGACTTGTTCTAGCTTCTAAGATTTTTAAGTATAGTGATAGTGTGGTTCACATAAGAATTGAATTAAGCAAGTCTAATCCAAATGAGAGTATACACAACAGTTGTCATCCAAACCAAAGAGGATGAACAAAATAAACTGAATATAAAAGGTGAACAATGAACAGTTAAGAATGATGTCACAAACTAGTGAGCATCATCGTTTTATATTCTACAACAATTATTAGGGCTTACAATGATAGAATCTTTAGTAGATTCTATGACTCCTCTTTGGAGTTGAAGAGGTGGTTCCCAGATTCTATCTTTCATCAAAATAGAAATAGATGCTCCAAATGAGGTTTTTTGCCCAAAGGCCATGGTCGACGACATTAAATTTAGTTTACCACAAATGGCACCTTCAACCTTTCCTCAGTGGCTTTGACCTTGATACACTAATGAGGTAGTTATGAGTGCAAACCTGAACGTTGACGGGGGCTTCATCTCGAACCTAAGGAGAGACTGATTTTCAATAGATATGGTACTGATGCAGCTCCTTCATACCTACGTACCATAATCGCACTGATTCCGTTGATTTTTACGCACTGAATCAGTGCGTAAAAATCAATGGAATCAGTGCGATTATGGTACGTAGGTATGAAGGAGATGCATCAGTACCATATCTATTGAAAACCAATCTCTCCTTAGGTTCGAGATGTTACCACCACAGTCCATCCAACTATGGTGGAGGGTGCAATAACTACCTTGTTGTCATATGGAAACTTGAGAATTTCTTTATTATAAAGAGTATGTCAATTCTTTACTATAAGGTCTACCTCCTAATTGAAGCATGAAGGATGGAATTTGCCATGTAAGTCCATGAGGCTTAGATAATTGAGCCATTCCCAACAGATGCTCCATTCATGCCAGTCTTTCAGACCGGAATTTCCCTTCTTCTTCTTCCTTTATCGCATTAAATTATTAAGTAACATTCGCATTATAATTCTTCTCCTCATGTGCAATTCAAGGGCATTCTTTAATCACATAAACATAATCAACATTTGCCATCAACTCAGTGACTTTTTTTGCAAGAATTTTAGCCAAAATGGATAAGCAAAATCCTTGGGTAATTTCATAAAAGGCAACAAATTTGTCAAATGAATAAGGTTGCTACATTGCTACAGATCTATCAAAGAGTCTAAACTATTTTGTATAACATGTCTATCAAGAGTTAAAAAAAGATCCTAAAAAATATAGCAAACAATCACTGCATAAATATGATATTTGAAAGAATGATTTGTATGATTGAATGAGAAAAAAAAGAGAGAGCATTTTTAAAAATATTTCATGATTACAAAAAACACTACTGGACTAGTATCAATGATGTTTTCACGTATGTACCCACTCACTATCTATTTAGAGCATCTCCACTCTTTCCGACTGGAAATCTACCTTGTCAAATTTTTTTTGTAGGCTTAACCCTCCTCAGTCTAGGCTCCACCCACCCTTTCTATCCATATCTCCAATAGCTTTGCATTCCCATTGGTGGGAGTTGCTATAGTTGTTAGAATTTTCAAAAAAGGAGACAAGAACATCATCAAACAAGGAAAATCCAAGCTTGGAAAAGAGATGAGCAAACCCATTCGGATGGAGGGTTGACTACTTATTTTGACGAGGTTGTTTTTTAGGGCTTTCGGGTCTGCGGTGGGGGTGTTTTTGAGGTCAAGCTCTGGATTGAGAGCCGATTGCTATTGGGAGCTGAACCTCCGATCTGGACCTCTGAGCCTGCACCTCCAGCGTCCAGCTCCGCTAAAGCTCGACTACAAAGCTGGACCTTCCGGACTCCATCCCGGAGCTTACTTTAGAAAATGTACCTCTCATCAAGATTCCAAAGTTTTTGAAGCAGGCTGCCTGTGGTCAAGCTGGACGGGCCTCCAGTTCCGACTCCCAATGGCAACAGGCTCTAAGCGGGCTAGAGAATTCCCGCGAAGGAGTGGAGATGCTCTTATTACCGGTAGCCTTTTCATAACATTGTTAACTGGGTTTTGTTGTACCCTGACAGACAAGGGATAATTCCCCCCTGGATGCCTGGGGGGAATTGAGTTTAATTGACAAATTGATAATTGGTTGGCCACTTGCTGGGATGTCAGGCTCCGAACACGTCTGAGGCCCATCCCCTCCAGCCAGGTGGAATTAAGCAAGGCAATTTTAACACATAGCAGGAACTTCCAGGCTTGGGGGCTTCTGCTTTCTGCTCAGGCAAAAGGGAAGCCCCCAGGCTTGGTTAACAATGTTATGTTCTTTTTTACAAATTTTTTGAATTTTGAATTTTTGAATTTTTGAAATTTAATTTAAATTCAGGGAACAGGCCTCGTGTTCTCCGGACAGTATCCTTGTGTTCCCAGACACTCACTTGTAATCACCTTCATCTTTCTTCATCACCCTGTCCCCTGCCGCTGTTGTCACGCCTCTTCGAGGTTTCAAAGAAGCTTGTTTTCTCGCAATTGTGTCGTCGCACTCATCTTCGTTCTGGGTTTGATTCCTCAAGCACACACCATGGCTTCCGTGATTGCCAGCCGAGTGTCTGCAGTGGCCGTGTGCGCCCGTCGCGAATTTTCCCCGACCGTTGCTTCCAAGGCCAGCGCCATTCCCTCCTCGCTCGCCGTCGTCCGCAGCGCGCACTTGGGAAACGTCCAGAGTCTCTCGAGCACCACCTCCTGGTTCGGATCCCGGGCGGGTTTCCAGCGTTTCGCTTCTACGGGACGCGTGGTGGCCACGATTTCCGTGGGGGATAAGCTTCCGGAAGCGCAGCTCGCGTATTTCGACAAGGAGGGCAATGCACAGGCCGTGAAAGTCTCCGAGCTCACCAAAGGCAAGAGAGTGGTGTTGTTCGCGGTGCCTGGCGCTTTCACTCCCACTTGCTCCAACCAGCATTTGCCTGGGTTCGTGGCTAAAGCCGAGGAGCTTCGGAAGGCGGGCGTGGACACGTTGGCTTGCGTCTCGGTGAACGACGCCTTTGTCATGCAGGCGTGGGGGAAGAACGCGGGCGTGGACGATAATGTGCTCATGTTGTCCGACGGGTTGGGGAAGTTCACGCAGGCGTTGGGCACGTTGGTGGATTTGTCGGATAAGGTGGAAGGGTTGGGCGTTCGGTCACGAAGGTATTCCATGCTCGTGGAGGACGGCGTCGTGAAGGTGTTGAACCTCGAGCAAGGGGGGGCGTTTACTAATAGCAGCGCCGAAGAGATTTTGAGCAGCTTGCAGAAGGCGTCTGCCTAGAGAAACTTCAAGGATTTGTGCACAAGCTTGGTGAGTACCGGTACTGCGAAGCCAAACCCTAAGAATTGTTGTTTGTGTCGCATTGGTCTCTGAACCGGTATAGAATTTCCTGGGGTTTTGCAGCACTTAAAGATGTATCAATTGGCTATACTCATTAACAGAGCATTACTAATCTGCCCTCTGAACTTCTTAACATTAAGCCGAAGGTAATCTTGGGTGAATTGCACGGACATTTGTTGGTTAACGAAAGTGCATGCAATGCTTTAAACTGTCATGCTGTACTAAGTTTTGATATTCCTAGTCTAAAAGTTTCATAATATTCTGCCTAGATGCTTGAACTCCAAACACCCCCGATTGCATTGCTTAATAATGGTATGAATCTGGCGATTTTCGTATTGCCGTAATGAGATTCACAAGTGGTTCTCCCTTAAAAATCTAGGGCAGGGTCTGTTTGAGTTTTGTACATTTGCACAAATCTTTCCCATTTGACCGTAATTATTAAGCACTCTATTCTAGTAGTGTTGGCTATGGCTGGTGTTTCTTGGTCGGATTATCGTAGATCTTCGGATGTGGGCTTTTGTCGGCTTTAAATTTGATCTCTGTTAATTGGTTTTTTTGTGGTCAATGGAGGTTTAAGAGTTGAACGGCAAGACTCAAAGTTATCTTATTGTCATAATCATATCAATTCGTGAATTTGATCAAATGTGAGGAATTGCTTTACGAAATTATCAGAGGAGATGTCGGAGCCTTCGACTCTGTGACATTTTCAACCCTAAAGATCCAAGGATTGATGACTAGTTTGATTGATCATATTGCTAGAAAGGTAATGTAGACAGTATCAAATATCATTTCACCAAATCAGTGATGAAATATTGCATGTGTCGATCAATAAAATAATAAAATCGGATAAAAAAGAAGTCTCCATATGACCTACTTAAGGCCTGTTTTGGGCATCTTGGTCCTTTAGGAGATGAGGACGTCTTAGGACTTTGAATGCCACAATGAATGCAAGTTGGATATGAAGGTTTTGAAATTGCATTGTGACACTTTTTTTACGCTGTGCAGTGATGACAGTGTCGAGGCAGTTTGCGGCGGTACTCGAGGGTTGGGCAGGTCCTTTGTGTTGAGACTTCTCCAGTCGATCGCTAGAAACTTTTGTTCGCTTTCTTGTATCTCGCTGATACTCGCTGGCACGTGAGCGTGAGTTCCTTTACGGATTTTTGTAGGGAAAACAAGAGGCACTTTCTTTCCTATTTCTACGTATAGCATCAACAGCTGTTCTTCATAATCTATTCTGGAGACTGTTTTACAAATATCAGTTACAAGAGTAGTTTCATGGACCTCATCGTGAGCGTTGTGGGTTTGAATTTGAGCATTAGTGGATGCAATGTTTTTGTTAAGAACATGAGTGAAATTGAGATTGTCTTCTGCGTTCTGCGGGTGCGTACTTGGCAGGTGCGTGTCAGTGTGCAGAGTTGTGATTGACCCTGGAATTCCAAGGCGTACTGAACCACCCAAAATAGGGGCACTTTTTGCACTGCATTCCATTCCCCATTGAGATCCATTCTGAAATTGTAAATTTTCTGATCAGTGACAATCACGCCACCATTTCCAAAGGCACTGAATCTTACAGCAGCAAATCAATCTTCTGAGCTCCTGGGTGATGACCCCAACAATAACCTCTTCATGTAACTTGGAGCCCCAGTACTCAGGTGCCGGATCAGACCTTCACGTACTGAATTTCACTTGTAATATTTTCAAAAATTCAGACATCCCAAAAAATACTTAATTTATGTCCGAATCTGGCCTTCACGTAGGCCTGTTCAGAGGGGTATTATAAGATTATATTCGAAGGAGCCCCACGCAATTGCCAATTGGCACGAGAGGGGAGCCCATGCAAAAAGTACATGGCAGTTAGTGAGTGGTAGCTGCTGACAGTCGGCACGTAGTAAGAGGTCACTGGCGAGCCCGGACCCATAACCGTGGATCGCGGTTAAAGGGTCTCTCGATACAGAATCTTCCAAAAGAGTGCCCTCTACAGGTCTCGAACCTGTGACCTTCGCGTTATTAGCACGACGCTCTAACCAGCTGAGCTAAGAAGGCTGTGGATCGTGAGTCCACCCTAACCCATGCGCGATTGTTGTTTCAACGGTCGAAGTTTATGTTTATAACTTGTTGAAAAATGCTGAAACCGGTATAACCTTGCGCGGAGGCCCTGGGTTTAGGGTTTAGGAGGGTTGCCGCTGAGCCTTGGCTGTGAGAGCGTGGTTGGAACCACAGGTTTCAGGATTTGGATGCATTTGCAGAATTCGGTGTGGATTGTGTGTTTGCAATGGCGGGTGCCGCACCCACATGGACGCGGAGATTGGCCATTCAGCTGGTGCGTGGGCTGCCTGGCACGCGCATTGTGCATCGCGGGACGGTGCGAGCGTTGGGGCTTCGGAGACGGCACCAGACGGTATTTCGGGAGAACACGCCCTCCATTTGCGGCATGATCAATCAGGTACGTCGTTTTCGAGTGGATTCAGTGTGGAGCGCATTTAGTTCGGGCAAGCGAGGTTACCGAATCCGTTCCTTATCGGATTTGGTACCCATCGAGAAGCTATTTCATTTTCCTAAGGTTTGGATACTGCGCTGCAAATTTCCGCACTCTGGATCAATTCCAGAAATCTCATGTTTGCAACGAGCATCCGGGGTGATCATCACGGGTTGTGCAGCATTTGGTAGAACTCGAGCTGAAATAATCACACCTAAAATTGGCACTATTAGACCTTCCAATTTTGTTTTTTTATTCATGTTCGTATTTGCAAGAGGATTCCAGTGCACCAAAGCCTGCCTTATTCGAATTTTGTATGCTTTAGTTATAAGTGTTCAAAGTTTTATTGGTAAAACAGAGTGATGTCCAGGTGCTTTACACTCCCGAAATGTTGTGCAATACTTTAAGGTGTCGCATCTGGCATTGTCGCAATTAGATCCTCTTTCTTATAAGTGAACGGAACTTGTATGTGATTCTGCAGGTGAAGAGGCTGCTGTCAGTGGAGACGGAGGAGATGTTCAATGCGCGACTAGAAGCAGAAGCGAAGAGGAAAGCAGTCAGACCTCCACTTCTTGTTCGGCACTCTCCCCCGTCGAAGTAAAGCTAGTGTTGACGAATGCTTAGAACGGATGTTATCGTATCGAGCAGCTGACCGATAGTGAACCTGCTCTTTGAGGTGTGAACCATGAACCAGCATATCTTGCGCCAAAGTGGAGAAGGTTCCGCATTCTGCTACCCGTTTTACGGTAGCAGTTTGCTGGTGAGTCTTAGGGTTACGAATTTTGGAAGAGCAAATTGGTCATAATGTCAAACCCAGGATGATCATACTGTAAACCCTGACTTTTAAAGAGATATTCTTAATGAGGGCAATTCATCCAATGGACATGGAAACCATATGATGGTTCTGCCAATTTCATGACACTTTGTCTGTGATATTCACCGGCTCCTTGTCATGGCTGACGTCTTGTACCTAAGATGGTGATGGTATTGTACTGTCGTGTTTGAAATTTTCAGGACAGTTCCATGATAGTATTTCAAATCCATGTTAAAACAATTCGATGGACACAACATGATTGGAGTGTCCGAAGTGTTTGCTCCCAAATTTGACAGTGCATGGTTAGTTAATTCTTCTCTGTCCAACGTTAGCCCCCTCAGAGTTTTGGAAAGCTAGCCTGACATCGCCTGCAGGCCAGCTCTGTGTGCTGTATGAGAGTCACGACTTGAATACCAGTCACTCTTATGTATTGATGCTCTTGCAAATTGCAAGATTGCTCGTATTTCTTACGAAAGATGTACCTCCGGCAGTGTAATTGCTGGGAACAGCTTGCTAGACTCCGACAAGTCATTCGGCTTAGAATGAGTTACCGTAGAAGTCCTTGAGAGATAATGCTGTGACTCAATAAAGACTCAGATTGGTGATCACTGTCATCCATCTCTGCCAATCCACATAAGACTCTTGAAAGGAGCTTCAAACACCTTGGGCCCAACTACTAATTCCCTGGCAAATCATATAAGCTTTGTTTTTTTTCGTTTTCAAGGTTGGAACTGATGAATACATGACACATGTCCCAAGTTGTGAAAAAAAAAATAGGAATTTGGTGTTTTTTTATGGTTTACCCCGTGACGGCAAAGCTTTGACCTTAGATTTAGAAAAGTTTGGCATTTTCTGAGATTTTTCTTCTTTGGAACAGGTCTTCTCACATCTTTAGTCCAGAAATTAAAGCTTAGCTCTATGGTCGAACTATGTGAAAACTGTGATTGGCGGTAACTGCACAGGATTGAACAGTCAAATACAGTGCACCACAATGAAGAAGGTGGACAGTACTGATCAGCACTACTCTACGGGCGAAATTTGCAAAAACGAGTTTATTATTTTCATCAAATCAGAAACGGGACAATTGCTTAGGTCTGAGCGTGCAGACAAGACGAGAGGAGCATTCTGCTATGCCTCTTTTCTAATTATATGATGAAAAGCTCCAAAATAGAAATTCCAACTGCAACTGCAGCTACAGCAGTCATATCAAATGAAGAAGCCAACAAAACATAATCAGCACCAAAGCGCCATAGCCACAGCGGTAAGAAGAAAAACGGAAGATGAAATTAAACAGATTCACAGAATGCATCGTCCCTTATCATCCGCCTCCTCCAGAAGTAGCTGCACTGTACGGGAAGCCCGGAAACGAAGAGAGCCGAGACGGTACATCCTCGGAACTAGCATGCGCGTGCTTCACCCTCGCCATGCATAGCTTGCGTGACAGCAGCTTCGTTGCCCAGAGGCTGCATCCAGCTCCGGGGGCTGCGATTGAAGAAAGCGCAATCTGGCATGGCAATGACCAGACCGCCCACCACGCCCACGAAGTAGATCCACATCATGGTGCTGTAAGAGAACGTGAAGTAGAACGACGCCATCGCCAGGAAATTGGACAACAGGAGGAGGACGTGAAGCAGCATCACATCGAGGGTGTGGCTATGGCTTCCCATGACAAATTATTGTCACTGCTCAAACAAGAACTTTGAGCTCATAAGTATATTTTTGCATTCAGTTGGTGTTGTACACTTAGCTAGTGCCCCGGCCACAATAGTGAATCGTGTGGTGATCAAAGCATGTAACACTCGGATCCCGATAATGCTACAAGGAGGCTCTTTGCCTGGTCTGCAAACAATGAAACTGCTCACTTCTCCTCTCTTCTACAAAACTGTGTTGACAGAGAGTCAGGTGTTCTACTGGAAGTTGTAAACTGGGAGTCGCCTTTAATCTGTTGAGGAGGAGGCTGTGTTAACAAAGCATGATTCTGCTATACTTTCTACTACTTGCAAATCTGTGTTGAGTACAGGGCTCAAAGTTACTACCGTTTAGACTTTGGAGGTGCAACTACGTTCAAGTTGTTGAGTATCTAAGTAACGGAAGCATTGAAAGCCTGCTCACTTAATTAAGTATGAGAGGTTCTAAATTGCATGATTAGTTGACGCATTATATGAAGTTAATAAGTTGCATATCAGCATGAGAGACTCTCAAGTCTCACCCATTCCATCCAGGCACCCTCCACATCCAGGCTCACTCGTTTGTTTTTTCTAGTCGTGTGGTCGCTATCGCCATGAATCCCGTTATGCCTTGCCCAACTATGAAACTCGGTACTCTTAATGTGACAATGGCTTGTACGTTTAGTACATGAATAACGGTTAAGTATTATATATCGTTTTTGTCTGCGAGTCAGCCCGAGCCCAGAGGATGATTTACCAACTGAAAAATAATGTCTGATTTTGGAAGAGAAGCAGTTGGAAACAACAATCATCTATACTTAAAGCTCATTGTAAGTTGATGTCAATGGATTTGGGGATTGACCACCACAGGATCAGGATGCAGTAGTAAGTCAAGTCTTCTATGTCCATGACCCTTTTTGAGGTTTCTTGAAGCAAGTTCAGAACAAAACAAAAAATGAAAGATTTGATAAGTATCATGCTCTAAATTGAACAAAAATCCAACATTTTAATAAGTTTTATCATTTTCTTTTAATTGTAACCGTAGAAATTCAAACTTGACATGTTAGAGATCACACAGGAAAAGAAAACACAGCAATATAACCTTTGGATTGAAAAATTATAATGTTTGATCATGAGGGTGTTAAAACTGTGAAAGTGATTTGAAGTCTTTCAATCCTCTCTTCACATGTGGGAAACTAAAAAAATTGGTCACCAAAAAAGCATGAGGTTAAAAGGTATAACATGCATAACCCCAGTTATTAAATCTTCTCAAAATCTACTCTACAATTTTTTAAAATAAATTTCTAATGCTTTTTTTCTTCCAAGTTTTAGTGTCATTTCCAAGAGACTTCAACACTAGAAAATCAAGATTTGCAATGGACACCCCTGCACAAAATCTTGAATAGAAAAATCATAGTCATTTATTTTCAAAATTGGATTTTTCATACTAAAATTAGACTTCAAAAAGAATTTTTTTAAATAAAAACTATTAAAAATAGAACTTGATAAGGTTTTATATAAAATCAAAGTTTTGTTGACACCAGAATTCGGTGCCTTGGGCATTTAGAGGTTAAAGTCCTTCAATCCTTTGCTTACTTGTCCAATCTAACATTATGTACATGCAAAAAATATGAGGTTAGAAGGAAATGACACATATAACTATACTCATTTTATCACATGTCAAATGTACACTACAAATTTTATAATATGGTTTTTTTCCAGGTTCCAAAAGTATTTTAGTCTGACTCACTCTTGGATTTAGCTCTTGGATTTAGGGTATAGGGTCCAAGAGCTGATATTAGACTAGAAAACCAAGTTTTGCAAGGGGGCCCTTGCATGAAAACTTGAACAGAAAAATCACAAATAGTTTTATAAAAAAAATAAAAATTGATGCTTAAAGCAAGCAAACTTCACTCACTTGAGTGATTATGTATTCATGTACCTCCAAAAAATACTATAAGTAGTAATTTGGTAGGATTTTATTTCACTTTAAGATTTTCTCAACACCAAAATGTAATTAATGTCATTTAGGAATTAATGTACAAAAATTGGTCTTTGATCAATATTTTGTGTTTACTAATATATCAAAGGAGTAATTACTTTCAATCCTTAAAAATCCTTAAGATATTCCAAACTTCAAAATATTTGAAGATGCATTATAAAGTGCAACATAAACGAAATTTTTTAATAATGATTTTCAAACAAAATTTATAAACTATGACTCATAAATCACATCCGTATCCCATTTGGTTGAATCTATTTTTGCACTAATAATATTTATTGATGAAATGTGAAACCAAAATTTGTAAGTCCATCTAAAATCAATTGAAAATTGAATATAAGTGATTTTCATGAGATTTGATTTGCTTTGAGTTTATATCGTAAATTCTTAACTATGGTGATTTTAACCCCTAAGTATTCAATCTAAACATAGTACAATTACTTTTGGATTTTATACTAGATTAAAACTCCTCCAATATATCTATATCATTGAGTTACAATCATAGAGCTTTTTCTTTTCTTTTCATCCATACATGATTTACCCTTAAGCTTCCTCAATACATATTAATTGGGGGAAGTTTATTTTATATAATATTAATCATTTTCTAGTAGATAGTTGAGCAATTAGTTGTTTAATAAATTATCATACCCTGCAATAATTACAGACAGCAAATAGATTTTTGTAGGTAAGACTAGATGGGAGCATATCCTAAGCTGATTTAGTATTAAAAAACGTGCTCAAATAGTTTATTGGACACTCATTAGGAGAGATTTGAGGTCTCCAAGAGCCCGCGAGTTATCTGGCCCTGGGAACCTTGGGAACAGCCTAGGAGCAGTAATTTGACGTGGCCGAGAGAGTGCCACGTCAGAAAATTAATTTTTTAATATTTTTTTTATAAGAAAAAAAGTTTAATATTTTTTATTTTTTTAATTTTTTTTTAATTTTTTTTAATTTTTTTAATTTTTTTTAATTTTTTAATTACTTTTTAATTACTTTTACATTCTGACTATTCCCAGCTGCGGGAACAGCCTGAAATGGCCCCTCCCAGCCCTCAAATCTCTCCTAATGATTCTTTTTAGATGTTTGTTGGAACGATTTTAGATGTAGTTTTCTTTAGCTTACATTTATTTTAGAAGGAGACGCCTTTTTCAACCTTTTTGACTTGTAGTCACTTACTTGGCCAAAAGAGATGTTTGTATATATGGTTTGCGAGCTTTTTGCAAAGCTTTTGAGGGGAAAAACAACAACAAAGAAATCATGGGAAATTATTTACTATGGATGATAAAATTTGGAAGATTTGAAAAAAAATGACTGTGTGCGTAGAGGTTACGGAAAACAAAATTATCCACTCTAAAATAGGGGGGGAGAGATTTATATATAAATTTATATCTATTTGTCCTCGCGCAACGGGAGAAAAGTAGACCATTCATACCCCGGCCCTCCCTTAGAAAATCCATTGCCCACATTTAGACAATTCTGTCTAAAGTGACAAGTATTGATTTGGAAGACCATCATGTGTGTAAGCACATTAGGGTCTGCAGAAATTGTGATTGGCCATGGAAATTGGCTTGCCTACACAATTCTATTGTATGGGGCAGTAAGGGAGAAGCACCCAAAATGACCAATAGCTATCCAACTGCAATAATTTCTAGACACAGTAGTCATTCTAAAATTTAAATCTAGATTGGCCATAGATAGCTTCTTGTTTGATGACCAAAATGACAAGCTATCTATTGGCTACCTAGATTTACGTTCTAGAGTGACTACTATGTCTAAAAATTATTGCAATTGGATAAACTGTCGTTTTTTTTTCTTCTTGACACACATAGACAATTTTCATTGAAGGAGGAAAAGGTACACAAAACTAGAGGAGAAGGTCCTCAATGGGATATATTTTTAAAATTTTCTAAAGCATCCATACCTTAAGCCAGGCTGTTTATTTGTTTGTTACATTGAGATCTCATGGACTGTGCGTCCCCCTAGTTGCCGTGTTCATGGTATCGTCGGAAAGCCTTGGGCGAGGAAGGTGCACAGGCTTTGTTTTATTGACGTTTTGACTCACAATGGAAAAGTTATGGATCTTTGAGTTATTTTTAATTTTAAAAATTCAAAAATCACTTTTAGTTTTATATTGATTGTGGCAATGGCATAGGACACACTAACTTATTAACCCTCAAATGCCCAAGGCCTGGTTTGAGCCTCTTGGAATTTGCTCTAAATTGAACAAAAAGCCATTATTTTGATAACTTGAATCAATTTTTTTTGAATTGTAACCGTATAAATTCAAACTAGACATGTTAGAGATCACATAGGAAAAGAAAACACAACAATATCATTTAAGGATTGAAAGATTATAATGTTTGATCATCAAGGTGTTAAAACTATGAAAATCTTTGAGCTCTCTTTTTGCATGTGAAATCTAAAAAGTTCAAGATCAAAAAAATGTGAGGTTGAAGGGCATAACAAATATAATCCCAATCAATTTATGACTTCTCAAAATCTACTCTACAATTTTTTTAAATGAATTTCTAGTGTGATTTTTTCTCCAAGATCTAGTGAATTTGAGGCTCATTTCCAAGAGCCCTCAACACTACAAAAAGTCAAGATTGCAATGGGTACCTTTGCACAAAATCTTGAATAGAAAAATCATAATCATTCATTTTCAAAATCGGATTTTTGATGCTAAAACTGGACTTCAAGAAGAATCTTTCAAAAATATAAACTACTAAAAATAGCAATTTGGTAAGGTTTTATTTAACTTCAAAGTTTCTTCAACACCACATTTGGGTGCCTTGGGTATTTAGGGGTTAATAATAAACTAACTTACCATACCAAACTGTAGACTAGCAACAAAACGCTCGCAGAGTCAGCAGAACGCAAGCCCGAGCAGCAACAAGCCAGGAGAGATCGGGAGCCAGCTAAGCGAGTTCCACCGCAACTTAGTTGAAAGCGCCCAACTTAACTTACTGTAGGATGAGTGAGATTCCAGTCAATCTTAAGGTGAGTTCTCTGCCCGAGAAAGTCCGATTGGAGCCAGATGTTGTTGAGGAAGGTATTCTCCTTGTCGGGATATAACTTAAGCCGCAGAGCTTCGTAGTTTTGAACCAGGGCACCCTTGCATGATCCACGAACGCATCCCATAGCACCTGTTCAAGTTTTTGGGGTGGCCAGGGACTGTTGTTGTTAAAGCAAATCGCATCGCGATCGAGCCACACTGTCCAGATCACTGAGCCTCTACACTGTTGGTTTTGGGTGCTTCTCCCTTATATTGGTGCAAACCCTGGATTTTTGATTTGGCTGCAGGAAACAACAAGAATCCACAGAAAACGAAGATCGAGGCTTGGCGAATGCTAGGGGTTTAGGGTTTAGAATTTCCGTTTCGCGTTCAGATCAATTCCGACGGGTATGGCAATGGCGAATTCGCATCAGCCTCCTGCTACGGAACACAACTTGGACGAGTGCTCTCTTTATGGGTACGTGCTTGCTTCCGCATTCTGCCAGCATGTTGGTTGATTTAGATTGGCACAATTCTGTGCTCTCTGTTGGATAGGAGTTGCGATTTCAAGTTGCGTTTGCCATGTCTGTCAAAGACAAACAGCAAGTGTGTGTGAAAGAGAACGATCTCTCCGACGAGATTGCAGTGGCCTGTTTAGTTTTCGTGGTCTAATTGTCACGTACGATGGTTTGAAAACACTGAGTTCTCCTGAGCATTAGGGTTTTACATTCAAAGCAGAGATTTGGCAGAGTTGATGACGTTATTGTTTTTTGATGGTCGTTTGAAAAGAGTAAATTCTTCTGAGTGTAGGGTTTGACATTCGAAGCAGAGATTTGGCGGAGTTGATGACCTAATTTCTGTTAAGAATCCGCCAAAGCTCTTTCTTGAGCACTAGGGTTTTCGGGTTCGTTTTGGGGTTGGTTTCCGCAGAAGTCTGTTGATTTATCTCTCCATATGCACATTTTCGCTTGAAGAGCGTATTTTGGCTTCAAGAATGATGGAGGTTTCGAATTTTACCTTCCAGTGCTGCATTCTACTCGTCTGTCGCCGGTATCTGAGCTCAGTGATGATTGGGTTTGACCCAATATACGCTATTCTGAAAGCCTGATGGCTTTGTGGACAGTATGTGACTGAGAGCTTGGGGCGTTATTATGTTGAATTGTGACAGGAGTAGAATAAAGGATCCGCTGTGCTGGTCCGGCGTTGTACAGGGTATTAAAACTAACGAAGTCCTATAATTTGTACAGAGGACCCTAGCGTATTTTGATTACAACCAAAGATCATGAGATCAACTTCTAGCATATATTGAGTTTCTCCTCCGAGTTCTCTATAGTACAAACCAGCCGAAAGAGTTTGAGTTAAGGAGATTTTAGTTCTGCGAGGGTGAGCATTCTCAATCCGCATTGAAGTACACTATTTCAACTTCACCATCGTATGTGACTTCTACAAATTTGAAAATTGTTCATATTGGCAGGTCATGGATATTTTCCGTCTTGGGAGCAGCTCTCGCCATTCCAGTAGGCATTAAGAAGAAATCTCTGGCACCTCTAGTGTTCTTTGGATCCACGGGTGCCATGCTGGACATCGTCCAAAGCTTTGCAGATTGCGAAAGGGAACGAATTGAGAAAGAACGAGCAGCGGAGCTTCTTGCCAGGAAGGATCCTACCGACCTTTCTGATGAACTAGCGTCGACAGGGCATTTCTCAGACAAGCAATGATTGTCATTCCTCTCATTATTGGTGAGTAGTCTAGAAAGCAAAAGGGAATATTGAATGTCCACTCTTGATGGTATCGGTTTGCTGCTGATGTAAAATAGGAACGCCCGAATTTGCCACTTTTGGCGCTGAGCATGAGCATATTCCTATTATTAGACTCATCATATTTGTATATGTTTTTGTCGGCAAATGAAAGAGGGTTCCAAACTTTCAATTAATCAACGATTGTGTTATTTGGATACTTCAAAAATTTATGAAGTTCTAAGATTATTCGTAGGTGACTTGGAACCAACCTTTGATTAATTATTTCTGTGTTCAATACCTTAATATGTGCCAAGATTTTAGGGTGGCGATTTGGGTCATTGGCAATTACGGGTCTCCCTACCTTAAATCTTCTTTAGCATGTTCTCTGTGTTCATGAAGCCAAGTGCAGTGCCTTAGCACATTTAGAACCCTGTTGGTTTATGGACCTTTTACCTTAATGTATCCCGCAACAGGCCATTTTGGGTGCAAACGTAAGATTCTGATTCCAAATGTCAGTCTTCAGATCTTGCACTTCAAGAAGCAGTTATTCTCACCTCGTCAACAATGCAGGAAACCCACTCATGTTTCAAAGGAAGACTTGAGCCATCTGGAAAGTGCAAAATAACAAGATATTTCTCACTTCACTATAGATCCAACTTCAACTTCATTCATGTGATTTTCAAGAAAAGCCAACCCTGCCAGTCTTTTATTTCAAAACGCTGGTATAGCTTTACCCAGTGTTTGCTTAGAAACTCTGCGTTGATAACTGCGCCATCATCAACACAGCTCGAACAAAATAAAGGAAAAAATCCACGAAACTACAGTAGTCAAGTCGATCTCCCCTGCATAGATCTCTTAGAAGAGAAGGATTTGAAGGTAAGAAAGCCGACTCTTTCATTGTGTGACCGAATGTGCCGTGTGTTCTTGCAACTTGTCCAGATGAACTCCCCGATCAGTCCATTCGAGCCCGATGACGAGTGCGAATCCCCTCAAACTCGATCAACGCACTGGTGAAAAATAATCTAAAACTAAACCTAAATCTACTACATGCCTCCCATGCCTCCCATTCCACCCATCGATCATTTCCTTCTCATCGGCTTCTTTGCAGTCGGCGATAACTGCTTCAGTAACCAAGATTTCGTTAAAATGGCGCGGAAGGGGAAGGGTGATCAAAGAAGGAAATGAATGGAAAAATGGCGTTTGGAATAACACCATTTTAACTAAATTTCTCATAGTTATCATAAAACGATGAAACACTGCACACACGAACATTAAAAAAAATCAAAAAAATCAGCATACATGGTTACAGATCGCATGATGACAAGCTCAGACACAATCCTCATTACCGAAGATTCGAAATTACTTTCATCGGAGACACCTAATCGCCTACTAGTATTGTCCTACCCCAAATGGATCAATGTTTTTTATCCTTCAGCGTCATTGACCAAAATTTCGTTTTAAAAATTGCGGTATTCCACAAACTTGGCACTTTTATGTTTACTTAGACCGTGCGGTCCAAGTCTAGGTTCCAGTCCTAGACTTCAGAAATTAAGAAGGAAATGAATGGAAAAATGGCGCATGGATTACCACCACTTTTACGAAATTTCCCATTCATGGGAACACATATACTAATGCTCCACGCGCTAAGACTTACGGAGGGCTGACTGTACTAGTCGTCCGCTACTAATTCCCGGAACTTCCATTCTCGTAGAAGTGTTTTTCTGGAGCTCTGTGCAACGTAAACGATCTGCTATAAGTGCTGTTGTCCGAAGACAGGAGGGTGTGAGGCTTGAAAGTGATTGCTTGAGCTTTTCTTGTGACTGTCAGTGTTGTTTTGTAGCTGTTTGCTAGATTTGTGTGCGTGTGTGCGTGCGTCTGTGGTCGCCTGTAAAGATGTTCCATCGGAGTCACGATTCGGAGGTCCAGGAGTTTCAGGTGTACGAGATGAACGAGAAGGATAGAGGAAGCCCCGTGTTCTTGCCGTTTGGGGGACGCAAAGATGCCACCTCTGGTACACATGTTAACGGCCTCGGAGACCTTGTGCCGCTCAGTAACAAGGTTGGTTGGGAGCTAGTCGTAAAGCCTATTTTTGTTATTGCTGCAACGATAGAGGATAGTCTTGCAAGCAGGTGTAGAAGGAGTGCGCTTTCATTCGAAGTTCACTCAAACATACAAGTACCGTTAGGACTAAAATTTGCACACTTGTGTCGGTGATGACCTGCACTGGAGAATCCATAGTAGAGGGTCCAACTCTCTTGAGATCAAAATACTCTCCCTCTGAGTCTTATCAAAATTTACTCTTTTCTCACGGAAATCGTTCAGAGTGGGGAGGTTTTACGCGTCTAACAATTGTATGCACAGTAGAGAATTCCATTTCTATTCAAAGATGAGTGGCCTTGGAAGTTCGCCAATTCATGCTCAGTAAATCCAACAACTTACTAATTGGAGCCCAACCAGTAGATGAGAATCTCTTGTGAGCAGACGTCGGTATAGGGGAGAGAATGAGGCTCCTAACGGTTACACTGGAAACTTTCTAAGTATTCTGCACTGCATCACCATACAATTAGTCTACATCGTGAGTATGAAACAGATCTCAATGAGTTCTGAAGTTTGAGATTATATAGCAATTTGTGATTCCGGTTCCTTTGCTGATGTGTGTTTTTGTTTTCAGTTGTACGATGGATCGCTTACGACGCGGCTAGGCATCACGTCCGGCTTGTGTACTCTCATCTCGCACAACGCCGAGAAGAAAGGGGATCGGTACGAGGCTTTGGTTAGTTTCTACCTCGGCGACTATGGCCATATCTCCATGCAGGTAATCACTGACATATGGGTAGAAAGCCAGGATGGGAAATTTCATTAAATGGCGGTATATATTCCGTACGCATTTTTCCATTCATTTCCTTCTTCAGCTCTAAAGTCTAGGACGGGTATAGATTTGAGACCGCATGGTCTAAATTTAAAAGTGTCAAGTTTGTGGAATACCGCCATTTTAACGAAATTTTGGTTTCAGGCCTTACGGTAGTTACAGGATACTGGTTGGGGTGTCTCTACCTTTAGGTTTTATCTTGTTTTGGAAGATTATTGCACTAGCCTGACGTGGATATCCAAGTTTGGGCTGCTTTCCAGGGGGCTTACATCACCTACCAAGACACCTACCTGGCCATCACGGGAGGCTCAGGAATATTCGCCGGGTGCTATGGCCAAGTGAAGCTGCAGCAGCTCATTTTCCCCATCAAGCTGCACTACACGTTTTACTTGCAAGGCATTAAGAAGCTTCCGGCAGCCCTTACGAAGAAACCCGTGGAGCCCTCTGTCTCTGTGGAGCCGTGCAAGGAGGCCAAGGAATGTCACCCCGACCATTGTGCGCCCAGTTTCACCAACTGATGCAGACCAGTGGTCTTTCCATTGATGTTTCGGGTCTTGAGAGTAGAATTGAAGGACCAAGTGGAACAAACGGCCTTGAGGATCACTGGTGTTTTTTATGTAGCCGGCTCGATTTTATTTCCTGTTACGAGTTTGCAAGGATTTGTAACATTAGCTCATGAGCAACATGGTGTAGTATCCGTTATGGGATCGCTCTTTACATGTTAATCAGAACTGCTGGCTGGCACACTTCAAATTTGAGAGAGTTGTTGCGTACAATGTGTTACGGAATTTGCATTACTTTTGATGAAATGCTGAGTGATTTGAAGGGAGGATCACTTGCTTTTCATCAGTTTCACTTTGTTATTATTTGTGGTGCCCTACATTCCTCACCGATTGAATCACGAATTGACCACGGTTGTTCAGATGCGTGCATTTGGAAGGAGTGCAAGAAGCGTGTGCTGGTAGAAAATTCCAATTCAAAATTCATTGTTTAACACGACTAGTTCGCTTCCCAGCCTCAAGTACACTTTGTTTTGGACTACCATGAGTATAGGATGTACCTGACTCTATGCAAGTATGCAGCGTACTTTGCAGAATGGGACTGTATTGTCTACACTTTGAAATCCTTCTTCATTGCTTGCGGATGTGCTTCGTTATGTATTGATGTTGTGTCCCACTGAACTATACACTCTGCTCCCTGTTTCCTTTTCTGCCACAGCTGTTGCGCAGTCCATGTTCTTTCAGAAGAGCAGCTTCTGCAGGTGCAACTTTGTCTGCCTTGGGCCTGCCTGAGGGCCTTTTCTCTTGCAACTCTGGTCTGTCCGAACTATCCATCGGAGGTCCCAGATGTGATTTTCATGATTTGCGGTTGCTAAGAGCATTGGTAAATGTCCTTAAAATTCAAATTTTGCACATAGAAGCTTTGAGAGCCACATTTGTGAACATTGGATCCAAGTGCATTGAAATTAGGCATGGAATGATGTTAAAGTTCACTCATGAAACAGAGGAGTGACAACACAATATAACATTATTCAAGAAGGCAGAAGCTTCCCTTTTATAAAAAAAATGCAAAGGTACAGTACTTTACAAATGTTGAAACTTCAACAAAGACTGCTCAAGTGGATTGACATTATTGGTATTGAAGAAGCATGTGGGAGAAAAAACATACGTACAATGCAATCATAGAACCATGTGGGAGAAGACAACACACACATGTACGGTCACCAAGCATGTGGGACAAATATCTATAGTGAAGATTCACTTGCATTTCTTATATCACTTTCTTTTTTTGCATGAACCCTGAAGACACTCTGCTAACATTGTCCAATACTGTTATGTGGACATCTTCGATCATATCTTGCTCATTTGCAAATTGATCATAACTTTGTTCCATCCAATTGTCATTTCAAAATAGAGCATTATTCAATTATGTTACAAGGACCTCTCCATTCATAACCTTGCTCATTTCTATTAATTCTAGATATTGAATACATAGAAAAAGAGTATACATTTGCTTTGATAATACTAGGTAAGGTTTATTATTAACCCCTAAAGTCCTATTCATGGTGCATATAGGGAGAGAAAATGGATTTCAAGTAGATTTCCTATGAACGCAATTTTTGGCAAAAGTTTTTGGATTTTTTTTATAAGATAGAAAAACTTGTTAGCTTCATGGAAATATAACTTTTATTTCAATTGGTGCCCTAGAGCAAAAGAAATTTGTTTCTCATAGCTTGTATTTTTGTCTACAAGGAAAGCTTTGATTGATTCTATTTGGACTTATGATGTAAAAGTTATAGATCATCTTGTTTTGCATTCACTTAAAAGATCTTCTTGAAAAATTAACATATAGGACTGGTTTTTGAGCTCATTTTTCATATTTCTTCAAAGCAAAAAGTTCTAAAGGATTAAATTAAATTTTTAGAAAAATCTATCTATTAGAATTAGTAAATTCTAATCCCATCTTAGAGCTATTAATAATTTAGTTTTTTCTTGTATCCTATATCTATTTCTATTTTATAAATTTTTAAAGAATAAAAATCACTTCTTTTTTTCATTTTTTTCCTTGAAATTTCAACTCAATTCTTCATGATAATTTTATTTTAATTCAAAATATATTGTGCAAAATTTTTAAATGAAGACGATTCAAATTTTAATAAACTATTTTGCCATGGTGCCAAAATAACCATGTTTTCTTCACTTTGAACGCATTTATCTTGCAATCTATCTAGTCAAACTTTTTGAATTTTTTTCACACATTCTCATACTAGTCTATTGCAAGACCCTACGGTTAGATGTGCAAAAATGCCATTAAATTTTTTTTTCTCTTTGCATTAGAAATGGCAATTTTGAGGGGGGAGGGAGGGAAGGGGGGGGGGGAGATTGACAAAAAATTGACAAAAAATAGGCCTTGGGACTTTAAAAGTTAAGACAAATGTATTAAATTTGATTGTGACTTGTTACTTATCTATAGAAAAGAGATACTCTGCAAATTTTCACATATTAAGGTACTAATATGATGAAATATGTAGAGACTTATTTGCTGTGTGACAGTACGTTTTCACTCGGACTCCATCTCTCGATAAGAGATGAAGCTGCCTACGTACCTCAGGCTCAAAATCACATTACTTCTGAATAGCCTAAGGATCAGAGTGATGATACGTAGTTCTGGCTGAGAAGCAACGCGACTCCTCAGAACCTCAACCTTTAAGAGGTACAACCTTAACCTTGAAGAGGTACGAACTAGTGGTATGAAACGGCAGTATACTGACCGTATCCGCATACGTAGCCAAGCTACCTGACCATTGACCAGGTCTCGACACTCCCCCTCTTGGCGGAGGTGGGATGCCAGAAAACCGGTTCTGTTTGACCTAATCGCAAAGTATCGTAGTTTTTCAAAATCCTGTCACTAGTCGTTATGAACTAAGTTGTGTCTTTTCCTTTCGGACTTGTGCTAACGATCGCATCTTCATTGACAACATATGTTTGTGATGGGAAGATGGTGGTAACGTTTTTGTAAACAAATCAGCGATGTTCTCGGCAGAGGTAATCTTCTCGATAAATATGGTGCCGATTTTTGTTTGCTCAGCAGCATAGAAGATTTTCGGTGTCAAATGCTTCGTATTGTTGGATTTAATGAAACCTTCTGACATCTGGTGCCGGCAGGCGTCATTATCCTCGAAGATCTTCATAGGTTTTATATCAATCTCGAGATTTGCTAACGTTTTTAGGCTTGATGACATATTTCGCAGCCAAACAGCTTCCTTGGTGGTGTCAAATAAGGCGATCAATTCAGCATGATTTGAAGATGTTGCGACTGTGGGTTGTAGCTTCGAACTCCAGGAGATCGCTGAATCAGCCATAGTAAAAACGTAGCCGGACTGCGACCTTCCTTTCTCAGGAGCCGACAGGTACCCGGCATCTGCATAACCTTTAATCGGTTGGAAATTTCTTTCAAAAAGAATGCCGTAGTCTCTGGTCCCGTTCAAGTAACGTAGCATATGTTTTACTCCGCGCCAGTGTCGTTTAGTCGGTTCCGCGCTATGTCTTGACAATAAATGAGTTGAGAACTTCAGGTCTGGTCTTACATTTAGCGATAACCAAGACATTGACATTACAGCGGTAATATATGGGTACTCCGAAGAGAGTATCTCTTCATTGTCTCGCAACGGACCATACTCGTCTTGATCCGTTTTTAGGGTTCTGACCGTTAAAGGTGTGGAGACTGGATGAGCCTCTGACATCGCGAATTTCTCGAGAAGTCTACTTGTATATGAAGTCATATGCAAGAATACAGAGCCGTCCTCAAAATGCTCTAGTTCCACGCCTAAGCATCTTGGAGTTCGTCCATAGTCCTTGACTTTGTACTTGTGTTTCATCAGGTCAACAGTTTTCTCGACTGCTGCCCGAGTGCCGAAGATATTTAAGTCGTCGACATAAATTGCGATCAGCACAAGGTGCTTTCCTCTGCGGTTCACAAATACACAAGGTGTGTATTTATTTGCTTTAAAACCCTGTTGGATCAGATAATCCGTTAAATTCTGGTACCATAGTCGTCCAGACTGTTTCAAGCCATAAATGGCTTTCTAGATCCTTACAACTTGACCCAGTTCTCTCTTTCTCTTCCTAGAGATGATATTCAGATTTTCAAGATTGGTAGGATCTGAGGAGGGGGCAAACGTCACACGTTTATGGCCCTTTCCCAAATCCTGCGTTTTCTTGTCGACTAGCTCTGTTTTTGCTCTCTGGGACTGTCCCGAGTTGCCCATATCCTGCATTGAGCTCTCTTTTGTCGAGTTGATGGATTCTACCCCTTCGGGGAGCTCCATATACATTTCTTTGTCCATCCTGCCATACAGGTAGGCTGTGACAATATCTAACAGTCTAAATGAGAGTCTTTCCTGCACAGCCAGAGCTATTAGGAATCTGAATGTAATTGAATCCATTACTGGGCTGTAGGTGAAATCATAGTCAATTCCAAACTGTTGAGTAAAGCCCTTCGCAACTAAGCGTGCTTTATAGCGGATTATCTTTCCTTCAGAGTCTCTTTTCTTTGCAAAAACCCATTTAGAACGAATGGGTTTCATATCAAGTGTCTTAGGCTGCGGCACCCCAAAGACTTGTCTTTCTTTCATTGAATTCATCTCATCTTGCATTGCACGTTTCCAGTGCGGCCATTCTACTGATCTCTTTGCTTGTGGGACCGTTTTTGGTATGTCAGGGTTTTCTAAAATAGCATTGACGGTGTGCACCATCAAGGCTTCATTCTTACAAATGGTTCGTCTATCCCAGACGTGATCACTGAGTGCTACATCCGTTGCTTCTTCGAAGCTAGGCTGGTTAGTTGCTACTCCCCTTGGACCTTGTGTTACTCCCCCTGTCTCCGGCAATGCCCCCCCAGTAATATGTGGTGCTCTCCCTAAATTCTTTGGCTTATTTTTAGACCCTAAAGGACGTCCCCTTTTTCGTCGAATTTGAGAGACGTTCGCCGGTGTATTATCTGGTAGTATTCGTGCTGGAGTGTATTGGACTTGGGTGTAGGGGGTTTTTACAATATCAGGTGTGTCAGCAAAAGCATCAGGTAGCTTGCGAGCAAGTTCTCGCAGCCTCAGTATTCGTTGCACTTCCCCATCGCAGCGATAATCTGGGCTGTCGTCAATTGTCGCTGTATGCCAATTAATGTCTAAAACCGTGGCAGGCAGCTGTTCTTTGATTTCCATGAATGGAAAATGTTGTTCATCAAAATGGCAGTCTAGAAACCTTGCCCTAAATAGGTCTCCAGTTTTTGGTTCTATATACTTTATCAGGGAATTACCTACGTTCCCAACGTAGATACCCTGCTTCCTCTGAGGTCCAAACTTTTTCCTTTTCGTGGGGTCAAGCGGCACCTCAACAGAACATCCGAATTTCCTTAAATGTTTTATATCCGGTGCATTTCCCGTCGCTAACTGATGTGGACTCATCTTATTTCCTGCAGATGGGCGGTATCTAATGAGATCAGCAGCATGCATTACTGCGTGGCCCCAGGCCGTTAAAGGTAAGTTGGACTTGAGTAGCAGAGGACGAGCTATCCATTGTATTCTCCGAATTAAGCTTTCGGCGAGTCCATTCTGAAAATGGACTTCTGGTAGTGCTACTTCAAGTGTTATACCTTGTGCTGTGCAATAATTTTGGAATGTTTTAGACGTAAACTCACCTGCCCCATCAACTCGAATGTCCCTGACACCATTATCTGGAAATCTAACTTGCATCCTGATTAACTGTATCAACATCTTCGCGAAAGCGTGATTCCTTGTTGACAACAGGTTGACCTCACTCCACCTTGAGGTGGAGTCTATCATCACCATAAAGTACCTAAATGGTCCTGATGGTGGTGATATCGGGCCACATATGTCAACCTGAATGCGATTGAGGAAAGGTTTGAGCTCTTTATCTTTTATTTCTTTTGCTGGACGTAGTATGAGTTTGCCCCGAGAGCATGCCAGGCATGACTCGGGTAGCCTTGATGAAATTTTGATGTTTCCCGCTGTCGATTTTAATATATTTTGCAGCATTCTCGTTGAGGGATGACCCAGGCGGTCGTGCCAAAGTCTGCCATCATCAGTGATCTCTCCTGTAAGTGCAATAAACTCGTTGGTTGCTATTTCAAATTCGATAAGGCCATTGTCAGTATAATAAAACTTCTCTGCACAATTTCCATGTTCGTTCGTAAGGGTCTTGAACCTTTCCCCTGTCGTGAATATGTGTGTGTTGATCTCATAGCCACTGTTAAACACATCATTCTCGCATAAAACTTGTCTTCTTGCCGTCGGAATAAGAAGAGCTCTTTCAGCATAGATGCGAGTGCCTCCAGGTAAAATAAACGTAGCTGGTCCTGATCCACGTACAATGAGATTTAAACCACTCATCGAGGCTATCTTATAGTTTTCACGCTGCATCTTCGTGAAGTATTTGGCACTTGTGACGACTGTAATTGTCGCTCCTGAATCAAGTAGCATCATTGATCTATTTGTCCGCTGTTGCTGTTCAAATACTGCATTTGTCTCCTCAACGCGAACCTGGTCCAAATAATTATATTCATCTTCGTTTTCAGTACGTTGCTTTTTATTTTTGTTCTTGTCATTACTGATTTTCTTAGTGCCTCTCCAGGGTGACAAATTATTTTCTCTTCGGTATTTATCAACAATGTCCTTTGGTGTTCGACAATCTCGTGCGAAGTGACGTTTCTTGCCACATCTGAAACACTTCCCAAAGGTTTTTGATTTATTCTTCCTTATATTATCCTCATCTTTCTTACCAGGGGTCGCGGATCTCCGAGCCCTCTTCTCTTGTCGTTTCCACGGTTTTCTTCTTCTGTTTGGATCCTGCTGCTTTTCTCTTGTGTAATTCAATTCTGGGGTCGCTATAGTCCCAGCAGGTCTTTGTTTTGCCAATTCTTTTGCAACATTGTTGAATTTCTCATTCTCAGCCAGGTAAATGAATAGGTCTCTTGAGTTCTTATATTCTCTTGCTAGCAATGACTCTCGAAGTCCCATCCTTTCGGGTCCCATTGTCGATAATGTCTTGAATATTATGTCTTCTTCTGTTACTGGCCTCTTACAATATGCTAGCTTTGCTGTCAGTTTAAATAGCGCTGCTTTATAATCATCAAGTAGGTCAAAATCCATATGACGAAGACTTAACCATGCTTGCCATGTTTCAGGATATGTAATTTCACGCATGGCTTCAAAACGGGATTGAATCTCTTCCCAGAGGTCGCATGGTGTATCATGATGATACATTTGAAGGGCTAGATCGTCTTTGAGTCTTAGACGGATTGCTAAGGTAGCTGTGTCTTTCTGCATTCGATCATAATCTGCTTCGGACTTTCCAAAAATCAATGTGGGATCTTCTTCCTTTGCCTTCCTCCGTCTTTCTACTTCAGCCGGTGTTGGTGGGCGAGTTGTTATACCCTCTAAGCCTTTACTAGAAAGGTATTGACGCATATTCGTCATCCACATTATGTCATTTGTCCCGTCCTCTTCCAATGGTTTGAAACCTGGTTCTGCAGGTATTCTTGGATAGACAGATTCTGTTTGTAAGGCCATCGACGCTCCTTGTTTTTAAATTTCGTTCAAAACTTCTCTTTTCGCTCTGCGGCGAGCAGTGCTGATAACGTGACAGTACGTTTTCACTCGGACTCCATCTCTCGATAAGAGATGAAGCTGCCTACGTACCTCAGGCTCAAAATCACATTACTTCTGAATAGCCTAAGGATCAGAGTGATGATACGTAGTTCTGGCTGAGAAGCAACGCGACTCCTCAGAACCTCAACCTTTAAGAGGTACAACCTTAACCTTGAAGAGGTACGAACTAGTGGTATGAAACGGCAGTATACTGACCGTATCCGCATACGTAGCCAAGCTACCTGACCATTGACCAGGTCTCGACACTGTGGACCTTATACAATAGAACTTCTTTAAAGTGAATTTTTCTAAAGCAATGACCTCTCTAAAGTGATGGAGCATTGATTGTTTGGTCCCGCACTAGGCCCAATCCAAGAATAACACATCAAAGATTTTTCTTGATATTCTTGAGCCTAGGGATTTGAGTCTGGTCTTGCCGTCCTCGGGCTATCTATTTAGAGAAGTTCTATTGTAGTCCTGTCCTGTTAGAAACTAAATTAGGCATTCTATCATTTACTTCCAAAACCTCTTCACAATGTTTCACCCGTCTCACTTTTTAATCCCTAAAGGACCAAATAGCATTTTGGGGCAATATAGTATTTTCAGTCATCCATTTACGAATAAAATTTTCATTTTTTTGGTTTGAAATTTTTAAACAATATGTGGTCAAGGAGTAGCTTTAAGGCGCACCAATTTTTATAACTTTAGACTACATGGTTAAAAGATTATTGTATGATATGTAGTTTTTTCAAGATCATAGGCAACCCAAGCAAATCAAAGAAAGTATATATTTTTTTAAATAAAATTTTTTAATTGTTTTTTAACATTTATATATTATATGGAAAGAAAATATGTATTTAGAAAGAGTTAAATATACTTCTTTTAAAATCCAAGCATCATGATCTTGCAATTTTTTATTCTAAAATTTAAGAAGCGTATATTCTAACAAGTTAGCTCAAAAATCCTATATTTGGATTTAATAAAAAATAAATATAGATGAAGATTTTAGCTTTGCTCTGGAGACTAGTATTTTGTAGTGGTTTTGAACCTCTAAACATGAAAGAACTTCAAGGGTTAATTTCATCACGTTGAGGTTTGGTTGTGAGGCCATTCTTGTATGCTTTGTTGAAATGTTAAATCAATATCAAAGCAGCCTGAGTCTAGTAATTTTCTATGATTTTTGTGAAGTAATATATATTAATAGATTAGAGAATCAAAGAAATGTAGGAGTGCATGTGGATGGGTGGTGCTAGGTCCAAGCAGGTTGTTGTACATAATTTTCTTTCCAACTCAAATTTCATTTTTTAACACGACTAGTTCACTTTCCAACTTCAAGTACACTTTGTTTCAGATTGCCATGAGTAAGTATGTAGTTGACTGTACATTTCACAAGAACTTTGCAAATCGGGCTGTATTGTGTACCTTTTGAATTCCTTCTTCATTGCTTGCAGATGTACTTCAGTATATACTGATGTTGTATCCCACTGAACTATATCCTCTACTCCCTGTTTCCTTTCTGACTCACTCAGCAGTTGCACAGTCGATGCTCTTCTGCAGGTGAAAGTTTGTCTACCTGGGGCCTGATGGCCTTTTCTCTTGCAACGCTGGTCTGTTTGAACTACTATCGGTAGTGCCAGAAGATTCATGGTTGCTAAGAACATTGCTAAATGTGCAAAAACCAAATTTTGCACATAGAAGCTTTGCTAGCCACATTTGTGAACATTGGATGCAAGTGCATTGAAGTAAGGCATGGAATGATGTTAAAGTTCACTCACGGAACAGAGGAGTGACATCATAACATTACTCGAGTAAAATACTCTACAAATGATAGAGGTTGAAAATTCAACAAAGAGCTCAAGAGGAGAAGCTACATTGAAGAAGCATGTGGGAGAAATTGTACACATGTACAATGCAATCAAGAAGCTTGTGGGACAAATATCTATAGTGAAGATGCACTTGCATTTCCTATATCATTTTTTTATTTTGGCATGAACCCTAAAGACAGCTTGCTAACTGATTGCTCAATATTGTTATATGGACATCTTAACCCCTAAAGTTCTGAGGCCTATTTTCTGCCAAAAAACATTCAAAACTGCCATTTCTATAGCAAAGAGTAAAAAAAAATTTAATTGTTTTTTTTATCACATCTAACCATAGGATCTTACACCTAATTGGTATGAGAATGTGTGGAAAAAATTTCAGAATTTTTGACCACACAGATTGCAAGATATCTGCGTTTAAAGTGGAAAAAACAAGTTTTTCAGCACATTGCGGGACCAGATTTTTTGACTTTAAACATTTTTAACTTAAAATTTTTGCACTATAGCGTTTTGAGCTTTAAATCTTTATAGTGGAGAATTGAGTTGAGAGTCTAGGAAAAAAAAAAATTCAAAAAAACTTAATTATCATTCTTAAAAAAATTGTTAAGTAGAAGTAGGTACAAGATAGAAGGAAAATCTAAAATATTCATATATTTTAGATGGAATTAAAATGCGCTAATCCCAATGGTGAGATTGTTCTAGAAAGTAAAATAAACCATTCCAAAAAAAAAAATTGAAAAATTACAAAAATTGCATTCCAAAATGCATCCTACAAGTTATTTTTTTCAAGAAGATGCTCTAACTGCCCGAAAAACAAGAATGTCCATAACTTCCTCATAACGAATCCAAATGAGATGAATCAAAGCTTTCCAGATAGACAAAAATATAATCTATGAGAAAAAAAATACTAAAAAAAAAATTCAAAATTTTGCAAATATTTTTTGCTGCCCCCCGTCCCCACGCATTCCAAGAAATGGCATAATTTCTCGCTCAAAGGTCCAATTTCAATTTTTTTTTTCTGCCACGTATCTCTCTCAATTCTTCATGTTCACAAAAAGTTTCAAAAAATTAGGAGAAAATTTCAGCCCGTAGGTACCTGCCCGAAGTCCCATTTGTCCCCCGAACGGACAATGGTCCTTTAGGGGTTAAATCATAACCTTGCTCATATGCAAATTGATCATAACTTTGTTCCATCCGTTGACTTCAAATAGAGCATTGCTCAATAATGTTACAAGGACCTCTCCATTGATAACCTTGCTCATTTCTATTGATTTTATATATTGAATCAATAGAAAGAGAGTATACATTTGCTTTGATAATACCATGTAAAATTTATTATTAAGACTGTAAATGTATTAAGTTTGATTGTGACTTATCACCTATCCATAGAAAAGGGATAGTCCACAAATTTTCACATATTGAGCTACTAATACAATAAAATATGTAGTAACTCACTCAAATACTATTGTCGTTGTGTGAATCAATTATATGTAGCATTCTATTTCCGGTTTATCTTTGGACTACCTACATTGATTTGTCCTAATAGTGAGAAGGGAAATTAGTGTGACCTAGAAATTTAGTGTCATCACAAAAAAAAAAAAAATTTGAAAATTGGTACAATATAATACAGGAATATATCCAACCTGCACTATTTTCAAAACAGTGTGCCTTTGGTAGACACGCACTAGGAGGGCAAAACAGTGTGGTTGAGAGCCGCAACGTTGGGAATATAAGATCACATAACCCGTAAAAGTCTTTAGCAGACTAAATCATGGACAGACACCAAAGAGAAGAACGGTGCCAGCGTTCTTCAATCATCTGAATTCATTTGCGAAGAATCACAGCTAGAGACTCAACAATCGAAAGGTTAAAACTGAAGAGTCAACCATGTTTCAATGAAATTGACCTTCATCTGTGAAAACTTTCATTTTGTAATCTCACACGATGCACAAAACTGCGAAGCTGAACACCAACTTCCGATATTCACAGTTGAAGAGCCCAACACGAACCGCCGCCCATGCCAAGGACTGACTCTCATGTCATCCAAGCATGACCACATCAGCTTTGGGTAATCACTGGTATACAGTAACCTCATTTCTAAACTCTAGTACATCATTTTTCAGATTGCAAATAATGAAGTTATTAATTAAGAACTAGGCAAACTGCACAGCATGCGTTTGAATTTATCAAAGCATACCATGTACTTCAAAATCGAGAATATATGACAAGATCGTGATCCAAGTGCAGAAAGATCGCAGACTGTGCCCATTACTGTTCTTCATCTGAAATATTGCGAACTGAAGAATAAGAGCTAAGTGCTCAACAATTGAGAGATTGAAAATGACGAGTCCTTTAGTCATGTTTCCAATAATTCAAATTTCATATCCAAAAAAAGATTCTCTGAAGTCTCAGATGCTCAAGCTGCGGAAGCACGTTCATCGTCCTCGCATTCACTAGTATATAAGCCAAACACTAAACGCCACCCCACTCTCTGGACTCTCACATTAACTTTGTACCCCGCTTTGTACACTCACCGGTATATATACAGTAAATTACATTCCGAAAGTCTACTGGCTACACGTACATCGTCTGATGCATGCTAGATTGCATATATTTCTAACTAAGAACGAAACAGACAGAACTCCATGCGTTCGACTTAGGGTCAAGCATAGCATGAGATTCAAACGGATTCAAGAATGATAACATTCTGCTCCACCGGCGCGCGTCCCACACGCAGATGATTTGCCGCGAAGGCCTCATCAGTGTACCCGATGGCCACGCCACAAATGATAACCAACTCCGGCGCAATGTCGAGCTCTTTCCTAATAACATCGGGATACGCCGCCAAGGAAACCTCACAGCAGCTGCCAAGGCCACGAGCAGTAAGCGCCAGCAGCAGCGTCTGCACATACATTCCCACGCTCATCGAATCCGCTCTTCCTAAATCCTGATGAATACATACAATGGCCACGACAGGCGCCCCGAAAAACTCCCAATTCCGAAGCTTAACCGCCGCCCGCGCCTCCTTGTCCTCCCGCCTGATCCCCATGGCGCCATACAACACGTCCCCGAGCTCCTGCCGGTAATGCTTGAACTCATCCGGCAGTACCGATATCACAGGCGGCACGCGCTTGGCCTCAGCAAGAAGCGCTTCCCTGAGCCTGTCGCGACGGGCGCCGTCCGCGATAACAATGTGCCATGGCTGGATATTGGATTTCGAAGGCGCGCACTGCGCAAGGGAGAGCGCTTCCGTGAGCAATTTGCGCGGCACAGGCGTCGACAGGAACTTCCGCGTCGAGTGGCGAGCTCGGATAGTTCCCTCCAAGTCGTAATGCTCGGACGCCATCGCCATCGCCAACCACAACTCCAAACCCTTTTAACAAGAAACCCAGAAAAACGTCGAATTCATGCAGAGCTTGTTCGCGTGCAAATTGAGTACAATTTGTGCAGCCATGGAGACTAGCTTTATATATGCTGCACTCATGTGCTTGAGAAGCAGCTTCTCAGTCGGGAATCTACCGGTAACTATATATTATCTTTTTATGACTGGATCGATGCTCCTTGTGAATAGTTTCTGAAAATCAAACTTCACGTAAACTTCACGTAAACTTCAAACTTCACGTGAACTTCACGTAAACTTCAAACCAGTACGTTTCTGCGTAAGTTTCTATCTGCGCGAGTTTCTGTTGTTTCAGTCAGTACAGCGGAAGTTGCGGACGTAAGTGCGGGGACTGTCTGGGGATTTGCGGTCGAGGCAATGGGTTTGAATCAGTTCCTGTGCTCGCCATCGCCATCGCAATATGCAGTATCCTTGCAAACAAAGCAGATTGCTGTCATGCAGACAGCAATACAACACTGTGACTTTATGGACACATTATTAAGTTAGCTGTCCGTTAGTTTGGAACGAAGTGATGCGCTTCTGCGGAGTTGCTTTTGCTTTGCTTGAAAGCCATGAAAGGCTGGGGTGAGGGGCCTTGGCCCTCTTTTTTTTAAAAGTACAAAGCAAATCAAAGGAAGATGGGGGGCACAGTGCCACACTCCATCTCCCGAGGTACACATTAGAGAAAAAATCAGCCCTCCGGAGGACCCTGAAATTTACTTTTTTTTTGCCAAAAAAATAGTTTTTCCCCTATTTCCGCCCGGCAGAAACTGCAGCAGAACTGGCGCAGGAACCGAAAATTACTAGTAAAAAAATATATATTAAAAATAAAAAAATAAAAAAAATAAAAATCGCGATTTCGGCGAGCAGTCAGCCAAGCTGACTGCTCACCGCAGGACAGTACTGGAGTGATAGGCCAAGCTTTTTAATAGCTTGGCATGTCACTCCGGAGCAGCCCTCCGGAGGGCTCATTTTTTCTCTAATGACTCCACTCCGCGTTAAAATTTAAAATCATTTTGAATACAACTTAACTTATCCTTGTTCTTGATGACCAAATGGAAGTGTTTCCAAATAGCCATGTCTGCATGTAGTGTAGAGATCCGTTGCTTTTGTTTTGAATGGGGTATTTTTTCTGTTTTATTTTCTGGTATTAGGTGCTGCTGGTTTGTAGAAAATTAATGTTTTCTAGGGTTTTTTGGGTGTGTGTGGACTGTCTGAAGTGTGGAAGTTGCTGATGTAAGTTCTAGAGATGTGGGATTGGACTTTCATTGATGTTGGGAATTGACTTTGGAAATTTTGGAATATATGTAACTAAAAGTGGGTACCCCAAAACCGCCACTATTTGTTATTGTGCCTAGTTACTATTAGTAGAATAGTCAAATTTCCATATTTTCTTCTTGTCGAGTGAAAAGAAGGTCCAATGCACCAAAGAACGCAACATTTGGAAACCATATTCAGAAGTTATGAATTGTCAAAGTTTTTTTAGATAGATGTTTTAGAATTGTTTCTTCAACATATGTACATATTGATTTTGGAAATGTACACAAAGTGATGATGGTGATTTTGGGGAGGGTGGTCTTGTCTAACATAAATTTGGGTCTCGGCGTCGTATAGGACATCTCACATTGCCCTTATTTGCATGCACCCCTTGAAGAAGAAAAATTGTTTCTTCAAAGAAATTGACCTTCTTCTACCCGCACTGGCCCCTCCTATATGCACCTTTACTTACATGCATCTTTTTGAGGGAGTAAAATAGATTGATCAAGGAAATTGACCTTTCTTCTTTGTGTAGTAGCTCCATGAGTGGTCACTCCTTCCACGGTCATTGATACATGCATGTGCCCCTTCAAGAAAAAAAATTGTTTGTTGAAGGAGACTGACTTTCTTCAAGTCAATCATTTTACATTTAAATGTCAAAAAGAGTGTAAAAAACGATCTTCTTTCTGATAATGTAGATTGCACCCTCCAAAGTTTTTTAACCTAAATAAGTGTAGATACACACCACTGATGATTTAAGAACAAAAATCTAAAAATGTCAAAGATGTCATTTATGATAATTTAATAAGTAGTAAGAATTGAATCAATACAAGTGTGTGTGTGTGTGTGTGTGTGTGTGTGTGTGTGTGTCTATATATATATATATATATATATATATATATATATATATATATATATATATATATATATAATTTATTTATTTATTTTCTATTTTTAACTTGGTTTAAAATTAGAAATGTGATCATAGTAATTGGAAGTATATTAGAAATCTCTTTAAATAGACACTATAAATTTTGGATTTAAAAATTGGACAACTCAAATAGAACCTATTGAAACAAGCAAAAAGACAAGAATGAATTTGCCATAGTCAAGTATGCTTTAAGAAAGAAAATCTACGGAAATTGCCCTAGAAATAGCAAGGCAAACTACAAATATTTGCTCTACTATAAACAATTGAACAAGGATTGCTTCTCACTTAAATTACTACATTAGGATTCCTTCTTTAACCCCTAAAGGACAATTTCTATGACCATTTAATAAAACTTGAAAGTCCTTCAATCTATATACCCCAATTTCTTCTCTATTTATGAATGACTTTTTTTAATTTTATTTTTGAAAGGTGAAATAACATGTCTAATAAAATTTCAATTTTTTGTGTAAAATTTTTAAATTACAATGAATTTATATAGAAAACATAAAGAAAATTCATAACAAAAACAAATCAAGTTCAAAAAGTCTAAAATTTTTGGATTAAAAATACATTACAATGTACATAGGAAATTTCCAAAACACTCCATACTTAGAAACATGGTTATAAATACTCAACTTCAAGCCTCACGAGAATGTTTATTTGAAGTAATTATACAAAATTTCCAAGTAGAGTAGAAACTACACTCGAAAGCTTCATTTTGTTATTTTTGCTCAAAAGCAAAAATAAACACATTTAGAATGTCAAAATCAAGTCATCGGGAAAAAAAGCTCAACGAAATTGAAATACACTAGATACTGTATTATTTCTTTGATAAACTACCGGTACCCATATAAATAAATTTTAAAAAAGAACCTCAAATGCCTTGAAGTTAATTCAATGATGCAAATATAGCATCAATAAAGTTGCACACAAAAAATTGGATGAAAATCATACATTCCTCAATATGTACAGTGCCCACTAGAAAGTAAGGTAACCCCAATTTCGCCTTGGAGGTGTATCTTTCAAAATTTGCCCTTTTCATACCTAATTTTTAAAACTAACTTATTGAATTTATGGTTTTATGCAGTCTTCATCAACATGCCAAATTTCAATTTCAAAAAATAAATTTTTTATTTTTGGTGAATTATTTAGTGAGTTTTTGATTGTGTTACAAAATAATTGGTTGAAAAATATTTTTGATGAATTTTTAAAATTTTATTGTGCAAATATTTAAGAAACATCAATGTACACATTTCACTTTTAGTGAAAACTTACATTACCTAGGAAAAATTTTACACTATAGAGAATTCAATGTCAAAGGGTCACTAATATAAAATTTGCACAAGAAATTTGTCTAAATTATAATTTGGTTTTCACAAACCAATTGCACCATCATGCTCAAAGGTATAGAAGTAGTCATAATATAAGGTTCAACTACTAAAATATAATTGCAATTTAAAGATATCTATTTCATAAAATTTGGGAAGGCAACCCCTTGACATTAAATTCTCTTTAGTCTAAAATTTTTCCTTGCTAATGTAAGTTTTCTCTAAAAGTGAAATGTGCACATTGATGTTTCATAAATATTTGCACAATGAAGTTTAAGAAATTCATCAAAAATATTTTTCAATCAATTATTTTGTAACACATTCAAAAAATCACTAAACAATTCACCAAAAATGAATTTTCTGTTTTTTGAAATTGAAGTTTGGCATGTTGATGAAGATTGCATAAAACCATAAATTTAATAGGTTAGTTTTGAAAATTAGGTCCGAAAAGGGCAAATTTTGAAAGATACTCCTCCAAGGCAAAATTGGGGTTACCTTACTTTCTAGAGGGCATTGTACAAAGCCTAGTTAACCATCTAGAGGACACAAAACAAATTCCACGTACCAATATTTACCACATTAAATTCTTCTAGAAATTTCCTCCATTATGTAGGGATCGGAGTGAAGTGGACCCCTCACTCGGACTCCAAATCATTCAAAAGATGTATGTGAAAAAAATGCCCCCTATTTTGAAATTCAAAGGATGTATGCAAAAAAAATACCCCCTATTTTGAACCATCTCTAGGATATGTTCTAGACCTCTCCTAGCTAATTTGGGGCCTCTGATTGCAAATATGAATTCAGAATTTGCAAATTTTATCATGCCTTGCAAATAAAAAATTTCAGGGTTTTCCCTCGAGGCCGAGCGAGGGTCAGTTCACCCCGGCCATTATGGGGAGCCAAGGCTAGTCCACAGATCTTAAACTTTTCGAAGGAAAACTTCAGCCATCTGGAAAGAGCAAAACAACAAGATATTGCTCACTCCACTTTCGTCATAGTCATAGATCGAACTTTATTCATGTGATTTTCAATAAAAGTCAACCCTGATACTGATCCATCCCAAAACGTTGCTATAGATTACCCACTGTTCGTGTCAAAAAATCTCCCCCAATGCGTTGACAAACTACGCCATCATCAATGTAACTCAAACAAAAGGAAGGAAAAAAATCAACGAAACTAGTCAAACCTTTCTCCCTTGTATAAATCTCTGTAAAGGAAAGATTTGAAGGTAACAAAGCCGACTCTTTGATTACATTGTGGCCGAAATGTGCCGTGTGTTCTAGCAACTGGTCCAGATGAACTCCCCGATCAGTCCTCTCAAGTCGTAGAACGAGTGCGAATCCCCTCAATCTCAACGGACTGGTGAAAAATAATCTAAAACTGAACCTAAATCTAGTACATGCCTCCCATGCCTCCCATACCTCCCATTCCACCTCCCATGCCACCCATCATTTCCTTCTCATCGGCTTGTTTGGAATCGGCGATAACTGCTTCAGTTGTCGTCATAAGCGATGAAACACTGCACACACAAACAATGAAAGAAACAAAATAAGCATACTTCACTACAGATCGCATGGTGACAAGCTCAGAAAACAATCCACCATTTCAAAAACGGAATATACGATGCTTCACCCAAATCAACCCCATGCACTCAAGGTAAAACCTCAAGAGAGTAACCTGGCAGCATCAACGAGAGCTGTTCTGATAACCTTCACAGGGTCAATAATTCCTGCCTTCACCATGTCGACATACTCAGCTGCACATGTCAAGTACATCATCAATATCAACAATTGCGAACCATGGAAGCTCACTGGTGATTGCCGAAAAGATGTTTCCAATGCCAAGAAAACCGGAAGGAAATGGTCCCTTCATTTCAAATAAGCACAAGAAGTTTCACAATACAGGAAAGAAAAAGCCGACAGAAAAAGAAAGGGGACCAACCTTTAGCAGCATCGTAACCAATATTCAGGTTCGTTTGTTCCAACAGCTTCCCAACCACCACAGCCCCCTCAACTCCAGCGTTTTGAGCAATTGTAAAGGCAGGCATCTGCAAAACAGGTGTATTATTTCACGGAAATATCCTTAAAGGCCAAAAGATCACAAAAACTAAAAGTCATGAATGCCTCTACTCCTGGATCCACTACGACCATCATTCATGTTGACGTCCACTAAAACAGAGCGGACACATATTCCACTAGAGCAGGAACAACCGAAGTTTATATCTAACTAGTTTACAGAAAACATGACAAGTTCTATGTTCCTCAAGGTTTCTAAATCATTCCCGGGATACTAAACTGTACCTTCAGAGCATTCTGAATGATTTGCACTCCGATCTTCTGATCAAAGTTCGCTGTTTGGATCTTGTCAAGCTCCCGAGAAGCATACAGCAGAGCAACACCTCCACCTAATTCAACCCAAAGAACAGCACACTCATTATCAGAAACAAGACAAAGCGAAGAAGAACCCAGTTCAAGCAAATCAACTCGCCATGTAGTAGCCCGAGACCAAAGCAAACCCTAGTTCGCGTCAAGATATTCATTCAAACAAACAAGCGAGAATGATGCACACTCGACACCTGGTAGCGATGTAATGAACGTACCAGGTACAATTCCCTCCTCAACGGCAGCCTTCGTGGCATTCAGAGCGTCAGTGACGCGATCCTTCTTCTCATTCACCTCCACTTCGCTTGCTCCTCCAATCTGAAATCATAGAGGAATAACATCAATGCCCCATCGAACTCAACAAAAGGATCCACACGAAAAATCGGCATATCAGAACCAATCCTTCAGTCTCATTAAAATAAAGGAAAGTAGTTAGTGTACCTTCAGCACAGCAACGCCTCCTGATAATTTAGCCAACCTCTCTTGCAATTTCTCCTTGTCATAATCAGAAGTGGCATTGTTCACAGCCTCTCGAATCTGCAAAGGACCAACATTTGCGTAGACAATTGTGAATAAAAACCACAAGCAGTGCCACGAGGCGGACGCAACAATCCACCAACAACTTCATCAAGTTACATAGGCGAACATTGTTTGAAAAGGCCATAAAGGTACTAAGAAGACTAAAAAGATTGGCCAGCCCACACACAGAATAATCTATACCAAGACCATAAACAAGATATAATACCTGTTCAGTACGCTCTTCAATTATGGTCTTATCGCCACCGCCATCCAAGATGATGGTGTCATCTTTCGATACTGTGACCTGCGAGATAAAAACATGGCGTCAGAATTGGGCCTTCATGGGTTAAGGCAAACAAAAATGTGACTTGGGATAAGACAAACGCAAGGAAAAGCAAGTATGAAAATCAACACGACAACGCAACTTGTTTAGAGATTATCACCAACCTTTTTGCAAAATCCAAGCATCTCAGGTGTAACCTTCTCAAGTTTGAATCCAAGGTCCTCACTCACGAGCTGCACCCGGCATTCCAAACGTTGATAATATTGTCGACAATAAACACGAAAAATCAACATTCTTGGCAAAAAGAACGGCAGAAATGATGGCTAACAATAGGTGCCTAGCCAACATGAAGTCATCATGAAGCTTCTGCTCGAGTTGATCTCAAATCACGAGAAAAAACTAAAAGCAACGACCTACCTGACCGCCGGTAAGTACGGCAAGATCCTGCAGAAGTGCTTTCCTGTTCTCGCCAAAACCAGGGGCTTTGATAGCACAAACCTATATCCACACAAAGGAGCACCTCGAATATCAATCCAATCCGAAAAACTTCACAAAACCCAAAGTACAAAAAGGTAACACGCATGCTGAAAAATTGAGTTTAAAATGAAATAATCAGACTTATTTCAAATGAAGGGATACACGATTTAAATCATGCATGTGACGAAGTTGCATGAACACAAGATGCACTCATTTTAAAACAACTATAAATCAGTCACGAACAATCTCTTCACATCCAAACGCATCATATCATCCCAAATCAGACATATGAACATCACGCCAAACAAGGACCCCATGCATACCTTCACACCTCCTCGAAGCTTGTTCACAATTAGCGTAGCTAAAGCTTCGCTCTCCACATCTTCAGCTATGATCAACAATGGTTTTTGATCCTGACAACCAAACGAACTTGCACACTCAGCATCAACAACCATCAAATGGAATGAAAAGCTCGGAAGAGTTTTGTAGAAAATTTCTGCCTCCAGCTACAGAATGAAAGTTCAAGGAAAAAAAGTCCTCAAACTTCATTGTGAAAGAAATCAGTTCAAAGAAAGAAACTGAACCCAAACGGATCATGCCTTACCCTCACAACGAGCTCAAGCACTGGAAGAATGGCTTGAAGACTGTTGATCTTCTTCTCATGAATCAAAACCACAGCATTCTCCAACTCCTGCATCGTTCATGGTCACAACAATCACCATCAATCAAGTCAAGACCAGGTGCTTCGAAACACAACCTCAAAAAGAAGACCAACTACAAAAATCATGTGAAGAACGAAGGATACTACAGAAGTAGGCTCACTTCAAAAACTACCAACATCCAACCAGTGCGATTTGCACACTCACCACTTTCTGAGTCTTCGCGTTCGTGATGAAGTAGGGAGAAATATATCCCCTATCAAGCTTCATGCCTTCAACGACCTCCAGCTCGTTGAAAAGGGTCTTCCCATCCTACAAGAAAGACAAGCATCGGAGACATCGACAAACATTAGAAGGTACATCCACGCTCTAGACATTAGAAGGCACTTACTTCACATCCACGCTCTAGAGCACTAGAAAAGCAACACAAAGACACCACTTCGACAATTATTGAAGTAATGTGGAAATGATATTGGGAACATACAAACATCCGCTTACCGAGACAGTGATCACGCCCTCCTTGCCAACCTTTTCCATAGCACGAGCTAGCAAGTCACCGATTTCACGATCTCCATTGGCGGAGATGGTGCCCACCTAGTCGAAAATGAAGCAGTGGACACACAAGAATGAAATCAGAAACTTCACACGACAATGTCTTCAGTGATGACAATCAATACGAACCAAGACGAAAAGTCCACAATCCTGGTGTTCCCTCCAAGAGAGCGTCCACCAGGATCAGAAAACATTGCCTAGCGCCAAAAAATGAAATCACCTGGGCAATCTCTTCTGATGTGCTGATCATCTTGGCCTGGCTCTTGAGATGAGACACAACAGCATCAACAGCCAGGTTAATACCTCTGCGCAAGTCCATGGCGTTCATTCCAGCAGCTACGGACTTGCAACCCTCGGCAAAGATGGCTCGCGTCAGCACTGTTGCAGCAGTTGTTCCTGCAAACCCCAATAAATCACGTCAGCCAATCCCAGGGATCAGCGGGCTGTTTCTATCGGTTAAAACATAAATTGTTCTCGATTCGAAAATCAGTTCGATTGGTCATACTGCAGATATACGATTCAGATGGGGAGAATCTTTACATCACCCAATTTAATGAAAATCATTCATTTGCTGGTTAAAAAAATGAAAATAAAAAAAAACTGGTAAGAAAAGAATGACCCGTAGTGACGCATACATAACTTCTCGATAAAAATTAACTATGCCATATTTAGGACTCATGATCCTTTAGGGCTTATTACTCTTGAGAGATATTTAAGAACTGAAAACGGTAAGTCCCAAAACACTTCCAAGCAGACTGGGTTCTCTAATTTTATTGCACTTACCATCTCCAGCGATGTCGTTTGTGGAATTAGCAACGGATTTCACAAGTGATGCTCCCACATTCTTTAGCCTGTCCTTGAACTCAATACTCTTCGCCACAGTGACACCATCCTTCGTCACTTTAGGAGAACCAAAAGGTTGCTCAATCACAACAGTGCGGCCCTGCAGAAAAGAGAGGAAAAGAATTCTGAGCACCACATTTATCAACAGAAAACAGAGTCCAACAAGAAATCACCACATGTCCAGCTCCAGACTGTGAAAAAAATACCAAAAATACTTCATATGAGGCACACGCGACACAACTGCAAGTGGTATCCTCTTGGAACATCGCCTTCAACGATGACAATACTACACCCGAGACCGCACATGGATTGCCCACAATCTAGAATACAAATTGAATGTCCCAAGCGAAGAATAAGAGTTGCTGACCTTGGGTCCCATCGTTACTTGAACGGCATCGGCAAGTTGCTCCACGCCTTGCAGCATAAGAGAACGAGCCTCAACTCCAAAACGAATATCCTTGGCAGAAAAATGGCGAACTGACTGCAACTTTCGGACATCCTGGAAGAGAGAGGAGACTACAACGGTTAGGGACCTCATCCCGTCTCCTCAACTGACCACGGGGACCAACAGCAACCCATCTATTCAGAACAATGGAGGACTTCGGGGAAAGTCGTAGACGTATGGTTCGCTAGAAAGTCTATGGCCACTCATCTCGAGGGGAATGGGGATCGCTTGGAAATTGCAGAAGATTTTCATACATAGTGATAGTAAGAAGCGGATCTCAAGACATTTGGCTCTTGCACCCAAACATCTTTCCGCAACTCTACAGGGATATACAAAATTGAACACTCCTACATATTGGTTGAAATGCTGAAGTAGGATCGTCTACCCTACTGGATAATCCGGCGGTCAGTCTATTCGACTTGAACTTTAATTACAGGGGGCCTCTGCTTCCCAAACTACACACTCCACTGCCAAAACTACAGTAAAGAAACACAACAAGAAAATATACAGCTTCCAACTCACGACAGTGATCGTTACTATTAACATTCATCAAGAGCTTCTGCATTGGTAACTAAGCTGCAAAGATATCTTCAGATTGCATAGTCCATGAAAAACTCCCAGAACGGATGGTTTCGAGAAATTTTACTTGCACAAGTGAGCGTCCCCTGCAAGACACACCAAGTCAAGAACACAACACAAGATTAATCACCCAAGCTGAAACGGATACCACAAAAATCAATGCCGAAAATCCTTATAAACGAAGTCAGCTGCTGCAAATTTAGGCCAGAATTCACGATCGCCATAGCAGAGGATCGACAACACCTAACAGGTCGCTTCAACGCACCAGAAAACGCAATCAACGAATCACAGACATCACAAAATCTTCCGATCACCGATGACCTAACACGCGGAGTGTCGACATCGAAACAGCATACAACACAACATTTCCGCCTGGGTACTCCAAATCGCGCCAAGAAACAATCGACATCTACTTCCTGATGGAAAAAGGTCGATTCTTGAAGAGACGAAGCGCAAGTGATATCGCACCTGCTGACACGGGACGCTAATGTCGCCGCCGCACGATACATGATTGTTGCCTAACGTCTCGCGCGCCACCCACCCTGACCTTAAACCTCCGCAACGAGAACGTGAAGTACAATCGCAGCAAAGGAGCGACTGACAGAATGGGAGAATGGCAGTACCAGCAGGTGGACTCAAAAACTTCAAAATGGACTAGCCAAGAGCTGCTGCAGCGATGGCGCAATTTGTGTGTGGGATCGACAGAAGGAAGGAAAGGGACCAAGGCGGTGGAAGCATCCAGAAGCAAGTGAAAGCCGAGTTCACTGCATCTTCCGCCTGCCCTGTCCTCTCCCCGACTCTTAAACCCTAAACCCTAACGATGGACATCACAACATTCACCGGAGTTTTTACTCAAAGGTTTTGATAGTTTTGTGTCAAAATACGGTACTCTACGTGAAGGTCAGATTCAGACATAAATTAAGTATTTTTTGGGATGTCTAAAGTTTTGAAAATATTATAAGTGAAATTTTTGGAAGATTACAAGTGAATTTTTGGAATATTCTAGAATATACCACCTGCCAAATCTCTTTGCACCTAAAAAAGAAACTAATTCCACACTTCAATGCCGAATCAGACCTTCACATACGATAGTCCATCAAAGAGCAAAATTGAAATTAATCTTGTCCCCAAAAAATGTAATTGAAAATTCATATTTTGAGTTTCTGTATTTTCAAAGAAAATCTTGGATGAACATGCCCAAAAAAAACAATGTTGAATAAGGCCCACTTTACACCAAATCCGAAGGTGAGGGGTTAAATTTTTTTTGAAGGTTTTGATTGGATTAAATCAAGAAGTCGTTGGAAATTGGTTTAATGGCATGAAATGAAAGGTCACAAGTGTTCAAGAAGGTCCAATGATGTAAAGTGTACTTTCTTCTTCTTTGACAAAAAAAGCCCTCAAATTTTGAGACCCTTAGAATTATAGTCAAACCTACCTCAAGGCTTGATGCTTTTCACTAATCTAAAGGTCTTGATTTTCAAAACAAGACTTCTCAATGGCAAACGAGGGGGCTTGGTGAAGGAGACTTCTCAATTTTTTGTCCCTTGATGCTTTTCACTAATTCAAAGGTCATGCTTTTCAAAGCACGACTTCTCAATGGCAAACAAGAGGGCTTGGTGAGGGAGACTTCTTAATTTTTTGTGCCACTCATTTTTGGTGTAAGTAGTGCCTAATTTGTGAGTAGTTGTCACTGATAAATGGTATCTTGAATGGCATTTGATTATCACCAAAGATAACTATGGTTAAATGCAACCCTTATTCAAAAACAAACCCTTAAAAATCATGCCTATAGTATAAGTGATATCAACATGAAAATTTAAGGTTGATTATCAATATTGTGAAAGTTCATAATTTTTATAAATGGAGTTCAAAAAATACATGCAAAGAAGTGTCAAAATCTCTTATTATTTGCCAATAAATTGCAATAAAAATTTAATAATAACCATGTTCATCAACTTATTTAGTCTCTTTTAGATGTGCATATTTTAGTGGAAATTTTTTGTACACTGTAAAAGAAATGGATTCCTTTTAAACATTACATGCATTAACACCTTAAGAACCACAAGTTTAATTTTTGAACATTGAATGAATGAAAACATGCCTGAACCACCCAAAAATATTCAATTGGTTTTACATTCATCTAATTGTTGGCAAATTCTTGTATTAGTTCTCTAACATTTGTATGGAATATATATTTAAGACTTTTTTATGCAGATCTTCTAAAATTCAAAGGGCATAAGTATAATTCACCTCAAAAAATAAATTTCCAATTCAAAAATTGAAACTTCAAAAACAAATTGAAAAAATAAATAAATTAAAAATATTTAAGAATGCAGTTAGAACTTATCATTTTGAAATTACTGAAAAAAGTTTCTTGTAAAAATTACTATTTTTCAATTTACAATGGATTTTAGAAGGAATTTCAAGTTTTGGTTAACAAATATTAGGTAATGAATTGGTATATCCAATTGTATAGATATAATTTATGGATCATGTTTTACAACTTTTGTTTAGAAGTTATCATTATTAATTTTTTTCTAAATTGCAATTTAGAATATATCTTCACAAATCTAGAAATTTGGACTCCACGATGGGGCTTGATGGATAAAGAGTTTATTTGTTTAAGAGTCTACACTAAGATGCATAATATAATGAAACACACAAAGATACTTCTATCATGTATAAATATATGCTTTTGGTGTCTCAAAGTTCTCCATTCTTTCCTAGCCATTTCATCATTTTCTCTATTATTCACATTAAATTAAGGATGTTATGAAATTTTCAATATTTTAAATTAGGTGTTTCAAATTTATTGTGACAAAATCATAATGATATTAGTTATATTTGGTTTGAAAAAAAATAAAGGATTTTCTATTGGTATATAAAACATTCCAATTAATATAGTTCGTATTAATTTTGATTTTTCAATATTCTTGTGGCTTTCAATTGAATGTCTTTGTATGGATTACAATCATATGGGACATGCTAAATTATTGCAATTTAGAACAATTTCACTACACCAAAGACATCTATCCATTCATAGATTTCATAAAGTTTTGTTTCTTCTATTGTGAAAATTTACAAAGTAATAATAGGTTCAATTGTGTAATACACGTCATTCATGATTTTAATCCTAGAATATAAATTTCACTCAATTATTAATCAAAACATGTGGAAAAACTAAAATCTTCATATTATTTAAAAATTTAATTAAGTCAATAGAGATGTAGTCTCATAGAGAATGGTTCCCTATTTTTTGGCCCTTTGCATTCAATTGTTTGTTTATATTTTTATATTGTCTGCTATTAAAAGGATTTTCTACAATATTATCTTGGCATTCCAAACTAATTTTTATATTGCTATTACAAATGGGCAATTAGAATTAAATTTCAATGAATTCTTCCAAGACTAAGTGTAGAGCTAAGGAGTCATGCATTGAACTACCACTAGGACAAAATTAAACAAAGGTAAATAAGAAAACAATCCATAACAAATTTTATTATAGCAAATTTGACATCTATAAGGTTACAATTGATCTCAATTTAGTTGTAAAATTTCAATTTTCAAAATAATTCAAAATGTATATAAAATTTTCTCTACCACATTGAATTTTCAAAATAAAAAATTGTATCCAGATAGTTCAATGGATTTTTAGGGTGGTCTATTTCAATAAAGTCCACAAATTGTCACTTTCTTAATAGAAGTATGCAATTGAATCAATTATGAGTTAAAGCCTTGTGACAAAGCTTCAAAGCTAACTTAATCCCTTAAAATCAAACTTTTTTCTTTTTGAGAAAAATCAAAGGAATTCACAGCATTTTGTACAATTGACAAATGTAGATGATTGCTAAAGGAACTACTGTACACCTAAAACCAACACCTTCCGAAACCGACATTTACATATTCTTGCCTAAAATGTACAATGGGGTACAGTTCATTTACAAATTTTTGCATCTTGTTGAGATTAGGTCAACTTTGGAAGGCCCATGTATGCTCAAAATTGAACGGAATTTCAAATTTTGAATTGCATTGGAATCACACTGAAGTCTACTTTATCATCATTATAAACATACATATGTAATTGAAAATCATACAAAGAGTTTGATGTTTTCTATACACTACGTATTATCTAGTGTTGCCAACATTTGTGAAAATTACAGCTTGTATTCAATGATACATATAAGAAATGAACCTTCACAGTTACTTTAGAGATACTTGCTCTCATACCACTTGAATTGCTTGTATGATTTCTTGCTTGTTCTTCACCCCATTGCAAAAAAACTTTGACTATCTTCCAAAGGTTCTCTATGAAATGGTAGATAGTGTATAAAAGAAATTCAAATTGTTGTGTGATTTGAAATTATTCATTTTTCACTTGTTATGAAGTTGAAGTGCACTTCATTGCAATTCCAACACAATTTGTGGTTCCAAAATCATGTCATTTTTTAGCATGCTAAAGCTTCCTGAAGTTTGCTGAACTTTCTAATGAAGACTAACTGAAAAATTCGTAAATGAGTTGTATTCCATTGTACTCCCACTATTCATATGAGTCTAGTGCCGGTTTTATAAACACCTAGTTTCAACAATTTGAAAAATCATAGTTTACTCATACAATGTCTAAAAAATGCATTCTACAAGAATCTACAACCCACTTTTAACTACCAACAAGATCCCACAAAAAAATTTAATATAATAATGGAACCATGTTGAATTGCTTATTTTGTTGATATTAGGTGTACTTACCTTATATTCATGTTTACACAGAATGGATGCAAAAAAGTTCTAAGATACTACTGGAAGTTTCGTTTGTCATGGCCAAATTTTGCACTCATTTAGCATGCCTTCAAGTCATGCTAAGTTGATACTAATGCGGAGTAACCTTCATGATACTAGTGAGCAGTGAGCAATGTTGAGTCTGCCCCAAAATTACTGTACTGAAGATCAGATTTCTCTTCAAATGAGGGATCATTTTGCACTTCAAAGCTCACAATCATACAATCCAAATCATAGTCCTTTAGCCATCACGTTTACTCTATCAAAACTCGCTTCTTCAGCGGAAAAATGGTGGCCCAAATTCTCCAGTTCACGGAGATTTCCATGCGCTCACACCTCTTGGTCCCTGAGGGGTTAATGCATGGATTGAAGAGAAGGGCATGAGGGAAATCTCAAAGTTAATGCACGCGTACATGAAGATATTTTATCCTCTGTGAACTCTCCGAAATTATAGAACCGCTAACATAAAACTCACTCTTCTTGAAATCTCAGGAGCAGCCATTCTTTTCTTGTAAACCAGATTCTTTACATGCACACTGCTGCAATAACAACGAGGGAATTCATGTGGAAGCATTCAAAAGCTGTTTGATGAACAATAGGTCTAAAGTCTAAACTCTCCCTGCACTGACCAGATATTTGCCCTAATATTCCCGAATGTACACTGACCAGATGCATGATACTGCGTTGTTACAAGGGCGTACCAACAGCGCGTATCCCAAATCTAGAAGTCCCCTTGCAAAACTCATGTCCAAAACAAAAAGACTTAATCGGATGTTCAAGTGATGTGCAAAAATTGGACAGGGTTCCGACTCTAACAGTACAAGAGTGTACAAAAACTGCAAGAATAGAATGGTAGAGAAGAATAAAATTCTACTTCCTGTTTGGTACAAGCAGAATTCAAACCTAAAATTCTGTATCTTGAAAACTTCGTCCTCTACTTCTTCCCCTTTCCCTTGAGACCGCCCTTCTTCCTCTTCTGAAACACAATTTCACCTGTCAATCCGGTAGGGATTTCCTGAATATTCGAAAAGCCTCCATACCGTTGCCTAAACTTCTCCACTCGGTCCGCGTCAAGAAGAAGAGCATTCTTGTTGCCTTGGTAGAAAGGGTGGTTCCCCGACCACACATCCACCACGTACTCGTTCTGCGTGCCCCCGGTGGTCATCACAAGCTCTCCGTTGCAGTACACCTTAGCGTCGTCGAAGAACTTGGGATGAATATCCGCCTTCTTGCACGTCACCCTGGACTCACCCCGGTTCACCTTCAACAAAAACCACGCCATTCATTCAGACAACTAGAATCACTCACAACCCTAACGACGTGTAAGACAGCAATTACCGAGCAAACCAAGCAGTTGCGAGAATGCATGAATTTAATCATCCAGAAACGAGGAATGGAAGGCGTTGAAGTCGATGCCATGAATTTGCGAAGCGACGAGGAGGAATTGGCAAGGGCCATACCTGAAGAGAGCTGGAGCCGGAGAGGAAAGTGGACGGGCAAGTAACCAAGGAGCTGACGGAGAGCGCCATAGCCACCGAGAGAGGAGATGGGTAGTGAGTAAAGGAGTTGATATTGTGCATAAAATCTTGTTCCGTCGCTTCAGCGACCTGAATTGTGCAAAAATGTGCAGGGCAAGCAGCCAAGCCAGAAGGATGTGGACGAGGGGAGGGATGCCTGTGGATTCAGCAGTGGCCGAGGAGAAGGCTTCTGGGTAACGTTCCCTTGTTCCCTTTGCGTTCCCTTTTCGAGTTCCTTGTTCCCGTTCTCTCGCTCCCGCGAGTACCGAAGAGCAGAAGTGATTTTACACAACTTACCTTATGGGTTTCCAAACACACAAAATCATGGTTTTTTTATTCATCTGTCCGAATGTTAGTGAATTCTTATGATAAAGATACAATACCTACATTCCAAAATTGGTCAAATTTGATTGTAATTTTAAAAGTATACAAATTTTTAAACAAAAAAGAATTAACAGTGTAGTCATTTAGAGGTAAGATGTACCTCAACCCCAACCACACCCAATGGTCAGGGACTCAGGGTCGGTTAAAAAATTTCTGAAAATAGATGCCAATTTTTGGAGGATATTATTTTTTTCAAATATTTTTTTATATGAAAAGAACGGATCTTGCGACATAATTCTGTTATTCCCAACTGACAAGAGATGCCAACCCGGCCTAACTTACATGTACAACAATTACCTTTGGAGTTTGGACACTAATGTACAAAATATTCAAGAATATTGCCACTTAAGAATATATTCACAAATTCTTCAACCAAGTTTTTTTTTGGAGAGAGGGAAACAAAATCTATCTAAGACCTACATGTCGTTCCCTGAGATCTTCAGAAATACAGGTTTATATTTGTACTTAATTAATAATATTTCAAACTTTCTGAATATATTTTGACCTTTCAGTTTGAATATTTTGCCACATATGACTAGCAAATACCGGTAAGCTTACTTTGCATAAATTCACCCCTAATATTCATTCTCATGTCCATGATTAGGGTTTAGGGTTTAACAGAAGAAGAGCCTTGCGGAAGATGCAGTGACCTGCGCTTTCCCTTGCTTCTGGATGCTTCCTCTGCTAACTTAGGTCCCTTTCCTTCGTCCTATCGATCCCACGCACACAAATTGCGCCAAAACCTGCAGCACTCTTGGCTTGTCCATTTTGAAGTTTTGGAAGCCACCTGCCAGGCCAGCAATTCTCCCATTTTGCCAGTCGCTTCTTGGCTGCGATCGTCCTCGTTGCGGGAGGTTTAAGGTCAGGGTGCGTGACGCGGGAGACTTTAGGCAACAATCATGTATCGTGCAGCGGCGGCATTGGCGACCCGTGTCAGCAGGTGCGATATCACTTGCGCTTCGTCTCTCGAAGAACCGTTTTTTTATCCATTGAAGTTGATGTCGATTGTTTCTTGGCGCGATTTGGAGTACCGAAGGCGGAAATGTTGTGTTGAAATGTTGTGTTGTATGCTGTTTCGATGTCGACACTCCGCGTGTTAGGTCATCGGCGATCGGAAGATTTTGTGTTGTGTGATCTTCTTTGATTGCGTTTTCTGGTTGCGTGAAGCGTCCTGTTAGGTGTTGTCGATCCTCTGCTATGACGATCGTGAATTCTGGCCTAATTTTGCACCAGCAGACTTCGTTTATGAACATGTTCGGCTTTGGTTTTTGTGGTAACCGTTTCAGCTTGGGTTATTAATTTTGTGTTGTGTTCTTGACTTGGTGTGTCTTGCAGGGGACGCTCACTTGTGCAAGTAAAATTTCTCGAAACCATCCGTTCAGGGATTTTTTCATGGACTATGGAATCTGAAGTTGTATATTTTCTTGTTGTGTTTCTTTACTGTAGTTTTCGCAGTGGAGTGTGTAGTTTGGAAAGCAGAGCCCCCCCTGTAATTAAGTTTTGAGTCAAAGAGACTGACGATCGCGATCCTACTACTGCATTTTAACCAATATGTAGGAGTGTTAAATTTTGGATATCCCTATAGAGCTTTGGAGAGATTCTTGGGTACAAGAGCCAAAATCTGTTGAGATCCGCTTCTTATCATCACTATGTATGAAAATCTTCTGCAATTTCCAAGCGGAGGACTATTGGCCATTGTATGGGAGGGATGACAACCCCCATTCCCCTCGAGATGAGTGTCCGTAGACTTCTAGCGAAGCCATGCTTCCACGGCTTTCCCCGAAGTCCTCAATTGTTCTGAATAGATGAGTTGCTGTTGGTCCCCGTGGTCAGTTGAGGAGACGGGATGAGGTCCCTAACCGTTGTAGTCTCCTCTCTCTTCCAGGATGTCCGAAAGTTGCAGTCAGTTCGCCATTTTTCTGCCAAGGATATTCGTTTTGGAGTTGAGGCTCGTTCTCTTATGCTGCAAGGCGTGGAGCAACTTGCCGATGCCGTTCAAGTAACGATGGGACCCAAGGTCAGGAACTCTTGTTTTTCACTTGGGACATTCAATTTGTATTCTAGATTGTGGGCAATCCATGTGCGGTCTCGGGTGTAGTATTGCCATCGTTGAAGACAATGTTCCAAGAGGATACCATTTGCAGTTTTAGTCTGTGGTGTAGCGTGTGCCTCGTACGACGTATTTTCCGTAGCTTTTTCGCGTTCTGGAGCTGGACGTGTGGTGATTTCTTGTTGGGCTATGTTAGTTATTGATTTACGGTGGTGCTCGGAATTTTATTTTTCTCTTTTCTGCAGGGCCGCACTGTTGTGATTGAGCAATCTTATGGTTCTCCTAAAGTGACGAAAGATGGTGTCACTGTGGCGAAGAGCATCGAGTTCAAGGACAGGCTAAAGAATTTGGGAGCGTCACTTGTGAAATCCGTTGCTAATTCCACAAACGACATCGCTGGAGATGGTAAGTGCAATAAAATTAGAGAACCCAGTTTGATTACAAGTTTTGGGATATGCCGTTTTCAGTTTTTTAATATCTCTCAAGAACAATAAACCCTAAAGGATCATGAGTCCTGAATATGTCATCGTAATTCTTATTGAGAAGTTCTGAATGCGTCACTTCGGGTCTTTTTTGCTTACCAGTTTTACTATTTTTTTTACTAGCACATGAAATGATCTTCATTAAATTTGGTGATGTAAAGATTCTCACAATCTAAATCATGTTTTCCACATTCAGACTAACCGAATTGGTGTTTAAACCTTGAATCTTTTATTATTTATTCGACAGAAACAGCCCTCTGATCCCTGGGATTGGCTGACGTGATCTCTTGGTGTTTGCAGGAACAACTGCTGCAACAGTGCTCACGCGAGCCATCTTTGCCGAGGGTTGCAAGTCCGTAGCTGCTGGAATGAACGCCATGGACTTGCGCAGAGGTATTACCCTGGCTGTTGATGCTGTTGTGTCTCATCTCAAGAGCCAGGCCAAGATGATCAGCACATCTGAAGAGATTGCCCAGGTGATTTTAGTTTTTGGCGCTAGGCAATGTTTTCTGATCTTGGTCGTCGCTCTCTTGGAGGGAACACCAGGATCGTGGACTTTTCGTCTTGGTCATATTGATTGTCATCACTGAAAGCCATTGCCATCTGAAGTTTCTGATTTCCTTCTTGTCTGGCCACTGTTTCGTTTTCGACTAGGTGGGCACCATTTCCGCCAATGGAGATCGTGAAATCGGTGACTTGCTAGCTCGTGCGATGGAGAAGGTTGGCAAGGAGGGCGTGATCACTGTCTCGGTAAGCGGATGTTTGTATGTTCCCAATATCATTTCCACATTACTTCAATAAGTGTCGAAGTGGTGTCTTTTTTGTTTCTTTTCCAGTGGTCTAGAGCGTGGATGTGAAGTAAGTGCCTTCTAATGTCTGTCGATGTCTCCTATGCTTGTCTTTCTTGTAGGATGGGAAGACCCTTTTCAACGAGCTGGAGGTGGTCGAAGGCATGAAGCTTGATAGGGGATATATTTCTCCCTACTTCATCACCAACGCGAAGACTCAGAAAGTGGTGAGTGTGCAAATCGCACTGGTTGGATGTTGGTAGTTTTTGAAGTGAGCCTACTTCTGTAGTATCCTTCGTTCTTCACATGATTTTTGTAGTTGGTCTTCTTTTTGAGGTTGTGTTTCGAAGCACCTGGTCTTGACTTGATTGATGGTGATTGTTGTGACCATGAACGATGCAGGAGTTGGAGAATGCTGTGGTTTTGATTCATGAGAAGAAGATCAACAGTCTTCAAGCCATTCTTCCAGTGCTTGAGCTCGTTGTGAGGGTAAGGCATGATCCGTTTGGGTTCAGTTTCTTTCTTTGAACTGATTTCTTTCACAATGAAGTTTGAGGACTTTTTTTCCTTGAACTTTCATTCTGTAGCTGGAGGCAGAAATTTTCTACAAAACTCTTCCGAGCTTTTCATTCCATTTGATGGTTGTTGATGCTGAGTGTGCAAGTTCGTTTGGTTGTCAGGATCAAAAACCATTGTTGATCATAGCTGAAGATGTGGAGAGCGAAGCTTTAGCTACGCTAATTGTGAACAAGCTTCGAGGAGGTGTGAAGGTATGCATGGGGTCCTTGTTTGGCGTGATGTTCATATGTCTGATTTGGGATGATATGATGCGTTTGGATGTGAAGAGATTGTTCGTGACTGATTTATAGTTGTTTTAAAATGAGTGCATCTTGTGTTCATGCAACTTCGTCACATGCATGATTTAAATCGTGTATCCCTTCATTTGAAATAAGTCTGATTATTTCATTTTAAACTCAATTTTTCAGCATGCGTGTTACCTTTTTGTACTTTGGGTTTTGTGAAGTTTTTCGGATTGGATTGATATTCGAGGTGCTCCTTTGTGTGGATATAGGTTTGTGCTATCAAAGCCCCTGGTTTTGGCGAGAACAGGAAAGCACTTCTGCAGGATCTTGCCGTACTTACCGGCGGTCAGGTAGGTCGTTGCTTTTAGTTTTTTCTCGTGATTTGAGATCAACTCGAGCAGAAGCTTCATGATGACTTCATGTTGGCTAGGCACCTATTGTTAGCCATCATTTCTGCCGTTCTTTTTGCCAAGAATGTTGATTTTTCGTGTTTATTGTCGACAATATTATCAACGTTTGGAATGCCGGGTGCAGCTCGTGAGTGAGGACCTTGGATTCAAACTTGAGAAGGTTACACCTGAGATGCTTGGATTTTGCAAAAAGGTTGGTGATAATCTCTAAACAAGTTGCGTTGTCGTGTTGATTTTCATACTTGCTTTTCCTTGCGTTTGTCTTATCCCAAGTCACATTTTTGTTTGCCTTAACCCATGAAGGCCCAATTCTGACGCCATGTTTTTATCTCGCAGGTCACAGTATCGAAAGATGACACCATCATCTTGGATGGCGGTGGCGATAAGACCATAATTGAAGAGCGTACTGAACAGGTATTATATCTTGTTTATGGTCTTGGTATAGATTATTCTGTGTGTGGGCTGGCCAATCTTTTTAGTCTTCTTAGTACCTTTATGGCCTTTTCAAACAATGTTCGCCTATGTAACTTGATGAAGTTGTTGGTGGATTGTTGCGTCCGCCTCGTGGCACTGCTTGTGGTTTTTATTCACAATTGTCTACGCAAATGTTGGTCCTTTGCAGATTCGAGAGGCTGTGAACAATGCCACTTCTGATTATGACAAGGAGAAATTGCAAGAGAGGTTGGCTAAATTATCAGGAGGCGTTGCTGTGCTGAAGGTACACTAACTACTTTCCTTTATTTTAATGAGACTGAAGGATTGGTTCTGATATGCCGATTTTTCGTGTGGATCCTTTTGTTGAGTTCGATGGGGCATTGATGTTATTCCTCTATGATTTCAGATTGGAGGAGCAAGCGAAGTGGAGGTGAATGAGAAGAAGGATCGCGTCACTGACGCTCTGAATGCCACGAAGGCTGCCGTTGAGGAGGGAATTGTACCTGGTACGTTCATTACATCGCTACCAGGTGTCGAGTGTGCATCATTCTCGCTTGTTTGTTTGAATGAATATCTTGACGCGAACTAGGGTTTGCTTTGGTCTCGGGCTACTACATGGCGAGTTGATTTGCTTGAACTGGGTTCTTCTTCGCTTTGTCTTGTTTCTGATAATGAGTGTGCTGTTCTTTGGGTTGAATTAGGTGGAGGTGTTGCTCTGCTGTATGCTTCTCGGGAGCTTGACAAGATCCAAACAGCGAACTTTGATCAGAAGATCGGAGTGCAAATCATTCAGAATGCTCTGAAGGTACAGTTTAGTATCCCGGGAATGATTTAGAAACCTTGAGGAACATAGAACTTGTCATGTTTTCTGTAAACTAGTTAGATATAAACTTCGGTTGTTCCTGCTCTAGTGGAATATGTGTCCGCTCTGTTTTAGTGGACGTCAACATGAAAGATGGCCACAGTGGATCCTGGGGTAGAGACATTGATGTCTTCTCTAGATTTTGTGAATTTTTTACTTTTAAGGACATTTCCTAAAAAATTCCGTGAAATAATACACCTGTTTTGCAGATGCCTGCCTTTACAATTGCTCAAAACGCTGGAGTTGAGGGGGCTGTGGTGGTTGGGAAGCTGTTGGAACAAACGAACCTGAACATTGGTTACGATGCTGCTAAAGGTTGGTCCCCTTTCTTTTTCTGTCGGTTTTTTCTTTCCTGTTTGGTGAACCTTCTTGTGTTTATTTGAAATGGAGGGTGGTTCCTTCCGGTTTTCTTGTGAATGGAAACTTCTTCTCGGCAATCATCATTGGGTTTACATGGTTCGCAATTGTTGATATTGATGATGTACGTGACATGTGCAGCTGAGTATGTCGACATGGTGAAGGCAGGAATTATTGACCCAGTGAAGGTTATTAGAACAGCTCTCGTTGATGCTGCCAGGTACTCTCTCGAGGTTTTACTTTGAATGCAGCGGGTCGGTTTGGGTGAAACATCTTATACTGCAATTGTGAGCTGACTTGGTTTTCGAAACGGTGGATTGTTCTCTGAGGTTGTCTCCATGCGATCTGTAGTGAAGTATGCTGATTTTGTTTCTTTCATTGTTTGTGTGTGCAGTGTTTCATCGCTTATGACGACAACAGAAGCAGTTATCGCCGACTCCAAACAAGTCGATGAGAAGGAAATGATGGGTGGCATGGGAGGCGGAATGGGCGGCATGGGAGGCATGTACTAGATGTAGGATTTAGTTTTAGATTATTTTTCACCAGTGCGTTGAGTTTGAGGGGATTCGCACTCGTTCTAGGACTTGAGAGGGACTGATCGGGGAGTTCATCTGGTCAAGTTGCTAGAACACACGGCACATTTCGGCCACACCATGTAATCAAAGAGTCGGCTTTGTTACCTTCAAATCTTTCCTTTACAGAGATTTATACAAGGGAGAAAGGTTTGACTGGTTTCATGGATTTTTTTCCTTCCTTCTGTTCGAGTTGTGTTGATGATGGCGTAGTTCATCAACGCATTGGAGAAGATTTGTTAAGCGAACAGTGGGTAGTCTTTACCAGCGTTTTGGGACGGATCACTATCACGGTTGACTTTTATTGACAATCACATGAATAAGTTCGATCTATGACGGAAGTGGAGTGGGCAGTATCTTGTTATTTTGCGTTTTCCACATGGCTGAAGTCTTCCTTCGAAACATGAGTGGGTTTCCTGCATTGTTGATGAGGTGAGAATTACTGCTTATTGAAGTTTAAGATCTGTAGACTGGCCTTGGCTTCCCATAGTGGAGTAATTTTCTAGAAGAATTTAACCTGCTAAATATGTGGAGGTCGTTTTGTGTCCTTTGGATGGTCAACTGGGCTTTGGGCATATTGAGGAATATATAATTTTCATCCAATTTTTTGTTTGTAACTTTATCGATGCCACATTTGCATAATTGAGTTAACTTGAAGATTTTTTTTTAATTTTATACGGGTAGTTTATTGAAAAAATTGTACATTGTTCAATGTATTTCAATACCTTGAGCTTTTTTCTCCTATGACTTGATTTTGGTATTTAGAATGATTTCTCTTGCTTTTGAGCAAAATTAACAAAATAAAGCATATGAGTGTAGGTTCTATTGTGCTTGGAAATCTTGAAAAATTACTTCAAATAAGCATTTTAGTGAGGTTTGAAGTTGAATTCTATAACCACATTTTCTAAATATGGAGTGTTACAGAAATTTCCTTTATCTATAATGTTCTACACTAAAATGTACTTGTATTCCGAATTTTTTTAGATTTTTGGAATATGATTTGTACTTTTTGAATTTTCTTCATATTTTCTTCAAAAATTCATGGTATTTTGAAATTTGCATTAAAAAATTGAAAATTTTATGACCAATATTAGACATGGGATTTCATCTTTGAAACTAAAATCAAGAAAAGTCACTCATAAATAGAGAAGGGATGGAATATATAGATTGAAGGACTTTCAAGTTTTATTTCATGCCATCATAGATTCTATCTTTTAGGGATTAAAGAAGGAATTTTAATGTAGGAATTTAAGTGAGAAATAGTCCTTGTTCAATTATTTATAATAGAACAAATTTTTGTAGTTTACCTTGTCACTTTGATGGATTTTCTTTCTTAAAGCATAATTTGTTGTCACAAGTTATTTTCAACCTAATCTTTTAGCTTGCTTTTAGGGGCTGTATTTTAGTTGTCTAATTTTCAACACCAAAATTTATAGTGCCTATTTAAAGAGATTTTAAATATGCTTCCAATTATAATGATGACAAGTTCCAATTTTTAACCAAGCAAAAAATAGAAATATATTTATTGACTCATCCAGAGTATTGCATTGATGATGCCTTTACTACTTATTAAATTATGATAAGTGTAGTCCATGACTTTTTTTAGATTTTTGTTCTCATATCATGGGTAATATCATGGGTAGTGTAGATCTACACTTATTTAGGTTGAAATTCTTTAGAGGGTGCCATTTACAATACTAAAAGGAGGGTCATTTTTTACACTCTTTTTGATACTTAAATGTGAAAAAATTGATCTTTGATACTAATGTCTCCAAACAAATGTCAAAAGGATTAGCAAATGAATTGCCTTCTTTAATAGTGCTACCTTATGGTAGATAGAAGGTCAAAATCTAGATGGAAAATGAGTGATTAAGAATATCAACACAACCATCAACTATAATTTCCATCGCCACAAACACAATGTTGGAAAGATTGAGGGTGGTTTAAAGTCTTACTCAGCTATCCTCCCTAGTTTTTTTATTCTTTAAAAGAGTTGTATGTTCTCAAGATTTGAAGGTCTTGATTTGTTTGGTGAAGAAAATTATGTACAACAACCTGCTTGGACCTAGTACCACCCATCCACATGCACTCCTACATTTCTTTGATTCTCCAATCTATTAATATATATTGCTTCACAGAAATCATAGATAATTACTAGACTCAGGCTACTTTGATATTGATTTAACATTTCAACAAAGCAAACAAGAATGGCCTCACAACCAAACCTCAACGTGATGAAATTAACCCTTGAAGTTCTTTCATGTTTAGAGGTTCAAAACCACTTCAAAATACTAGTCTCCAAAGCAAAGCTAAAATCTTCAATCATCTATATTTATTTTTTAATAAATCCAACTATAGGATTTTTTAGCTAACTTGTTAGAATATACGCTTCTTAAATTTTAGAATAAGAAATTGCAAGATCATGATGCTTGGATTTAAAAAGAAGTATATTCAACTCTTTCGAAATACATATTTTCTTTCCATATAATACATAAATGTAGAAAAAAAAATTCAAATTTTTATTTTAAAAAATTATTTTCTTTGATTTGCTTGGGCTGCCTATGATCTTGAAAAAACTACATATTATACAATAATTTTTTAACCATATATGTAGTCTAAAGTTAATAAAATTGGTGCGCCTTAAAGCTACTCCTTGACCACATATTGCTTCAAAATTTCAAACCAAAAAAATGAAAATTTTGTTTGTAAATGGATGACCAAAAATGCTATGTTGCTCCAAAATGCTACTTGGTCCTTTAGGGGTTAAAAAGTGAGACGGGTTAAACATTGTGAGGAGGTTTTGGAAGTAAATGATAGAATGCCTAATTTAATTAGTTTCTAACAAGATAGGACTACAATAGAACTTCCCTAAATAGATAGCCCCGGAACCGGACTCAAATCCCTACGCTCAAGAATATCAAGGAAAATCTGTGATGTGTTATTCTTCAATTGGGCCTAATGCGGGACCAAGCAATCAATGCTCCATCATTTTGAAGAGGTCATTGCTTTAGAAAAGTTCACTTTAGAAAAGTTCTATTGTATAAGGTTCACAACAAATAAGTCTCTACATATTTCATCATCTTAGTACCTTAATATGTGAAAATTTGTAGAATATCTCTTTTCTACAAATAAGTTACAAGTCACTATCAAATTTAATACATTTGTCTTAACTTTTAAAGTCCCAAGGCCTATTTTTGTCAATTTTTTGTCAATCCCCCCCCCTCCCTCCCCCCTCAAAATTGCCATTTCTAATGCAAAGAGTGCAAAGAGAAAAAAAAAATTTAATGGCATTTTTGCATATCTAACCATAGGGTCTTGCAATAGTCTAGTACGAGAATGTGTTAAAGAAATTTCAAAAAGTTTGATTAGATAGATTGCAAGATAAATGCGTTCAAAGTGAAGAAAACATGGTTATTTTGGCACCATGGCAAAATAGTTTATTAAAATTTTAATTGTCTTCATTTAAAAAAAATTCACAATATATTTTGAATTAAGATAAATTTATCATGAAGAATTGAGTTGAAAGTCCAAGGGAAAAAATGAAAAAAGAAGTGATTTTCATTCTTTAAAAAATTATAAAATAGAAGTAGATTTAGGATACAAGAAAAAACTAAATCATTAATAACTCTAAGATGGGATTAGAATTTACTAATTCCAATAGAAAGATTGTTCTAAAAATTAAAGTTAATCCTTTAGAACTTTTTGCTTTGAAGAAATATGAAAAATGAGCTCAAAAACCAGTCCTATATGTTATTTTTTCAAGAAGATCTTTTAAGTGCGTGCAAAACAAGATGTTCTATAACTTTTACATCATAAGTCCAAATAGAATGAATCAAAGCTTTTCTTGTAGACAAATATACAAGCTATGAGAAACAAATTTTTTTTGCTCTAGGGCACCAATAAATAAAAATTATATTTCTATGAAGCTAACAAGTTTTTCTATCTTATAAAAAAAATCCAAAAACTTTTGCCAAAAATTGCGTTCATAGGAAATCTACTTGAAATCCATTTTCTCTCCCTATATGCACCATGAATAGGACTTTAGGGGTTAATAATAAACCTTACCTAGTATTATCAAAGCAAATGTATACTCTCTTACTATGTATTCAATATCTAGAATTAATAGAAATGAGCAAGGTTATGAATGGAGAGGTCCTTGTAACATAATTGAATAATGCTCTATTTTGAAATGACAATTGGATGGAACAAAGTTATGATCAATTTGCAAATGAGCAAGATATGATCAAAGATGTCCACATAACAGTATTGGACAATGTTAGCAGAGTGTCTTCACGGTTCATGCAAAAAAAGAAAGTGATATAAGAAATACAAATGAATCTTCACTATAGATATTTGTCCCACATGCTTGGTGACCGTACATGTGTATCGGTTATCTTCTCCCACATGGTTCTCGATTGCATTGTACGTATGTTTTTTCCCCACATGCTTCTTCAATACCGATAATGCCAATCCACTTGAGCTCTTCGTTGAAATTTCAACATTTGTAAAGTACTGTACCTTTGCATTTTTTTTTATAAAAGGGAAGCTTTCTGCCTTCTTGAATAATGTTATATTGTGTTGTCACTCCTCTGTTTCATGAGTGAACTTTAACATCATTCCGTGCCTTATTTCAATGTACTTGAATCCAGTGTTCACAAATGTGGCTCTCAAAGCTTCTATGTGCAAAATTTGAATTTTTAGGACATTTACCAATGTTCTTAGCAACCGCAAATCATGAAAATCACAACTGAGACTACCGATGGGTAGTTCGGACAGACCAGCGTTGCAAGAGAAAAGGCCCTCAGGCAGGCCCAAGGCAGACAAAGTTGCACCTGCAGAAGCTGCTCTTCTGAAAGAACATGGACTGCGCAACAGCTGTGGCAGAAAAGGAAACAGGGAGCAGAGTGTATAGTTCAGTGGGACACAACATCAATACATAACGAAGCACATCCGCAAGCAATGAAGAAGGATTTCAAAGTGTAGACAATACAGTCCCATTCTGCAAAGTACGCTGCATACTTACGAAATGTAGAGTCAGGTACATCCTATACTCATGGCAGTCCAAAACAAAGTGTACTTGAGGCTGGGAAGCGAACTAATCGTGTTAAAAAATGAATTTTGAATTGGAATTTTCTACCAGCACACGCTTCTTGCACTCCTTCAAAATACACGCATCTGAACAACCGTGGTCAATTTGTGATTCAATCGGTGAGGAATGTAGGGCACCACAAACAATAACAAAGTGAAACTGATGAAAAGCAAGTGGTGTTCCCTTCAAATCACTTAGCATTTCATCAACAGTAATGCAAACTCCGTAACACATTGTACGCAACAACTCTCTCAAATTTTAAGAGTGCCAGCCAGCAGTTCTGATTAACATGTAAAGAGCGATCCCATAACGGATACTACACCATGTTGCTCATGAGCTAATATTGCAAATCCTTGGAAACTCGTAACAGAGAATAAAATCAAGCTGGCTACAAAAAACACCAGTGATCCTCAAGGCCTTTTGTTCCACTTGGTCCTTCACCCATTCAATTCCACTCCTGGAACCCAAAGCATTAATTGAAAGGTCTGCATTAGTTGGTGAAGTTGGGCGCACAATGGTCGGGGTGACATTCCTTGGCCTCCTTGCACGGCTCCACAGAGGCAGAGGGCTCCACAGGTTTCTTCATAAGGGGTGCTGGAAGCTTCTCAATGCCTTGCAAGTAAAACGTGTAGTGCAGCTTGAAGGGGAAAATGAGCTGCTGCAGCTTCACTTGGCCATAGCACCCGGCGAATATTCCTGAGCCTCCCGTGATGGCCAGGTAGGTGTCTTGGTAGGTGATGTAAGCACCCTGGAAAGCAGCCAAAACATGGGTATCCACGTCAGACTAGTGCGCTAATCTCCCAAAACAAGAAATAAAACTTAAAGGATACTAAACCCTGACCCCATCTCCTAATCATTAGTAACAGCATCTGCACTCCCAACACCTAGAAAGGGAAAAAGGGTAAAAGGAATCTTAAATTTATACGGAATCAGAACTTGAGAGTATGTCATTGGAAGTGCACTAAAAAAATCACTTAAAGCAGGCACGAGAAAATGTAGATTTGGACATTGAACAACCAGAACACCTCGAAACACCTCGAAACACCTCCATTGCAAGGCAAAGAAAAATTGCGACCACTTCAAAACTTTCTGAAATCGCTGTTGACTCTACAGAGATCATGATTTGCGAAGTTAACAACAATATTTAATGTGAACACTATTAGTTTTTCTACAGTAATCTAATAAGACACTCTTCCAATAAGACAGTCCTCTAAGAAGAAACTCAACTGCAACCGTCCAGTGCAACGTCAACTTCGGAAAACAAGTGTCTGAGAGTACAAACCTGACCCTTCCAAAAAAGCGAAAGAGAAACTAGAGACACCCCCAACCAGAATCCTGTACCATAAGGCCTGGCTTTCTACTCATGTGTCGGTGATCGATTACCTGCACGGAGATATGGCCATAGTCGCCGAAGTAGAAACTGTACAAGGCCTCAAACCGATCCCCTTTCTTCTCGGCATTGTGCGAGATGACAGTGCACAAGCCGGACGTGATGCCTAGCCGCGTCGTAAGCGATCCATCGTACAACTGAATACACAAACACACACCAAGCGCACACATCAGCAAAGGAACCGTAATCATAAATTGCTACTTACCCTCAAGTTGATCTGTTTATCTGTTTAAAACTAATTGAAATCTGTATATACCCACGATATAGACAATTAGTATGATGATGCAGTGCAGAACGTAAGGTATCTAGAGGATAGTATAATTGTTAGGAGCCTGATTCTCTCTCCTATACCGACCTGTTCGCAACAGAAACTCGTCTAAACCGATATTACGTTAAAATGGCGGTATTCCACAAACTTGGGCACTTCCACGTTTAGACCGTGCGGTCTGAAATCTATACGCGTCGTAGAAATGAATGGAAAAATGGTGGTATGGAATACCGCCATTCTAACGAAATTCCCATTCTATTGGTTGGGTTCCAATTAGTAAGTTGATGGATTAATGTACTAAACATGACTTGCTTAAAGTTCTAAGGCCGGATGGATTACATAAAGTCCACTACTATGCCTTCAGTAATTGGACGTACAGCTAAACACACATACCAAGCTCACACATTAACAAAGCCACCTACCCTCAAAATAAAGTACTCATTGAGATCTGTTTCATAAATACGATCAAACAACCAGTACGGTGATGCAGCGCAGAATATAAGGTCTCTAGAGGATAGTGTAACCGTTAGGAGCCTCATTCTCTCTCCTATACAGACCCATTAGCAACAGAAACTCGTCCAATGGTTGGGTTCCAATTAGTAAGTTGTTGGGTGTACTGAACATGACTTGGCTAAACCGATATTTCGTTCAAATGGCGGTATTCCACAAACTTGGCACTTTCAGACCATGCGGTCTGAAATCTATACCAGTCCTAGAAATGAATGGGAAAATGGCTTATGGAATTCCGCCACTTTAAAAAAAAATTAAATCTAAACGTCTAAGGCCACTCATCTTTGAATAGAAATGGAATTCTCTACTATGCATACAATAGTTAGACGTGTAAAACCTCCCCACTCTGAACGATTTCCGTGAGAAAAAAGCAAATTTTGATAAGACTCAGAGGGAAAATATTGTGATCTCAAGAGAGTTGGACCCTGTACGATGGTTTCTCCAGTGCAGGTCATCACCGACACAAGTGTGCAAATCCAGTCCTTACGGTATTTGTATGTTTGAATGAACATCCAATGAAAGCACGCTCCTTCTACACCTGCTTGAAAGACTATCCTCTACCGTCGCAGCAAAAACAAAAAGCTATAAGACTAGCTCCCAACCAACCTTGTTAGTGAACGGCACAAGGTCTCCGAGGCAGTTAACATGGGGGCCAGGGGTAGCATCTTTGTCTTTGCGCACGACCACGGGGCTTCCTCTATCCCTCTCGTTGATCTCGTACACCCGCAATTCCTGGACCTTCGAATCGTGACTCCGACGAAACATCTTCACAGCCGACCAAAGACACAGACACACACACAAAAATCTAGCAAACAATTACAGAACAACGTACACTGACAGACACAAGAAACGCTCAAGCAATCACTTCCAAGTCTCAGACCCTCCTGCTTCGGACAACACCACTTATAACAGAATATCTACGTTGCACAGAGCTCCAGAAAACCACTTCTACGAGCTAGAATGGAAGTTCCGGCCCACCTTCTCTCTTTCCACCAAACCATACAAGGGTGATCAAAAACAATCGATCACAACCTGGGCCCGTCTCTGACGCAGTCATGTAAGGGAGAGGAATCACTGTTGCTGACGACTCTGTATGTACATATGGATGTACAGTTAGCCCTGCTGTAACACGTGTAGAGCATTAGCATTTAACACTTATGAAAATCTATCTCGATAATACGTAGCATTTACAAAAATAATGGATGAAGGAACCAAAAAAAATATGAATCATTATTCACCTAAACTGGTTGAAAGGAAAAATCTATAGTAGTTTGATGAGATTCTTCTACATAGCAAGATTATTCTTGCTTTTGAAGTCTTTGGATATTCTTCATGAATCAGATGATATCATCCGGTCTTTGTTGCAAAAATTCCTTCCAAAATCTCAATTTCACTCTCAACATCTTTGAATCTCACAAAACTTTCCAAAATATTCCAACTTTATCTCAATTTTTTTCAACTTTATCACTATCAAAGTCAAATCAATGAAGAAGGGAGCAAAACATTTCATACCACTTAACACTCTGATAGTGTATATTTTATAAGAGCACCAATTTGCATAACACAAATATAAAAATGAGATTTCAACACTTGTGGAGGTACCACTACCAGAGGGCCGACTGTAGGATGGATTGAATATGCTCTAGCATGTTGAAAAATTCCATTGAGGACTAGATCCTCTGGTTATGTGTAATGTGTATACTTTCCCCTTGCAATGGAAATTGCCCATATGTTGAAAAAAAAATTGTTTTAGTATGTGGAACATTGAGGTAACGACAACTAAAATGAGCCACTCCTCACAATCAAACCCTATTTTTGAAGGGAAATGAACAGGGAGGATACCCAAAATGGTACACATTACAAGGACAAGTGTAAGGTGGAGTTAAATTCTACTTTGAGTAGTCTGTAGCTCTATCTATAGTATTGTGGAAGTGGCAACCTCACAATTGCTCCATTTGGGGTTTACTTTCTGTTGTTTTAACTTCTTCTCTATGACATGTTATGATACTACTACTGTCATTTCTTCATGTGCATCAAATGGATTTTGGAATCACCTACATGACACTTTTAGCACCCTACACCTTGCATCTTTGAAAATTTGTAACTAATTCACAATGAGTCCAAAAATTATGGAACCACTTGCATTTTGATTCATAGTCCTTCACCTCCATACAAAAATTGTTGTTCATTTTCTAGAGCATGTTGGTCATGCCACAGAGCTTATTCTTGCAATTTTAGGTGTACACAAAATAGTGCAATTAGGTTGCCTCAACAATTAGGTTGCCTTACTTCAAAGAAAGTTACTTTACAAATCATCAAAGTCAACAAACATTTCTAAAAATATTTTCATTTGTACACATGGAGGTTCGTGAGTCCCAATTACAATAATACTTAATTAAAAAGTAGTGCATTCTTGTACAATAACTGAAAATATTTATTTAGTGTCAAATGTTGAGAAATTAGTGTGGGGCAACCTATTTGCACTATTTTGTGTACAGTAGTTACCTTACTAATTGTACGTCCGGTGTCCTGGCCACAGTTGAAGAATGCTGCTGAAGAATGATCAATTCCGCATTTGGGGAGAGGACGGCAGATGACTGGGTGTTTCCGAAGAAAGTGCATTCGAGTTGCCGTATTCCGATTTTCTACAGTTGTGGATGTTTTCATCCCACAGGGCTGATGTTTTCACTCCGTCAGCGCTGACGCTCTGTTGTGTGAAGCAGCCTGTGAAATGCGAGTTGGTGGTAAGTGCAACATTCAATGGTTCGCCATCTGCTTTCCAAAAAAAAAAAAAAAAAAAAAAATTGCACTGGAGGGAGTGAGGGACTGATGCAGACACTCGCCTGGGTTCATGACTACAGTACTACTAATTATACGTAAGCACACTCTGTTGCCTGTTGCAGCAGGATCAAGACTTAAACAAGTCACAAATGCGTGGGCCACAACATTCACGTGATGCTGAAAAGGCTCTTACACTAGTTCTACTGTAGCTTTGTTTTGACAGTATAGTTTATTTTTGTTGAAATTGAAACGGCTAGTCTAACTTACTGTAGCTTTAGATTTGCTGTCAGCCAGAGGAAGGGGACCAGTTGCAAACGGGCAGAATCGGTGAAGCTACAATAGGGTGCCTTCAGTTTCGATGGGGCATATTGGGAAAGGACTCGCTCGTGCCTGGACTTCGGTCGCATGCTCACACGTGCGTTCACTGCGTTGGCTATTTTCAATCGTGCACATGGGGGGTGTTTTTTTTCGGGAAGTGGGGTGTTTTCAGCAAATGGAGAAAAGGAACAAATGAAGAACAATCATGCATATGGTTTGTGTAAGTTAATAAGGTTACTACACCTTAAATCGCACAGATAAGCGATTCAGCATGGTTCAGCATGGTTTTCATTATTATATTGAAAAAAAAATTGTGGGGTCCCATTGGTAGTCAAAATGAGATTCTAGATTCTCTTAGAATGCATTTTTTGGACACCGTGTGAATAAACTACAAATTTTCAAAGTGCTGAAAATACCCTGCGTGAAGGTCAGATTCAAATATAAATTATGTATTTTGGGGAGTGTTTGAATGTTTGGAATATTTCAAGTGAGATATTACCAACATTTAATACTCTACAACCACTACTTTTCACTGTATGAATCCACTTTGCACGCGAAAAAGAAACTATTTTGACAGTCACCTGCCGAATCAGACCTTCACGTACAGTAGGTGTACCTAAAAGCGATTATAGAGTCATATGAATAGTGGAAGTACATTTTAGGCAAGAATATCCAGTGTGCAATTTTAGGTGTAGTTACCTTACTATTAGTTAGAAGGTTCTCAAAGTGCTCAGGCTCAAAATTTGCCCACCTTCTGAAATGTACACTACTTGTACATGTTGCTTTTTTGTTGTACCAAAAATGTACAAATAGTGTACAATTGAGGAGGTGGGCAATTTTAGTGCCCTATGCCATTCAACTTCAAAATTAATTACTAATTTCACAAAGCTCCAAAAAATATGGATTAGATGCCAATTCCACTTGTCTTTCAAGGAAAATTTACTGAGAAATATTTCAAGAAGCTTCACCACTCCAAAACTCAATTTCAATTTTTAAATGGATGCTTTACCTTTGGCTACCATAGTGCCTTCTATGTCTTTGAGGTAGTTGCAACATAAATTGTCTAAATAAACATTTGAATTGTTGGCTACCACTATTAGACTATGTAAATTTTGTTGATCCTTGTTAGAAGTAAAAAAAAGGGATTCCAAAATCTCTCGATATGCATTTTCTAGACACCGTATGTCCGTATGAAAGAACTATGAATTTTCAAAGTGCTTAAATTAAATGTATCCAAATTAGACCTGAAGCTCTAGTATTCACATGAGTTACATTGTAGGCAAGAATCTAAATGGGATAGATTTGCAAATAAATCTCAATTAGGTGCAGGTATCTTGAAAAAGGTTGAGGGTGTTGCTTTAATCCTTTAATCCTGTAAAGACATTGAGCCCAAGAAGTAGGCAGTAGATGATTTTCAAGATCACTGTAGAAAGCAAGAATAATCATCATTGAGGAAATTTTAAAAAAACATCTTGTAATACATCAATGGAAAAAGAAGGAATAATACACGTGAATCAACAATTTAAGGTCCTTTTTTAAATTTGAATTGAGGAAACAAAGTCTCTGAAAAAGAATACTCGTCCTACAAATGAAGTGGCCTAATTTCTTTGGCTCACAAAAAAGATTATTATTTGCTTCAAGTCTATATTCTTAGGCCTTGAAAAGTGTTTTTGAGACATACATAAACTACTGTAGAATATTATGGAAAAATAATTGATGAAGTATGATTTACAAAAACATTCACTATCTATTCAATAGATGGTTGAGTGTTTCGAAGAGATTTATTAACCCCTAAAGTACCAAAGTCCCCTCAGGGGACACTTCAGATTTCGGCAGGCCCGTGTGGCCTCAAATTTTGATCTGATTTTTTGAGACTTTTTTTGAAGATAGGGAATCACATTAGCTTTCTAAAAATATAATTTTTTTTTCAATCAGTGCCCGGGAGCAAAAGTTATGCCATCCTAAAGCAAAAAAGCAGTTCGGCGGGCAGAAAAAAAAAAGTTTTTTATTTTTTTTATTTTTTTATTTTTTTTCCTCAAAGATCATGTTTTTGTCTACATCTGAAGCTTTGATTCATTCTATTTGGACTAATAATGAGAAAGTTATGGACAATCTTATTTTTCGGGCAATTTAAGCATCTTCAAAAAAACTTATAGAATTCATTTTTGAATGCAATTTTCAATTTTTTTCAATTTTTTTTTGACAAGGTCAAGTTTGTTTGCAAGAACAATCCCACCATTGGGATTATGTTGTTTTAATTCCACCTAAGAGCTATTAACAATTTAGTATTTCGTTCAATTTTGGACCTACTTCTACTTAACAATTTTTTTATATGTGAAAATCAAGGTTTGACATTCTGAAATTTTTTTCCCCAACTCTCAACTCAAATGTTCAAGATAAAAAATTACAACTTTTTGTTGTGTAGTGCAAAAAAAATCCACAAATGGCCGTCAAAGTCATCTGAAATTGCAAGAAACAGTTCAAAAAAACTTTTTTTTCCAACTTTGAATGCTAATATCTTCCAATCAGAACGGTCAAATGTCTTGAAATTTTTACCACATAATCTGAGACAAGTGAAGTATAAGATCCTACGGTTAGATTCTAAAAAAAAAATTTTGGGGTTTAGGGAGTGATCGCAGCAGAAATGGCAGTTTTCAATGGTTCCGGAGCCAGAAAATTCCTTGGTATTTTAGGGGTTAACAATGTACAAATAGAATTGTCCTTTGATTATTTGTCAAACTTCAAAATCTTTCTCTGTGTATGCTCTATTGTTGTCACCATATATAAATGATTTTTTTTTTGTATTTCAAAATGAAATCAAATGCCTTTTATAAGTCACAAAATTTTAAGATCATTTTTTGAAAATTTGAAATTACTATGAGTTTTGAAGAAATCATGAAGAAAATCCACATTGAACTTATAATTCACATAAAAATATGTAATTTTTACCATAGGTATATATAATAGAGCAAAACATCACAGCGTAAACCAAATTTTTTCAACCCTTTGTACTTAGAAATGTAATCATAGTCTCTTAAATTCATACTACAATAAAAACACTTATTTGTTAGAAAAACTGAAGATTTCACAAGCAATATAAACTAGACGTAGGAGGCTTCATTATCTTTGGACCAAGGACCAAGGCCTTTTCTTTGCCAAAAAACACTCAAAACTGCCATTTCTATAGCAAAAAGTAAAAAAAATTGAAAATTGTTTTTTTTTCACATCTAACCGTAGGGTCTTATACCTAATTAGTATGAAAATGTTTGGAAAAAATTTCAGAATTTTTGACCACACAGGCTGCAAGATATCTGCGTTTAAAGTGGAGGATTGAGTTGAGAGTCTAAGGGAAAACAAATTCAGAAAAACTTAATTTTCATTCTTAAAAAAATTGTTAAGTTGAAGTAGGTACAAGATAGAAGGAAAATCTAAAATATTACTGGAGTAATATCTTTTAGATGGAATTAAAATTCACTAATTCCAATGGTGAGATTGTTCTAGCAAGTAAAATAAACCATGCAAATTTTATTTTTTTTAAATTGCAAAAATTGCATTTAGAAATGAATCCTACAGGTTATTTTTTTCAAGAAAATGCTCTAACTATTTAAAAAACAAGAATGTCCATAACTTTCTCATAACAAATCCAAATGAAATGAATCAAAGCTTTCAAGATAGATAAAAATATAATCTATGAGAAAAAAATTCAAAAAAAAAATTCAATTTTTCGCGAGTTTTTTTTTGCTGCCCCCTGTCCCTTGTTTTGAGCTTATTTGGTCATAACTTTTGTTCCCAGGAACTGATTGTGAAAAAAATTATATTCCCACAAAGCTTATCAGTTTTCCTATCTTCAAAAAAAGTTTCAAAAAATCATGAGAAAAATTCAGCCCGTAGGTACTTGCCCAAAATCCCATTTGTCCCCCAAAGGGACAACAGTCTTTTAGGGGTTAAATCATTTCAAATGTGAGAATCAAGTTTTAAGAACAAAAATGTTAAAATGCGTACTTTGTGAATATGTCACTTTTTGGAAACAAAATCCTATATTAAATCAAAACAAGAAGTATTGTAATATGACTTGAAATCAACTCAAAGATGTAGATATTTTATTAACAAAATTATACTCACTTTCAACAAATGCAGTTTCACCATTTATAAGCCAATTTTTCTTGATTAAGGAAAACTTATCCTCCCCTTTTCTCTACTCGAGGATAAATGTAAAAAGTTGCCTCTATGCTGTCATAGATAATTATGTACTACCTCCGTCCCAAAATGATCTTCATGTTGGACAAAACATTCTAGATTAAGGCAAAAAATAACATTTTAAAAACCTATTTTGTGCTGTAAGTAGAGTTTGGTGTACTCCTAGCATTCTAGAAACTTTGAGTTTCAAAGTCCTTTTTGAAATGTAATTTTTGGAATATTGAAAAGTAGAATTTCTTGGGCATTTTCAAAGATCACCAGTGGTCAATTAATTGTTGAGAGTGAGGTCATCATTTTGTAGGCATTTAGTATATGCCTAAGCCCATGTGTGGCCCTTTATTCCAGCTCTAAAAGCTTCATCTCCTTCAATTGGGCAATATTCAAAGAAATGCAAAAAATACGAACAAACAATGTTGACTGACCCCATTAATCATTTTATTTATCTTTTGACTAATGATTGCATGAATGGAGGGGAAACTACTACTCAAAGTTGTTTTGTTGGTCCTCAATAGCAATCGAAAGTCAAATTTGACCAATTCGCAAGTCACAAACTGCAATAGGAAGATCATTTTGGGACAAAAAATGAAGGCCAACATGAAGATCATTTTGGGACGGAGGGAGTATTAGATAACCAGCGAGCCGCGCTAGTGGCGAATAGGTTGTCGGACATAACCGGTTGTTCATATTTCAATCTCAACCTTTGATCTTCACGAGGATCTTCATGATCCAAGAGTGTAGGAAGCAAGTAGAAAGGAAAGAAGGTTATGAGTTGCAACTTGTAAAGGCAACGGTGACGGGTTGCCTATGGGACGGTGCCTTATTAGTGTTGAAAAGTCAACAACCGGTTATGAATTTCTATTGTGGCTAATTTGGAATTTGTGATTCTAATTATTAATATCAAAATTTTCAAATCATATCATCAATTGTAAATAAATCAGTTTTAAAGTTTCACCCAAGATGAAAAGAAGGGACAATGAAAGATTCAGTTTTCATTCCCCATAACATTAACCCTTAAGGTTCTTTGACTATGTTTTCTTCGAAACGCTCCAAAACTGCCACTTCTAGGACAGGACTAGAAAAACATTCTTGGACACATGTAACCATAGGATCTTGTAGTATGCTAGTTTTAGAAGATGTGGAATTTTTTTTTGAAATTTCCACAGTGTGAATTGCAAGATCTTTGAGTTTGAATTGGCAAAAATCCTTTTTTTGGCCTTGTGAAAAACAAGGTAGTTGCACCTCATAACCTGGTCACATTTGTATGAAAAAATGTCCAAAACGGTGGTACTTCTTTGGATTTATTCTTCTAGGCAAGTTGGCTATATGTTTGAAAATTTTCAAATCATTAGAAATTGTACAACATATAAGGAAAAAATAGTAAGTAGAAATAAATAGAGAATGATTTAGAATACAAAATTGTTAAGAATTTAGTTATGGAATTGAAAAATGCCAATTCCAATGGTTGTAATGTTGTAATAAACAATCTACAACCTATAATTTTATTTTATTTATAAGTATTGAAATTGAGTTAAATAAAGGACTTCAAAGTTTATTTTAGAGTAGAAAAATCCATAATTGCCCACAATCTAAAACTCCTTGTAACTTTCATTTCATTAGTCAAATTGGAATGATTCAAAGCTTTCCATGTATATATAAATCTAAAAAAACAATTTCAAATTTTTATTTCTGAAAAAAGTGATTATTTCACGTCTGCCCGGACTGCCCAAGTTGGAAAACAAACTACATATTATGCAATAACTTTTTAACCATGTAGTCAAAAGTTATGAAAATTGTTGGGCCTTAAAGAGAAACCTTGTCTCTATGTTGTGTGAAAATTTCAAAGAAAAAACATATAATTTCCATTTGTAGTGAGCTGCCCAAAATCGCTATGTTGCCAAAAAAACCCAGCTTGGTGCTTTAGGGCTTAAATAGTAGTTCTTCTTTTGCTCCCCTCCCAAAATAAGTATCATTTTTTCCTTAATACTTGGAATGAGATTGGTTATAGATTTCACATGACATGGCCCCTTTCCCAAAATAAGTATCATTTTTGTTTTAATGCTTGGTAATGAGTTTAGTTATAGATTTACATGACGTAGCAGACTTTGCAACGCTACATCTTGTTTGTTTCATTGGACGGGTCTACTTTCAATGATGTGGCAAAAATGCCTCCCTATTACATTAATAAACAATGTTATGTCTAGCCCTTCATAACTACATTATATAACCAAGCAATGGTCCTTCTCATGTTGGGAAGGTATTATGCTTTGTTAGATACTTAGCAAGGACTTATCCATTCAGTCAAGGATTGGGGTTGGCTAAGTAGCCATATAAGACAATTTTATTTACTATAGGGGCCTTTTTCATAACATTACATAACTTGACAATGGACCTCTCCAAGTTGGAAATGTATTACACTTTGCTAGATGCTTGGCTTTGGCCAAGGGAGAAAGAGACTATGACATCAACTTTGGTTTCAGAATTTAAGATTCTAAATCTTATCTACAACTACATTCACACTACACAATGCAATTAGGGTTTGGTTGGAGTGGGCATGTGGGAAAGGTCAATAAAATAACCTTTAATAGAGCCTCACAATTATACCATTCTTGTTCTATATTCAAACAAACTCTCTATAAACTTATTCAATTTCAAAACAAGAATCTAAAACAATACATGATTTCTTATCACTAACTATAGCCTAATAGTGAATGCCCAAGGCCTTTTTGAACTTCTAGGAATTTGCTTTAACTTAAATTGAGCAAAAAGCCAACATTTTGATAAGTTGTAGCATTTTTTTTTGAATTGTAACCTTACAAATTTAAACTAGACATATTAGACATCACATAGGAAAAGAAAACACAACAATATCACTTATGAATTGAAAGATTACAATGTTTGAACATGAGAGTGTTAAAACTGCAAATGTGACTTAAAGTCTTTCAATCCTCTTTTCACATGCCAAATCTAAAGATTTGGTCACCAAAAAAATATGAGGTTACAAGGCCTAACATACATAACCCCAATCAATTTATGGCTTTTCAAAATCTACTCTACAATTTTTTTAAATGAATTTCTAATGTGATTTTTTTTCCCAAGCTCTAGTGTATTTGAGGCTCATTTCCAAGAGCCCTTCACACTATGGAAAGTCAAGATTGCAATGGACACCCTTGCACAAAATCTTGAATAGAAAAATCATGACCAACCATTTTCAAAATCAGATTTTTTGTGTTAAAACTAGACTTCTAAAAGATTTTTTCAAAAATACAAACTATTAAAAATAGCAACTTGCTTAGGTTTTATTTAACTTCAAAGTATTGTCGACACCAACATTTGGTGCATCGGGCATGTAGGGGTTAATGATTGCATGGATGTCATTTGAATAAGTGCATAGTCAGAATAAGTGTGCACTTGCTACATTGTTGGTTGCACAAAAGGTAACTTAGGGCCTCTTGCCATGTGAGCCGGGCTGGCAAAAAAAGCACTAGAAGTGAAGAAGTGAACACTGATTGTCTTGCCAACCTCAATGAGCGGAAAAGGAGGAATTCATGTTTCACCGATCATCGATGGACAACCCCATTGGTGGAGATGGTCTACCTTGAAAGGAATCAATATGTGTTGTAGTCTTATTCGTTCTCTCCCCACCTACCGGGTCTGCATGGCAGGACAATTCAAAACTTAATCCCTGTAGCTCCCTTGCTAACTTCACCGGCCTGACTCACATGGCAGAAGGCCCTCAGGGCTAGCTTCCAACTTACATGTGAGCCCGGTGGGCAGAAAAAGCAACTAAAAGACAAGAACAGTTCCACTGATGATCGGTAAGCGTAGAAGTAGGAGAGAGAGTTCTACCGATATCAGGGCCTCCTTACATGCTCCCTCGGTGGGCAAAGCGTTACAAGGGGAGCTATAGGGAAAAAAACGAATTCCACTTTTATGTGGACCCGGTGGGTGGAGGAGGGTTCCAATGGAGGAGTGGACACGTATTAGATTCTCTCATGATCCACTAGTCACCACTAGTCTCCACCAATGGAATTGTCCTCCGATTGTCCACCGATATCGGTTGAAATTGGGCTCCTCCTTTTCCGTTGCCCACCCCGGCAAGACAATCGGTGAAGGCAATTTTGTCTTCTTGTCTGTTTTAGGTCCAAGTTTGCCCACCGGGCTCACATGTAAGCTGGCCCTCAGTGTATTAGACACTGTAGAAGGAGCATGAAAGTGCTTTCTATATTTTGGCACTGTTGACGACACCCACCCACCGATACATATAAGCTATATAAAAGCTGGCCCTACTAGCTCGGAGTCTTCAGTTCGGAGAATCCGAGATCAAGGGAGAAGTTTTGCCACCAGCCCCCATGCCATGTACAGTACAATACAGTGATTATACAGGTACATGATATGTTAATAGAATGTGAAGAATATTTTGAGTTGAAAAGAAAATCATGTGTAATCATACAAGCATGAATTTGGGTAAATTAGAATCATTCTCTCACAGTAACAATGCCACTACCATATGCCAGCGGTTCCACCAAATAAGAGCTTGGGGTCAGTCTTTTTATAGTTCATTGACTTTGAAGAGTCCGTCTTTTAAAAGAGAGAGTGAAACAGATATGTACGTCCCTGCACCAGTGAGGATGAAACATGCACAACGTGGATGAAAATTCATTTATTCATCTCAAAATATGTATGTTCATATCCACAAGCTGATATTAGGGGTAGTCACACTCACACGGTCGAGCTTATAGTTGTGCAACAAGCCTCCTGCGGAGGCCGTTCCCCCCCCCCCCCTAACTCCTGGGGAAAACGCAGGAACTTTTTATTTGCGAGGCATGATAAAATTTGCAAATTTTGAGTTCATGTTTGCAATCAGAGGCCCCAAATTAGCCAGGAGAGGTCTAGAACATATCCTAAAAATGGCACAAAATAGGGGGTCTTTTTTTTACATTGACCCTTGGCTTTACCTCCGCAAGAGGCTCGTTGCACAACTATAAGCTCAACCGACTCACACCTTCTTCATTGCACAAAAATTCTATGAAGAATGAGAAAAAAGAGGAGCCAATGAGGAGCCTGAATTTCGCTAAAGAAGGTGTGACACCCATTTCTTGTGAGCGGAGAATGGGAATGGAGAATGGATAGCATGATTTACCAACGCATGGTGAATTTGCAAACACTAAACTTGTAGACATTGAAAGTCATGCAAAAGCAACAATAGCGTAACAAAAGGAACCAACAAGAAGAAGTGAGGAGGTGAAAAGCAAGGGTAGTGGAATCCTTGGCGTGCAAAGGAGGTGAAAGTGTGAAGTAGAGTGGAATACACTTTTCCTACAAAAGCTTCTTCACGCTCACTATTCACTTCCGGAGGAGAATAATGATCGTGGAGAAGCTTTCGCAAAAAAAATATATTTTGCCACAGAGAGCGTCAGAAAAGCGAATGGAGAGCTACCACATCCCAATTCTTTAGAGAATGCGCTTGGAGTGAAGAAGGTGTGACTAGCCCTATTGTCACAAGATTTTGTATCAATTTTATCCATTGAAAAAAAGAGGTTACATTGGCAAATATTTGCTCAAAAAAAATTTGTATCATTTTCTGGCCATTTGAAAAAAGTGATTCTTCTTGACTTGGTGTTTGCATTCCTAAAATAGTGGAGTGGTCGTTTGAATTGGGATGATATAAACAAGCGGCTATAAGAAGCTATGTCCTATAGCATTAGCTCATTTTTAGATTACGGTCTTACTTAACCTTATTCACAGTCAAAGTAAATGTAGGTTTTATCAATGCAATACCTTCTCGCTTGTGGTCTATAGCCAATAATATTCTATAGAATACTTCTGGTATTTTAAAGTCCATTGTGACATAACATTCTTGAACTTCAAAGGATACACTAGTAATAGATTGTTGGCATACAAAGCATTGTAGTCTTGTTGGCCTTTAAGGCGCAAGGTCCCCTTTTGAAAGATGTTGAAAGTCTTGAAGTGAAACTTCTCTTTGAATTATGCATTATTAGAGATTGAATTATTTATCAAGGGTGCAATTACACAATTTGAAAAACCTCATCTTTCATGTTTATAAATGATATAAAATTTTCACTTTGAATTCCACAATGTTGTATAGGTGAAATTATTCCATGTGCATTACTACTAACTATAGAAAAAATCCCAATCAGTATATTCAAAATTATATAATATTTGTATGTTTTAACTAGAACTTGTTTTAAATTATATACCTATTGACATGAAAATCTAAATCTTTTTCATTGTTATTCAAAAATAAATGTAAAGAGCCAAATATCTAAGAGGGTGCATGAAATGACTATTAAATTCTTCTAATAAGCATCCTCTAAATTGGCATTAATTAGAATCTTTAGTCTCTTGTTTTACAAAGTTGAACTAATTTTAAACAATTGAAAACTAACTAATTAAAAATTCAAAGCTTAGACCACCATTTTTAGTTTTGAAAGTGATTAAAAGATATATAATACAAAATTTGAGAGGATTTGGCTTTTATGTAATCAACAAAGCTATTAAATCAATAAAGCTTCTATTTTTCCACCATAAATCTAGTGCAATAAAAGTGTCCCAAAATGAGCAATTAGCCCCAAGAATACACAAAAGTACAAATTGAATAGTATGGAATCTATGGTCCCTTTATCCATAATAATTCTTAATTACAAAAACTGTACAGGGTTTGTTTCTTACTATAAAAAATGAGATTTTTAATTTATTTTCTTATTACTTTCTTTTCTACTTTCTTTTTGAATACGAAGTGTCCTTTCCTCATACCACTCTTCTACAATCATGTGCACAATAAGTTTATGTACCTTATGTAAAAGAAAAAATTCATTTGGATAACTTCAATCATAGTACATATGTTGCAAATAATCTTTTTACATAGTTACGATATATTTTGAAAAAGCCCACAACATAATTACTCTAAAGCTTAATTGTATTTTCTAATGGCCTCCACGCAATTATAAGGTCACTAAAAGATAACTTTTGGAGGTTGGGGTCACCAAAAATTTTCTCCATAATTATGTCAAGGAGTGACTTTAGTCATTTTGGACTCTCTTGGTCTTAGAACCTAGTCTTAACCCCTTTAGGATGTTGGCAGAATGGCATACGAGAGCCATTCCAACGTATTTTGAGGGCCATTGTTGTATAATCACCATTTGGTAACTCCTAAACACATTTTTTTAAGTTGGGATTTTTACTCAACGACCGCTTGCAAGTGTTTTTTACAATTCTAAAATCAAAAGTGATTTTGAGGAAAATAAGATCCGGCCAAAAATTAGTGACTGTGCAAGGGTGTCTGGTGCTCTACATACAAAGAGCATACTGTAGGAAGTAGGAGAATAAGGGAAAACCAACAAAAAATCGTTCGTTCAACAACCCTCATACACTTGGTCTGACGCACCTGTAACGGTGGTAGGTCAAGGTGGACCAGATGTACTGGTGGCCAAGGAAAATGGAGCTTCAACAAGGACAACAGTAGCCCATGCAACAAGGTAGTTTAGTTGTAAGAATTTGGTTGAGGAATTTATGAAATTGAAAATCTATGAGGGCAGAAGTTGATTCACATAGAAATGCAAATCCAACTTTTCACAAAATACAAAGAAAGGAAGTAAAAATTTTAGGACTATGAAAAGAATTATTACTATGACTATAATAATTGAAACATAAATACTTATCAAGTTCTGAAAACCATCTTTTCCAATGAACTTATGAATTATCAATAAAATTAAAAGAAAATGCTAAATATCACTATTGAACTTTGAGAAGTCTCAAATAATTCAAGTTTAGAAAAATAATGCAAATTATCTAAAGTAAGCAAGTGGATTGAATAATAGAAGACAAACCTGCCTTCCAACACACATTCTAAAAGGGATTGTAGACCCAACCTCTTACCAAAATATGAAAGATTCAAAAACCTCGTTTGTTATGGGGGAAAAAAATCCCTTCTTTCAAAAATACAAAATGAATGCAAACATAGCCTTCTTCCAAAAAAGGAAAAAAAATCTAGAACCTAGGTTGTTTCAATCCCGAAACCTAACTTGTTTTAAAATACAAATTGAATCATAGACACAACCTCAATCTTTAAAAAAAAAATCCTATTGGCTAATTCACATATACTCTTATAGCTTGCATTTTTTCTACACAGCACTAGTGGTTGGCGCTTGCTACACTATGCATTTACCATACTATTCTAATTTTATTAGAAATTTCATACAATAAATAGAATGCAAAGTAAAAATTTCAATAAGTCTCTAATTAAAAATTATTAAAATCTTCATATAAATTTTCTTACAAACATGCATACATTGAAATGTAGAATATCAATTTTAATGAATGAAGTATATGCAATGATGAATACATTAAAAAATATGCATACATTTGAATGTAAAAGAATCCAAACGTAAATAGCAAAAATGCTTGAAATATAATTTTATTGTATTTATTGATATAGTAGGTTGTCTCAATTGAGACAATGACATCATGTTGAACACCAAAAGATAACAATTGGATGGAAGGGGACGTCACCAAAGCGTGCATGAACCCTAAACATGCAAAGTTTGAAACAAACTCTTAACTTTTCCATCCACCTCATCAAGGTGTCAATATTTGTAAGAATGTACATGTATTCTTGTAGTTTGCATTTTCTATAAATAACATGATTGTTCCCTTTCCAGGGGAAACAATGATATCCGTTCCTAAGAAAATGCCAAGCACAAGGTTCAATGTATTCCAAATGAGAAGTGTTGGGTGGAGAGGTTGTACTTATATTGAATGTCATAATCCACCATCCTCAAAAGATATGGGACAAGTTGAACGTGTGGCCACTCATAGTCAAAATGTAGGAATTGTATTCATTGTACAATTTTAGACCTAATTTTGGCATAGTAGAATAACTTTCTTCAAAAACTAAAAAAAATTGCATAATCAAGCTAAGTTTCACTTCCAAAAATCCGTTTGTAATTTTGAGCCTCCAATCAAAAGTTATAGACAAAATTCAAAGAGGGTGTTTGAAAATGTCAAAGAAAATGTCCATTAATTTTGTTCATAACTTTTTATTCAAATCTCGAAATCTCAAACGCTTTTTTGGAGATGAAGGTTAGTGTGATTTATCAACTTCTCTTAGTTCAAAGTTTTTTGAACTAAATTATCCAATCATGCCAAAATTAGGTTTAAAGTTCTACATTGAACATGATTGCTACTTGTAGTCTTTTGTTTTCAAATTGGTTTTGTATTTTTTGTAATTGATATTTTTTTGGTTTCCTATTTCATTCTTATTTCATTTTTCTACATTGTTAAATTTTTGTTTTCATTTTATCACCACTTTTCCGTTGCCTAATTTGGTCACTTTACCAATTCTTGCTTAAAGTAATTTTAGTTTGAAACCCCTATTTTTTCCCTACAATTTTTCTTTTGTTTTTTTCTATTTGCACTTTTTAGTTCATCACCCTAAACTCTAAACGTTTCCATCAATATCTAATGAAGAACTCCCTAATTCATAGTTATGGTTTTATTTGAAATACTAATACTTTAGGATTCTTAAATTCATTCACATTGTTTAAAATTCTCATTTTATAATAATTGAAGATAAATGGTGGTTCACGACATCCTCTAAAAGTATCGTTGGATTTCAATTGGATGAACTAAGCATGTGAATTAGAAGCGGGTATGTGACTCCATGACATTTCTTCTTTTTCAAATTCCCATTTGTTTCAAAAAATTCCATCATAAAATTCAAATTTCCAGTTTAACTAATTATGGATTGCTATCCAGTTCAAAATTAACATCACATTTGCTAGTAAATGATGAAAATATGATATAAATGTAGTCCAAATATACACTTTTGAGTTAAAATGGATCATAATCATCATTTTGGATCAAATACAATTTAAATTAAATTAAAAATAAACAAATATTGACTGCGAGCCAATATACTTTCAATTACAAAGAATGTCCATAATTAGTAAATTTGGAGTTTCAAGCAAGGGCATTGAAGAATTCAAGGCAAACTTGCTTGCCAACACATAATCTCTACAATGCAGTGGATCACGTAGGGCAACTGTTCTTAATTGCTCTTGCCGGTAGCCAAAGAAGTATGCATACTTTCCAACATAGTACACTTGATATGATGCCTTCTACAGGAAAGACCTTGTATTCACTACGAATACATAGAACATGCTCTTTATGCAAGCATAGCTTCTACCCATTAATTTCTTATTTTTAGTTTTTAATCTCATAATTAGCCCCACAACTTTGCCAAGGTGTTTCTAGTTTTATGTTTTGTCCAATACGTAAGGGAATTAGCACAAAAATGTCAAATACTGGAAATCGAGGCCCAGGCAGGGTCTCCACATCCTAAAGGGGTTAAGTTCCTGATAGCAATTCTACACTCTCACCCAACAAGAATGCTCAGACTTTGCCATCTCCTTAGGTTGCCCCCAAAACGTAAAAGAGACATTAATTTTCTGCCTGCTAATTCCAAAATAAGACTCATAGACACTCGTACAAATATATTCCGAGTATAAATTTCTTCCTTCAGAAAAATCTACAACAAGAGAGATCCTCTTGCAAATGTTTTATTTCCAATGCTCACTGTCTGAAACCAATTTATCAAAGCGGCAAAAGAGGTCAGTCACTTGAGCGAGTTACAAAAGCTGCACCTGGTGTGGCTTCTCAGCAGATTCTCATGTGCTTCACTAAAACTTACTGGCAGTTTGACAGATTGTTGGAAACAGAGTTATGCAGATTATAGCAAGAGATTAACAGGTTTAGAGTGTATTAAACACAATTTCTAGAGAATTTTGGTTTTGTATGACGACAAATGCTCTCCATGAAAAAAAATCTGAATATTGGTAAGTGTGACATTTTGAGACATGGATGGTCCAGTAGTTGAGAACAGAATGGAGCTTAGTCAGGGATTAAATCTGCAAAGTCTTCTTACGAACTACAAGTTGAGAGTTTAGAGGAGGTCAGGGAGGGATCTGTAAATCTCTCTGCAATATCTCTCCATTACGCATTCAAATGGTTTTGTTTTTAAGCACGATGTACATCTCGTACTTTGCAATCCATATCAGTGCGGTAGTTGCAGAGTTAATTCACTGCACTGTATGATGAAGCCCCAATTTCAGCAGCAGCGTTGACAGAAAAAATAAAGAGCGCAAGTCTGAGCGACTGATTGCATCAACGGAAGACATTGTGTCTGAATTCCTCTACATCATGTCATTCAATGTAATTGGCAAGTCTTCATTGCAAGCCTTTTTAGGGGTTAGCCATGTCAAACTTAGTGATAGTGTGTCACACACATTCTCTGAAGGTACTCAGATTTGCTCTGCAAATGTTTACCCAGCCTACAGGAGGACAACTGTGTAGCACTCCGACCCATGTAGTTGAATATGCCACTGGTCCTCTTGTAAACTATATTCCCCCCTCAGAGCCTTCGTTGAGTTTAGAAAGCACTAATTCTTGTTATAAGACAGACTCCAATTATTGAGTGCGGGCCTAAGAGAAGAGGCTTTGCATCCACAAAAGCTATTCCGAGGAAGTTTGAGTGGCTAACAAACTTGAAAATCGACATAGGGCTAGGGTAGACAAGCCTATTACCAAACACTTAAGGCACCAGAGATTGCATAAAACAAAGTGGCATGTGATGTTATTACCAGTAGATTGGACATCACTTGACTGTAATTAAACAATTTTTGAATGGCCACGAAGTTATGCGCGCTATACCCTGACAAAGCTGGCATTTTCCTGAAGAGATTTGACAACACATGGTTGCAAAACAATTTTTTCGGGGTTAGGTCTCATCTTCAAATGAGGTGGGATCTGATTCCTCCCAAGACAGGAGCTTTCTCATAACTGGAGCTTCTTCACCGGGCGGAGTGCTGGTCTTGCCTTTGATCGATATGTTTTCCGATCCTCTGCGCTTGGGCTCCTCGCTCGTTCTCCTGTTTCTGTTTGCTCTTTTCTTGCTGTCTCTTGTATTTTACGAAAAAACAGGTGCTTCTGGTTATTTAGTTGTTTCCTGTAGTTGAAAATTACCAAAAATATTTCTGCGCCGGGGACTGGCTCCCTTGGTTCGATGTACTTGTTCCTCTATCAATGGAATCGGTCCGTTTGTTTAAAAAAAAGAAAAAAAAAAAAATTGAAAATGAAAATAGTTTAATTAATGTTTTTTTATTGAGGTTACAAGGGAAAAGGTGGTAGGGGCCTACTTTTGGCCTTAGACTAGCTCTAAAATTGAAATGAAAGAAGTTTACAATCAAATTAGAACACATCCATCATTGTGGATGCAACAACCCAAAACCATGCAAAAACTTGTTCGAAAAAGAAGCAAGTTGGACCAAAGGAATTGTCCACTCTTGTTTTACCACTTGTTTGTTTTTTCTTTCTTTCCTTTTCAATCTACTGCCTCGTTTCAAAGTGAAAAAAAAACATGAGACACCCGCAAGGATCACGTTCACAAATAAGTGCAGAATTATTCAACGGCTGCATACTGCTCTCCAAATCTCATTTCTACCTTTTACTGCCGTATATGCTTGAGAAAGATTGGGAAGAATCCAACAATGAGAAACGTTAGAGTGAATTATAACTTAGTTGCTACACGCCTTGGATGAAACCAAACAATTGAGGTTGATGGGGTGCCCAAGGGTTGAGAGTTACTGTAATTGCGACAACTGAGACATCAAATTGGTCTTCTACTGCGCAGAATGGTGCTGCCAACAGGAGATTCGGTAACAAACAGAAATCTTACGATCAGTTGAAATGTGCTCTTCTAGTGACCTGAGAGAGGTGCTAGCAAAATGTTACGAATTGAAATGAGCATGGTCAGACACCAAGAGCTCGGCGTAGTGGATCAATTCAATTCTGCACAATCAGAAATACCGCACTGCTCAATTCTATCGCCTCGATCTTGTGGTGTCTGCAGCCGTTGAACAATTCTGCACTTATTTGTGAATGTGATCCTTGCGGGTGTCCCATGTTTTTTTTCACTTTGAAACGAGGCAGTAGATTGAAAAGCAAAGAAAGAGAAGCATCAGTTGGACGCCCCAAAGCTGGCAGCCGAGGTCAAATTGAAAGCGTAGTTCAAATTCCACCTAGCCCCTTGGGTTAGGATTAGCATTCAGTAAAGATTAAGGTAGAGACACTCATAACGGGTTGTTGACTTTTCAACGCTAACGTGGCACCGTCCCATTGGCAACCCGTCATCATTATCATTACAAGTTGAAACTCATAACCTTCTTTCCTTTAAACTTGCTTTCTACACTCTTGGATCATGAAGATCAAAGGTTGTAATTGAAATTGAAAAATGTACAACCGGTTATGTATTAGATAACCGATTCACCGCTAGCGCGACTCATTAGTTATTTAATGATTCTATATAGATATAGTAGAGTCCCCAATTTCCAAAAAGTCTTACATCCAAATGCCATTTTTTCTTGATGAGACTAAAAAATTTCAAGCATTGGTTGTTGTAAACAATTTTTTTTGTAGAAGTACAACATTCAAGGAGTGCAAACTCGTCCCATCAAATTTAAACAACTTAGTGTTACTCATTAGTATTTGTCTACATAAAATCATAAAAAAAAACTATGGTTGTAAAGGAATTGTTAGAGAATCTTAAGCTAATGGATTTCAATACTACTATTATCATGTTCAAGTACTACAATTATTAGAAATAAGCTAATATTAGATTTAGATTTGAAATATGCTAATATTATATCTCAAATCTAATTCTAGAAAAATCTTCACTTTTAATCCTTAAACAACGAGGAGGCTATTTTGTGGCCGATGGATGACAAATAATCAAACTGTATAGGACAGAAGTTCAACTATTCATCCTCGAAATTTGTTGTAAAAAGGGGAGATCTTCTACAATAGCTTGTCTTCCAATGAGTGCTTTTGCAATTTTTTAAGCCAATGATTCACATGGTAATGGTGAAATTTGGATGATTTCAAGGATCACCCCGTCATCCATTAAGGCTTAAAGGGTCATTGCAAGAAAGACCTATCCTATTTACTAGTCACAATGAGAGTGACTCTCCTTTCATCTGCTATAACGTTTGAAGAAAAAATCCAATGAACACAAAATTTTTTATTAGAGATGTCTAACTTTATGGTAATCAGATCCCTTATTTTTTAGAAATTAAAAAAAAATCATTTTATATTTAAATATCATTTTTGTTAATTTATCATACTGTAAGATTTAGGGGTTTTTACTACGTTAGGAGTCCCCAAATTTAATGATCTAGAGCTGAAATTTTCATGGTCTATTTGCATAGTAAGAAAGCATATTCCTACCACAGTAAAGCTAAAAATATATTATTTTGTGTCCTCCACATGAGTGCAAACAGCACTCCCATTGCATGCAATTTCTGAACAGTGAAGATGGTTCTAAGATCAATCTTTTGGTGAAATCTCATCATTATGAACTCTTTCCAAATTAATTTTTTTAGTTTTTTTTGGTTTTTTATTTTTCCTATTTTTTACAAATTAAAATGTGAAATTACAGTGACCGGTCCTATTTTCATGAGATTTAGGGTTTTTCTAGTTCTCCTACTTAGAAAATTTTTCTATACTTTTCCTTCCTAGGGTACCTTCTTCTTGAAGGTGTATATATAAAACATGTTTTTTATATATTTTTTAGATTGATTTTCTAATTATAAAGCCCCCCCAAAAGAAAAAATGAGTACTGTGAAAAACGCTACGAAAAATAGAAGGTCTTTCTTGCAATGAGCCTAAAAATTGTAGAAATTTCAATTTTGAGTTAAAAATTAGATAACCTTATCGATTTTGTTCCCCTACCAAAAAAAATTCTCCTATCCTACCAGCCCCATATGTATACAAAATTCCTTATTTATTGATTATAGGGTCCTTCTACATTTGAAGCCTCTCAATTGACTATCTCCTCTTTTCCAAGCCTCCCCCTACAAAATCACTAAGTTAGTCTAGAAACAACTCACATATCTTTAAAATATAGGACTAAACTTCTACCATGGTATAATGGCGCTTCAAACTATGGTATCTATTTTAGGAATGTTAGATGATAATGTGGAGGTGTTTCGGATTTGGTAGTGCACGTTAATGCCGGTGCATAGGGTAATGAGCACTTGTATTTTGAGAATGAGGTTGAGAGATCATGTTCTTGAGGGATGGGGTCTCATGTCCTTTGGATTGGGTTCTAATTGTTGGTTGGAGAATAATAAGTGACGCCGGTGAGAATTGGAAGAGCAGCTCGGAAGCGTGGAAGAGTAGATAAGGAAAAAAGTGGAGGGTGCTTCCGCGAGGATCTACCCAGAGTGGAAGAGCGCATTAGAAGAGGTGAAATCTCAAGAAATGGTCTCTTTGCCACTTTTCAAGGAAGCACATCTTTGGGACAAAGAAGCGTCACTTCTGGCCAAGGAGGAGCTACACTTGCAAGGACGAGGTCACTTCCATCACTTGTCATGGAGAGCCCATTTGCTCATCATCTTTGTCATCTAATGTTCCCTAGGGGTGCTGGATTCTTTCGGCGAGGGTTTATTTTGTGGTTATGGAATTAGGCTTGGCACAAGGTTGGATAGTTTACATCATTGACTGTAAGGGTCCCATGTCCGGTTCTCTCTTGCCAAACCAGGTGGTCTGGGTTATAAATGTTTACTCTTTTATTGTGTGCCATTTGAAAGCGATCTATCTCTAGGGTTGTCTAAGGACCTGTTGGGACCCTTTTCGGTTTGGTGATGCATGTGAAGATGCGTGTACATCAACTTTGATCATAAATTGTGTTGCACATGCAGATTTAGGCACAGAATACGAGTGGCTGGTGCAAAAGGTCGTAAAGCTGGCTCTTCCTTCAAGGGCTTGCATAGCTTGACCCATGAACGTATGTGGATACATGTTAAAGTAGAGCATTGGGATGTGAGGGACAATATTGAAGAATTTCTAAGTAGCGCAGATAAAAAGAAGCGTGTGTATAATCTTGTTTCTTTGTGTTTACACTACTTAAAAATTCTTCAATATCTCTCACATCCCATTACTGGCAGTTTGCGAGATGTTATGTACCCCATCGAGCAATTCACGCGGCCCGGACAAAGGCTTACCAAGCTGCCCTTCACGACGCTCCGCTCTGCTCATACCCCGTTCGCGGAACTTCGCCCGTCATCTCATCCCATTTGCTCAATTCTTACACTCATCGTGCACTCACAGGATTCTTACACTCATCTCTCACGCACTGGACTTGCTTCATCTGTCACTCACTGGATTGATTGGAGTGTACTATTTGGCTTTGCGGAGTTGAGGTTGGGTTGTTGGAGGTTGGTGTTTGCGAGTCTTGGAACGTACTGGTGAACTGCCTTCTTTGTTGAAGTCTTTTGGTGATGAGATTTCTGGTGAGATTTGTTTTTGTTGGGGGTGATTCGGAGCGGCAGAATTGGGACGTTCAAGTGCTAGCTCGGAGCTTTGTGATCTTGGGTTCCAGACAGGGACGTGAAGATGTCATGAAATTACACTCATGAATTTTCTTGAGATTTCTTGACCATTTCTTGAGATTTTGCCAAAGAGTTTTGTTGTCTGATTTCTTTTCTGGCGAGAATGCGGAATTGGTGTTGACGAGTCGTTTTTGTGATAAGATTCATGGCGCGGCAAAGCGGGCAGGAGGAGCCGACTTCCTTCTCGGAAGAGGAAACTAGGGTACTTGCTGGACTTTCATGTTTTTGGTTTATGTTGCCTGGATTCCGAGATTATTATTATTATTATTATTTTGAATTCGGTGATGTATCGCATCCCAAACTCGAAATCTGCCTTTCTGAAGAAGGTAACATTCTTGAGGAGCTGCCTGGAAGCCATGAATATAGACCCAAGAGATGGAATCCTGAATTCTTTAATTTTGTGCATTCTTTAACTTTGTGCACAATTATGAGGTCATGTTATGTTTGCAACGGCAGTCATGGTTCAGTTTTAGATTTTTTTCTTAAAATTTATTGATTCATCAGCATGTTTACAAATTGCTCATTGCATATCTGGCAATCGAGAAGTTGCAACTTTCATAACTTTCTTGTCATACTGTAAAGTTTGGTGATTCTTGGACGTTCTTATAGTACTGAAGGAATTACAGAGAGAATCAAAAGGATTAGTTCAAACATTGGAAGCTGGCAGGTGTTGCATGCTTCTGTCCATTAAGTTGGAAGCTTCTTCTCTTTTCGGATCTCGTGATGTTTTTCATCAGTTTTGAAAGCTGTGTGTATCATCTTCAAGTACACTGAATCATCCAGGATTGGATTTTAGCAGGTGCAAAGTTTGAGGGCAGCATTGGGTGAGCTGAACGAAGAAGGAAAGCAGTACTCAACAGATTCGTGCCTAAGGCTGTAAAAAAATCTTCCGCTCATACCTGACTCACTGCCCAGAACGACTGGGAGTCGGGGGGTTGATAAACCCTCCTCACATTTTTGAAGCTTTCTGGCAGGTAGTTTCATATTTGCAAAGCATGACAAGGGCAGAGAATGTTGTAAGTTTAATAATACCAATACTTCAAGAAACTCTAATTTTTGTTTAAAGTGCAATTTTAAGGATGAGATCGAGGAATATGTGAGAATTTCTTAACATTTCAGATGTAACAAAAAGGCTAAGTTGTCAAAATGAAATAACTATCTGTTCTTAGAGAAGTTTCTTGCAAACCTTGTAAAATATCAATGGAAAGAAGAAAGAATGCTCTATATGATTCAATGAATCAATGATGCAGATAGATATTGCGGAGAAGTTACAATTATCTATCTATTATCATGTGATACATCAATCAATATATCATGAATCCACTACATCTTTTGAAACGAGTTCCAATTCTTTATTTTTGTTTTTTTCAGTAGTTTCAACATTTCGGGGTTCACGTATATGAGCTTTACAATCCCGATGAATGCGACGCAGCCTCCATGAGGCTGCCGAGCAAGCTCATTGATTCCAAGCAGTTGGAGGAGTCGCTGAGGGAGGACAACTCCAAGTAAGGTAGGAGGTCCATAAATCGCTCATTTAAGAGCTGAAACTGACTTCTGGGGAGGTGAAACTCCTCAAAATATTTTTCAGTGAATTTTCCTTGAAAGACAAGAGGAATTGGCATCTAACCCAAGTTGTTTCATATTTTTGGGAACTTTGTAGAATTAGTTATGAAATTTTGAAGTTGAAGTGGCATAGGGCTTTGAAATCGCCCACCCCCTAAAATGCACACTGTTTGTACATCACTGAAGGCTATGAAAAAGCAACATGTACAAGCAATGTACATTTGAGTAGGGTGGGCGATTTTAGAGCCTATGCGATTTCAGGACCTCCTACCTTACTCTAGACTGATGCGGCAAGACGACACCAAGTTTGGATTGGAGAGGAAGATAGCCAATGTCTCGACCACACAAGGAGATTGAAGAGAAAAGCGGAAACGTAATTTAGTTAAGGTAGCAACACCCATAACCATTAGTGTACCCATAGTTGATAGTAGAGTTCCCTTAAAGTGTCTTCAAATGTACCTTGAAACCGTGCCCAATGCTTAATTGTGGTTGGTGGGTTTTGATTTTTTTAGATTTTGGTGCTAGAATCAAGGCAGATTTAGTAGAGTGTGGTTTAGGGTGCCCTAGGGAGTTGTACTTTGAAAATTCATAGAAAATAGATGCCTTATCCAAAAATTCTATTTTTTTTTTAAATTCATGATTTTCAGTTGCTAATACTAAAAAAATATCATTTCTACAAAAAGGTGTCTCCAATTATGCTGAATTGCTTATTTTGACGGTTATGGGTGCTGCTACCTTATGGCTGGCTGACAAGCAATAGAGTTGAAATCAAGTTGAAGTTAGGATGAGGTAGGTGGCTCTTAAAGCAACCTTTTAAAAGTGGATTGCATTTAAGGGGAAGCTAAAATCTTTGAAACAATTTTCAGTAAATTTTTGTTAGAAGATTAATGATATTGGCATCTAATCCAAGTCGTTTCATATTTTTTGGACCTTTGTGGAATTAGTTACAATTTTTTGAAGTTGAATCACAATGGTCACTAAAGGCAATCCCTTCTTGAAAAGTATTGTGCACTATTGGTACATTGAAGAAAGAAAAATGCACCTCTCTGTTAGAAGGTTATTTTTAGAAATAAATCGCTTTAAGAGCCGCCTACCTTATTAGAGAGTGAGAAAATACTCAAGCAATTTGTATCAGTTACATGAGATAAGGATTATGGATTTGAATAAGAGAATACTTTTCAATTTTGCCGTTCATTTCTGCCTTGTTTCTACCGAGTGTCTAACAACAAAATGTTATAAACCCAGTAACAAGGCAGTGGCCTGGAAGTATCCAATGTATGACTTTTCAAATCACTGGAAAATGAACAATGCACTTGTTGGTAAAAAAATCAGATCATTTTTAGTAGTTATCTTGAACATTAGCCGACATCCTTCTAGGGCTAAGAGCATCATCAATGGGCCACATGAACTATCGAAGCATTGCAAATATGTTGCGTGGGGATCATGATTTGTCTAAAACCTTGATCTAATGTAGGGGCAGTATTTGATTTTCAGGTTTTGCGGCACATCAAATCGAACCTTAATCCTATAACAATGACAAAGAATCCTTCCGTATAAGACACAAGTGCAGATGTTTATCCTAGGAATTTTGTGCAAAAAAGGGAGGTCATGCATAGTAGTTTGTCCTCCAATGAGTGCTTTTTTTTACTGCCTTAGGCATGCACCTGTTGAATATTGTTTTCCTTCACTTAGCTCCCCTAATATTGCCCTTACACTTTGCACGTGCCAAAAACCTACACTGGATGGTTCAGTATACTTGAAGATGATAAATAAGGCTTTCAAAACTAGCTGGCATCTTATTTATGCAAGAATGATCGCTTTAGATTGAATGTATGGTTGTGATGGGCCAATTCCTAGTTGCTTGAAATGAGTAAAATGTCTTGAAATGGGTCTTCATCTCATAAATAATTAATTCATGTAGAATTTTCTATTTTGTTTATAATGTCAACATTTTCTTACTGCAATTGAGAACCGAATGAAGCTCTTCAATAAAATGCTTCACAACACAACTAAGTTTACACATGATCGTAACACTTGAACAAAATTCAATTTTTTAACTGGAAAGATTAAAAGAATAAAATGATGAATTACACTAAAGACAACCTTCACTAATTGCACATTCTTAGCATACCTTGAGAATTTATCATGTTGTAAGTACACCCAACTTTTACATGTCAAGTTCTCAACATATTTAAATTGTGTCCATTTATTCCCCAGTTAGGCATGATACGGGTGCTTAAGAACCTTACAAAAAGTTACTTCCATTTAGGTCAAAGATTGCACCAGATTGCTTTAATGAGCAAAAGTTTGCTCAAAAACCATGCAGAAATTCAAAGGAATAATTGGTGAAACATTTTTTTTTTTATATAAGTGAATGGAATTGTTAACCTTCTTCAAAGTTTAGATAGAATGGCTCTTTTGGATGACTACAGTATATACAATTGTGGTTGAATGGATGCTCATTCATCCATATTTTGCTTGATTCATCTATCCCATGGATTTAAATAGCTTCACCACTCCAAAAAAACAACCTTTCAACACTACCGTACATTCATTCAAGCCAAATTTAGCACCTTGGTGTCAAAATAAACTGAATAATTTTGGCATTTGGACAATTTAGCAACTTGATTCAAATTTCTTGGCTTTTGGCATGTTGCTCTTCCTAATTTTTTGGCACTTTGATGAAATGGATTGATTGCACTTCCTATTCATGTGTAAATGTGTTCCTGTTTTCTAAATTTTCTCAAGAATAATTTTTGAATATTCAGAATTTTCAACAATGAAATTTTTTTCACATTTTCAAAAATAGTTGTACAATTTTTCATATTTTAGACATGCTCCAATTCTTCCCTAATTATTTATGAAACTGACCTACACGTACCCGCAAAAAATATAGAAGTAAAAGCAAAACTTGACGGGATTGCACCAGTTCCAGAAGCGCACTGCCTTGCTGTCACAAATTGATTGGTAGGCAGCAATCTAAATGCCAAGTGACGGAACCCTTCTCATCGTCGACAGAAAACGGTTCCTCGTCGACGGAAAATAGTTCTGCTCGTTCAAAGAGAACACACAGGATGCTGTCCACACTGCACAGTATATTCGGCACACTCTTCGCTACGGTCGAAAATCTCGCTTTTCGGCCTATTAAGGAAAGATACCAAAGTCCCAGGATTCAGGCATGCTACCATTATAAGCTCATAGGCCAGGCTATTTTCAAGTACGTCCACAAGCGCTTCTGTGTTTGAAAAGTTTAATGCAGCATCCAGAAAGCATCTAACCAGTGGGCATGCTACAGTTCTGCGCTTTGCGAAAGGTTCCATACTTCCATAGCAGAGCACAACGTTCGTGCGAACCTGAACAGTGACAACCATTGTCTACTTGTCTTCAAGGAAAACGAGCAACACCCGTCTTCATCAAAACGCAAAAAAACAGTCGAAGAAACTGAATTCTATAGTGAATTCGCGTCCCAAAACACTTGTGTTCCACAACCCAAGTTAGAACTCTGGTTACGCATGATGACAAATATACCACCTGGACAAATATACGTTGCAGTCACAGAGACTAGAAAAATGTATGGATTGTAACAGGTATGGGGAAGGAATGATCAACAAACTCCACCAAGATAGTGATGAATTAGCAGTGAGTTCCTGTGAGGTGACATATAGAAAATTTTAATCTGTCTAAATTATTTGAAATATATTCAAATGTTTCAAGCATACCATGAACATAGCGAACAATATTTAAGAACCATGCTGGACAGCATACAAGAAGAATCAGTAATGAGCCTCAACATTCAAAACATGAAATACGGAGTACTTCAACTCCATCGAAGAATGAAATCCATCGTAAATCCAAACAAGACACAGAACCCACGCGTGAGGAGAGCACAAGAAATATCATTACTGTGGGAGACACCAATTTGGTTGCCTCAAAGAATGGAATATTATTTCCGCTTCCCGCGGTGTGTACAAACAATGGGATACAATGAGGGACGCAGGTCTCGACCGACGCTCCTACTGAACAGCAGTATATCTCACATTACGACTGGCTCGGAGTCACAGATCATCGATACGTGTGAAAATTTGGGTGGGATACAAGTATCCCGTTTGGCGGCACCATAGCTTAACGCACCGCATTAGAGTTGTGACCACCTTTATCACCATCACCAACCTTTGGAAAGAAAACAATTTTTTAAGAAAACCCTTAAAGAACAACCTTGAAGACAGAGTGAAAGAGCTTTAAACTGACGCCAGAGAGTATGCAATGCCAAGGTTGGGTAACCAGCTCTTGCCGTTGACGAAGCTCGCCGCCTGGTACTTGTTAGCCACCTTGGGATCCGTGATTGCATGCGACCACTTCACACGTTTAGCCCGGTTGGACCCTGGGCCCGAGCCTCTGTACTCAGCGAAGAACGACGTGTACAATCCGAAGTTCGTGTAGTTCCAGTACAACCATCCCTGTGGATCGATGTGCGCTTGGAGCTTGGGTCGGAGCAAGACGCAAGTGGAGTACATCTTCCATGGCCGGCCGAGGAAGGTGGGATACAAGGCCACGCTGCTCTTCAAGTCCGCCGTGCCGTCGAAGTTGCAGTCTTGGAATGCAATACCTGTGTTCTGATTCTTATCGGCTTTGCCCTGCGCGGTGTACGTGTTCTGTTGTCCCTGTAATTGCGACTTCTTCGCGAGGATGGTGCAGCCTTGGAAGACGACGTTGCCGTTGCCGAAGATGAAGTCAACGGTACCGGAGATGATACAGTTGCTGTAGAACTGGCGGAAGGTGTGCGCGTAGAGCGTGTCTTGATAGCTATCCATCTTCACATAGTAGAATGCAACCAGATCGGCGCTCACGCGACATGCTACAGCTTGGTGACCAGCGGATCCCGCAGTGTTGCGAACTGTGAAAAACTTTCCAAGGAACCCCTGACCCTTCACAACTGCCATAATCAAAAGGGACAAAACGATAAGAATCCTTTCGAATACTGCCCAGCGTTCACTCAACCCCTTCAACTCACAATCCCTGTGACATCGAAACCCGAACCCGAATCTCGTAAAAGACGATGCCGAGAAACCCTAGAAAGTAGGAAACTTACTCAGAGTTGCGGAAAGAAAGGTTGTCATGCCCCGCGTCCCCTCGACGCTGCGGCTTCCCGTAAAGATGGTCTTGTCGATGCCATCGCCGATGATCATGCAGTTCAAGAGGTCGCTAGGGATGGTGATCTGTTCGTTGTAAACACCCGCCTTCACGTAAATGATGTATCGCGGCCCTCTCGGGTTCTTGTTCGAAGGCGCGTTATCAATCGCAGCTTGAACAGACTTATACCTCCCAGATCCGTCCTTCGCGACGATCACATTATACGACGCCGGTTTCCCAAGCAAATGTCGGCTGGTCGCGCTGTCCATCCATCCCGGATAAATCGCTTCCTCAGAAAGATAGCTCCCCTCCCTAGATTCGTCCTCGAGATCCTCAGCATCAAGCAGACGACGATTCCCGCCCGTAAATTGGTTCACAATGTCTTGAAATCCATCTGGTACGAACTGCTTCCACGCCTTCAAATCGTTCCCGTAAGTACAGTAACAATTCATGAATGAAAGCACAATGCTCAACGACTGCGTTGCGTTCGCGGAGAGAGAACCATATCCGACAAGCTCCGGCGACTGAAGCTCCTGCAAATTCATGCCACACGTATCCACTTGCTCGATTGCGGCGCTGAGATGCGTTTGCATGTCTTGGCAGGCGGCTGTTCGTTCGGCGTCGGTGCCATTCGTGGTGGTAATGAACACAGCCAACACTGATGCACGAGCGGTGGCGAAACACTCCTTGCACACGGCGTCCGTGGTGGCATTTTCCAAATGCGAAAGCCCCGTGTCGGCATTCTCGAGCATCACACGCGACATGCCTTTCGGTGTACCATCTGAATTCGCGAGCGCGGTCTTGCACTGGTCGGGGTACGAAGTCGCGTCGCAAGCAGGTCCCACGGCTTTGGAGCCCTTGAAATCCTCATTCTTGGACTTTTTAATGCCCACAGGGATGGCTATGGCGAGAATCAAAACCAACGCCAAAGCGACGCTCAACACGGATACAACGCAACACCTGCGGCTCTTGGGGCGGTAAGCGCCACCCACCATGGGCCGCTCATCGTCGTAAGACATCCTAAAAGCAATGCCCTTTCACCAAAAAAACAAAAGTACACCTGAAAACTGATTCACCTCCTAACAACAACTACAAACAATTGTTTTCAAATCCAAACTCGCGCCTTGCAGAAGCTGCTTAAAAGCACAACTGCATGCGCACCAAATCCCACCAAATTCAACTGACAATTCTACCTTGTAAAGAAGCACAAGCTGTAGCAGCAGTGAATACTTGGATTGCACTGTATCCCCTATTGCGATGCCGCTAGAGGCACGCCCTTGTGACTTACTGTTCGTAGAGCGCAATGGGGCGATTTATGCGACCGTGGTAGGCTACCGCGTCAGGACGATGGCATCCGCAGAAGGCGCGGAGAGCACGCGGAGAAAGCAAGTGTTGGCGGCATGTGCAGCGAGCTCTGCGGCGCGAGAGGCGACCGCTGCTGGTTGAGCTTCCTGGCGACGGATGGAAATAACAAGCGACTTTGGGTAATAATAAGCAAAAAAATTGTAATAATAAGCAATGTGGGAGCAGGGTGGTGTATTTACAGTATTTCGCCAGGATGGAGGGATTCCTGTGAAAATTTGAACGCCTGATCGCCCCCACATTTCGAGGGCTCGGCGGGGAACTTCCTGTCAGAACTGAACATGCGGGCGTGGAGCCAGTGTGTACCACGTTCCGAAAAATCGTCTGTTCGATCATTCTCCACTCTGGACACTTGGGTTTGGCTTTTTTCCTTTCTTCGAAATTTTTTATTGTTTTTGTAAAGTACTCCGTAGTATTCTGTTGAATTTTTAATGCTTTTGTATTTAGTGTTTGATGGCATTAGTTGAGCTCATGTTTTTTGGTTAGTTCAGTTGGTCGCAGCCATCTAGATTCGATCTTCTATGATTGATGCTTATTAGGTAATTGAGTTTATTATCGCTGAATGAAGCAGATGAATTTAATTCAGCAGCGCAGCAGAAATTTATGTAGTGTCGGTTTATTGCTTCTTGAAAATAGATGAATGGATTTGCATTGGTTGCTCTTTAATAAAGAACACAAATTGAAGGGCAAGTGCAGTGAGATGAAACGAACTTAAGGTGCAGTGGGTCTCCCATTTGTTATAAAAAACAAAAAAACACGAACTTAAGGTAGACAAGCCTATTACCACTTTGATTTGCAATCTGAATATTTTGGGGCCAATTTCAAGAGGGGCACATATTTTCTAAAGGTGTGCGCTTGTTTCACAAATCAAATCCAAGTGGGATTATATTTTTTCAATTAAAATTTTTGTGAATTTTTGAAGTAGACTGCCCTGAAATTACAAAAGCGCCCAGAGTGGAGTCATAAATGTCCTATTAACAATCTATAACCACCCTTTCATGAATCTATTAGCACTTAAGTATTGACCTATGAGAGATTGACACGTTATCCTTTGTGGCATTAATGGTCTAATTTTGTCAAAGAAGTTAATGGATTTGGATGGGTTTGGTGGCGGAATTTGGGCCAAAAGTAGGCTTGCAAAAACAGGAAGCCGACAATTTTAGGCTGGTTTACCTTAACACTATTTACATTGTAAGATAAACTAGCCTATGACAGGGAGAATGATTGGTTGCCTTGTTGGTATTGTTGAAAAATTTTAAATTTTTTTCCGCAAAGAAAAATGTGAGAATTGGATAGAACACTTGAAATTTTAATTTTTAATTTTTTTTGACAAGTATAAATTTATTATGAATTTTTGAAATGTGTTGCCCAATTGGCCTAAAAAAGTTCCTAGCCACTACCCAAACACCAACAAAAAGTGTATCTATAATGGTGATCTTACTCACATAAAGTAGTCTCAATTATTCCTAACATGGTCACAACGTGAAGGACTAATCACAATCAGTTCTTGTGATGGATTTATATTCAAAAGGTGGAAATTCCTATTACAATCACTAATCACTCCACCACCATCCCCGAAGACATCAATTGTAGCCACTATTTCAACCTAATGTAGTTAAAATATCATTTATTGAAAAAGGTTTATTATGGGTAGATGCAAAAATGTAATGGATCATTCCCTAGGTGTTTGTCATAGTTTTTTTTCCTGTCATAGGTTGGTTTACCTTATTTACTGAAACTTTGGCTACCACAAATATGTCATTATGTTTAGTCTTTTGAGTAAATAGAAGTAAATGAGCTTATCATAGGTTGGTTTACCTTATTAATTGGTGCTCCTACTACCACTATGTCGTTATGTTTAGTCTTTTGAGTAACTAACATTAAGTGAGTGTATCTTGGCGAGTTTTCATTTGTTTTGTAGGGGTAATTGAAATGGTTTATTGTGATGGTGATAGTGATTTTATTTTCAAACTTTTTTTTAAACCTGAGACTCTTATGTTTTCCTAATGTCCTAATGTTGCCACAAATTATAGGGCATATGTGTATTTGCTTTGTATATGTATTTAACATCTATATTTGTATTTGAATTTGTAGTTGTCTCTTAATATTTTTCTAAAATTGTTTTTTGTCATTTGTTTTGAGTGTAGGAAGAGTAATTGAAATGGATTGCTTGACTCTTTTGAGTGATTAGTTGCTTCCTTGAGCATGTTTTTTTAGACAATTACGGAGTATTTTTTATAGGAGAAATAATAGTTTCATGCTTGACAAGCTTGTAGGATTACATCAACTTATATTGAATTTTGCATTATATTAGTAAGTAAAAATAGGTATTTGTAATAACAACTTATAATTTGATGTAATTTTTTACATGCTACATTAAATAGAATGAAGAATGTATTGAGCTACAAATATACAAAGTTTAGGGTGTCTACCATCTAAAAATGATTTAAGAATTGTAAAAATAGTCTTTAGGATTTCACTATCCACTATCCAGTGAAAAGATGTGTCGCAGTTGTGAATTCCTCTAAATTCCATTCAGAAATCCTCCACTGTTAGATTGAATTTTGGAAAAAAAAATACCCCCTCATTTGGCGTCAAATTGAATGTTGAAAATAAAATGGACGTCGCCAATTTGGGATATGGGTACAAATACAAATACAAATACGCCGTATAAGACATATATTAATACTAATACAAATACAAATACAAAGGATACAAAATCCCATATCAATTGTATTTCCCAAGTAGGGGGGATAGGTTTGGGTTTGGATTGGGGGTGGGGGGGGTTGGAATTTAAAAGAACATTAAAATTTCATTCGATTTAATTGGGTCACCTATAACCTCTGCCTCAATATTATTTCTGGATGTGCACCTAGGCCATTTTAATATCACCATCTTTAATGCTTTTTTGGATATTAAACCTTTCATTTTCTTACCAAACCTTACAAACAAACATATCCTATTCAAAATTCATTCTATACTATCTATCTATCTCAATTATACTATCAGATGTCTCAAGAAATTCATTTGTCAATGCGGGGTCCATCACCATAATCCAATTGCCTATGGCATTGTCTTCCATTATAGCACCTTCAAGTGTGAAAGGGTCTAGAGGCCTCATTGCATATGTTTTCAAAAAACATAATCCCTCACATCCAAGTGCTACTTTTAAATAAGACTCATTGCATAAGGAAGTTATGTAGTATAAAATTTCAAACAATTCTTACAAATGTATACTATATTGTATTAAAAATTCAATCAAGGAACTAAATTTTTTTTGTTACAAATTCATTGTATATAAATTTTTCTATATTTAACACATCTTATATGAAATATTGTATTCTTATTACGCCTTATTGATCACTCCATACTTTTAGCCTATCAAAAATACCAAAATTTAAGTACAAAAAATGTAATTGTTTTTTAAGTAAAAACTCAAGTTACATAAATTCACAAATTTGTCGAGGTCCTAGAAAAAAATTCTTGATTGATCACATGTATAATTATAAAATAATTATATATAACATATTTTCCTTTTAATGCAAACTTCAAACCAAATTTTTAGTCATAGCAAGTTTTCATTAGATTGCAAATTTGGGTGGAGAATTAAAATCTTTTATGAAATCTTTTTCATTATTGAATGAAATAAATTGCCCAAATTCATTTTTATAAAAGGAAGATGATATTACCACATTTAAAGCACATTAAAGTAGATTAGTAGCTCAAGTTCCACCCCTAATTTACATATTTGAGGATATAAACACTTCCATCACTCTAATTGAGCTCAGAAATTACAAATCCTTCCGAATACACCTTAAATTTGATGTGCATTTTGCCCTACAAAGGCATTCTACATCCCTAAACATTGATTTTGTTTTTGGGAAAGAAATTCAAACTATCCAAAGAAGGGGAAACCAAATAGAACACATTTTGAATAGTGTCCATACTTCCAAGTTTCCAAGTTTCAAATTCAAATCTTTCCTTCAATTCCCTATTTTTAACTTCATAGAATCCGCAACATAGCATTATCCATTAATGATTGCTTTTCAAATTGGAGACTCATGTTTGTCATGCAATCATACTATGCTATCCACCCCCCTTTCAATCCACTCCATATCAAAGGAAAAACAATAAATCAACATATAAGTAGGATCTTGGCCAGCATCTATTAGAAAAAAATGGACTCTTCAAAGGGTTGCTAAAGCTCTCACTTAAAAGGACCTGAAGAATACATTTATTTTGTACTTCTATGAATTTCTTTCCCTATTGTTGCTCACTTTTGATTGAGATGCAATGATTGTCACTTTATGGTTGGTGGCTCGAAACTTGAGTACTCTAGGTATACTTTCTTAAAGTTGTCTAATTGTGTATACTCTAACTAGCCCATATGGTTTACATGGATTGACATTTTCCATACTAAAATCCAAATGGATTGAATTGAATGTGAATCTTCACCCTTGCAAAAGTTAAACAAGGTGAGGACATATTTGAGTCAAAATTTATAAGTCTAGCTGTGACTTGGAAATAGTTAACCCTTAAATGCCCAAGGCCTTTTCTGAGCTTCTTGGAATTTGTTGTAAATTGAACAAAAAGACAACATTCTGATAGGTTTTATAAAAAAATTGGAATTATAATTGTACAATTTCAAACTAGACATGATAAGAGATGACATGGGAAAAGAAAATACCACAATATCACTTTTCAATTGAAAGATTATAATGTTTGATCATAAAAGTGTTAAAATTGTGAAAGTGATTTGAAGTCTTTCAATCCTCTCTTCACATGTCAAATCTAAAAAATTGGTCACTAAAAAAATGTAAGGTTAAAGGGGTATAACATGCATAACCCTAATCAATTTACAGCTTCTCAAAATCTATACTATAACGTTTTTAAATGAATTTTTAATGTGATTTTTCTCCTAGATCTAGTGTATTTGAGACTCATTTCCAAGGGCGACCCTCAACACTACAAAATAATGAATTGCACAAAATCTTGAATAGAAAAATCATGATCATTCATTTTCAAAATTAGTTTTCTATGCTAGAACTAGACTTCAAAAAGGATTTTTCAAAAATACTAAATACTAAAAATAACAACTTGGTTAGGTTTTATTTAACTTCAAAGTATTGTCAACACCAAAATTTGGTGCCTCACGCATTTAGGGGTTAAATTAAGGCCTTGGTAAAAGTTGACAAAAGAAAATCCCTGTGAGAGGCACTCCCAGTTGGTGCCGACTTTTTTCCGTCTCCCTCCACAACGAAGTTACAGCACTTCGTCTCCGTTACCGTACGAACTTGTCAAAGCAGGTCCAAGCACAGAAATCCACTGTACCAATGTTCCTGTTCTGCTTGCAGTGATTTCCATTACTTCCATTAAGTTACTTTCCATTACTTCTCCAGGGGCGGTTTCCGAGGAACGCCAGTGTGTTCTTTTGTGGCGAATTTTCGCCACTCTTCAGCCTGTCAAACTCTTTCCTTCCAGAATTGCGCCAGTGCTGTGAAGTGTGAGCTTGTGGCAGTTTACTGTTCAAACAAAAAACGCTGCCCCCCGAGCTATTCCCTCCGTGCAAAGCTGCAAAGATTTCTGCTTTCTGTCGCAGAGCAGGGTCCGGGGGAGTTGACCTGCTGTCCTGCACCCGGGGGTGCTGAAATAGCGCTCCGTCCCCGAGAGACGGATCCCAGATTCCCAGTGCTCGACTCCGCTCCCATTTGCGCGTTCCCGTCGAAGCGCGCTACCGGTATGTGCGTCGCGGGCGTCTAATAAAAGGGAGCACCCATCTGGACGTGTGACAGAACAGACAGGAGAGGGAGCATTGACTTCGGTGTTCCCAAGTTCACATAACTTCCTAAGCTCCGTTCCGACTTCGGACGAAGAAAACCGCCAGGCAGGGGCCCGTGGCTGCGGCGACAACTCGTGCTTCGATCCAGTGTTTTGTAACTGAATTCATGCCTCTCGTGCTTCTGCACTCCCGAGGTTCAGTTGGGGTCGATCGCCTGCTACGCTGGGGTGGCAGTTCGAGGGAAGCTCGAGGTGCGTGCTACGAAATGAAAGGGACGGAGGATTCTGCAGCTGTCTGGCGACCTCCGATCCTGCAACAACTCCTCCTTCAACGTCAACTCCTTGGGCTCTGCTTCCAGCCATGTCGATCATGTGGCGATCGTATGGAGACAAGAGACGCCAGTTTATATGATTTTTTACTGTATTTTTTCATTTGTGTTTCCTAATAAGTTACTGCAATACGAAAGACTTGGCGAATCCCAGCCCTCGCATGAATGAAATTGGCAAAATGCAGTAAATATATAAAACAAATTTCCTACACTCTTGTAGCAAAGGCACGAGGTTTGTCCGTTTTTCTGATATTTTGCCCCCCAAAATATGTTGCTCTGAATCTAAGCGGGTGAGGAAACTTTGCATGGACAGAAGCTACACTCATTTGTCCCACTAGTGCGTGTGACAAATTTACCACACTCACTCTATTTAATCCAAGTCGTTTTGTAAATTTTTAACACTCTAATAATATTTCATAGATTTTCAAAGTTGAAAGTGTAGGATATCTACATATGTCATTAGATTCCCCTTAAACATACACTTTTGAAGTACAAAATGCTTCAATTTTAATGATTTACGTCAAAGAATTCTTCAACCCATATAAATTGCTATGAGTTGAAAGATTTAGAAGTATATGAATTTTAAGTTTTAATTCAAAATAGCCAAATTTGGAATTTTTGTTGTATTGTGAGTAGTTTTGCCAATGTGGAGCCCAATAGTTGCATGGAAGCATGTTTTTGATAGTCCAAATCGGATTTTAATTCTCAATAGTAATACGGGGTAGTTTGGACAATTTAACCCCTAAAGTTCAATGACTGTTTAAACCGAAAACACTCAAAAACTGCCATTTTTAGTACAAGTACCAAATTTTTGAAAAAAAATAATTTTTTGACACACGTAACAGTAGGATCTTGTAGTATGCTAATTTGAGAGCACGTGGTAAAAATTTCAAAAATTTCCACTACGTAGATTGCAAGATAGAAGCATTCAAATTCATGAAAATCATTTTTTTGGCCTTATCAAAACCAGGGCAGCTGCACTTCACAAGCTCACTTATCTATGAAAAAAGGTACAAAATGGTGGTTTTTCTTTGGATTCTTTTTCCTAAGCAAGTTGGCTATATGCTTAAAAAATTTCAAATCATTTGGAATTGTACAACATATAGGAAAGAAATAGTAAGTAGAAAGAAGTAGAGAATGATTAAAAATACAAAATTGTAAAGAATTTAGTTATGGAATTGAAAAATGTCAATCCCAATGGTTGTAATGTTGAAATAAACAATATACATCCTATGAATTTACTTTTTTCAAAAAATATTGAAAATTGAATAAGACAAAGGACTTCAAAGTTTATTTTAGAGTAAAGAATCCATAACTACCTGCAAACCGTTAGAGAAAATCTCAGCCTACGAGAGGGCTGCTCCAAGTTGATATGCCATGCTATTTCATGCATGGCCTGTCAACTTAGAAAAGTGCCCTTGGTGAGCAGTCAGAGTGTATGACTGCTCGCCGGAGCAGTCAGATTTTGCAGATTTTTTTAAAAATTTAAATTTAAAAATTTAAATTTTTTTTTTTAAAGATTATTATTATTATTATTATTATTATTATTATTATTATTATTATTATTATTATTATTATTATTTAATATTATTTTTTTACTCGCAAATTTCGGTTCCTGCACCACTGTCACAGCAGAAACTACTACGCAGAAATAGGGCAAAAAACATTTTTTCAGCCCCAAAAAACACTATTTCAGGGTCCTTCGGAGGCTGTGGAGCAGTCCTCCAGAGGCAACAGATTTTCTCTAATGCTAAAAATCCTTATAACTTTTGACTCATTGATCGAAATGGAATGTTTCTATGTATATGTAAATCTAAAGAAACAATTTCAAATTCTTGTTTTTGAAAAAAATGATTTTTTTTTATTTGCCCGGATTGCCCAGTTATACAAAAAAATAACATATTAGGCCATAAATTTTGACTCCTATTTCCAAATGTCTTGAAATTTAATGCATATGAAAGATATTCCTTGTCCCCTAAAATATGGAAATCTCCAGTCACATGTAGCGGTCTAAAATTTCTATATTGCCAAAAATAGTAGGCTGGTCATTTAGGGGTTAAAATAGGATGTGAAGAAATGCAATCAATTAATTGGTTAGGGGGGTGTTCTGTTTTGTGTCCATTAATGAGGCTTAAAGGTGAAGAAGCTAAATGGAACTAGCACCCGTTATATGGAAAGTGTGGAGTGTAGCCAAGTGGATTCCTTTTTTTCTTATTTGGAGATTAATAGAGAATTGGTATTACCTACTTAAAGGTTGTTTGTGTAAGTGTTGTATTTTAGAACTTGGAATTGTTTGTGATTGGTTTCAAGATTATAAATTATACAAACTTCAAAATTGATTTGTCATTGTAGAATGTATTGTGTTGTTAATTAAAAACTTGTTTTTTTAATTATTGAGTTTTTTATGCTTGATTAGTAGATGTAATAAATTATAATAGGGAGAAATTTGTAAACTATAATTGTTTTTTAATTAATGTAAAATTGTGAAAATTATTTCCTAGAGTTAATCATAAAGTGTGTGCAATGAAGGATTAAGAGCTGGAGTTTGAAAAAAATACAAGATGAAACTCCTTGAAGCACCCAACTTGGTCTAATGGAATTTTGATGTTGTATTTTTTTGTACTATTCTTAGTTAAACCTTCTTCTAACACCCCTTTTACAAATTGGGGTTCAATGTACAATTAATTCTAATATATGAATGGAGTAGTTACTTAGTTGGTAATTCCTCGTATCAACAAAAGATTGTAGTGGTTTTGAGGGACGTTGCAACACTTTTCCAATCCTTTAATTTCTACTTCTTCCAAGTACTCAAGTAGGTAGAGTTAGGAATCGAGTCTCTTATAGCTGAACTCCTTCTTTTGAAGATGTGAATTGACCATTTCCTAACCATGGTTTTCAATACAACATTTGCCTAGTACAACTTACCCAAATAATCCACTAGTTGTACAATATTCATCTTCATTTCTAATCTCCTAAATGTATGATGAATGAATGTTTCAAAATGTACACTTCATTCAATTAATATCTATTGAAAAAACTTCGAGGAAGATCATGTCAAATCATTTCCAGTTTTCTAAAAAAGTTCATCATGTCAAAATATCATGTTACTTTTTAACCTCTAAAGTTCTTTCATATTTAGAGGCCCAAAACTGCTTCAAAAGTATCCTTCTCTAAAACAATGCTAAAATCTTCATCTATATTTATTTTTTAACAAATCCAACCACATGATCCTTTGGTTAACTTATTCAAGTATATCATCCCACCATTTTAGAGTGAATGCCCCTACCAATTGCAAGTTCAATATCAAAATGTAGTTTTTTTAGCCCTTCCTAAAGTGAAGTTTTGTCTTTTGACATTTTTAGAAGAAAAAAATTATGTCTTGTGACTTGTGCATTTTAGTCAATATGTTGGAAAACGAATTGAAAATATATGAAAAAATTTAACCAAATTTTTTTTCATGGCTGATTGCAAGAATTACTTGCCAATTTTGTTCTACTTTCAAGCAGAGTTGCCTTTTGTGTAGGGGAGTACTATGAAACTAGATTTTTTTTTTTTTAATATTAAAAATATGAATATTGTGTATACCTATAAGAAGAAGATACCTTATTAAGGAAAAACATAGAATTTTTTTCTAAGTAGGAGAACTAGGAAAGTGAAGAATTGCAAAAAATAGAAACTTTGATGTTTTAATCTTTAAAAAAAAATTACAAAAAAACTAAAAATTGTCCATTTGGAAAGACTTCACCAAAAGAATGAGCTTAAAACCATCTTCAATGTTCAAAGTATGCATGCAAGAAAGCTTATTTGTATGAATGTGGAAGATATAAAATAACATATTTTAGATTTTCTTTTGTAGGAATATGTAAAATTAGATTGTCGGAATAGATCACAATAATTTTAGCTCTAAATCCTTAATTTTGGATATTCTATAGTATTCAAAATTCCTAAAATTCAATTGTGACAAATCAACAAAATTGATTTTTTTTTTTAAATGATTTTTAAATTTTTGAAAAATATGGGATATTATTATACTCAAGACGACCCTTTGTAGTCACAATTTCAAATTCATGCAAGTCATGCTTCAAAATTTATCACAAAAAAAGCTTTGTCTGTTTTTGTGTGATAAACATTTAGTACTAGTGTTTCTTGCAATGACCCTCATATTCATCTTAAAAAAATTATAAAGTAGAATTTAGTACCAAATGAAAGAAAAAATAAATTGCTAATAACTTTTACAAGAAATTGAAAAATGTTAATTGCAATGGTAAAAATGTTCTACTAAACAATAAAGATCCAATATTTTTATTTATTTGAAAAATTTCAAAATTAAGTGCAATTGAGTGCATTACATGTTTTTTCTACCTTCATTGATATAAACTAAAACTCCTCATAACTTCACTTCATTGTTTAGAATTGAATGGTTCAAATGTTTTTGAATGGGTATAAAACCATGAATCTATACAATCCAAGAAATTAATTAATATTTTCAGAATATATTTGTTCCTACCTAATTTGACATTGGAATAAAAAAAAATTAGATTTTGCAATATTTATCAGAATGATATAAAACAAAGCATTCATCCTAAAGCTTTCATGAAAAAATTCAAATTATGAAGTCAATAGAAGCTACCCAAGTTTTTGGAATGTTCAAGGTGGGCTCCATGGTCCTTTACGGGTTAAGAAAATGGATCACATATTTGTTCCACCCTTGCAACCTATTGTATGAACTTCCAACCAATAGCAAGTCTTGTGATGTATAAAAGTAAAATGAATCTTCACCATTATTATGCTAATGTCCTAATTATAAAAGGAAAAGTAGGAATTGGTAGAGTTGCCAACCTCTATAAATGAACAATTTTTGTCATGCCAAAGATGATCATTTGACATGTTTAGGAATTAATTGCACACTTTACATCCTAAAAAATCATGTTGTTATCCATTTATTTGTCAATGTTGAATGGAGGAACCTTAATATATCAATGAAAAGAATCAATGATACAAATCTTTTGAAGGAACTACTACTATTAATAATAATTTTAAAAGATGATCTTGTTACCTTTAGTTTGAGCTTTTAGGGATTAAAATTAAAAAATTATTAGTTGAAAAGTCTTAGTTTCAAGCTTACAAAATTCCACTTGATCTTCAATACCTCCTTCACCATTATAACATCTCATGTACAATGGGGTACCATTGAAAATGGCGTTCTTGCATTCACAGGGAAGGAAATTTCACATCTGCCAACTCTGATAGCCTCCCAAGGGCTGAAAAATTGCTTTTTTACCATAACTTTTTCTGTCATGGGAACATTTTTATGTTAATAATATGTGTACCAAATTTCAAAGTCAAAAGATTCACCAAAAAAACATATTTAAAGTCTACCAACATATGTAGCAGTGAGAAAATTTTCACTACTACCAACTTTGACACCCTCCTGAGGGCTGAAATTTTTTTTTACCATGAAAATTTTGGAATGAGATCATCTCTATGTTGATGATATGTGTGCCAAATTTCAAGGTCAAAAGATTTATCCAAAAAAAGATATTTGAAATCTACAAACATGTGTAGTTGTGAGAAATAATTTCACTACTAGCAACTTTGACACTCTTCCAAGGGTTGAAAAATAGTTTATTTACCATGAAATTTTTATTATAGAATCACCTCTATGTTAATAACATGTATGCCAAATTTCAAGGTCAAAAGATTTACCAAAAAAAAGATATGCTAGTTCTACCAACATGTGTAGTTGTGAGAATGATTTTTCAGCCCCAGGGATAGTGTCAGTTTTATGGGTAAATTTTCACATGGATGTAAAAAATCATTCTCACAACTACACATGTTGGTAGAACTAGCATATCTTTTTTTCGGTAAATCGTTTGACCTTGAAAATTTTTACACTTGTTATCAATATGAATATCATCTCATGCCAAAAATTTCATGATAAAATGTGTTTTTGTCAGCCCCTGGGATAGTGTCAAAGTTGGCAGTAGTGAAATTTTTCTCACAACTATACACATTGGCAGATTTTGAATATCTTTTTTTGTGTGAATCTTTTGACCTTGAAATTTGGCACACATATTATTAACATAGAAATGATCTTATTCCAAATTTTTCATGGTAAAAAAAAATTTTAGCCCTTGGAAGGGTGTCAAAGTTGGCAGTAGTGAAAATTTTCTCACCGCTGTACATGTTGGTAGACTTTGAATATCTTTTTTTTAGTGAATCTATTGACCTTGAAATTTGGTACACATGTTATTAACCCCTGAAGGCCTAAAGCATTTTCTGGCTCCGAAACCACTGAAAACTGCCATTTCTGCTGCAATCACTCCCTAAACCAAAAAAAACTTCTTTTTTAAGAATCTAACCGTAGGATCTTGTACTTCACTTGTCTCAAATCATGTGGTAAAAATTTCATGAAGTTTGACCCTACGGATTGGAAGATATTAGCGTTTGAAGTTGGAAAAAGAAGTTTTTTTGAACTCTGGATTGCAATTTCAGATGACTTTGACGGCCATTTGTGGATTTTTTTTGCACTTACACACCATAAAGTTTAAATTTTTTATGTTGAAAATTTGAGTTGAGAGTCGGGGACAAAAATTTCAGAATGTCAAAACTTGATTTTCACGTATAAAAAAATTGTTAAGTAGAAGTAGGTCCAAAATTGAACAAAACACTAAATCTTCAATAGCTCTTAGATGGAATTAAAAAAACCACAATTCCAACGGTGGGATTGTTCTTACAAACAAACTTAACCTTTTCAAGAAAAAAATTTTGAATTTTTTTGAAAATTGCATTCAAAAATGAATTTTATAAGTTGTTTTTTGAAGAAGACACTTAGATTGCCCGAAAAACAAGATTGTCCATAACTTTCTCATTCTGAGTCCAATTAGAATGAATCAAAGCTTTAAATATAGACAAAAACATGATCTTTGAGGAAAAAAATCAAAAAAAAAAAATTTCAATCTTTCAAAGTTTTTTTTTTCTGCCCGGCGAACTGCTTTTTTGACTTTGGGCGGCATAACTTTTTTTCCCGGTCACCGATTGAAAAAAAAAATTATATTTTTGGAAAGCTAATGTGATTTTCTATCTTCAAAAAAAGTTTCAAAAAATCAGGTCGAAATTTCAGGTCGCACGAGCCTGCCTGAAATCCCAAGTGTCCCCCGAGGGGACTTTGGGCCTTTAGGGGTTAATATAAAGATGTTCCTGTGCCAAAAGAATTTATGGTAAAAAAACAATTTTCAACCCTTGGGAGGATGTCAGAGTTGGCAGATGTGAAATTTCCTTCGCAGCAAATGCATATACGCTATTTTGAATGGTACCCCACTGTACACCATTCCTCATTGAATGTTTCTAAAATCTTCCTTTTCCATTAGGTACCTATCAAGGTACTTATTATTTGAATAAGGTCTAAATACTTAATCCAAATTTCAATTTAGCCCTATTGACTAAGACCATTCCATTACAAATAAAGAGTTTGTTTAAAATAGTTATAATATGTAAGTTAAACAAATTAGTTCAAAATCTTGAAGGATGCAAGCATAGTAAAGACGTAAAGTGCTTGGTTTCATGTCACTTTCAAAAGTACTTGAAGAATCAAAAGGCACTCAATTCTTGTAATGTCTTTGTGTTATTTGTTTGCCTTGGATTCTAAAATGCATGGAATAGTCTTATAGAATTGCAACTTTATTTTTTTTTTCAATCATACTATATTCAATAAATTTGAACAACATTGGATGTATATTGAAGAAAGATGCCTTTGTAAATTATTGAAAAGTATTATTTTTTCTACAATGTCATGAATATTCTAATTTCATCTCCAATGCTTATCTTCCCATCCAATTTAAAGGTATAGAAGGCCTTCAAAAATGATGAAGATCATGCCATTCAAAATCACACTAACCACATAATATATAACATAAATATCTCTTAAGGATCAAAGGGCTTTTTTGAATATCTTAAATATAGGTTCATGATTTGAGCGATTTGAGCAATTTGCGAGGCACTTTGTCATCCTTTGTCAATTATTGCTATCTTAATTATTATTGGAAGGTAGTTATATTAATCAACTATATTAATTCGTGTGAATTTAGATTTCTAATGCTATCTTTTATGTTTCCAAGTTGAAAAAATAAAAAATAAAAACATGATTCTTATTGAAGACTATTAATATTAAGAAGACATCTTGGAAATTTTTGAAGATTACTTCAAATATGTTTCTATAATGTTCAAATAAACATAGTTTTTAAGGACTATTTTGGAACTACTTTGCTTTGTATCTTTTAAATAAACTAGACCTAATGGTTGTTGTCACCAAGTTTATAAGGTTTTGGATCATTGGCTTCTTCCAGTATGCTTGTAAGTTGAAATCATATGAAGGTATTTACATTTGTGTAAATTTGATGTGGGCAAAAAAACACTACTCAAGTATAAATACCATCAAAATGCAATGAATTTGATTGACACTCAATTATTGTTCTTCTGTCATGAGTGAAAGGACAGTAGACCATTTTTTGAATAGTGAATTAAAACAAATATTGAATCATTTGGATGCTTTTCAAATTTAACATCATGGACTTACTTATATTTGTGAAATGAGGTTTCATCACATGGGAAAGTATATAAAAAATTGTTGTCAAATATGGTTAGGGACAAAATGATCGATTCCTCACAACCAGTCTCCTCAGGGGGGTCACTTAGAGTGTCCATTAGAAAACACGTGCGAACAAAACTTTGGACCCCCTATATTATATCCTAAAATTTAAATAAAATGAAATAAAAAAAATATGACTAGATTTTCCTACTTCAAAAGTTTATGTTTTGAATTATTGATATTTTTATTTGTTAATGATAATTAGTTACAAAATTTTGAAGTAATTAGATACATTGTACAATTGAAAAATAACTTTCACACCCCTATATTATATCCTAAAAAATTGTCTAAAAAATGAACTAAAAATTCCTAAAAATAGCTCTCTATTGAAAGTTCATTTTGAGTTGAGTATTGATGCAATGGTCATCTAAATGTGATCTCTATAAATATTTGAGTTGAAAAACATGCCGTTTTAGGCCATTTTCAACCTCTTGTACAAATCATTTCAACTATTATTTTAGTTTGAAATTTTGGCAATAGAAACCTATAGTCATTATTAAGCAACCCTCAAAATTTTAAGTTGAAATTATAGTTCATTAGAAACCACTTGTTCGCACGTGGTTTGTAGTAAAATACTAGGTGCCCCCCCCCCCCCGAGCCAGTCTCCAATGGACAAAAGTATTCATAGTTGCCTATTTACCATTCATATAATTCTATTGCGGGCCCTTGTCAAAACACACAGTCATATCACTATAAGAACCTCGTGTTTTATGTGACGTTTTATAATTTTAGTAGGTAGATTTTAGGTGACATCAAATAGAATAACTTGTGTTTTTATGTCAATAATAACATCCAATATGACATCCAAATGTCAATTTTTATCCATCATTTGAAGGACAATTTATGGCGTTAATCCTTTACGAAAATAGTAAAACTACTTGTCAAAAAAGTAAAAAGTGTTTATCACTATCTGTGAGTGTTTTGTTTCCAACCTCAAGATAAAGCAATTACAACCTAGTGAAAAATAATTCTTTTGAAATTCAAAAAATAAATGATTATTGTTCTAAACTGTAACAATTTTTTTCGATAAATGAGATTAGGGCTACATTAGGTTGAATTAATAGTGGCAATCAATGTCTTAGGTGACAATAATAAAGTGATTAGAAAGTACAATTGGAATTTCCACCTCAATTTTAAGTATAAATCCATAACAAAAAATGATTGGTATAAAGTCTTTTTTTGGTCTTTATGTTGTATCCATTTAAAGACACATTGTGATTGAGTAAGGTAGACAAGCCTATTACCACCTTGATTTGCAATCTAAATATCTTGGGGCCAATTTGAAGAGGGGCCAATTTTTTCAGAGGTAAGCGCTTGTTTCATTAATCAAATCCAAGTGGAATTATAATTTTTCAATTAAAATTGTAATTTAATTCTATGAATTTTTGAAGTGAGTTGCCCTTAAATTACAAACTGCCCAAAGAATGGAGTCATAAATGTCCTCTTTACAACCTATAACCACCTTTCCATGTATCTATTAGCACTTAGGTATTGACCAATGAGAAATTGAGACGTTGTTTTTTTGGCATTAATGGTCTGATTTTGTTAGAGAAGTGAATGGATTTGGATGGTTTTGGTGGCGGAATTGGAGCCAAAAGTAGTCTACTGGAAATAGGAAAGTGGCGGTTACTATCTGGTTTACCTTAATTCCTAAATGCCCAAACATTGTTTTTTTGGCAACATAGTGATTTTGGGCAACTCACTATGAACATAATTTTCTTTTTTTTCTTTGAAATTTTCATACAACATGTGCCCGAGGAGTAGCTCTAAGGCGCAACAATTTTCATAACTTTTGGCTACATAGTTAAAAAATTCTTGTATGATATGTAATTTTCTGTGTTCCGCGGGCAGCTCGGGCAACTCCAAAAATTCTTTAAAAATTGCTTTAAAACAAAATTAAAATTTTGAAGATGATTTTGAAGATTTATATATATATATATATATATATATATATATATATATATATATATATATATATATATATATATATATATATATATATATATATATATATACATATGTGGAAAGCTTTGAATCATCCATTTCAATTACTGAGTCAAAAGTTATAAGGAGTTTTAATTTGAGGGTACTTATGGAATTTCTACTCTACAATAAACTTTGAAGTCCTATATTTAACTCAATTTTCAATATTTTTGAAAAAATATTTAAGAATATGGGTGCAGATAGTTTATTACACTATTACAAATGTTGGGATTGGCATTTTTCAATTTTATAACTAAATTCTTGACAATTTGGTATTTTGAATCATTCTCTACTTCTCTCTACTTACTATTTTTTTCCTATATGTTGTACAATTCCAAATGATCTGAAATTTTTCAAACATGTAGCCAACTTGCTTTGAAGAATGAATCCAAAGAGTAACTACCATTTTGGACATTTTTTCATACAAATGTGACCTTGTGAAGTGTAGCTGCGCACTTTATCGTAGGGCCAAAAAAAGGATTTTTGTCAATTTAAATGCTAATATCTTGCAATCCACATGGTGGAAATTTCTGAAATTTTTTCCACATCTTTTCAAATGAGCTCAATACAAGATCCTATGGTTACATGTGTCCAAATTTTTTTTTCCTAAAATTTGGTACTTGTACTAGAAATGACTGTTTTGGAGCGTTTTGTAAGAAAACATAGTCAAATACATTTAGGGGTTAGGATAACAACATGGATACACTTTTTTTTGGTTTTGGAGTGCTTTAGAGCCACTCTTTGGGGCCAATTTGGCTTACTTACACTTTAAAAAATCATAACAAATTCATTGTTTGTCACAAAAGAGCAACTTCAATTGGACTTGCCTGTTCTTAGATTTCACTTTAATATGTGGAATTAAAAATTAAAAAAAATCAGCAATGCCATGAGAATGAACCGCAGTCATTTGCCCTGTAATGGTCTGGTTTACAGTACTCATTGACTGATCTGCAAGAAACCTAATTTTAATTGAACAATTAGGGTTGATCAGTGGAATTGTTGCATCACCAACTGTCATTACACCGCTAATGATATGAAAATGGTGAAAATGGTGGACTGGTAGTACTAAACCTACTCTCTCTCTCGGCACCATCAATGACATTTTTGTGGTCCATGACCCATTTTTCCTAGTGTTGATTAATTTTCTAGTTGCAATTTTATAGCTATAACATTGAATGAATTTTGAATAAGTTAAATAACAATGATAATGATTTATTAGTAATGATTCACTAATTCATAAACAAATCATATAATTATCTAAAGATATGTGAACTTTCTAAAGTCTTGAAAAGTAATTAGAACTTAGCACTTAGTAGGAAAGGGAGCATTTATTTAGTAGGCTTCATATCTCTAATTTCAAGTAACATCTTCCCTAATAAATTCACCTTAATAACGTCTCAAAACATCATATACCGATAAATTTCATTTTTTATATAAATATAATTCATGATTCGTGGAATAAAGATAATTACCTTAGGGTTTATTTGTACATTAGCTTTGGTGAACATTCTACAAAATTTTGGGTACCTTACATTGGTTGATTCAACTATAGAATGATCTTCAAAATTGTCCCAATGATTGTAAATGTTATTGACATTCAAGGTACAATGTAGATAAAATGAAATCATGAAGTGGGAAGCAATAAATTTATTGAAATACAGTAGTACATATAATGTACCATACAATTACACAGATTTGAGAAAAATCTTAGTATTCAATGAGAAGGAAAAAATATTATATGCATTGGAACAGTTTTGAAGGCCCAATATGATAATTATTCAACAACTTGCCCATTTTCCTTTGGCTTTTTGTACAATTACTACTTGTTTAAGCATACTTTCTATAAGTCTTTTGCAATCATCCTTAGTTAGTGATAGAAGAGAAGGTTTATTTTATAAAAGACCACGATTCTATTAATTGTTGCGTTGGTGTAAAAATACCTTTTAAATCTCTTTTTCAAAATCGTCCATACATGTTCAATGGAATTTATGAGCAAGCTGAGATAAAAGACCAAAAGTTTGGGTAGAAAACCATCAATTCATACTATGAGAGGTGTGTATAGGCGCATTGTTTTAATGAAAGATGACTTCTAATGCATCTAAGTTAAACTTTTGAATTGTACTATGGAAGTATTCTTCCAAAAGTTTATGATAACCATGTTGATTGAGGTAACCTTCAATTTTGTGTATCATATCATGTTCATGTATAGACATAGATCCCCATACCATTACCAAACCACCACCACAATGTTTTATATATATTATGAGTCTAACATCCAACTCTTCCATCCAAAGAAAATCTATTAATTTTAGATTCACATGAGAGTATCACGTGACTCCAATCATCAATAATTCCATATTGATACTTTCTCAAAAATTATGAGCGAGCCTTAATTCCTAAATGCCCAAGACCTTTTTCGAGCTTCAAGAAATTTGCTCTAAATTGAACAAAAAGCCAACATTTTGATAATTTTTATTAATTTTTTTTGAAATGTAACTGTACAAATTTAAACTAGATATGTTAGAGATCACATAGAAAAAGAAAAAGAAAATCACTTATGAATTGAAAGATTATAATGTTTGATCTTGAGTGTGTTAAAATTGTGAAAGTGATTTGAAGTCTTTCAATCTTCTTTTCAAATGTCAAATCTAAAAAGTTGGTCACCAAAAAAATATGAGAGCATTTGTAGTGCAACCCCAGTGTATTGGCCGGTAATTGTATAACTAACTTTTGAACAATAAATGATTAGAACTTGAAAATTGTCTCATTGGAAGCGCATCCAAAAAACCTTGGAGAAGATATAAAAGAATTCAAAATTAGGCATTAGACAAGTACTTCAAAAACTAGGTAAAAATATGAAATTATAGAGGTCTTAGCAAGTCACGGTTACCAAAGCATGATTTGGCCATTGACCCTCTAAAGGTAGCCAAATGTGGAGGGTCAATGGCCAAATCATGCTTTGGTAACCGTGATTTGCTAAGACCTCTATAGTTTCAGACTTTTACCTTGCTTTTGAAGTACTTGTCCAATGTCTAATTTTAAATTCTTTTTTACCTTCTCCAAGTTCTTTTGGGTGCGCTTCTAATGAGACAATTTTCAAGTTCATATTATTTACAGTTCAAAAGTTAGTTATACAGTTATCGGCCAATATACCGGTGTTACACTACAGATGCTCTAAGGTTGAAGGGCTTGGCATGCATAACCCCAATCAATTTATGGCTTCTCAAAATCTACTTTACAATTTTTTTAATTGAATTTCTAACTGTATTTTTTTGTCCAAGCTCTAGTGTATTTGAGGCTCATTTCCAAGAGCCCTCAACACTACAAAAAGTCAAGATTGCAATGGACACCTCTGTACAAAATCTTGAATAGAAAAATCATAATCAATCATTTTCAAATCTTTTTTTTTTGATGCTAGGATTAGACTTCAAAAAGAATCTTTCAAGAATATAAACTATTAAAAATAGCAACTTTATTAGGTTTTATTTAACTTCAAAGTATTGTTGACACCCAAATTTGGTGCCTCGGACATTTAGGGGTTTACATTTTGCCTTGAAAGATGTGGTTTCTTTCTCTTTCACACGTGCATGTAAACTTGCTTTATGAAGTGCATGACATACGCACAATAATGTCACTCACTTCTACTCCATAAATGTTCCGCATTTCTTTTGCAATGTCTCTTGCATTACCTACCAATTTCTCTTAGTCAAATTGATTACCGCAAATGTACACAACAAACAATTGCCCAATCACTAGGATTTAGAAATCAATAGAATTACACACACACAAAGAAGCCCAATCAATGTGACTTATACAACAATTGGAAATAAATGCTTAACCCCTAAAGGACCAGCCTGCTATTTTTAGCAACATAGCAATTTTGGACAGGTACGTGTGACTAGAGATTTTCATATTTTAAGCTAAAATTTTAATAGAAGGTGGGGACAAGGAGTATCTTTCATGTGCACTAAATTTCATGACATTTCGAAATAGGAGTCAAACGTTATGGCCTAATATATTACTTTTTTCACCAGGCGGGCAGTCTGGGCAGATCGGAAAAAATCACTTTTTTCAAAAATAAAATTTTGAAATTGGTTTTCTAGAGTTATATATACGAGTAAAGCTTTAAATCATTCCATTTCGACCAATGAGTAAAAAGTTATGAGGTTTTTTAGTTTGCGGGCAGTTACGGATTCTCTACTCTGAAATAAACTTTGAAGTTGTTTATTTAATTCAATTTTTAATATCTTTTGAAAAAAAAATTCATAGGATTTAGGTTGTTTATTACAAAATTAAAACCATTGGGATTGACATTTTTCAATTCCATAATTAAATTCTTAACAATTTAGTATTTTGGATCATTCTCTGCTTCTTTCTACTTACTATTTTTTTTTATATGTTGTACAATTCCAAATGATTTGAAATTTTTTAAGCATGTAGCCAACTTGTTTAGGAAAAATAATTCAAAGAAGCACCACCATTTTGGACATTTTTTTATACAAATGTGACCTTGTGAAGTGCAGCTGCCCTGTTTTTCGCAGGAACAAAAAAAGCATTTTTGCCAATTCAAATGATAATATCTTCCAATCCGCACGGTGGAAAATTCTGAATTTTTTTCCACATCTTCTAAAACTAGTTTACTATAAGATCCTATGGTTACATGCGTCAAAAAAGATTTTTTTCAAAAATTTGGTACTTGTACTAAAAATGACAGTTTTTGAGTGTTTTCGGTGAAAACATAGTCATGAAACTTTAGGGGTTAAGGTAGCAACACCCATAACCGTTAGTGTACCCATAATTGATAGTAGAGTTCCCTTAAAGTGTCTTCAAATGTACCTTGAAACCGTGCCCAATGCTTAATTGTGGTTGGTGGACTCTAATTTTTTTAGATTTCGGTGCTAGAATCAAGGCAGATTTACTAGAGTGTGGTTTAGGGTGCCCTAGGGAGTTATACTTTGAAAATTCATAGAAAATAGATGCCTTATCCAAAAATTCTATTTTGTTTTTGAAAATTCATGATTTTCAGTTGCTAATATTAAAAAAATATCATTTCTACAAAAAGGTGTCTCCAATTATGCTAAATTGCTTATTTTGACGGTTATGGGTGTTGCTACCTTAAAGCTTTATTGCACACAACATGACAAATCAAGTACATGGACAATGAGTAAGATTACTCAGAAAAAACTAGTACAACTTCTGCTATGAGCTAAAAGCAAGGGAGAGAGAGAGGAATGAACCATCCTCAACTATATAATTTAGCTGTCTTCAAGCAACTTTCCAAATCTATACTATTTAAACTATTTAAAATTCAATTGCTTAAAGTTAATCTTAAGATTCCATGATAACTTCTAAAATCTATTAACATACAAATTCACATTACCGCTTACTTCTACAACCAAAAGCAATTTAAATGGATTTACACAACAAACAAAGAATCAAGTTTATTAGCAACATTTCACATTTACAACAGCATTAGAATCGCATTACATTATGTAGACCATAGACTTTGAAATGTTGGACTAATGTAGATAGGTTCAATACAATTGGGTTGAAGGCCTATTATGGGTATGAATATGTAGTTGCAAGGTTGAAGTGGGGTTATATGAGCACAACCTAAGGTTAAAGTTAATTCCAAAGTTATACTTTTATCTTATCCTTAATTTATTCCATTTTCCATTCTTATTCTAATTTTTATGTCATATTCATGGAAGTACTATTTATTATTTTTATATTTTATTTATTTATTTTCTACATAAGGGCCTAAATACTTAAAACTTATTTTATTTTATTGTTACATTGACTTATTTTTATGTTCTAATCATGGAAGCACTTGTTAAATCGCCTCTGCTGGCTTATCCCCTAAAGGACCGTTGTCCCTTCGGGGGACAAATGCGTTTTCGGGCAGGTACCTACGGGCTGAAATTTTCTCCTGATTTTTTGAAACTTTTTTGGAGGTAGAAAATCTGATTAGCTTCGTGGGAATATAATTTTTTTCACAATCGGTGCCCGGAAAAAAAAGCTATGACCAAATAAGCTCAAACGAGGGGACGGCGGGCAGCCTGGGCAGCCAAAAAAAATGGACAAAAATTTGAATTTTTTTTTAATATTTTTTTCCTCATAGATTATATTTTTGTCTATCTGGAAAGCTTTGATTCATGTCATTTGGATATGTTATGAGAGAGTTATGGACATTCTTGTTTTTCGGGCAGTTTGAGCATCTTCTTGAAAAAATAACTTGTAGGATTCATTTTTGAATGCAAATTTTCAAATTTTTCAATTTTTTTTTTTTGCATGGTCTGATTTACTTGTTAGAAAAATCTCACCATTGGGATTAGTGTATTTGAATTCCATCTAAAATATATTAATATTTTAGAGTTTCCTTCTATCTCATACCTACTTCTACTTAACAATTTTCTTAAGAATGATAATTAAGTTTTTTTGAATATATTTTTTTTCCCTAGACTCTCAACTCAATTCTCAACTATAAATATTTAAAGCTCAAAACTCTGTAGTGCAAAAATTTTAATTTAAAAATGTTCAAAGTCAAAAAATCTAGTCCCGCAATGTGCTGAAAAACTTGTTTTTTTCACTTTAAACGCAAATATCTTGCAATCTGTGCGGTCAAAAATTTTGAAATTTTTTCCACACACTCTCATACTAGTTAGGTGTAAGATCCTATGGTTAGATGTGGAAAAAGAACAATTTTTAATTTTTCTTGCTCTTTGCTATAGATATGGCAGTTTTGAGTGTTTTTTTGGCAGAAAAAAGGCCTTGGTCCTTTAGGGGTTATATTTGGACACCATAATATTTTTTGTTATTTTTTCCCTCACCTGATTGCTTCCTCTCTTCCAATCCCTTCTATGTACTAAACTTATTCCCTCCAACCAAATTGAACCATTAGCTCCTGGTGATACCAAAAAAATCCAGTGGTCAATTGATTACATGGCTTCAAAACTATTCAAAATCTAATTTCCTGATTAGAACTCCTAGTGACTAAAAAAAGGCACTTAGCAAATAAAATGGTGTGCTAACAAATAAAAGGAAAATAATTACCACTTGACAAATTTGAAAGTAAAGAAAACAAAAGAAAGAGTACCTAGAGAAAATATGAAAAAAGAAAAAAGAAAAAAGAAAAAGCATATCAGTGTGCCAACCGTTTGTAGAGCTTGCATATTGACCAAACTATATATTATTAACCTTTAGATCCCAAACAATTTTTTTGAAAAGAACAATTTTTATTACTTATTTCAACACATTGATCTTTATTGAAACATTAACCCCTCACCGCCCCAGGGGACGAAATTTGTCCCCTCTTGATTTGGAAACAGGTTTTCCGACAGTGGATGTACTTGATTAAGCTGAAATAAAAACCAAAAATGGAGGGTTCATCGAGGCCAATAAGAGGGCAGTTTCGGATGGAGGCTTGCATGGAGTGCAAAGATTCATGAGGCATTTGAATGTAGCAGGTCAAATATTGGATATGGCAGTTGGCGCCCTTTGTCCAAATACTAACCTGACAGAGCCGGTTAGAGGCCGTTGGCGTCGGATCCACCCAGACTACTTGTGTACTGCTCTTCTCTGCTGCGCCTGGGCTTTGAATGTGTGCTTTATGGAGTGGCTTCTTTCCTTGCGATTTAGGGTTTGTGATCGAGAGATCTCTGTGGTGTTTTTGTGGGGTGTCAAAGTTTTGAGTTCGATCGGAACTGACTTTGACGTTTTTAGGTCGTAGCAGAGCAAGTTCTTCGAATGGTGGTCGTCTGCAATTTTGAGTTTGTAGCCGTCAGTGTAGTTTCTTGGATTTGTGGTCGTGTTGCAGGAACAACCGTGGCTTCCTCCTCGTGATTTGCTAAAGTAGCTGTGGTCTCAATTTTTTCAGTACACAGGACTCTCCAAGCTTGAGAGTCATGAGATTCGTAGTTTTTTTTATCACGCTTGGAGTTTACTGTATACACTCTAGGAAATCATTGTACCATTCAAAATAAAAAATTTGCTTGATCAGAAAATTGTGGAATCATTCTTGGTGTTGCTATGCCAGTCTACATTGCTTTTAGTGTGCTTCATGGACTCTCTAGCAAAGGCGAGGCATCAGAATGTCAGCTCTTGTTACGCTTTGAGTTCAGTCTGGATGTGTGGGAAACATGTTAGCAGTGCACAATTTTGGCAATACAAAGGTTGCTTCTTGATCCGGAGTTCGCTTAGACTACGTCGTGGGCTTTGAATGCATGTCTGCAATTCTCATCTGAACTTGGCCAATCGTGAACCTACACTAATTAATTTCGAGACAGGGAACTGTCTAGACCGGCAATCACCCATTCACATTTTGTTGGAAGGCGGTCATTGCCGGTCTTTGGAGTTTCTCGACACATCCTGGGCTTGAATATCTTGGCCTTTTCCTCCTCCGATGTGTATTGTCGTACCTCGCAACTTGGCATGCATGTCCAGGACGCCTAAGCGGCTACTTGCTCAAAGCGGGATCCAATTTTGTCATCGGAGCTGCATGGAGCGTGCTCACAAATCTCAAGACTCTAGAAAAGCGGCACTTTTCCTGGAAAAATAGTTTGTGATCAAACCTTATGATGTCACGGTGCTCTCCACAATTCTTCAATCAAAAAAATGCTGCCGAATCACAATGAAGGCATCCTCATAAATCGACGGTGAAATTGGCTACATTTTAGTTGATTTTTAGCGCGGTCGATTGTTTTGCGGACTGGTCCTGAAAATGTATTGGTGCTGTTGTCAAAGTTGGGGCAGTGAGGGGTTAAGTGTTTATATAAATTCTCAACTAGTATATAAAGTTAAAGTGCACTTGGTGGTGGTGCGGTATATACCAAATTTGATGGTCATCAAATGGTGCACTTTGTAACAATTAAATTGTATATTGCAACCAAATATATGGTTGGGGTGGATGCATGGTTTAGTGTCTCAATATTCGTGTGACTCGGTTGATTTTTAGGAGGGGTATGTATTCCAAAGTGAATATCACACAAAGTACTATAGTCTTTAATGCTATTTTTAGGTAAAAAACATAAGGACTTGGTTAAGAATACATCTTTGTATTTTTTTTGAACAACCAATGTCTGTCAACATTGATTTATGGACTCTTAAAGAAAAATATATAGAGTGTCACAACAATTAATTTTTATACATATGAACTTTTTTTGAAACATAAACACATAGAAATGGTTTATAGTGATTAATGTAACAATAGATGAAAACAATCTTTATCTAAAAATGAATTCTTTGGTACCAACATCATTGTATTCCATATGTTTATGGACTTTTATAAAGTGAAAATTAGGTCTAGTTTTTTAAAGTCATTTTCTTATGGATTAAATTTTTTCTTAAATTTTTTTTCTTTCCTTTGTGTAGTATATTTGAAGTTCTAAGTGGGCATTTAAAAAAAAAAGGAAAACACTTATGAAAGCTCAACCATTTATGATTGTTATGGCAACTCCCTTTAGATGTTTGGTTTAGTGTTATAAAAGCTCTCTCTAGTAAATCAACTAGTGACAATAGTGAGACACCAAACCATACATCCCCCCATTTGAATTACTTGCTTCAACGGATTTGTCGCAGTGTAGCTCTGCCATGGTGTTCAGGGACATCGTTTAATTTCCAATGCTGCCTCGGCACCCATTTTGTAGAAAGAGTTCATGGTAAACACGTAGGCACTGGCCTACTTCATTTCTTGTTAATTGGCAAAGATCATTTGTTCTGTACGTGTTAGCGAACTAGCTTTGGGGGAAATTTTCAGAGTGAGTGAATTGCTTGAGGGACAAGAAATGGCCTCAAAATGAAATGCAACAGCATGTATTATCATTTTGTGCGAGCTCATATATGGTTTTGGTAATCAAGCACCTCTCGTACATTGCCTGATAGGTCAACATTGCACGTTGTAGCATGAATGCGGACACTCACTCAAGGACTGCCAGTTTGACAGAAGATTTGTGCAGTTTACAACATATTGCATTGTGGAAAATCTTTAGTACACATCATTTGCGCCTATATTGTGATATTGATCAATTTTGCTATATCTATACAGTCAAATTGTAACTTAGCTTAACAGGTCAGGTCGTGTAAATTATTGAGCCTCAAAAACTAGCTCCATTTATCCATTTCATAAAGTTCATCAGTTTCTCACGGATTTGAATTGAACGTGCGGTTATGATTGCGTTGAAGGTAATTCAGACAAGTATTTCAATAGAGCAAGAAAGAGGGATACACTTGAAAGCGGCTTCAGCGACTCGAATTTCGTGGAATAATCGTTGCATGCATGTCAGCTACACTTTACCATCAATTCCATCTACCTTTGAACTTCCATTGAAAACTCCAAGAATGTGGAGCCCATTAGTCTAGGTCCACCTTCCGAATGCGATTGTGTCTTCCCGGTTTGAAGCGAAAACTCTTAGATTCGAGGTCACACGCGAACAAGCTAGCTGCAACAAAATAATATCAGAGATTGAACAACTCTTTGATGTTCATTGTTCATGTTCGAATTGCCGACAACACAATGATTCAGGCGATTAGCTAGCAGCACTTGCAGAGCTCAATAGATGGTTGTCTTGGAAGGGGTCCATACATGGGGGAGTCACTAGCTTAGAGGTTTAGTATACACGTGAGATCGGGGGGTATTTTATAGGGGGCTATTTTTCTAATATTTCATAATTTAATATACCCTATTATTAAAAATAATTCTAAATTGGTATTTATTATAGCACCCTATATTTTTTATAATACACTTTTGAGTCCAATTTTTTGGTCCCTATATTAGATTTAAAAATTAGAACTAATAGGTGTTGTATGACTTTCTTTTCCTATTGTTGTTTTTTGTCCTTTTTTTCTTTATTCTTTTGTCACTCCTTCAAACCATTTTTTTATGGTTACTAAAAACTAAAGTAATTTATGTTTAAACAATGTACTGTGGCCAAACAAATACATTCACAGACTGTAAACAATGCATTCTAGTTGTGTCAAACAACTTACTACTAATCATCTACAATATATTCTAATGAATACAATGAGTGCAAGTAATCAACAAAGAAAAGATGACGTTGCATTACAATATAATAAACAAGTATAGACCACCAATCTCTTACACACCTAATAATGATAGACCACCAAGCTCTTTTATACCTTTCTACTATTTGGAATGAACAAATAAGAGTACATTAAAGCAAAATTTATGATAGATTCTTCAAATTCTAAGTGACTTCAAAGGACTTTACAGATAATTCTAAAGGCAACTAGAGCCCCTCATCCAAGGTTCATAGATAATTTGGGACAAATAATGTATCATTTTTTGTCCATCTTTTATTTAAGGACATTAAATATTCACTCTATAAAATTATTTTCCCCCACATATTATTGCCCCTCTATATTTTTTCTACGTAAAATCTAATATATGGTATTAAACATAACCCTATATTAGTTATAATACCCTACATTTAATTTTACACACTCTATATTAGATATAATTTTTTTATAAATTTTAGGTAGAATAAATATATAGTACCCTATATTAGATCTCATGTGGTTTCTAAAATGCACACTAAGTGACCTCCCCGGGAAAATAATGTTTCATACCTTTGAAAAAAATGCAGAAAAGAGCTCTTTTTGTGGACTTGTACACCACATAAAAATAAGTATTTTTAAAAATCCTTTGTACAGTAGCTATAAGTCTACTAGAAGACCATTCTCTCCAAATTTAAGCTCAAAATTCGTTTTTTTGGGTTAAAAAAAGTGCAAAAAATCCCTAAATTACCCATTGTGAGAAATTATCGGGGCTGTTTAAAAATAATAAATTATTTTTGAAAATTACAAAAAAATTAGTCAAGGTGTATAATGGTTATGAGTAGCTTTTCTATAAATTTTGAGTCATTTGGAGCTAAAACATAAAAGTTGTGGCAAAAAAAAAAATCAAAAACTAGGGTGTGACAAAACGCTTTAAGTGTTTCATGCATTCACCCAGGTACAACGTAGTTTTCTTCTGGTGATACATTGGTTTGGATCCATAAGTTCGTTAATTTGGTGTGATTCTGGTGTTAGAACTTAAGACGATATGTCTTCATATCTAGGTCGAATTTCAAGGCACAAACTAGGACAAGCACTAATTTTTGATTTTAGGCCAGGTGTCATGCAATGAGCCAAAGTATTGGAATTCCACCAAATAAACAAAATGGAATGAGAATTTGGACGATGAGAATATTAAACGTCATTGTTGTGATTGATAGATATAGATTCATACATAATTTTTGTTTGAGACTGAATGATTTTCTAACTTTGCAGTGTGGATTTATGATTCTTTTCAAAACTGCTGGAAGGCCATGGGTAGCCTCGCTCATGAACGGAGATGAAATTTCAAATGATTGTCTTTTTGAGTCCTTGAAAATTAATGGGATTTATTCTGTTTGTCTCGAGTTATCAATGTTACTATTCTTAGAAAGCACATGAATGGATAGAGAGAAATTGGTATCTATTGTCCATGCTTTTTATTGATTTTAAAAGATACTCCATGATCCTCAAAAGCGAATGATTAAATTTTCTTTAGCACAAGTGAGTGAATGATTAAGTTGTTGAGAGCACAAAGAACTATGACCTTATAGAGCCCAAATGGTAAATCATCAACATATATGCAACGAGCCAATGACGGTGTTTATGGTTAATTTTGCCAAAAATCGTGACACATGTGTTTGTGAAGGTCTAAACTCTAGGAGGTATGGATCTATATTCATGAAGGTGCCAAATTATCGAAATACCGCGAATTGAAGTTGTTTGTATACATCTCATAGCTTGGAATCATGAACCCTTATTCAACTGGTGGTGAAATATTCCTCCAAATTGTGAGAACGGCTATTTCTCAAGAGGTTGCATAACCTGGATTTCGATTGAGGGAGGTCTCTATCTAGCTAAGATGCACATAAGATCTCAACATTGAGCAGTATGTAGGTCCACAAAACATTGGAGTAATATACACATACATTCATCAGCAAGGCTAGAAGTAACATATCGCAATATGGATTGTAAATCTAACAACAAGATCATCAATGTCTAGTGGAATTAGCAACCAAGATGCTTGTGGACAATATGGAATCGCTCTTCATCACAAAACGTTAGTATCATTAAATTGTCCGTATTCCATGACTATGGCAATTTCGGGCCCAAAGGTCTGAAACTTAAATTATAGCCGTCTTAGTTCTAGAACTTTGTGAAGATTTGTATTGACATGACAATAAACTAAACTACTACAATATTCAACAACTATGTTAAAGGATACTTAAAAAGAAAGTAACCTCATCCCATATGTCTCCAACATTGAACTCTGGTTACAACAACTCATCTTTCAAGTTACACTTGGTTGGACCGTTGGACTCAATAGCAAATGGCTATATGGGCAATTTCATTGAAAATGGCGATATTATTTTAAATGGCATGAAAAATTGAAAATAGTTCAAAAAGGCCTAAATCTATACCTGTCTTAGATGGTTCTAAACGCCCACTCTAAAATCTATACCAATCCTAGATGGTAAAAATGGCACATTGTCAAAGTGGCACTTGGAATACCGCCATTTTAATGAAATTGCCCATCTATGGCCAATGATAGATGAGAGGATATGGGATTGTCTACGGTCCTGTCACTTTCAGTGGTCAGCAGACTCCTACTTCGAAATTTCATAAGCAATTCATACTCACTGATAAAATTAGAACTCTCTAGTGCTCTTTACATCAACCAATAATTAGACTCCTACACTTCAAAGATTTTGGAAGTGACGAATAATGTACTCCGTATCTTCTACCTTCCAGAGTTCCAATAAGTTCCTCGTCAACAACTACCAGAGGTCAGACAACAGAACACCTGATCACAACTAAAGGGCTGGCTCATTTGACGAGTGCCGTGTGAATTGAGAAAAGTAACAATTTGAAAGTTCTCAATTTCGAACCCGTTTTCCACCCGATTGACTGCTAACAAACTCAATCTATGCATCCATCACTTCAATATAGCCGAGAATGTTGCACACTCCAAAGAGTGAATGGAAATAGAACTAGATCGAGGGTTCCTATAATTTCAGTAAAAGCATAAACCAGTAGCAGCTAGATTGCCAAACTTTTCGTTAGCAAACACTGTAATGTCAAACGAGAGTCCCTGACCGTGAATCGGGAAAAACGATGGTTCACATAAAGACAAGGAGCTCATTGGAATTTTACAAGAGCATTAAAATTTTATTCTACTTCCAATCTTTCATCAAAATTCATCTATTACGCACTAGGTGTCTGAATCCATTGCAAATCGATTCAGTCAGTTATTCTTCAGAGACAAATGATTCCTGCCTTGGTTCGATAGACGATCAATAACACAAAGCAATCCTAGGCTGGTGACTCGTTTATAAGTACGAGGATAAACTATGTAAAGAACACTGAAGACCCGAACGACCAAGCCAGACATTAGATAGCAGGAACACACTAAACCGCTCAGAAACACAGTCACTTATTTCTCTTACATTACTCTATATAAGTTCAAACGCTAACTACACAAAATAGTGAAAATAGTGAAATTAGGTTGCCCCACACTAATTTCTCGACATTTGACACTAAATAAATATCTCTAGTTATTGTACAAGAATCCACTACTTTTGAATTAGATATTGTTGTAATTGAGACTCATGAACCTCCATGTGTACAAATGAAAATATTTTTAGAAATATTTGTTGATTGTAATGGCTTGTAAAGTAACTTTCATGTTGAAAGGCAACCTAATTGTTAAGGCAACCTAATTTCACTATTTTGTGTAGGGACCAAAGAGAAGGTGACTTGTTGGATAACTCTAATATATTCTGAAAATTTCTGAAAATTTCATGAGAAGAGTATCACTCTAAAATAGTAATATGCACCATGATGTTCCATGTACTCTAATATACTCTTAAAAATCATCTATTGTGATTCATATTATTAGCATCTTCTTATATAAAGAGAAGTCACTAATATCTAGATGAGATGATTTCCACCAACATCCGGTACAAATACATTCATAGAACTCTTAAAATGATTGTCTTGGTCATTTTAAATAATCCAAGTGCCACATTCAAAGAACTCTTAAAATAATCATCTTGTATTGTTCATTTGAAATAATCCAAGTGCCACAAAGTGTCTCGTTGTTCGTATGTGGGTTAAATCAACTACAGTCCAATGAAAATATTTTCTGACAGCGAGTTTGACTAAGCGACCCTCTTTTTGTTAATTTATTTGAAACAAAAAGAACCAAGTCATTCCACAGCAAAGAAAAAACCTAAAACACGTGCATCTAGTTATGGATGCAGATATTGCAGGGTTCAGGGGTTACGCTTGCATGTTACTAGGGCGAAAATGCGACCTTGAAAGCTTACAAGTTTTCCCGGTCTATAGATCTACTCTGTAACCAGAGAACCATTGCTCCCTCCCACAGAGTACAAACGTCAGATTTTCAGCCAGAAACGTATTGTTGCGCAAGTGGATTCTCAGCACAAGCTGCACACATGAGCGAGTTCCAGGGGACACACCTCGGACACACAGTCTGAGGAAGATCAAACGATGAACAACTCAAAAGCAAACCTGGAAGTTCGTAAGCCGTAACTTGCAATAAGACTGGAGGTCCGAAGGACCAAACCTGAGTTCAAAAACAGAACACTCAAAAACAGAGTAATTTCAAAAGTTCGATTAATTTCGCAATTTTGCGGTTGCCAAAACTGAGATATACAAGAGGTTTCCTTCTATGGTAGTCTCTAAGACAGGTGCGGGGTAAAGTGGAGTATAACAGTCTGCCAGTTCAAGGGAAATCCCTTTAAACCCCGAAAACCCTCTTACTGACGCATGGTCAACGAGACATTGTTTCACCTCAAAAACTCCCAACAAAAATTGAATTAATAGCAAGGATTTGATCAAAATGAAATCGATGTTTTAAAATTGCAACCAGTTTTTTTCCAATTCTGCCGGCTATTTTTGAACTAGCTGCCCTTTTTCCTGAACACTCGTACCATGTACAACCAGGCAATGGTCTTTCCCATGCTGAGAAGGTATGCTTTGCTACATGCGTGAGAGGGACTTATCAGTAAATTGAAGGATTGGAGTTTGCTGAGGAGCGGCCTATAAGACAATATTGTTCACTGTGGATTGCAAAATGGATCCCTGCTTCATTGGTAAACAATGTTATGCTGGATTCAAGTTGGAGAAAATGGTTGAATTTGCCACGAGTGTGAGAAAATATTTTCTGACTGCGAGTTTGACTAAGCTTTCCTCTTTTTATTAATTCATTTGAAACAAAAAAGAGAAGTCGATCCACAGCAAAGTTATGGATGCAGAGATTTGCAGGGGTTCAGGGGTTAGGCTTGCATGTTGATACAGCAAAAATGCGACCTTGAAAGCCTTCATGTTTTCGTGGTCTACGGATCTACTCGATTGCCAGACAACCATGGCTCCCTCCCACAGAGTGCAAGTATCAAATTTTCAGTCAGAAACGTACTGTTGCGCAAGTTAGTGGATTCTCAACACAGGCTGCATTCATGAGCGAGTGCCAAGTGACACACGGCCTGAGGAAGATCAAAAGATGAACAAATCAAAAGCAAACGTGGCAGCTCCTAAGCCGTAACTTACAATAAGACTGGAGGCCCGAAGAACCCAACCGGAGTTCAAAAACAGCAAAAACAAAGCAATTTCAAAAGTTCGATTAAACTTCGCAACTTTGCGGTTGCCAAAACTGAGGTGCACAAGCAGGTTCCCTCTATGGTAGTCTCTAAGACAGGTGCGGATTAAAGTGGAGTAGAACTGTCTGCCAATTCAAGGGAAATCTCTTTAGTCCCAAAAACTCTCCTACTGATCCGTCATGCCCAGAAAACTTATTTATGTACCACAGTGACATAGACGTCGTGGTGAGCACGACGACACGCAAAGCATCATCCACTTCCTATCAAGAAAGAGTAGAACAGGCAACGCTCCCTTCCTATGGTGAGTTGGATGTCTGGATCCGACGAGATTTTGCATTCCTGAAAGACAAACGGGAGGTTGTTAGGCCGGGTACACTCTAAACACTTTTTACTCTGGAACACACTTCTTTACTATTGTAAACACTTACTCCAAACAAGTCATTTTCTAGCAAACATAAAAAAACGCTGAAATGGAAATCACGTCAAAAAAAACACCACCGAACAAGGCCTTCCGGGTCCGTGAACTCACCAATGACCCCCCAATTACAGCTTGGGCATTGATAGAATCTCAGTGAAGTCGTCGCTAGTCAGTTCCCCCACAACGATTCCCCATCCGAAATCTAGCGCCGGAGGCTCAACCTCGTGAGCAAGAGGATCGGCATCCTCGGCCAATTCAGGATTCTCCTCGCCAGCACCAGAGTCCTCCAAATCCGTGTCTTCTGTGGTGTCCCCAAATGTTGGTTCCAAGACCCCGGCATCCATCGCCACACGCGGGCCTCTGTCAACGGCCACGGTTGATCGCCTATCGGGCAGCGGATCAGCTGTAGCTCCATCAACAATGATGAGGGGGTGGTCGACACGAGGGGCCGGAGCATCCACAGGCCTTAGTATTGTCACATGCCGCGCTTGTTGCCGACTCCGACCCATTGCAAGTTGCTGGATCTCTTTGAACTCCTCGACGACGACCGTCGGGGTAGCCACGGAACGGACAACGGACGGTGCGATTTCTACGAAATAAGTACCGCAGGAGACGTCTGGAAGGATTGAGAAGACTCTACGAATTCACGTTCAAGCCAGCGGAAGCTTGATAAGAGTGTGATACTGTGTCCAACTACTGGGCAGAGAGCAGAGGCAAAGGAGAAACTGAGAGAATAGCACGTACCCAATTCTAACCAGCAAAGTTCACAGCTCTGTTCGCCTGTGAACCGAGACAAAATGCACTCAAGCGCGTTCAAATCGATCACTGCAGAGCTCAAGCACTCCCAACACTCCCAAGTTGAGCCTCTCGTGAGTTGCCTGCTCGGTTGGGAGGTGCAGATTTTATAACAAACTAGTACGCCTCGCTGGGAGATCGCGGCTGTCAATCACAAGCGAGCGTGAACCGGGTTCGAAGTTTAAACCATTGGGCAAGGTTGGAAGGACCCAATGCTGCTTCCGAAGGGGACACAGGAAAACAACTCCTTCCAAGTTCGAACAAACGGACTACATGAACTCAGTCAAACGAAAAATTGCAGATTGGCACCAAGCCAAAGCAAGCTCATGAGATCGACCAGGTGAGTAGATGCTCAGAGACTAGCACCCCCCCGAACGCACTCCTCTCTTCAAAATGCTCACAACAGCACCATCCCCACAGTGGTAGGGGCAGCAATAGTCTCAATTCACAATAGTCTCAATTCTGACAGCGTATACAGTAGCTGGTTCTGGAAGGGAAGAGACTCCGATCCGGATGATGAGCGAGAGACTTGGATGCTCGGGCTTTTATACCCCAATTCCCCACCATGAGCACAAGCGCAGCAACAGCCGAAGCAGGCCGTGCGGGCGCTGGCTGGGGAGCGGAGGCCCGGCACCTGGGCTGGCGGGCTGGCCGGCGTTTTGGAGTTTCTTATTATTATAGCCCACGTTCGGGGTGGCCAAGTCCCTTGCGGGCCTTTGCCCATCCCAGGCTTGGCAGCCCCGGGGCCCGGCTCCGGAATGGCCCCTCAAATATCTCCTGAACTAATCCTCCTGGAGTTAAGCTTACTATTCCTCCTGGAGACCTGGAGTAAGCTTACTACAGTACCGGTACTGTAGTGTCCTCGTGTCTGGCCCCCACGTTGCGGAAAGCAGCGGCATTCCGCATTCTCCGTTCGTTCGCTGCGCTATGCCCCTAGCTGGCCTTATCTTCCGAGGAAAGCGGGGTGTTTGTGAACGATTTTCATCCATGAGGGATACTAGTCTCAATTGTCTGGATGGATGGTAAGCTTATTTCAGTTCGTCGCCGGGAAGAGGCGGGAGGGATACCGACAGTAAGTAGTGTAGCCTCCGTCGTCGACGGGTTTCATCCATGGTGTGCCACTCAATTCGAAGTTTCCAAACCGAAAACCACCTTTTAAAACGTCATAGTTCCGCTTCTGGAGAGTGAGCTCGTGGCCCGAGGGAACTTGGGCAGTACAGACATCTGCCATGTGTCTACGTCAGCAACCAGATTCTGAGTTGCCTTGAACGTAACATATCAGTCGATACCAACTGGCACCAACTGGCATCAAAAGAGAGCAAGGTTGTTTAACCCTTAACCGTGGACGCAGCCATTATATGGCCTCTAGATGAGAGGGAATCAAATTGTGTAGGACAGAAATGCAACCATTCATCCTTGGGAATTTGTTGTGAAAAGGAAAAATCTTCTACGGTAGCTTGACTTCCAATGAGCACTTTTGCAATTTTTTAAGCCAGTGATTCTGGCGGTAATGCAAAAGGATGATTTTGAGGGTTAACCCTTGAACATCAGGCTGGTGATCGTGGAAATCATCCGTTTTGGCATCGGATGACATCATCTTCTTTGAAAAAAACAAAAGTGTTCACTAGAGGTCAAACTACTATTCATGATCTTACCTTTCCACACAAAATTTGAAAGATGAATAGTTGCACTTTTGTGTCCTACACAGGAGATTCTCTTATCATTCATCGTCCACAAAACGTTCGCTTCGGAATTTAAGGATTAAGGTGGGAGCACAAATAACCGTCTGATGAAGAAATTCAACACAGTTGGAGGCTGTTTTTTCTAAAAAAAAACATTTTGCAATGTTGACAAATGAAAATCATGAATTTTTTTAATTTAGAATTTTTGGATAAGGCATCTATTTTTTGTGAATTTTCAAAGTAGAAATTCATAGGGCACCCCAAACCACACTCTAGCTAAGCTACCTGGATTCTGACATGGTAATTTGAAAAATCAACAGACACAAACCACAATTAAGCATTGGCACGGTTTCGAGGTACTTGTGGGGACACTTTATCCCCTAAAGTACCAAAGTCCCCTTGGAAGACACTTGGGATTTCGAGCAGGTTCTTGTAACCTCAAATTTTGATCTAATTTTTTGAAATCACATTAGCTTTCTAATATTATAATTTTTTTTCAATCAGTGCCTAGGAGCAAAAGTTGTCCCACCCTAAGTCAAAAAACAATTTGTTGGGCAAAAAAAAAAATTTTTAACAATTGAATTTTTTTAGTTTTTTAGTTTTTTCTCAAAGATCATGCTTTTGTCTACGTTTGAAGCTTTAGTTCATTCTATTTGGACTAATGAGAAAGTTATGAACAATCTTGTTTTTCGAGCAATCTAAACATCTTAAAAAAAAAACACTTATAGAATTCATTTTTTAATGCAATTTCCAAAAAATTCAAATTTTATCTTTTGACAATGTTAAGTTTGTTTGCAAGAACAATCCCACCGTTGGGATTATGGTGTTTTAATTCCATCGAACAGCTATTATCAATTTAGTGTTTTGTTCAATTTTGGACCTACTTCTACTTAACAGTTTTTTTATATGTGAAAATCAAGTTTTGACATTTTGAAGTTTGTTCCTTCAACTCTCAACTCAAATGTTCAACAGAAAAAAAAAATTAACTTTATGGTTAGTAGTGCAAAAAAATCCACAAATGGCCGTCAAAGTCATCTAAAATTGCAAGCCACATTTTTATTTATTTTAAATTCCAACTTAGTTTGAATGCTAATATCTTCCAATTGATATGGTCAAACTTCTTGAAATTTTTACCACATGATTTGAGACAAGTGAAGTACAAGATTCTATGGTTAGATTCTAAAAAAAATGTTTTTTTTGGTTACTTGAGTGATCGCAAGAGAATTGGCAGTTTTCAGTGGTTCCGAAGCCAGAGAATGCCTTGGTATTTTAGGAATTAAAGGGAATCTACAGTAAAACAATGGATACATGATTGGGAATTGGTGCTTCTATCTTAATTTCTAAACCATAACATTGCTAAATACTGGAATCCTCTCCCTCAAGCTGGAGGTATCATTCCCTCCTAGACACCTGGAGGGACAATTTAGTTATAATAGGAGAAATGTAATTTGTTAAGTTAATAATGATTGTACTGTTGCATTATAAAGCTAGCCCATCCAAGACCCCCATGTGGATTTATAAAGTAGTAAGTTCTTAGTTTCAAGAAGTTTCGGAGCTCCGGGGGACTCTTCCTTCTACGAAAATAAAAGGGACCCCCCTAGTCTTTGTTTTTTGTTTCCCACAGATTCTACTCTTTTTTATACTTCATTTTTATGCTACTATAACAAAGCTTGAGTAGAGAGTGTTGTGTGAAGATGATTTTGAAATTGCCTTAGCTTTAAAATAGTATTGTGCATATTCAATAGCCATGTTTCTACCAAAATCAATATTTCAAAGATTTACAATTGTAGTGTCACATGTCAAATTTGGAAGTCATTGTCTAAATGTTTTGGTTTTGAAGTTTCAAACTAGATAATTGAGCGGGAAAGAGAATGAGAATTCAACAATCATACTTTTTCATTTATGAATCATTCATGACAATTGACAAATTTTTGAATTAATTCACCTATTGTGAATTGTCTACAATTATGTTCATGCAAGCACTATTCTTTAAACCCTGAAGTCATAAGCTCTACATTGATATAGTCTTGCTTGAATTGTTGTAGTTTGTGACTTGTAAATTTTAGTATCATTAGCTTCAATTGGCAATTCTATAATTTAGGATTTCTTGAACCTACAATTATTTGCGCTTGCAATTTATAGTTTAGAATTTGGTTCATTGTAGTTCGCTTCAATTAACTATTTTATAGATTAGAGTTTCTTGAGCTTGTAGTTCTTGTGCTTGCAATGGTTTATAGGGAAAAAAATTGTTGCCTACTTTTGCTTGTTGCGATGCTTAGAATAGCCTTTGAGGCCAAATAGTTGCCTTTCAAATCAAAATGATTGCGAGATGAATTTGCCTCTCTAACTTAACCCCTAAAGTTCCATTGTCCCCTTGGAGGACAAAATGGATTTTGGGAGAAGGTTCTTATGGACATCAATTTTTGGTGAAAAATTTAAAACTTTCTCATAAAATAAAATAAATTGATTAGCTTTGTGGGATTATAATTTTTATTTCAATTGGTGTTCGGGAGAAAAAGTTATACCACAAACAACCTAAAACTAAACTCGGCGAGCAGCACAAAAAAAATAGCAAAGAATCAAAATTAAATTTTTTAAATTTTTTCCTAATTTTTTTTTTCTATATGTGAAGCTTTGATTCATTTTGTTTAGACTAGTAATGAGAAAGTTAAGGACAATGATCTTGTTTTGGGGGCAATCTAAGCATCTTCTTGAAAAAATAACTTATAGAATTCATTTTTGAATGCAATTTTTATAATTTTTCAAAAAAATGTTTGACAAGGTTAAGTTTTCTTGCTAAAACAATCTCGCCACTGGGATTATTGTGTTTCAATATCATCTTAGAGCTATTAATGATTTAGATTTTTTTTCAATATTAGACTTACTTCTATTTAACAATTTTTTAATGAATGAAAAGCAAGTGTATTTTTTTTTAAATTCTTTTCCTAGACTGTCAACTCAATTTTTCAACACAATTTTTTTAAAATCAAAGTTTGTAGTTCAAAAGATTTCCACAAATGGACTTCAAAGTCACTTGGCTTTGCAGGCCAACATTCAAAAAAAATTCCAACTTTGAATGTTAATATTTCTTTCTAATATGTATGATCGAACTTTGTGAAATTTTTACCCCATAATCTTAGACAAGTGATTTACAAGATTTGTGATAATGTAAGTAATACCCCAAAGATACAAGTTTGCATTTTTTGGGTACATGGTGATAAAACGTTCCACTCAGTATTAACAATTAAAACATTTATTGTTTGTTTGTGATAAATTATTTACTTCCTCCTTCCATTTGTAAATTCAAATTGCAACTTCAAATGCATTCAATATGGAATGTATTATTGTATCCATATCCATACTCTATATTACATACATATATCCATATTTCTATTTCTATTTCTATTCCAAAGCGATGGCCAAGATTGCCTCTTGCGATGGCGATCAACAGTGATTTTTCACTTTTTAAATTGGAGATCAACGATGGTCAAGAGGGGAGGAATTTTTTTCTCCAAGAGACAACGCCTTTGGATTTTTGCGAAAACAAGGGGGATGTTAATTGAATTGAACTACATTGTTTGCATCTTTTTTATATATAGTGAAGTAAAAGATCTTACATTTAGATCCTCAAAAAAACATTTTTTTTTTCTGTTCTCTTGGGTGAAAGTAGAAAAAATGGTAGTTGGTTTCTAACAGAAAAATGGTCTTGGGACATTAAAGTTTAAAACATGTCTAGAATATTGGTGCAACAAATAATATTAAAACCATTTAGGTTTTGAAACATATAAGTCTAGAAAAATTGCCCCTGAGAGTGAGATTTTTATACTATACCTTGATTTTTTGTCTTTTGCTGATCTTCTATTACATAAATCACACACTTGCTAAATTTCAAAAGTAAAAGAGGAGTTTTGCACATATTGACCAACGTTGCCCGGGCTACTCCAAAAATTCAAGGCAACATAACTCTTGATTTAGGTATTTGATTGGAAAAAAAATTATATTCCCACTAAGGAGGTACATGTTCTCACCTTGTGTCAAAATTTTACGAATATCTATCTAAAATTGACTTTGTACATAGGTACCCAAGATCTCTTGCCTACATTAAATAGTCACTTGGTCCTTTAGGTCTTTTAAAGTGCTTGTCAATGTATGGTAGAGATACCTACAATAAGTAGCCCTCCTCTAATGATATAGTAGGGTGCCCTATAATGGACAACAATTGGCTCTATTGTTGATTGAAAAGAATTGATTTGTTTACACTTGATTAGGAACATGTTTTAAAGCTAGCCGTTTTAGGTGAATCTATGAGACAATGATGGTCCCAAATGAAAAATCCAGATGGAAAACATTCATTTAATATAAAGGTGGAATTCCAACTTTATACAATTGACTAAGGTAGAAACACACAAAAGTGTCCTTGTCCCCATTTTTGTACCCTAGAGGTCCACTAAATGTGTCCCTAGACATTTGTTAATGTGTCCTACAAATGTTTAACTCTCATTTGTTGATGAATTTGAAGGACACATACTTAACTCTGATTCGTTGACTGTTGATTTTTGCAGATTTCGATTTAGGGTGCACCTTTGTGATAGTTTCAGTGGTCTAGGGAGCCGTCATTTTGAAAAATCATAGAAAATACATACCACATCCGAAAAGTCTAATTTTTTATTTGAATATTCATGATTTTCACTCGCTAATACTACAAAAATATTATATTTAAGAAAAGGTGCCTCCAACCAGGGCTTTTTTTTTTGGCTTTCTGGTGCCAGATTGCACCAGAAAAAAAATCTGGCTAAAAAAGGTTATAAAAAATGTCAAAAAAATTGGATGAAATCGCCAGACAACTTTGAAATTAAAAAATACGTTAGATGAAATCGCCTAATTGTGGATGAAAACCATACTATACATCCAATAAGTGGATGAATGTTGCAATTTGGAGCACCACTATAACATTTCACTACAAGAGGATGGGTGCTTTTCAGCATGATCCATCAGTATGGAATTACTGAAAGACGTGATGACCAGGAAATCTAAGCAACCTAAACATTGGAAATGCTATTCGGTTGAGGCGTACGTGGAAAACACCTCGCCGTAGCCACCGACCTTCATTTTTCTTCTCGTCCCTTGTCCTTGTCCCTTATTTGCATTCCTAGCATCCGCTTCAATTTCGTTCTTTTGTTAGGGAAGATTTTGCTTCGCCTTGAGAGGCGACCGGTGTCGTGGTGAGAGGGGTGCGCTTAGAGAACACGCGAAGTGTCTGGCTGCTAGTTGTAGAGTTTCGATGGTGATTCTTCTAACTTGTATCTTCTTTTGGTCTTCAAAGTTTTCAAAGTCTTCAAACTTGAATCTTCACTCGATCTTCACCCATCCTATCCTGTGGTGGCTCTAAAGGGTCCGGGTAAGGGTGTGTAATAAGAAACAAGTTTTCGGACGGGTAAAACGAGACAACAGAACACGAGCTGTCGTCTGGATGATGGGCTCCTAAACTTCAAATTCACTGGTCAACTGGTCATTAATCCAGCCTCACCAATGAGAGCGACATAAGATTCGACCATGTGGGTGATCAATCCCACTTCGTCGCCCACAACACAAAAAGAGGCTAGTTGCATACCCAAATAGCCTGCAACAAGTTTACAATGCAGAATTGAATGCAACGATCCTCCAAAGCTGGATTGGAACAACAATTAAAGACAACGGGCCTCCAAAGCTGGCCAGGAATGACAAAGCCACAAACCACAACACACGGATAGGTCCTCGGCATGTACGGTCCTTGAATCTTCAAACCTTCATATCTTGGACTCTTCAAGTCTTCAAGTCTCCCAATGAAATATAGAAAGAAGTATGAAACTATAATCTAGTATGACTGCGTTCTTTGATCTACTCCCAAATATGACTCCAAGCTCCAAATGTTAAGTGCAATAGCAATTTGAAAAGCTAATAAGATAAACTAACACCCCTCAAAATCTCAATTTAAACTAAGTTACTGTCCAAAAGTTATGAACAAGAAAAGTCTCGGCCTTCTCATTTGAAGGCAGCAGACCTCTCTTACTTCAAGACCCTACAACTCCTTCACTTCTTATTCAAATTTCAAGTTTAATAACTTTTTGGAAAGCTAAACTTACAAACTAACTTCTCCTTAAATCTCAAAGAAAAATAAGGTACTGTCCAAGAGTTATGGCGAAGCAAAGTCTCAGCCTTCTCTTTAGAAAGGCAACGGACCTCTTCTACTTCAAGAACCCACAATTTTCTCTAAACAACTTCAATTGCTTCGAATGATATGTCTCCAGAAAGCTAAAGAAAACTTCTTTAATGCTTGAAAATCTCAAGAAGAAAAACAAAACTTACAAACTTTGGTGGCTGCTCGAATCTCTGCTCTTCTTTGTCGGGTGGCAGCAGACCTTCTTCCACTCACTCGTTTGTAACATTTTGCTCACAACTCCAAATCAAGCAAATGAAGTGTCTTTAGAAGCGCAAAATCATAAGGAATAAACTCTCAAATTTTCATTTCAAAAACAATCTTTTAACAAAAGATATGGCCGATCAAAATCTTCAGCCTTTCTCTCCACACTCTTCTCTTCTCTCTCTCTCTCTCCAAAAAACCGCACACTAAGATTCCTTCTCCCCTTTTTCCTCCCCATCTAAGGTGAGAGGTGGGGCACTTCAGTCCATGCCTCTACTAAGGCCCACTTAAGATTCTAACCACTTCCTTATTCACACTCACTCCAACTGTAGTCTTTCTTAACTAAAATTCTAATTTCAATTTACTTCTAATAAATACAATCACTCACTGTGATTTCAATAAACACTCAAAACATAATCTAAGAACTAAAACTTAACAAATATCAACTAGAGGTAAAAAACAAAGCTCCAATCAAAGCTTTATTCCATTTGAAAAAACTTGAGAATACATTTGACGGTAGCAGCAACATATTCTGCACGCTCAGCCTTTGTCAAAGGATTGACAGGCCCTTCCAACCATCGTTGGTGGCCACGACTACCTTCCACAGGCCGAACCATACAAAAATATTGGTCTTGGTTCTTGCCTTCATAACTTGCCTCGAACGTCACTTCACGAGTGTCTGGTTCAACACATCCCACTTGAAGTAAGATCACCAACGCTCGAGCATCAGCATCAAGATTACCGTGCCATCGCCGCTCCACACGAGGTTGTTTTGGTGGTCTGGACGGTCCGGCTTCATCTTGAGGACGCCTAATATCTCGCTGCAAAAGAGGTTGATCTGGCAACTGTGATAGTGAAAGCTCAAACTCAGCGTCCGGTTGTGGCTCTTCATCTTGAGACTCAGAAAAAACCCTCCAATTCGACATTTGAACTACAAAGTAGAAAACAAACTTACTAATAAGGTTGAATGAAGGTTTAAGGCAAACCTATCCACTTATATACTTCTATAGGATAACGTCACCTTTAAGCTTCTCAACCCATAGCGTCATTGTGAAGTTATTGAATAAAACATATAATAATATGTTTTTACAATATGTACTGATATACAACAGGACACCGGGATCCCTCTTCTCCTTGTTCCTGCCGTTCTTTTGACCCGCTCTCATCTCCACTGTGTCCATATTACTATGTGTTTGATAGTTTTCTCTTCTTTGCAAGGGTTTTATGTGATTTTTGTCAAAATGTCTCTCCGCCCGAGCACCTGCGTGGATGTTTGCAAGAAGGGATACAAGCTCGCCGTTGACGCCGACGAAGCTCGTCGGAAGAAAGAGGACCAAATGGTGGAGATTTGAAAGAGCAAGAGGAAGGACAATTTGTTGAAAAAGGGCAGAGAGGGGATGCAACTGCAACAAAAGTTCACCCCGACTAAGGCGTTGCTACTATCGGGCTTGATACCAATGCGACGGAGGGTAGCGAGGAAATGGATGCCGAGATCATGAAGTAGTTGTTAAGGAGATCTTTGACAACGTTCCTCGACCTAGTATGGCGTAAGCGCATCTTCTTTGTTTACAAGCTGCATCTTTTACTATTGTATCGAAGCATCTTTTACTCTTGTTGCGTAATCTGAGTGAATTGCATTCTTGAAGAGTGCTGAGCTTATTTACACTGTAGCACTGATGGCATATATATCACTAATGTAATATGCCAGATGAAGATGCTATCTGTGCACTTGCTCTCTTTGATGGCGCTATGGAGATAGGAAAAATTACAAAGAAGGCTATGAAGACGTGGGTGGTATGCTATCCCTGCTTGCTTAACGTGCTTGCTTGTTTTTTTTGCCCTACAGTGTATTCTTATTTGCAAGCTAATTTGGGGCCGAACTAATTATTACCTCGTGATCTTCTAGTAACTGATTGTGGCTTTACGTTTTCTGTAGGGTTTGGTATTTTTTTACAATTAACTGATGTTTATGTTCAGCCAGCTCCGCCACAGGCCGTTCCAATGTTTGTTTAACTCTTGAGTTCTCCCAGCGATGACGTCCCAAGAGCAAGTATGTGACATATGAAATTTAGAATTTTAGGGTTTCTTTACTAGCTCATCAACCAGATCAACGATCCTTCCAGTTCTAAATTGCAAATTGCATTCCGTATTCATGGAACATTTTGCAGTTTCAAACTGTTGGATAGCATGTTAATTGTCGTCCAGCATCGTTCAAGTTTTCATGCTTATCTTTTTCTGGTGTAGAGTTTGAAGCGATGGAATCTGGTTACACAATTGGTAAATGGAAATTGAGATGATGTTACTGAGGCTTTGTGAGTGACGCAGGGGATTTTGTGAACGTCCACAATCTTCAAGTGGGGGACTTGTTGCACTGCTAGCGAAATGATCAAGGAGGGTATGTATGTTTTCACCCTACTTCATCATTTAGCTTTTGGACGACTACCAACTACACATATTTTCTGTGCGACATGAGTATTTCTAAATGAAAGTGAATTGGGTCATGTGATTTGACAGTACACTGAGCCCTTGTTCAACTTGATGTGCAGGTCCTCCGAGGTGGAAAATTTCTACCGAATGTGAAAACCCCTACTGTTAAAGGTCTCTCTTCAAAGGGTGCACAGGCAAGCCCGGCTACTGACACAAAGACCGTCACTATGGTATTGCCAGCAACTCATTAGGTTAACCCAAGTCTCATCTCATTATTGTTTGCCAAGTCTGTCTTCTTCTTGTTCTATTCTAAAAATTATCTCTCTGGTTACAATTAGTGGAAGGAGAAATTCCCTCTAGTACACACAATGCAGATTTGGCAAGCCTCAACGATCCTTCCAGCAGGTATGTAAAGTGTGTGATTTCTCCTATTTTCCTAATTGGTGATATTTGCTTATTGAGCTCTTCGTTTTCTATCAGTGTGATGTTTGGGGCACAAAAGAAATGCTTAATGGTTTACATAGTTTATTGTATCCAATGTGTCCTCGTTGTTAAAGTCTCGGTCTCAACTGACTTAACTTTTTTTATATCTTTTGCAGTCGAAGCCCGTGCGTCCAGCTTTGGAATGATTGATTCACTCCAATAGTCTAATGATGAAGAAGTCCTTACAGATGCCTGCTGGACACTTTCTTATTTATCGGATGGCACTAATGATAAGATGTAGGCCGTAATGGAAGTTGGTGTTTGCCGTCGACTTGTGGAACTATTGCTGTATGTCTTATTTTGCTCATGTTTGCATCCATACAGCTAAAATGATTATTTGGTGTCTTTAATAGCACATTAGTTACTTTTGATGGCATTTCTTAAGTTTTGTATTGTAAGTCCTTTTGGGGGGAAGGTGACTTGGTTTTAGTCTCATGGCTGACACTAGAACGCCTGTGGCTTTTGCAGCAAGAAGCAATTCGCTACACAAGATGAAGTCATTGATATTAATCAATAGTGTTGTAAGAATACCTCCGGACTTTTCATCTAAAATAATTGACGATGCTATTTCCAAAATTCATTAAATCAACAGCTTTTTCAACATGCAAATGGTGTGACATCAAGATTTAGTAATTGTTTGTTTTCACAACCAAATTTTAGGGTCTGTTTTTGCGGTTATTGATGTGGTTTATGGTCCTAGTGACAGGCTTGCAAGTTGAAACTTGAAGATCCTCAAGGTGCATTAATTGACTATGAATATGCTATGCAAATCGGAGTTGCTTATGTCGAAGCAATTTTTCGTCAAGGCCAGGTCAGTTCCTCTCTGTGGAAAAGCATTATTTAGAAGTCATGGGCTTCGTTTAGAATTTCTGGGATTCATTGGCCTTAAGTATTACCATTCCAATAGAAATCAGATCAATTATATTATTATGGTGAAGAATTGCATTTCTTGAAGCAGCATTCAATTTTGTCTGAATTACAGGCTCATTTAGCGATTAGTGACATCGATTCAGCACTGATGAGCTTCACTAAGGCCTGAAACATTGAACCAAATGACCGTAAGTGATTCCCTTATTCTTTGAAGTACAGTGTTTTGACATCTATGGGGGATATAATCTCTGACTAGAACTGAATCTTGCCATTTCATGGCACTAGTTGTCTTTTGTTGAGTATCCTCATTGTATTAAGTCTTGGGTTGAAGGTGATTAGACGACATTATTTTGATAGCTTATCCTTCTCCCATATGTAGTTTTCGAGACGTGTAAATTGTCGCAAGCGTGCTTGGATGTACTCCTGGGAAATGCCCTTCTTAATGGCGTTTGTTATATTTGGTGATTCTAGAGCTTTCTAGCGTTCAGAATAAGCTTTTTTGTTTATAGCTGTCAAAATTCTTGCTAATGGTTTCTGATCTATATCTTTGCAGCTGGAATCAAGAGAGAGCTTGCATCTGTTAGGAAAAAGGTGATTCTCTTAATTTCTGACTGGCTCAGTACAGAATAATTGCAATTCACTTGGACGGTTTGTCTGATTACATATTTTTTAGACTGGCTAGGGTCGAATATTTATGCTCAAGCCAGAGGGCTTTTCTTTGGTGACGATTGAGGTATGTATGTTCAATCAAATGTGATTTTAGGAATCTTGCTTTGGGGATCTTGTCCATCTCAAATCCAAAGGTAAATTAGAAGATTTTGTTTTAGCTAGTATAGACTCCAACTGTAAAGTGGTCCCAATTTTTGCAAGCTTTTTCAAGACGGCTCTTGCTTCTCAGTAGTTTAGTGTCTAATGCATTATCATACCAGGGAAGGTCTCTTTATTGACAATTTTGTGCTTGGGATGTCCCAATTGATCTAATGATAGTACATTTCTGGTTGCAGATTAGTGTTATGGATACCTTGAGCCGTCCTACACACGACAGTGATGTTGAAGACTTGAAGTAGCAATGGTATGCTGCTTCCTTGTGATTTTCCTTCACATTAGTCATTTGTTTCGTAGCACAAGTCACACAGTACTTGACTCTGTCAGTACTTAGTACACATTTCTTGCAATGCAGGTAACTTTTAAATCTTGCATACTGATATGCTTTGAATTTTGATACTGGGTTATTCATGAATGTTTTGCTTTTCATGCCTGTTTGTGTTCATCTCAAGATTGAGTTAGACTACATTTTCTTTTGGATGGCAGCTTTGGATAATGATAATTCTAGATGAAAATTGAAAGCTTGAATTTAATTCTGATGTTGTTGGACTGCAGAGGAAGTGAAGCATAAGATTGAGAGATGCAAGAAGGGCGACGAAATATACTATATGTAGACAAGGCATCTTGTAGGAGGAAGGGCAGTCTGGCAAGGAGTTGTAGGAAGAGAAACTCCAGTAGTCATAAATAGGCATAGGCATTTTAGTTCCAAATTGCCGTAGTTAAAAGGCACGGAATCATGTATTGAAAAGACGACATTTAGTCGTTCAGAAATTTATATTAATGTAAGTCCACGCTGTCATGTAGAGAGAGTTTGCTTCGGGAAATCGCAGGGATTCTGGCTGCAACCAGAAACGACTTAAGGACAAGAAGGATGAGGGCAAGTGAGCTCATCACTCGCAAAAGCATCCAACTATCAAAATGAAATAAGAATGATGAAGGCAAGTGATCTTGTCACCCGCAAATTCACCAAACTAACTGGAGATGGCTTATGAGCCAAAGAAATCGCTTAGGATCTTTATACTATCTTCAGTCTTCAATCTTCGATCTTCAGTCTTCAGTCTTCAATCTTCAATCTTTAGTCTTCAATCTTCACCTCGTTGGCCTATCCTGTGGTGGCTCTATAAAGGCCAGGGTAAGGGTAGGTGATAAGAAACAAGGCCTCGGACGGGTAAAACGGGACGACCAAACCACGAGCTGGCCGTCCGAAAGAATGGCTCCTAAACTTCAAACCCACGGTGACCAACAATCGTGCCTCACCAATGGGAACGACATAAAAGTGACCATGTGGGTGATCAATCCCACTTCGTCATCAACAAACACAAAACGGGGCTAATCCTGAGTTACCGCATAGCCCGCAACAGGATTACGATGCAAAAATGAAAACAACAAGCCTCCAAAACCGGCTAGGAATAACAATAAAAGAACAACGAGCCTCCAAATCCGGCTAGGAATAACAAAACAACGGACCACAAGCCACAACACACAAAAAATCTTCAAATCTTCAACTCCAAACTCCAAAACTTCACTCCAAACTCCAAAACCGCAACTCTAATTTCAAAGTCGAACTTTGGACTAACGCCACTGTCGTTCTACAACTCCAAATGATACAAATGATAGCTTTCTGAAAAGTTAACACAATTTTCTACAATTTCTCCAAGTTTCAACTCATTTCAACACTTTGTCCAATATCTATGGCCGTTCAAAGTTTCGGCCTCTACATGTAAGGGCAGCAGACCCTCCTTCACTCCCACACTCACCACTCATTCATAAATGCTTCAAACAAAACAAGTGATAGCTACTTAGAAAGCTAACAAAATCCTCCACAACTTCTCTAAAGTTCAATACAAACTAAAGACTTGTCCGTCTACTATGGTCGGTCGAAGTCTCAACCCCTCTTTATAGGAGGCAGCAGACTCACCTCCACTCAAACAAGCACAAATCTCAACTCACAACTTCAAACAGAGCAAGAGAAGACAATTTGGAAAGCTAACAATATGATAAACAATTCTTCCAATTTTCATTACCAAACTCCAAAAACTCAACACACAATGACCCTCCAAACATTCGGATCCTTCCTAAACTCACAACGGGGAAGAAGATGAATAGTATCCACCTTTTCCTCCACCTTATCTTCATTCTAACCATACAAACAAGTGGGGTCAGTCCCTAACTCACTCCCAAAGCTATCACAACAATAATTGAGTACTTATTTGGTCCCACAACTATTTTCTTATCTTTATCTTTGAAGAAAATTCACTACAAGTTCACCTGAAAGGCAAACTAATTGAATATTTTCCTCATACTACTTCACAAGCACAAATTTATTCTAAGAAATCACTCCAACTATGGAATGAACAACTAAAATCCAACATATATCTAGTAGAGGTAAAAAACTAGAGTTTCAATCGAAATGTCACTCCATCTGCAAGAATTTGAGGATGCGTTTGACGGTAGCGGCAACATAATCAGCACGATTTACCTTGGTTAAGGAATTGACTGGCCCTTCCAACCATCGTTGGTGATCACGACTCCCTTCGATAGGCCTCACCATGCAATAGTATTGCTCGTCGTTTAAGCCTTCAAAACATCCTTCAAATGTGACTTCACGGCTGCCGAGCTCAACACATCCAACCTGCAACAAAATCACCAATGCTCGAGCGTCACGTTGAAGGTTACCGTGCCATCGTTTCTCCACGCGAGGTTGTTTCAGTGGTCGAGACGGCCCAGCTTCATCTTCTGGTCGCCCATGTTGCAATAAAAGATCCAGTGGCTGTTGTGGCTGATCCGGCAGTTGCGATAAAGAAAATTCAAATTCACACTCCGGTTGAGATTTTTCATCTTGAGACTCAGAAAAAACCCTCCAGTTCGACATAGTAATCTAAATAAACACGAAGAAGAAGAATATCAAATGAGATGAAGCTTTCAAGTGAATCCTTCTCTATATAGTCGAAAAGCAAAGGCGTCACCTTGAAGCCATCTCAAATGACGTCATCCCCTATATAATATTACAAATATTTAAATCTATCTAAATCATATGTATATATATATATTCTACATAATGTCTGCATTTGTAACACGACAACGCCTTTCAATATGCATTTTTTGACTGAAATTTGTACTTAAAAGACCCCTTTTCTCTTTAGTGAAAATGGTAAATTAAAAGACATGGTAAAAAGTGCTTAAATGACAGGTTCATGACTTTTAGTATTGTCTTTTAAGGCGCGTCCTAGGCACAACATTTTAAGTAAAAATTACTTAAAGGACTTGCACTTTAAATATGCATTTTTTGACTGAAAAACATGCTTAAAACACCCCTTTCTCTAGTAGTGTTTTATATCGCCACTATGGCACTTCTTCAAAAATGAAAAAAAAGCCCTGCCTCCAACTATGCTGAATTGCTAATATTGACGATTTTGGGTTTTTCCACCATAAAACATTCATTCTTCAGAAAAAAATTCCATATTTACATTTTCTCATCCTTATTTTCCCACACATTACATCCAAATTCTCAACAAATTTTCTATATACTACAGGCTGAAATGCTTAAGTTATCCGTTATAGGTACCTCTACTTTGACGTATCATTAGAAGAAGTTTCGGGCCTTGAAGAGGCCGTTAACAGATGATTTTCGGCACCCCTGCGGTGCAATTACAGAATAATTAAAAAAAAACAAAAAACTAATATATATATATATTTTTAATTTTTAAAAAAAATCTGACATGGCACTAGTAGTGCCACATCAGCACCCGAAATCAAAAAAATTTGAATTTGATTTTTTTCTGTAATTGACCCTGGGGGGGGTCAAAACTCGCGGCCCTTTCGGGGGCTGAAATTTCTTGTAATGTGAACTGATTTTGAAAAAAAAAATCCAATTGGAAAACAAATACACTATTTAAGGTAATAAAAATCACGAAGTTGGAGAACTGGGACCCTGTAGTAAATTAAGGTAGGGGTACCTACTTCGGATAGCCTCCCCGTGATGGCGTTATAGGGTCACCTATTGTGGACAACAATTGGATGCATAGTTCATTGAAAAAGATTCTTTGTTTGTACCTTCTCATCCACTCATCTTTTTTCCATCCTTGATTAGGGAAAAGTGTCAAAGCTAACCTAATAGGTGAGTTTATAAGACTAGAAATCGGTCCGAAGGAAAAATCCACATTTATATTCAATAAAATATTGATTTTTGAAAAAAAAATCTTCTTTTTTCATTTTTCCCCATCCTTATTTCTGCACACATTGAGTTCACTTTCTCAACAAATTCTTAATATCCTACAAACTAAAATGCTAAAGTTATCCATTGTAGGTACCTTTACCTCGTACCACTCATACAAGCCATTAGATGTTTTTTGGAGGGTTGAAAGGGCCGTTACAACCTTGTTCCCTTGCTGGAATGAACAGTGCCGCCATCAAAATATTTAAATAATAATAATAAAATAATAAATTTAAAATAAATGAAAATAAATGAATTTTTTTATAAAAAGTATTTTATCTTTTTATTTTTGAAAAATATGAATTAAATATGAATTAAATATGAATATATAATATAGCAGTAGTTTTTATCGTTGAATACTATGGCAAATTGCATTGATAACAAATGACTAGAACCTGTTTTGTGCAATTAGCTTTCATTGCATGGTAGTTACTATATTCTATTTACAAAGACCTTGAATGATTCTTTGTCACTATTAATTTTATTCTTTAATTCTTTAGGTCTTTAATCCCTAAAGGACCAACTTGCTATTTTTAGCAATATAGCAATTTTGGGCAGGTACTTGTGACTAGAAATTTGCATATTATTGGCTGAAATTTTAATAGAAGGTGTGGACAAAGAATGTCTTTCATATGCACTAAATTTCATGACATTTGGAAATACAAGTAAAAAGTTATGTCCTAATATGTTATTTTTTTTTGTAATCGGGCAGTCCGGGTAAATAAAAAAACTCAGTTTTTCCAAAAACAAAAATTTGAAGTTAGTTTATTAGATTTATATATATGTGGAAAGCTTTGAATCATTCCATTCCAATCAGTGAGTCAAAAGTTATGAGGAATTTTAGTTTGCGGGTGGTTATGATTCTCCATTCTAAAATAAACTTTGAAATTGTTTATTTCACTCAATTTTCAATATTTTAGAAAAAAAAAAAATCATAGAATGTAGGTTGTTTATTAAAACATTAAAACCATTGGGATTGGCATTTTTCAATTCCATAATTCATTTCTTAACAATTTAGTGTTTTCAATCATTCTCTATTTCTTTCTACTTACTATTTTTTTTCTACATGTATAATTCCAAATGATCTGAAAATTTTCAAGCATGTAGCCAACTTGCCCTAAAGAACAAGTCCAAAGGAATAATCACCATTTTGGATATGTTTTCATAAAAATGTAACCTTGTGAAGTGCAGCTTCCTGATTTTTTGCAAGGCCAAATTAGAATTTTTGTCATTTCAAACGCTTATATCTTGCAATGCACATAGTGGAAAATTCTAAATTTTTTTTTCATATCTTTTCAAACTAATTTACTACAAGATCCTATGGTTACATGTGTCCAAAAATGTTTATTTTCCCAAATTTGATATTTGTGCTCAAAATGACAGTTTTCAAGCATTTTGGAAGAAAACATAGTCAAGGAACTTAACCTTTTAGTGACCGTGGTTGATTTGGGGGGCGAGTGCAGTTTTTGAATACAAATTTGGAAAAGGGAAATTTCATCACTGCTCCAAAGAAGTAATCCCAGATCAGACCGTAGGAATTGATGTTGTAGGCTTTGCCTATGAAAAAAACAAAAAGTGAACATGAATTGACGGTGCAATTTGTTGTGAGTGATCTTCAAAGTGCGATGCATCGAAGTAGCCTTCAGCTGAAGTAGCATAAGACATTATTGCCCATAATTTTTGAAACATGCCTCCACCATTCATGGGATTGCTGGGCAATGTTTCAATCGTTCTTAGGCGTCAATTTCAAATAGAATCACATGAGTTGCTAAATATATATGCGACTTAGAAGGTATGACTCAGGTCGGCCTTCTTGTCTTTGGACAAGCACAGCTACCTTGTTACTGCACAGAATTCACTGAAACTGGATTTGTTTGGAGCGCATGCTAAAGCTCTATTTGGGTTACTCTTTGAGTTTTTTCAAATACCCTGTATTGAGGGCAGTAAAAGACAAAGAATCCAAAATTTGACAAAAAAGTAGTCAACCGGTCACTAAAGGGTTAAGGGGTTAATTAGTTCTTTAGTTTTGAAGATTCTTTAGGTTTTTAGTTCTTGTTTTCTTAAGCATTAATTAATAAAATCATGTCCTTATTGTACTTCAATTAGTTTTAGTTCTTCATATCTCGATCTGCTTATATACATGATGAATATTTTTGACTTGTATTTGCAAGTTCTTCTACCTCCTCTTGTCCATACATGTCAAAAATCCTACTCGTAAAAAGAATAATCCTAAAGACGGAGTCTAAATTCTGAGTATCTTAGCATTTGTTAGGGGCTATGAGGCATTAGAGAAAATATGGGCCCTTCGGAGGGCTGCTCCACAGCCCTCCGAGGGATCCTGAAGTTTACTTTTTTTTTGCCAAAAAATTGATTTTTCCCTTATTTCCGCGCAGCAGAAACTACAGCAACAGTGGCGCAGGAACCGAAAACTGCGAGTAAAATTTTATTTTATTTTATTTTATTTTAAATCTTTAAAAAAAAAAATTAATTTAAAAAAAATTTAAACAAAAAAAAAAAAAAAATCACGAAAGCTGACTGCTCACCGCAGCAGTCAGCTTGGTGTGACAGACCAAGCTTTTAATATCTTGGTTTGTTACATTCTAGCAGCCCTCTAGAGGATTCAGTTTTTCTCTAATGGGTTTGTTAGGATTTATTAGTATGTTTTATAGTGTTTCAATACTTCTTAAAAAATATAAATTACTTTAGAATTGATTCAAAAAGAAAAATATCATGGATAAAAATAAGTCTCATACGAAGACATTTGACAAAAAAGATTTTTCAATTTAGAAATACCACATGGAAATTGTCTTTGAAGAAAAAAGATATTTACAAATGGCCAACCAACTTTGGAATGCTTTTTCTCAAGCAAGAGCAGAAATCGACTTTTGACATTTGGAATTAGAAGAATGCTAAGCAAGGATGCTTATCTCATTTAGCATCACATAGAAGATTCTTAGAAGAGCATACACAACTAACACTATGTGGACGAGACTCGAGCATTTGCATTTGAAGAAAAGTCTAGAAAATGTTTTCACATTACAAGGCAAAGTCTTTGAATGCAAGATGAAATCATATAATGATATCATGTCACACATACAAAATATTACTAAGACGGCATCATAAGACAGCATCATTATTGGCAGACATAGTTGAAAGTCCAATTCTTCATATCATACTATTTTCAAAAATTATTTGTAGTTTCCCACCAAGGTACAATAGAATTGTCGTTGCATGGTTGAATGTTACAAACGAGGAGTACACAATTGAATATTTGGAAGATACACTATTTCAGCATGAAGGACTCACGAAGATACATGGAATCAAAGATGATGCAATTGATCAGATTTTCTTCATCAGAACACATAGGCCAATTCTTCACAACCTTTAATCAAGAAAGACCGCCATCAGAATGACCTAGTGTCGGCTTACTAAAAAGATCTTAAGGCAGGGACGAAGTGCTAAGGTAGGAGGCTCAAAATCCACTTGGAGATGAAGAATTGCCCCTTGTATTTAGCACTGAAATGGACATGAGGTGGTCCTTAAATTGATTGCTATGGTCATTGAATGGATTGAGGGAAAAAATAATATTTGTCGCAAGAACCAATCATTCTCCTTGCTTTCCTCATTTCTCTTTACAAGTTGCAAGTGAATAGTTTATGGAAGACCTAGGGTCATAAACAGGTGCTTATGACAAAACTCATTTCAAAATTCATAAGTAATTCACACTTGTCTTACATTCCGCAATTATTTATCTTTGTTTGAAAAATGAGCAAAAAATACTACCATCTAAGGAAACGCGTGAAAAAGGCAGACCAGCCTTTAGATGAGCGGTTTTTGTATAGGGCAATGTCCAACGATAAGGGCCATTGCCCAACATAAATTAATGCAAGAAATCAATGAAATTAGATGAAGAGTCGGGATGAGAATTAGATGTTGGATGTAAAATCCGTAATGCACGATTATGGGAACAAACCCACAATATGGCATAGAACCTACTCCAAAGATGAACTACAATAGATATTTTCTGTGAGTGGTTTACGAGCCTCCTACCTTACAATCATTGGGTGCCTCGTTGTACCAAACCACCTGGCACTCCCAGCCCGCTTGCTGTAAGCCCACCAAATTCATTCGGATGATAATTGAATGGATGACAAATCTTAGCGGGCAATTGAGGTGGATAGTTCAAAACTATTTTTGTTGTATCCTGCACCACAGGAACCCGGGCTCGGGCTGGGCTCAACCGCGGGTGAATCGCCCTTCACCACCGGCAACCCGTCCTTCACGGCTTCACTGCAGGCGACCCGCGCTTGTGGGTAATGGCCCTTTTGCATAACATTGCTAACTAGTTGTTCTTCTACCTCCCAAGTGGAGGAATAATCCCCACTATATACCTGGGAGGGGAAGTTTAGTTATAATACGCCCCATTTCATTGGCTCTGTTTTTGAAGTTGTCAGACTGGGCTTGTGCAGGCCCATCCTTGGCCCCCTCCCCTCCCCTCCCTCCACGTTGATGAGAGCAATGAATGTCAGAAACTTTAACCCTGCAAGGACGCACCCCCCATGACCAAGGTAGTCCAGATAATTCTCAGATTATTGAACCACTAGGTGCACTCTCTTTTTCTACATGTAATAGTGAACTCATCCATTGGACCAGAGTGGTCTGCAACGTGCCAGCGTCCTTACAAGGTTAAGCCTTGAACGACGCGGTGGACGTTTTGAGGCCGATGAATGACAAGAGAATCTCATGTGTAGGACAGAAGTGCAACTATTCATCCTCCAAATTTTGTGGGGAAAGGGAAGATAATCTACAGTAGTTTAACTTCCAATGAGTGCTTTTGCATTATTTTAGTCCAGCAATCCACTCGGTGACAAAATAGATGATTTCCACGGTTATGAGCCTGTCGTTTAAGGGTTAAGCGGTGGGGGGCTCCCCTTTCTGTGGAAGCAAAAGCCCCCCCACGCTTGGTTAACTTATGTGGTAAGTTACACACTTATTTTACACCCACCCGACTACCGCACCTCGCACCCAGCCACCTCCGAGCCAGCCGCCAGTCACGCGCGGTGATAGGGAATGCCGTGGGAACGCTGCGGGAACAACAGTACCCCTGCGCCAGTCCCCTCCGTCCAGTCCCCTCCGTCCTGTCCCCTCATGTGACGCCCCCGAATGTCTGTACCAGCTGATTGGACGGTCCGGAGCTCATACAGATTCCCCGATTCCACAGGTCTACGCCTCTAGGGTGGCGTGGATGGATGTTCTGTCGTTGTCTCCGGAAATTAGTCACAACTGAAGGCCGGTGGCGAAGAAATGCCCCAGACGGCTTGCCCTCTTTCAAAGCTGTGCAGCAAGGGCTATATCGTGTCTGGAATGCCTGATTTAAACACGACCAAATTCATGGGAAAAAAAATGGGGGCACAGTCGATCGAGACCTCATTGCATTACGGTAAAATACCACAGAGTCACCCACATGCAGAGACCAGGCGAAAGAGGCCAGACCTCAATCTGGGGAGCAGCACCTTCCCAACTGCCACGACCGGGTTACATGACTACTCTGCCACGGAATAGAGTCAGCTTCCCGAGTGCAGAAGAGGAGTTTCAATCTCGATCTCTTAATGCGCCTCTAGTGTGTCAAATGAAAATTTGCTGAAATTGGCGGAATTCATTCCACAGCTGGCGTGGCGTTCAATTCAACGTAAATCTATAGCATTCCTAGTTCTTAAGTCCTTAGAGCTTCTTGCAGATGAACGTCTCAACTTTCGGCTTGGCTCCCCCAATGTAACGAAATCAACCATGATAGCTAGTTGCTTTAATTAACAGACCGATGAGGAATAACTTTCACGTCACTACCTCTAGTTTTTTCATGGGCATAGGCAAACAACAACAACAACATGAAATACAACGACACATTTAATGGAGAACAGCATGAAATACGAATCGAACATAAAACGCAGCCAATGCACGGGGTCTGCAACCAGGATATTGTTGGACAATTGGGAATCACTGCAAATCTCCAAACTACACTTCAAGCATGAACAGTATGTACTGTAAATTGAATTTCTATCAGACAGACAGAGGTTGACAAGGTTCTTTCAAGCGGCCGTGCATGTGAATGGAACAACGTCAAAGCTCAAATTCAATTTTGAATCCCAGAATATGGAGCATCAAGGGTTGGAACTCAACAGTCAATCTCAATGCCACTACCCCTTAGCAAGACGGCTGGACGAACGTTGTACACCTATGGGGTAAATCACGAGTGGAGTCTCACTTGTGTACTTCTACCCTACCTGGTGACGAGATCAGACACTTAATTTACTACGGAAACAATACATGAAGCTTCCCCGTCTCTCTGCATTCTAAGTCAACGTTGGTCTTCACTGCCTATCCTTGTGTAAAGGATCTACATGGCCATGATTACTCTAGGGGCTGCCTTGTTAGTGGGAGGTGTGCTGAAGTATACGCTATTTGGTATGATACGTCGTTAAAAACAGTTATTCATAAAGAAGTATCTTCATTATCACATCGCTACTTCTGCTCACGGTCTTGTCGATTGCAGGATGGCTATATGTTGCTTTGCAGGTTGACCTCACCGTCCATGTATAATCGATGAAGAATTGTACCCACTGCATAGTTGAGTCACTTAGGAGTCTGAGAATCATAAGAAACTCTTGAACAATAGAAACTAGTGAGTGCACCTAAACCAACCTTATAAGCTCTATAGCACTATCAACATGTAAGTAAGCGAAAATGATGGAATTTTTTTGCACATTGGCTGATTCTTATGAAGCAAAATGCAAGTGGTTGTATAATTTTTAGACATGATGAATTAGTTATAAAATTTCAAAAAAGAACCCAAAACCCATTTGATGCATATCAAGAAACAAAATTGATTCACAGAATCACAATGTAAATGTTGTCCAAGCAATAGTTTACATAGGTTAGATTGAAAGGAACTTTACCAATTTGTCCCCTCACAAACTGCCACCTCCTCAAGATCGTCAATACACCCCCTCAATATCCAAAATGGTCCTAATCTACACCATATTGTTGTCTTTCTACTGGCCTCACCATTTGGGTAATCTGCTAGTCCATTTTCCATCCAAAGTAGGGATCCACATTCTGGAGGGGTTAATGGAATTGTAGATATCTTATGCTTCTAAGCAAGATAGGCACTACTAGAAATCATGTAACCAAATTTAAATCCATTCCGACTGTTCTCCGGGTTTCTTACTGCAAACCTGGATCACTTGCTCGAGCAATTGCTCTGCTTTGCAACCAAAAACAAAGTACTCTTGATAGGACAGATCACTTAGTTCAGTTCATTTGGGTGAGAACGTGCCCAGATGACGATCATGTACATTTTATTGAAGCGATACTTAAGTTTCTACGTCCTTTCATCCATCTTCTAAAACAAGAAATCACTTTTCAGTATATTGGCATGCATGTTGTCAACCAATTTGGCATCTTTATCTATAATAGTGGAAAAATACTACTTCTTGAGTATAAAAGAAGGAGAATTATTCTAAAAACGGCACAATTTTGGCCTCACAATGTCAAAAAGAAAAGGGCTGGGACGCACGCAACAGAAAACTCGATGAACGTGGGGATCGCAAGTGTATATCAAAGCCCTTTCACGTCGTAATCCGATGAAAGCAGAATAATACGATCCGACTAGGATCGTATTATACAATTTCACCCCTAAAGGATCGCTTGGTTTCTTCGCACTTTGGAGCAGGTCACATGGGACTTCCTTCTGTTCAATTTTATTTCTTTCCTTGACCTGTATTTGCATTGTTCTTCACTGATCCTGGTGAAATATAATTATATTTTTCACAATATGATCCATCGAATTGGTCGTTTAGTACCGTGAAATCTCGGTCCTGAGCGGTTTAAACATATCAGCATACCATGATCATGTGAATTCAAGGTCTACTTGTGCCTTAGCAAATGCAAGCGTAAGCATCAAGCACAGATTCTTAAGGTCAGAAGCACACCATTGTACTGTACAGTACACGCAAATTTTCTTCACATGGACATCTTCAGATTCTTCACTAACCCATCTTCTCCGAAGTCATCAGCGAAGTATACCTCCAAGGTCTGTCTCTTCTCATTGTCTACTCCCACTTGCGAAATTTTGAGCCAAACTGTGCATATCAAGGTCAACTGATTTCACGAAACATGAACCAAAGCATTTCTGGATCAGGACACAGTAGGGAGTGTAGGAGTGTAAGACTCTACGGCTAGACACTGGCCTCCAATGAAACCAGAATAGGTGCCAAAGTATCAAAAGTTTGAGGTGAAAGAGTGGCGCAACTTCAAAGACTAGGCAAAGTCGCATTATGAAGAGCGTCTGTTACCTCTTTTCGTGCTGTAAAAACTGAAGGGTAATGGATGCTACGGGTTAATTTTGACACACACCAAATTACCAATTCATTATTTAGGGAAGGGTATCTCCCAGTGACTCACCAACTGACGCATGAGACACTGTCTCATCTCAGATTCTCGTAACAAAAAATGAATTAAAAGCAAGGATTTGATCAAAATGAAAGATCTCGCGACTGCACATAAGCTTAGAAGTAGACGTTTCAAACGATGAAAAGCACAATCAGATAACTGTGGAGAGCATTAACCAAAGTCCATACGCCAATTTGATGTTTCTCCAAAAATCCAGACTTAATTTGCCCTCACGATCCGCCAAACCTGCGTGGTAATTGAGCAAATTAGAATGCCGAGGTGACGTACCAAATTAGTCCATTATACAAAGGGAAAGAAGAAAGGAACAAAAACAAAAACAACATTGGATTTGGATTGTAGTGAACCTCACATTGCGTTCGTTTATTTTTGCGTTCGTTTATTTTGATGAAATTATTCAAAGTGTTGATTCAATGTCTGAAGTAGAGGATATTGACGCTTCTTTGCTGCAATGAAAAATACAAGAATTCATGTTGCAGCATGAATGGTTGCCCCTGATTTTAAGTAAACGAAAAACATGTGGCTCCATCCGCAAGAAAGAAAATTCTATTTAGGAATCATCTTAAAGATGAGGAGAAAACTTACGATGGTTTCAAATTCTGTTGCCCAGTTCACTTTCAAATATTTCTATCACTTGGTTATTCGAAAGATGTCTGTGAGTAAAGGAGGCATGAGGTCGCTCGTTATCTACATCCATAAAAAGTACTTAATAGAACTACCCCAACATTCGGCAACTACTCTTCATTCGGCAGGTTTTTGTTTTAAACCTATTCTTCTTCTACATATTTATCACGACATCTCAATCTTAAGTAGTATAGTCTATAACTATAATACCAAAATTGTGCAAGATACTGACTAGATGAGGCAACACCATGCTATCACCAATCATGCATTTGGGGGTAAATATAGTATTGTCTTGGTACCATATTTCATGGTGCTCAACTTGTCCGGGTCCTACATTTTCTCAGAAAATATGACAAGGCACTTATTTATTCTATTAGTGCATATGACACTAATTTACCAAAAAGTTACACTATTTGTGATATACATAACTAGTGAAAGCCTGAAATATTACTGTATTGCACTAATTTGCACAAAATATCAAAATAAAATAAATGTATTGACACTAATTTTGCAGATGACACAATTTTGTGCCCTCACTAAGACGATACTTCCTTGTAGGAGATACTGATCCTAGCAAAGTTTATGAAATTTCATTTGATTCTAGTCGGAGTGAGGTAGTTTCTTCCAAATCTCTCACTGATTACAAATGGCATTAGTCTGATATTAGCATAGTGTGACTCTATTTCAAGATCAAGTTATTGAATTCCAAATTAGAGGTGCAATAGAAGTACTGACAGAGGTAATTAAAACTTCATACCAGTCCTCTACCTTCGAAACCAGTTCGTCAAAAGAATTTGAAAGAATCACGACATGACAACATATTCAAAATCACTTACATTGCCAAATTGATGATGACATTCTGTCCACACACCCGCGGGCACTAACTCAGCGTGGACATCACGAGAGAGAATTGCATTGTCATCAGCCGCCAAGCAGGTTGGTCCTGTCATGTACATTGATAAAGATCAGCATAATAATACCAGCAACAGTACAACTAACAACTGAGGGCAGAAACTTAGAATGACACTCCAAATGACACTTAGAACTTAAAAAGTCGTATCAATTGTTGTAAGCATTACACATTAAACCGGGCGCAAAGATAGCCCCTGTTGAAATAACGATAGATAGGAAAAAAACAGCATCTGGATGTTGTTTCAATCAGCTGGTAGGTAGAAACATCTCAAATGCCAGGTGTTTTTTCAACATACTGTTTCAAAATGTTGTTTACATATGTGTTGATTTAATCTGGTGTAACAATATTCCAGATTAATGTCGTTAAAACAGTGTCATATATACAGGTAATCCTACAAGCATCGTTATCTCTCTTAAAATGGCAAAGTTTAAAGAAATTGGCATTTTCCCACAGGTCCATCTAGAACGTTAAACCTATACAGGTCCCAGTTTTTCACTTTTTTACTTTTAGAGCTTTGAATGTCGGACACAATTTTGGTGCTCTAAAACAGGCCATTTTAAAGAACACGACCATAAGCACTTTAGAATTTCAGATCATCTTATCTTTTGAAAGAGCGGAGAAAGCGATGTCACAACTGCATACCTCGACTTGGTCCAAACCTCGGCTGCTCTTTTTCCAGAGCATTTTGCTTCCTTCATTCCCAGTCGATCACTGTGCACAACACAAACGCCGAGGGACCAGATCATCAGCAACTTCATTATTTGAATCACTCACGTCAAAACCAATAGTTTACTCTTTCAGTTATTTACTCTGTCAAGTTCAAACTACAGTAATCGAGTAAGAAAGTCGGTAATCAATGATGTGTACAGACACTGTTCAGTGTACATGTATTTCTTGCACTCTCACAACAGTAATTAGTGTACATCAATTATTAGACTGCCGGCCCTACAACGTGGGGGGGAGGGTCCACTTTCAAATTCTCCGACTACACGCAATAACTTAATTCTGGCGGACCACTGTTGAACTTAAAATCGGTACAGACTCTCAGTTCCTTCCGGCTGCAGTGATATTCTGCATGCGGCTGCTGCAGTAAAATTTGCTGAAAAAAATACACACCTCCCTCTCTGTTGACAATCTCTATAATTATCGCTATAATATCTCATTCCCTGTATCTAACATCTCCTGCTGTGCACATCTGATAGGACGACGTCCACTTGTCAAGGAGCTCATTTGTCCCCCAAGCAGTGTCAATAGAAAGGGTTGCGTATATATACGTGGCTAATCTACAGTATTAGTCCTACGGTTAAGCAACATGAAATGCCTGCAGCTTAATGTGGTCCCTCCATTTATACTCAGGCAGCAAGGAATCGACGTGCCGAGTCCCAAGCTCACTCCATATTCTCACACTATCTCACGCGGGTAGGATACATTGGGTACCAGTGTGATAACAAGGAGTTGCAAATGTGAAGAAGATTATAGGCCAACTTACTCCTTCACTCCTTCATTCTTTCGAATGTCCATTGATAATCACGTGCAGTTAGTCGTCTAGATCGTGACCTTAAAGAGTTTTGGATGTACCAAAATCCACAAAAGTAATCGTGGTTGTCAATGGCTACCGATTGTGTCAAAAGTCAAAAGACTGGTACCGATTTTCCTTAGGGCCAGACTTTCTTCTCCCTTCCCACTGTGCTCTACAGTACAGTATGGAAGAAAATTTGAAAAGGGCTTTAGTGACCCTGAAATTGTGGAATGTACTGGTATAAGACTACGCATGTCCCTTCAGTGACCAATCAAGGTGTGCATTTCGAAAGGTGTCTCTTTGTCAAGATGGGGTGATATACCTGTGTCTGCACAGAGGCTGCTTACTTGTCGTCATGAAGCACGTCGTCCACGTCCTCTGCACACGCAGGTGTCTCACGAACGTTTAATGTCCTGGAAGATATGTGGACGACTGAATTCAAACTTGACTGTGCCAAGCTCCCAGTGAAACAGTGTTTTCAAACAGACAAAACACACCCTCAGCGCCCACCAGCTGAAGCAGGCCATTCAAAAGAAAGATTGTTTTTTTTTTCACTCATAAAAATCCACAACAACACACAATCTACATCTGCTAAACCACAGTCCTTAGACTCTTGTACTCTATTGGCTTGTCCCGTCCTGATTTTTTTTTATTCCTGCTTCGGAGCTGGCCATTGGAAAGCCGCTTGGAACAATTCTTGAGCTCATCAGGAGATGTAGGAGGATCATCCGGCTGCGGAATGGCTGGGCTTTCCACTTTCTCGGAGTCAACTTCCTTGTGTCGGCTGGATTGTGGATCCCTTCGCTCACATTCACTGCAATAATATTCGCAAAGATGTGTGGGGTCACGACCCCGGCGAGGACACACATCGTTCTTGAAGCTCGGTTTATAGACGAAGCCAATGGGATTGAGACTATGGAACCGATTGGCTTTGGAGCTTGGTGCTGGTAGGAGGGGTGCGACTTCCGTAGGCTTATTCAGATCGATCAACTCTATGGTGTGCTCCACGGTATTGAATATGCATAACTCGTGTTCACTTACCACGGCGCAAGTGAACTCCGGATAAACAAGCAATCCTCGCCCACCCGCCCTTTTGCGCCGCAATACCTCATCCCAAGGTTGGTATTCAGGTCCATCAAAATTGAGCTTATAAATCAGGAAGAAGACTTCTTTTCCGCACTCCTGTTCGCTGAACACATAGACATTGCCACCGCATTCCACTATTTGTGTGGTGGCAAGGTAACCAACGTTGGTTTCACTCGTGACAAGAGGGATGTGAAACCTCGTGTGGGCTTGCATCCATGTATGCGTTTTCAGGTCATACGCCAGCACTCCTCGGCCTCTGGTGCCTATGATGGCCACGCAAAGAAGAAGCTCCTTCCCGGAATCCGTGTAGTAAACCCCGTTCTGATACTCGTTCAAACCGAAGGGGGCGCACGCCATGTCGGAATTTGGTGGACATTCCCACTTGCCTGTTCTGGAATCGTATTCTTCGGTCTTGAGGGACAGGTCTTCAGTTCCAATGGCGGCACTTCCGGCTACCACAATCTTGTAATGCCCATCGGCATCCACCTTGAGGTGCATCAGAACAGGATGCCTGGAATGTTGCAGAGGCGGAAGGACTTTTACTTGCTGAGTGAGTGGGTTGCACACGACGAGCTCCTCACGACCCGTGGATTTGCCAACGTTCATGCACAGGATTCCTCCATCACCTGCCAAAATTTGTTGTTTCAGACCCACATTTCTACTTTGACCCCTTCAGGAACAGCCGATCAAATTCCAAGCATGTCCCTACGCATACGTCAAGATCAAATTCCAAACTTGAATGTCCTACGCACATGACACTTTTAAAATCTCACACAAAAAATGGCCTCAAAATTATTGGCCCACCAGCCTACACATGTGCAGGTACTCTCACAATGTGGGGAACCCTGCAAGTGTCTTGGCTGGAAGCCTGAGCGGGCCTTGCAAAATCTGGATTATCCCCGAGGGATCAAAAAAGTAATTAATCAACATTTCGTAGATTTCTGCACATATGTACAGAACTTTGAATATTCCTACTTGCAATGCTTAGCAAGATGGCTAAAATAATAAAATTATTAGAAAAGCACCGACCTGCCACCAGGTAGTCCTTGAAAAGATCCGGATCTGGAGATGGCAGGACCGTTTTTCTAGCGAAGTTGAGTGAAGGGATGCTTTCCCATTTTCTGGTCAGTGTATTGAAGCCACGCCAGTGCAAGTCACCTTCTGCATCTGTCACGAAGTAACTTGGACTGAACTCAGCCTCCGCACTTGGACGAGACCGACGAAACGCTGGCTGATAGAAAGCATCCTTGCAAGCTTGGCCTAGCTCGCTTCGCAACTGCATCACAGTACGCAAATCCACATGACCGAGTACGTCGTGAACCAGTTCTGGCGGTAAAATTGGTTCTGAATCTTCCTGAGAATTCTGACTCGATGATGGCACAACTCCATTCTGACGTTGTGATTTGCCGCTATCATCTGGAGAGATGGACAGGTGAGCATATTCTGATCCCAATGAGGCAACTTCGGCGTTATGGTTGCTTGCTGATGCGGAGCTCGATGCCAAATGATAGTTTGAAGCCTCGTTGAGGACCGGCGGTTTGATGCTGTCTGCTGAAGAAGTATCCTCAGTCACACAACTATCGTCTGAACCTTTGCTCAAGCTCTGTTCAGCGTTCAGGGGACCTGGAGATTTTCCCTTCAGTTTTCGGCTGCTTTGCTTGGTAGACCCGTTCTGGTTTCGAGGACACTGTCCACGTGACGATCCGCTATGGTTGTCAGGCCTTTGTAGCTGTGGGATGTTCTGCACATGATCTCCGGACTTCCCCAAGCTGAACCAAACGAAGGAAAATGAGAACTTGTTGCGAACATTGAAAAGTGTAGATCACTTGAAATTTCTCCATGATCATGAATATCATGATATTGTATGGGTAAAATGTTCCTCCTACTGTCATCCAAACATTGAGACTAAAAGAGTCCACCACCTTTAAATGTTCCCTGTCGATAGAACATCAAAGATTCCAATGTGTAACTCTAAGCGGACGGTACGGTATTAGAACCCAACCTGTTTTAGCAACTCCTACCTAAACATGGACTAGGTAATGTACAAGAGCGCGGAGGCTTCAGAGCACTAAGGGACATAATGCAAAGTCTAATAGTTCATCACAAACATCTTGTATTTGTATTATTCACAAATCTAAGGGCATGAAAAGACGGAAGGCATTATGAATTACAACGTTTTTATGACTATCCATGAACCTCTTTGTTTCAAGGCGCTATTCTAGGTGTAGAAGAAGGTTAATTCCAATCTAAACTAAAAGACTAGTGTAAGTGCAACATTGAATGGACTATGGTGGCAAGCACCCCACCAATGCCCAGATTTGAACTCATGACCACCTCACAAGTGAACCATGAACCAAGGCCAAGGCTATATGTGTCCTTTTAAGGTGCACACAAGATTGCACATTGTGTATCCATCGTGGACAAAATTGTTAAATTGATGTACATTCACCAAAACATTGGGTGGACTATGGTGGCAAGCACCCCACCGACGCCTAAATTTCAACTCACGACCACCTCACTTTCCGCGCACCTAGAAAGGCATTGCATCTTTGAGCCAAGGCTCATGGACGCAATGCCTTTCTACGTGCGCATAAGGTTGCATGTTAGGGGTTGTCACACCTTCTTCTCCCCATTCTCAATCTTTAAAGAATTGAGGATGTGACACTCTTTCCTTGAATTGAAGAGGGCCCACTCTCTGAAGATTGAGAAGTTTTTTTCTTCTCCTCTTGAGGTAAAGAATGGGCATGAAGAAGTTTCTCCATTAAGTTGATGACCATTCACCGCAACCTTGTGCGCACAGATTTACCTTAGGTGCCAAATACCATGGCCACAAATTTACCTTTAACTGCCATCTGTGGAAATCAAAGTCAAGACTTTAAAATAGAACTGATTAAACTCAAAACTGAAACCAGCAAGAGGTACAGGATCGTACCATGTCGGATCATCAGGGTGCCGGGTTCGTTTCTGCGTCAAATCTGGAACGTTCATCGACCGTTTGAGCATTTCAAACCTTCTCTGCCTTGCTTCGCTATCGGGCATGTTACAAATGATGGTAGAAACGGTTTCAACAACGTCAACGAGGGGAGAACAAGAGCAAGAAAATATCAGGAGTATTGGGAATACTGAACCTAGTAGAAACAAGGAAACAAAAGATTGACCTTCTACGGGGGAAAGGAGAGTCGATAAATGTAAACGTTCAAGATCTTCAAGAGGAAAGTGACCATCAGCAATTCCTCCAACAAGCGGTTTCACTGAACTTGGGAGCCATTTGCACCAATCTTCTTGCTTTGAGCTGATGTACAAAAGAACTGTCTATCACGATTCGGCTCAAGATTCTCTTCTCTCAACGAATCTAGCAGCATCCCACAAGCAAAACTGAAACGAAGTCAATGAAACTACCGCTTGGGAGAAGAAAATTCTCTGCTTCAGCACTGAATGACCTGGAACTTAGAGAAACCATGAAGCAATAGTTACATTCATAGATTGGGTTATCAGCGAATATACTACACTCTTGGCGTGCTATCAGTTAGACTGTAAAACTACAGTACTTCCGCGTAGTAATACTTCTAACAGAAATTGCAATTGGGTCTTGCACAATAAATCGTACCGACAATCCGAGGGCGGTTTTGAGCACTAAATGACCGGGAAACTAGACCATCGGACCGTGATTGGAAGGACCCAATGCCGATTCATAAGTGGGGATTCGAAAGGCAGCAATCGAAAAATGGTGAGAGGAAAAAAGAGGGGACGAAAATCACAAAACCACAACCGGATGCTGCAACCATTGCAGAATGCAATGGTTCCAAGGTCGAACTGGGTACTTAATATCCTAGCTCCAATGACTATCGGAAAATCTGCCGAATCCGATACTGTATGAACTCTGACTGTTTTCAACCGCACTGTTTTCATCCGTACTATTTTCATCCGCACTATTTTCATCTGTTTGTTGAATCTGTTATTTGGACAGAAGAGACTAAGGTAGGTATCCCAAAACCGCCACTAATTGCTACTGTGCCTAATACTACTATTAGACTGTTCAAATTCTTCTATATTCTTATTGGCAAGGGAAAGGAGGTTCCAACGCACCAAAGAATGCAACATTTGGATACTGTATGCAAAAGTTATGAAGGAACAAAGTTTGGTTCTAAAAGCGGTTCTTTCACAGAGGTACACACACTGAATTTTGGAGATGTACACACACTGAAGATGGCGCTTTAAGTTCAGTGGCGCATTTGGGATGCCTACCTTATGACATCGACTGTGACATGGTTTTTAATTCTAATCCAAGTTTCCAAATCCTATGTACAACCACATTCGCACTGCACAACATGGTTAGACATAGGGCGGGTGACACTGGGCGGGTGAGACATAGGGCGGGTGAGCTTGACTAAAACCGCAAGAAGAAAAAACAGAACAAAACACTGCCCTAATCCAGCGACTATCCGTATTTCTCTTTCATACTTGGTTATTACTTGAAATTGAAATTTTTTTTAGCAATTTTACGGAAGTTTCGACATTGCAGGAAAATGAACCAGCTCCTCTTCCACTAGCCACCGATTCTCCCTGTTAAGTGGTACGTTCGAAAAAATAAATATATAAGTTTCCGGGTTTGGTTTGGCGTGAACTGGTCGAGTGTTGTAAGTTACGTCAGTCTGACTTTCTTCTTCTCTTTGGGACAAAACGTGCCGTGTGGCCGCATTGCATTGAAAAAAAAGCATAGTACTCATGGAGCCCATCACACGAAAGAACCCCTCGGTCTAACTTGAGCTCACACTTGGACGATTTTCAAGGAGGTGCACGTCATATCACTCCCATCTCAGCTGACGATCGCCACTTCGTAAAATTTTCTACGAATATCGGTCATGTCCGGCAAGCCAACTCCCAGTCCTTGACCTCTTGAAAACTCGGCAATATAATATATGGCTGAAAATTCCCACAGAATTTGCTTACGATCAACTTTCATTATTCTGCATTTTCTCGAAACAAATGAACATTTTATTTCCTTGCTTACGAATTAACTTTCAGAACGTACCTGAATAGCTGTTAATCGCACTTCAATTGCACCGAGCACAGAAAACGGCCCTCCTGAACATGAACGTCGCACGCACGCTCGATAAAGGTAGAAATCCATCTCCTCTCTGCAGGACTTCAACCAGAGCATTAGTAACCCTAAACTAGGGTTTCGAACAAGCGAGGAATAGAAACCCCATGCATCCTCGAAGAACACGGCAGTAGAACAATCAAAATAGAGGGGCAGAAGAACGCACACATGCATCCCCGACGGACGGAGCTTTCTGACACTGTGGCAACAGATTTTGGTACAGGAAAATTCAGAATTTTCAAACTCAAAATCCACGGGAATCAAGCCGTTGCATATTTTCAAACCCTATACAGTACATCGTAAAACAAAATTAACCAATACTCCAGCCAAATTGAAGACGCACGCCAAACACGATTGCGAAGCGATGACTGCAGCAAAACAAGCCAAAAGGACGAAGGCGACTTAGACTATATACCCGCCTGCGATCACGACGCGCCATCCAGAAGCTTGGTCGGCACTGCAACTCCCCGAAACTTCCACGACGGCGTTGCCGACTCGCCCTGGTCAATTCCGCAAATTATTCGAAATTAACCTAACGAGCGATTGGAACTTCCGATATCGAAACTCCTGAACAGAAGCACCCGTGTCGATATCGGAACTCGTGAACGGAAGCCCCGTGTGGATATCGGACTAGACCCCCGCCCCTCCCCTCCCCTCCCCTCCCCTCCCCTCCCCTCCCCTCTCCTCTTTGCACGTGCAGTACTGCACCAACTTCTCCAGTAAATAAGTTAGTGACGGATGTCTCTGACTGGGACGGAGTCTGCGGTCCATTCAATTGCCAACTGAAGTCTGTACAGACATTTTTTCATTCGGTTTGTACAGACATTTTGTACAGACAAATTGCTATCGGAACTCTTGGCCTATTGGAGTCCTCCAAATGGCCAGAACTACGTGCGGGGGACCAATAGCCGATGGGACATGACTGAAATTATGGGGGGGCGGGAGCCGGGAAGGTCATGGCTGACGACAAATGGGGGATTTCAGCTGGCACACTCGTCATATGGCGTGCAGCAGTGCAGCAATTTAATATTCATATATAGATATGTTTTTGAACAAATGGCAGAATCCGTCATTGCATTAAAAATGCAGTGCAGCTAATACGCAGGATAGAAACTACTGTAGAAAACTAGCCGGGTGGCCGGGAACCAGGGAGGGCTCAAAATTAATTCACTGTAGCAGTTACTTCCATACCGCGGACGGACAAAAGAGTGCCGGACGGCATTCCCGACAATTCCAGTCCTGTGCACTGACTTCCTTAGGGCCAGATTATTACATGTAAGGTAGAACTGCCCATTATCATACAAATTTGCTATCTAGGTACTTTAAAGAAGATGTTTGTCAGCTCCCATATTTTTCAGAGATAGAAAAGTTTGAGAAAAGTCATTTGCAAAAAGAATGAAGAGAGTTCGACGAGAAGTGAATTTTCTATGATTTTTCAAAGGTGAAATGTTAAAGCATGAATAGACCCTTGTTGAAGCATGGGCTGATCCTTCTTAAAGCGCGGGCAGACTTGTCTGCTTCCCAAGTGCATTGCCATCATGACAAAGGATTGGTAAGATTGTGGTAATGAGTGGGCCACTAATGCAAATGGAAGGACCTTGTAAGTGTCAGAATTGGGTAGATGACAATATTGGGCAATGCTACCTTATTGGTGGGTGGGTGCAGTCAACAATACCAAAATATAGAAAGCACTTTTATGTTCCTTCTAGAGTAATATCGGTGGAACTCACTCTCCTACTTCTTTACTTACTGATCACCAATGGAATTGTTTTTTTTTTTTAGTTGCTTCTTTTGTCCATAGGACTCACATGTAAACTGACCATTGAGAGCATCTATCGTGCGTCCTACAACAATGCTAGGTGAAAAGTGGTTTGTGATTAAAATTGAGCTCCATTGCAACCATTATGGGGGGCAGCACTTCTATGGCCTCGGCATGCAACCCTCTAGAAGTGGCAAATTTGCAAAATGTAAAGGACCAACAAGTTGGCTCTTGATAGTGATAATTATTATTGTCTACCTTTTTCCGCATTATTAACCCCTAAAGGACCAAGGTGCGTTTTTTTGGCAACATAGCAATTTTGGGCAGCTCACTACGAATGGAGTTTTTATTTTTTTTCTTTAAAAATTTCACACAATATGTGCCCGAGGAGTAGCTTTAAGGCCCAACAATTTCCATAACTTTTAACTTCATGGTTAAAAAGTTATTGCATGATATGTGATTTTCATTGCTCGGCGGGCAGCCCGGGCAGCCCAAAAAACTTCTTTAAAAATCAATTTTTAAAAAAATAAAAATTTGAAATTGGTTCTTTAGGTTTATATCTATGCGGGAAGCTTTGAATCATTCCATTTGGATTAACGAGTCAAAAGTTATGAGGAGTTTTAGTTTGCGGGTAGGTATGGCTTTCAAAGACTCCATACCTACCCGCAAACTAAAACTCCTCATAACTTTTGACTCGTTAATCCAAATGGAATGATTCAAAGCTTCCCACGTAGATATAAACCTAAAGAACCAATTTCAATTTTTTATTTTTTTAAAAAGTGATTTTTAAAGAAATTTTTTGGGCTGCCCGGGCTGCCCGTCGAGCAATGAAAATCACATATCATGCAATAACTTTTTAACCATGAAGTCAAAAGTTATGAAAATTGTTGGGCCTTAAAGCTACTCCTCGGGCACATATTGTGTGAAATTTTCAAAGAAAAAAAATAAAAACTCCATTCATAGTGAGTTGCCCAAAATCACTATATTGCCAAAAAAACGCACCTTGGTCCTTTAGGGGTTAAGCATGTCAATCAATTCAACCTTCCCTTATTTCCATCAAAAGTCTTTTATTAGTGTAGATTTCTTTCTTTCTTTCTTTTTATAATGCAAAAAAGTCCATTTGATGTTTGGATTGTCGGCTTTGCAGTGAATGAATTTGTTCTTAAAAAAATCCATTACAATGCCAAACTCGTGGAATGCCCCTACGTTTGCCAATATAGGGATTGTTTACCGAGACACCACTTCAGATGCTCTTAGAGCAAATCCAATGTGGTATTGGAACGAGCACGGGAACTGCACAATGACGGGGCAACCAAAAAAAATGCCCCAATGCACATGGCATGGGTCTCTCTTTATTACCGGACCTACCATTTTCCATCCATTGCATGGCAATTTAAGAAAATTTGAAGAGCTCGCGAGGTGGCACACAATAGCAAAAGTCATCATTGTCATACCTTTTCAACCTCATCATGTGTGCTAAGGAATTGGAATTCTTCTTTTTTTGCATGAAAAAACTTTATTTAATGTAGAACTTTCCTTTCTTTCTTTCTATAATGTAGAAAAGTCCATTTGAGGTTTGGATTGCGGACTTTGCATAAGAGAATTTTTTTTTTAAATCGTTGGAATGGAATGAGGTTCACCTACCTCCACTTCAAAATCCGGATATTCTACATGTTCCCAACTTTGCATAGGAGGTGCTCTTATTAAGGTAGTCTGCTCTAAAAGCAGCCCTTTAACCCCTAAAGGACCAACCTGCTATTTTTAGGAACATAGCAATTTTGGGCAGGTACGTGTGACTAGAGATTTTCATATTCTAAGCTAAAATTTTAATAGAAGGTGGGGATGAGGAATATCTTTCATGTGCACTAAATTTCATGACATTTCGAAATAGGAGTCAAAAGTTATGGCCTAATATGTTACTTTTTTCATCGGACGGGCAGTCTGGGCAGATCTGAAAAAATCACTTTTTTCAAAAATAAAAATTTGAAATTGGTTTTCTAGAGTTATATATACGTGGAAAACTTTAAATCATTCCATTTCGACCAATGAGTAAAAAGTTATGAGGTTTTTTAGTTTGTGGGCAGTTACGGATTCTCTATTCTGAAATAAACTTTGAAGTTGTTTATTTAACTCAATTTTTAATATTTTTTGAAAAAAAAAATCAACATTATTAGGATTTAGATTGTTTATTACAACATTACAACCATTGGGATTGACATTTGATACTTTTTCAATGGAAAATTGGTCCTTTTGCTTTTGTGCAGTTCTTTTTGTGGAATGAGGTGTTGCAACCTTGAGTTGTACCGTAGAGGTTTGCATGTATGCTTGGAATGCCAATCAACTTAGAGGGCCACTTTTTGTTAATCTAGAGGGCCAAAATTTAAAACACTATGGGGAATTATCTGAGGTAACAACTTCTAAGAGAGACACTTTTCCTAGTCCCACTTCCAAAGGTCAAATGATTAAAAGAATTAAAGAAGTTATTAGAGGATTAAAAAGAAATGCAATCCAAATGATTTTGTAATTTTTTAACACTTTAGTAATGTTTTACAAATTTTTGAAGCTGAAATCATAGCGGATAGCCTATATTTAATATTAGACTCACCTTAATTGAACACCCTTAAGTTACAAAAATATTTCAACTTTCACTTGCTACTTTAAAAAAATCTTCACCTCTCATTGGTTGCTTTTGAAAAATTGTAGTGGTTTTGAGTCTTGGAAGTGTTCATTTAAGGCCCAATGTTTTAGGTGTCTAAGAACAAAAAGTGTCTCTTTTAGGCATTGCAACCTTACATAGTACAGTTATGATCAACATTAATTGTCTAAAAAGTACAGCTACACTTCAACCAAAAAAATAATACAAGAACCTATATTATAGGAAGTTACTATAGTGAGTTAAACGAGCTAGGAGACACCTCTCACATCTTCAATGGTGAGTTTAAGATTCTTCAACAAGTTGAAGAAGGATTTATAGTTATTCACTCATCTCCTTCCATCTTCATTTCTTCAATGAATTGAGGAAATGCGAGCTCTTTATATTTAAAAAAATTCATTGCTTAATTTTTATGGTATCCAACTAGTACATGTTAAAGTATGCTGGAGTCCTTTTTTAGTTTGCCAATAAGATCCAATCAAATTAAATTATAATAAATAATAAAAATATATTTAAATATAATCAATGACGATTATAGGTGCACATAGCTTTAGTTATTTTGATATGGAATAATGGATGACATCTAGTACAGTAATTTTTTTTATATTTTTCAAAATTTAGCAAAATTAAATTAAATATAAAGACTTGAATTTTTTACAACCAATTTTATAGAATTTTATAATATCCTATAATTACTATATTTGATATAAAATATATAATATTTCTATAATAGATATATTTTAAGTTTGTATTTACTAATTTTACTACAAATATTATAGCCAATCGGCTAATTGTCCTCAAAACCTCTTTCAATGATATTAATATTAGTTAAAAAATTCTCGTCTAATCCAATGGACCAAGGAGGATTGACCCCCTTATTGCCCCATGTTTACTCCTGGAGAAAACATTGGAATTTTTAATTTGCCATCTAGGATGAAATTTGCAAACTTTAAATTCATATTTACAATTGAAGCCCCCAAATGAGCAAGGAGAGGTGAAGAAATATAAATTTACATGGCACAAAATAGGAGCAATTTTTACATTTATCCTTTGTTGGGGCAATAAGGAGATTAATCATCCCTATCCCTACCACTATGACTAAAACTTGTGCAACAAAAATTTGCTAGTGTGAGTTATGTCAGTGACTCTTGCTTTCATTAATCCTTAAAGGACATTGCAAGCCCCGTAGGCATTTTGAAAGTCAAAAGTTGAATTTTCATATAATTCTTGATTAGACATATATTACTACATGCAAAAAATCAAAATTTTGAAATGTGTGTTTTAATGTAGAAATCCACTGTAATGAAGTTTGACAAAGCCTACACATGAAATGTCTTTTAAGGTTTAACTTACAATAGGGTTTTTTTTCTCCATTGAAACAAGACGGTGCATAACATTCATTAGTTGAGTGGTGGGCTACCTTCCCCCCAACGGAATGGTGTAGAATATTCCACACCATTTCAACCACCGGAATGTACCACACCATCAGTAGCTAATTTACATGTGTCAATTTTTTTAGAGAGTAAGTCAATTGGTGGCAACTGTACAAGGTACATTAAAAATTAAAACAAAACTAGAACCAAACTATTTTCTACACTCATTGAACCAAACACACAATAACTAGCGTTCTACACCCATACATTGTGTGTTTTGAAAACTCAAAATATTATTGTTTTTTGTATGAATGCAAGTTAAAATTTTGGTTCATTTTTTATTTTTTTAAATTTTTTTGTGTTTTGAAATGTTACAAAACACCTAAAAATAAATAAAATTAAAATGAACCAAACATTTTGCTTGCATTCTCACAAAACCAATTGTATTTTGAATTTTCAACGGAGATGAAAAGCTATATATGTACATGTGGGGTGGTAGGAGATAGAACAACCCATGCGGGATAAGTAGATTAGAATTTGTAGTTTCTTAACCACTCATATTTAAGTCAAAAGTAGGAATTGTGTTTAAAATAACCCTCATTTAGGCATAGTAGAATAACTTTTCTCAAAAAACTTTGAACTAAATTTTTTTGGTAAATAGAGATAAATTTCATCTCCAAAAATCCGTTTGGGACTTTGAATCTCCAATCAAAAGTTATGAACCAAATTCAGAGAGGGTTTGGAATGGACATTTTCTTTAACATTTTTAAACATCCTCTTTGAAATTAGTCCATAACTTTTGATTGGAGATTCAAAATTCCAAACAAATTTTAAAAAATGAAACTTATCTTCATTTAACAACTTTTTTTAGTTCAAAGTTTTTTGAGAAAAGTTATTATACTATACCTAAATGAGGTCTGAAATTTCATTTTAAACACAAATCCTACTTTTGACTTAACTATGAGTGGTTGAGAAATTACAAATTTTAATTTACTTATCCCACATGGGCTGTTCTACCTCCTACCATCCCGTGTGTATATATAGAGTTGTCTTTCCACTTGGAAATCCAAAATAAGTTGTTGATGGCAAATGGTTATATTGCATCAGTGTATTACTCATGGGATTTTTGGCTAACATCTTTCTCTACAAATATTTGTTGATTTGTATGTCCGGTCCTAAAATTAACAAAAGAAAATGGAACATACCATAATGTACTGCCACTATCCCGGTATTGAAGCTTATTTTAATTATGCAAGGATGCATTTTGTGGATGAGGACTCCAGAGAGGAAAAGGCAGCTTCCCTGAAGGCTAAGCTTAAAGGAAATCGCATAATTTCCGATCAACTAAAGTGTAGGTGACAGCTTGCATACAGCAGGACCCATAGGAGCAACAAAAATGTCCGAGAGGTGTACATTGAAAGCATACAATGATCACACCGTGTATATTGAAAACCACATTGATATTATAACCATCCTATGGTTGGAAATAGGTTTGCCTACATATTGAGAATGGAACAAACATAATCTTCACAACAAAAATTCACAATAATTTTGTTTTTTGGTGGAAAAAAATGTAAAAAAATTAAGAAATCCTACTGAAATCTATATCTGTACAGGGGGAAATATTTTCCTGAACTTTCCCCATGCCGCAGAGAGGCTGAATTGGTTAAGTGATTGGAAATGGGTGATCATCTTGATACTGAATGTTATGTGGATTCAAAAAGAACACAGTCAGTCAGTTCAGGCTCCGTAACTTAGGCAGCGTTGACAAACGCGCAGTTCCGTGTAGTTCCGGGAAAACCTCGAGGAGGACGGTGTCTGTTCCGTTCAAAAATTGCCCCTCATGACTGAGGAATCGGAACCGAACCATCAAAGAAGACTGGAAGAATTTCTTTGCTGAAAACTACTCCGAGGAGTACTACCCAAGGACGACTCGGAGAGCATTTCGCTGATAATTTCAGAGATGAATTGAAAATGATCTGCATGTACAGACTTTGACGGAACGCAACCGACTGAATCAGTCCCGCGGGCATAAAAGAAAAAACCGGAATGCCCAATGCCACGCGGGCAAACTTGCAGGATGCAATCATCGAGCCCCGGCCGTCGACGCTGAAAAATCTGCTCGGGAAGCAAACGACACATTTCCACGCAGTACTCTACCATTGGCATCCATAACCGGTTGTTGACTTTTCAACGCTATTGTGGCACCATCCCATTGGCAACGTCACCATTGCCATTACAAGTTCAGTTGCAATTGACAACCTTCTTTCCTTTCAACTTGCTTCCTAACCCCTTGGATCATGAAGATCAAAGGTTGTAATTGAATGGCGAGCAAGGCACAACGCTCGTAATTCCTCCTCAACGAGAGCCCACCATTTTCAAGCCTAAATTTTTTTCATAGAGAATCTAAGATTTTTTCAACACGCTTTTCTTTCTTGACTCCAATAAAAGTAGGACAACTTTAGTTGGAGGACATCATAACATTATTAATTGGGCTGATTCATTTACCCTAAGAGGAGGGATAATTCCCCCAGCATGTACAAAAGGGAAGTAAGTTATAATCTGGATGATACATTGGACGTTATTATTGACATAAAAACACTCGGGGGATGCATTCAATGTACTCTTTGGATCACGTGCGAACAAAACCTACATTCCCTATCTTATATGGTAAAAAATTATTTAAATAGTTTGAAAAAATTATAGTATGTTATACTATATTGGAAATTCATATTGTGAATTTTTAAAATTTTTCTTTATTTGAAATAATTACTTACAAATTTTGTAAGAAAATAGATACACTGTATAGTTGGAAAAAAAATTTGACCCCCTATTTTATATGGTAAATAATTTTTTAAAAATAATTTTTAAATTGCCTATAAATGAAGGCTTGGTTAAAGTTTGTACATACCAAAGTTGGATACAATTGTCATTCAAATGCAATCTTGATAAATATTTGAAGTGAAAATACAACTATTTTAGTGCAATCTTCAATTGTGCATTTGGATATCTTGTTGCATTCAATTGAATCCAAATTTTTTTCACATAAAAGATATATTGATTATGTAACAACACCCAAAAATTTGGAGCTAAATCAAAATTTATTAAAAAGTAAATAGGGATAGAAAATTTACTTGTTCGCACGTGATGTCCAAAGAATACATTGAGTGCACTCCCCGGGTAAAAACACTAGTTGTTTTATTGGACGTCTACTAAAATCCATACTCATCACCTAAAACGCAGGTTTCTTATAGTGATAATAACTTAAATATGTTATAGATACCTATATTATAGGCATTTATATTATAAGTACCTTCAATGGTTGTAGGATATCTACTTTTACATATACTCAAGGCTCAGATGCTTGCATTTTCATGCTCACATACAAGCATCGTTGCTTGCCATAGTTCACTTTCCCAAAAAATCTAACAAAATCTATGAGCCTCACAACTTGTTCAAGTTGATGAGTTGATTTCAAATTTTGTTGAAAATCCATTAAAAGATTCAACATACAAAACTCAAATTAAAAAAAATCTTATTGCCTAATTTTCTCGTGTTGAAAACAAAAAGACTAAATTGGATATAACTTTGTAGACATTACTCCAAATCCTATGATATTTGTCTTGCATTCAAGAACATCTTTATGTGCATCTATGTGCAAAATTCCAACCAAAGGATAAACAAATTGAGATTACAATTGAATACCTAAAAGTTAAAAGCCCTCAAAACACCCTTCAATTATTTAGGGTCTACCAGTTGCCTCAAAAGCTTTCTTGTAAAGGTATCTTGACGTCATGCAACAAACCAATGAATCTTTTTGCAATTTTTTTGTGATAGCATAGGCTTTAGACATTACATTTTGCATCATGCTGAAAATGTCCATTTGCAAAGTCTTCTGATGAGGGTGCATGTACACAATCATTAGGAAAAAAATGATACTTCAAAGCATCTGCTTCCCTTTGAGGAGTTCTCCTCAATGGAATTCACAACCCCTTTGAGGGACAGTGGCCACTGTTCATCATCAATGATGAATAGTGGCCACAAAAAATAATATTACAATAAAAAAATATTAAAATTTAATGAAATAATAATTAAATAATAGTAATTTACAAATAGCAATTTGACATGGCATCAACTTTGCCACATCAGATTTGAAAATTATGGAATTTTGTATTTATTTTAATATTAAATTTTTTTTAACTTTTTAAAATATTTTTTCAATTATTTAATTGAATTGTCCTGCGCTGATCAAGCCGAACAATAAGAAGATTTTTTTTTTTTTTTTTCATTTTTTTTTGGCCAGTGTTCATGTTGTTCTCTGTTGTCTGGAATTCACAGCCCCTATGGGAGCTCATTTTTTTCCTAATGTGTATCAATGCAATTGTCATGAAGTTCACTCAGTTTCCAGAAATGATTTTTTCAAACTCCAATTCCCATGTGACTACCTATTAAAAACTATTGTCAACAAAGCCTCAAGAGTCCAAAACAAATGCCAAATATTTCACTTAGACATCACTGATAGCTGGGAGAGCAACAAGGCCCTTGCTTGCTTGTAATTTAAGATTTTGTTTAATACAATGTTTAAATATGTTTTTATTTTAACCTTGTAAATATCTTCACCAAAAGATAATCTTGATTTGGCATATTTTGGAATTTCTTAAGCACTAAAGAAAATCAAGGCCACAAGACTACACATTTGAAGTAATAGAACAATTCCAAATCAACACAAATCTATATTTTATGGTTCTTATACATAAAACAATGTTGTATTCTTTGTCTTTATTGTTGTTTGGTAGATCCAATTGTATGATTTTTTAGGGCCACTTCACACTACGGCCAAAGGTTGAGAGTCTGTCTACTTCCATCAATCAAATTTCAAGAAATTTGGAATTCAGACTCTTGACCCTTTGCACTAGGCGGCACAATCCAAAGTTTGTCGCCAAAAAACTCTGTATGTGGTAGCCAAATGCCTACATGGCGAAGGACTCTCGACTAGAGTTTGAGTCTTCATTTATGGCCGACCCAAACTCTAATCAAGAGTCCGTCAATTTTTTTTTAATAAAAAGTCAAAAATTGAGATTGCAACCGTTAGATTGGTTTGGAAGGGCTGTTTTGCAGTAATAGCTAGGATGTTCCAATCCCTGTTACTTGTTATTTGTTATTTGTTATTTGTGAGCAATAAATAGGCAATAAAATATAGGATTTGGAGCCTTTGGCTAGCTATAGTGTGAAGCCTTTAAAGGCCAAGCTCAAAGTCCAAACCCATACCATTCCTTCTCTCTCCACATTAATCCATCCAAATTCTGAAATTTTCCATGAAGCCTTACCCATGTGGCAGTTTTTTGAAGCAAAAAATTACTGAAAACCATGAGAAAAGAGTCAAAAACGGCTTTGGAAAAAAATCACAGCACATGCTCTCATCATCAAACAAGGAATATGAAGGATATAAATGGAATAAGAGGGTGACATTGGATAATATCTTTTGTCCTACAACTTGACAAAAATATCATGTTGAGGAAATAAATTGAAAATTCGCGAAGAAAATTTAACAATAAACACTTCATGTAATCATTCTTGAAACCAATATTGAGTGAAAGGTTGAATAAATTGAGAAGAATTAAATGAAACTATTGCTTATATCTTAATTAGAAATGGAATTTCAAACTTGATGGTATGAATGTTTTAGTAGGCAATTTACAGCCTATGTTTTTGTTTTCTTGGAACTATAAAAATTTGAATTAAAAATCAAACTCTAAACATCATTTTAACCCCTAAATGCCCGAGGCATCAAATTCTAGTGTCAACAAAAATTTTAAGTTAAATAAAACCTCACCAAACTACTATTTTTAGTAGGGTTTTTTCAAACAACTTTTTTGAAGTCTAGTTTTAGCATTAGAAATGCAAATTCGAAAAATAATGATTATGATTTTCTATTCAAGATTTTGTGCAAGGATGTCCATTGCATATCCTGATTTTTTAGTGTTGAGGGCTCTTAAATATGAGCCTCAAATACACTAGATCTTGGAGAAAAAATCACATTAGAAATTCATTTAAAAAAATTATAGACTAGATTATAAGAAGCTGTAAATTGATTGGGGTTATGTATGTTATGTATTTTAACCTCATATTTTTTGGTAGCCTCAATTTTAAAATTAACATGTGAAAATAGGATTGAAAGACTTCAAATCACTTTCACAATTTTAATACCATCATGATCAAGCAGTATAATCTTTCAATTCATATAATTGATATCTTTTTTTCTCCATGTGAATTACAAATTAAAAAAATTGATAAATAGAATCAAAATGTTGTCTTTCTATTCAATTTAGAGGAAATTCCAAGAAGTTCAAAAAATGCCTTGGGCAGTTACGAATGTCGTAATTGTCCAAAAAATGAAATGTATTATAACTTCCATTTCATCAATGAAAATAGTATGTTTTAAAACTTTCCATATACATACACCTATAAAATGAAATAGAAATTTTTATTTTGGAAAAAAAATTAAAAATTAGCTTTCAGGATTGCTCAAGTTTGCTCACTAGAAAAAAAATTAAATTATTGCAATACTTATTGGAATTGCACAAAGGAAAGCTCGACTTAAAGAAGATGGTATTTAGGAGCTACACTAAGAGTATTAACAAATAAATAAAAGATCCAAAGTCACTAAAATGTGCCCAAAAATACAAATATTGGTTTTAAAGTTTTATAAAGTTTCAAATCTTCTCAAATAAAATTTCCCGGGCTTGAGCATTTTGTACTTAGGAGTGTGTTTTTTTCCCCGGGAGCATCAAATGAAATGAAAACTATTCCCACTTTAATGCAATAGTTCTTTCCATTTGTTCAAAAAACAACAACTATTCCCACAAAGCTAGTACTGTAGATTCACTTTCCTTAAAAAATTATTCTTAAAAGACAAAAAAAAAAATTGCTTCAAAATCTGACATCATAGACAGCTTCTTGACGTGATCCAAGCTAGGTCTGCAAATTCCATTTTGTTGCATGGTATTCTGCCTCAGTTTTGTTCACAGGGATGTTGAAGACCTTCATTTCAGTTCACTTTTCTTGTTGCGTCAAGCAGGCAAGAGGCAGTTTGAGTGTCTCTTAATTAGTATGGAATTGTCAAAATGGAGCAAATCTCCATCGGGTTGTGCGAACAAAACATAAGATACAATTGTTGTGGCGGGTCTCCCACCATCAAGTCCGGATTTAACGGTGTGAGTCGCAGTTTATAACTTATAATCCCTTGAACTCTTATCAGTTCAGTTCCTGCTCCACATTTTGGCGCCGGCCGAATTCGGCTACAGTAGCTGTTGCCATGGATTTTGTCAACTGCTCTCGTTTGGATTTTACAATGTGGACATTGGTTGACTCTCTTGTCCAATTGTGTGTCACCACGTACTGCATGCACTTGTAGGTCCTGATCAGGAGAATAGGAGAGGAGATTACTCCAACTTGCTCCTGCTGTTGACCTCCTGCCTGCTGGAGGATCTACATAACAATCCGAAGTCGAAAAACCGGAAATTCCCGAATGCGTCGATCGTAACGGTGTTTTACCAACTGAAGCTGTCTTTTTCTGATTCGTTGTGCATGTTGTTGCTGCGTATGAGCGTAAGGCTGGATGGTTAAGAGGGCGAAAATGTGTTTTGATTTCCATATTGACATCAATTTGAGATGAGTTCCAGAACCCGGTGTGTGCCTTCCAAATTTTGCAGGAGAACGCACACTCAGATCTCCCGGGTCATTCGGGAATTGCGCAAAACCAAGTATCGATCGCGCATCAATGGCATTGGCCAGAATAGAACCAATTAAGCATTCCATGAAACGGAAAATAGATCCCGTAGATGTAGAAACAACCATTGAATATGCGTGATATCTTGCACAAAAGAACTAATTCTCTTGGGCTACGGTCTTCTGTACAACTAAAGACGGAATCAGAAAATCTGCAGGTTGGTCAGTGTAAACCCCGTAAGAAAGAGGATGCACGATCAGTCTAACCCTGCAAATAAAGCCGATGCCATGATTACAAATTTACAAGATGTCGGAGGCGGCCAACCATTGTTGCTTGGACATGCAAACACTGAGCAAGGCTGAGTATGTAGCTAGAATCCAGGCTGGAGTGTGGCCACTCGATCCGATTGTGGAAACACGTTTGTTTCTACTGACGGTGGATTCAGAGCTGCATGTGCCATGCAGCGGCAGAGTCAGTAACTCTGCGCAGGTTGGCATACTTTGTGAAAACTGCTCTTATCCTTTCACTAATTACACAAAGGCTACTTATGAAACAATCAACTAGTCTTACCTTACCACTCTTTACAGTGGTTCTATTAACTGGCTGGAGTTGATTCCGTGGTCAATTTCATTAAAATGGTGGTATTATTGAACTTTGGCGCTTTTACAGTTCACAATGGCCTTTCTGAAATCTAGACCTGTCCTAGATGTTTCAAAACGCCCGTTTTAAACTCTATACCTGTCCTAGATGGTCTAAATGTCACACCGTCGAAATGGCGCAATAATACCGCCATTTTAATGAAATTGCCCATTTCCATAATAACGTCTTCATTCAAATGGCACTAGGAGTTTTAATTTCTTATAATTATTCATGGTATACTTCAACCTTCTGAGATGTTTAACACAATTTTGAATTTTGCAACTTTTTAAACACAAGATACATTATGTACAAGGGGACATAATGTGTCTCCGTAGGCCTTCAAAAGTTAATTGGTTCACTGGGATATCTTTGCACTACTTCCACGTCATGTATGTTGTGAGTCTTATTGAAAGGATGTAGCACAGATATTTCAGGTATTGGTCTAATTTTCTCACCTTGAATATACTGAATTAAGTACCGATATGGTTTACGTTGTCCTGTTGTAGATTTGTACACCGTGTAAAAACATATTATAATATATTTTATTGAGTAGCTTCAAGGTGACGCCGTTCCAAGAGGCGTATGACCTCTATATAAGAAGACGATTTTGCCTTAGAGCTTTATTGAATTTCAGTAGTGATTTTTGTTTCCTACTTTAGATTTAAGATATCGAACTGAAGGATTTTTTTTTAGTCTCAAGATGAAGAGCCTCAACCGGAGGTTGAATTTGAACTTTCATTGTCGCAACTACCGGATGAGCCGCTTCTGCCACGATAATTGCCATCGCCATATATGCATCCACGAGATGAGGCTGGGCCTTCTCGACCGCCAAAGCAGCCTCGTATTGAGTAGCGGTGGCACGGAAACCTTCAGGAGGATGCTCGTGCGTTGATAATCTCGTTATAAGTTGAATATGTTGAATCCGGTAGCCGTGAAGTGACATTTGAAGGGAGTTTTGAAGGTCTAAACAACGACCAATACTTTTGTATGGTCAGGTCAATTAAGAGGAGTCGTGGCCACCAACGATGGTTAGAGGGGCCGGTCAATCCCTTAACGAAGGCGTATTGTGCTGAATATGTCGCTGCGACTATCAAGCGCATTCTCAAGTTCTTGCAGATGGAATGAAGTTTGTCTTGAAATTCTAGTTTTTTACCTCTAATAGACTTTGGTTTGATATTAGCGCTTATATCCATGTTTGAAGTATTTTATAGAAATAATTTTGTATGGTTATAGTTGTAGAAGGAAAGAATGGAAAGGATTGCCTTCTAGGTGAACTTTGAAGTGATTTTCCTTCTAAATTAAAGATAAAGATATAGTTGTGGGACCAAATAGAAAGGTCAATGATTGAAAGTTAGCCTTAGGAACAAGTTAAGGGCTGATTGTCACTTACTTAGAAGGTATAGAGTTGTTGATAAGGTGGGGAAAAAGGTGAACACTATTCATCTTCTCTCTTGTTGTAGTTGGCAAGATCCGAATGTTTGGAGGCCTATTGTGTGTGGAGTTTGACGAGTTTTGAAATGAAAATTGGTGGGTTTTGATATCGTGGTGTTGTCTTTCTAAAAAGTCTTCTCTTGCTTGAATTGAAGTTATGAGTTGAGATTTGTGCTAGTTTGAGTGAAAGAAGGTCTGCTGCCTCCTAATTGAAGAGACAGAGAATTCGACCAATCATAAAAGACGAACAGATCTTTAGTTTGCAATGAAATTTGGAGAGGATGTAGGAAATTTAATGAGCTTTCCATAAAGCTATCATTTGTTGTATTTTGAGCATGTATGAGTGATTTATGAGTGTGGAAGTGAAGGAGGGTCTGCTGCCTTCAATTCTTAAGACCGAAACTTCGAGTGACCATAACAGATGGACAGAGTGTTAATTTTGAATTGAAATTTGAAGAGGATGCGGAGATTTTTGTTAGCTTTCCATAAAGCTATCATTCGTTATATTTGAAGCATGTATGAGTGATTTATGAGTGTGGGAGTGAAGGAAGGTCTGCTGCCCTCAAACTTTGAGGCCGAAACTTTGAGTGGTCATAAAATATGGACATAGTATTAGTTTGAGTTGAGTCTTAAAGGAGAAGTAGAGATTTGTGTAAGCTTTCCAAAAAACTATTACACATCTCATTTGAGTTTATAAAGTAGCCGTGGCATCACACCAAAGTTTGGTCATAAAGAAAGAATTGGGGTTGGAGGAGTTTTGAAGAGATTTGAAGAAACCAAGACTTGAAGACAAGAAGATTGAAGATTTGTGTGTTGTGACTTGTGGCTTGTTATTCCTAGCTGGTTATTCCTAGCTGGTTTTGGAGGCTCGTTGTGCTTTTATTGTTATTCCTAGTCGGTTTTGGAGGCTTGTTGTTCTCATTTTTCATTTGCACTGTAAATATTGTTGCGGGCTACGTGGGTATCCAATAATAGCCCTGTTTTATGTTTGTGGCGACGAAGTGGGATTGATCACCTACGTGGTCGATCTTCTATGTTGTTCATACTGGTGAAAAGCGCTTCATGGTCACTGTGGGTTTGAAGTTTAGGAGCCAATCTTTCGGACGGTCAGCTCGTAGTTTGGCCGTCCCATTTTACCCGTCCGAGGCCTTGTTTCTTATTACACACCCAGGTCAAACCACACTCAAAGGTACCATTGGGATTACTTTTGTAGGACAGGACTTAAGTCCTTTTCAAAATTTTGAAGCTCTCAATAATTTTGATGTTGTCATTATTTAAAAAAATTTATGGATGAATAATATAGTAATGCATCCCTTTAAAGGCATGAAGGAAAAATTTCATAAAAAAATCTTTCAAAAGAAATAAATCATCAATTTTAAGGCTAAATTTAGTGTCTTTATTACAAGATAGCATTTTAAATAGATTTTTTAATCCAAATTTTTTTAACTTTCACAACATACAACTATCAAAAAGAATTTACAATGATTAAATTTTGAACTAAAAATAGTATAATTTTTTAATCAATTTATTTATTTTTGACAAATTCTTGATTTAATCTTTAAAAAAAATTAAACATTCAATTCCAAAAATAGATTTCATAGGACCCTCAATGTAAATAATATAGACACTTTTTGTTGTATCACAATCATCATTTGGATTAATTTTTATATTAAAAAAGACATTCACATGGTTTTACTTCTGAATATTATAGAAAATAAAAACATATTAAAATTATAGCAAAAGAGTCATTTTCTACTCTTTCTTATGAATATTTATACACATGATTTTTTTGAATTCAATCACAATATTATTCATTAGAAATTAGACCCCTTTTCTACCATTGAAAAACCTGACAGACTGATATCTAAACTTCAATTGAAACTTTAGTAGATAAATTTAGATTTATCTATGAATAAAAAAATATTAGTCTTAATATGACTTGAACTACTAGTAGAAAAGGACTAAAATGATTAAATTTAATAGATTAGCCTTAAAAAATAATAGCTTCAACGAAAATACATTGTAGATTTCAATGCATCTGACCCCTTTTTTGGTACTTTTGAGTGTGATTTGACCCACCCTTACCTTTGGCCCTATAGAGCCACCACATGATAGGATGGTTGAAGATCGGGTGAAGATTCGAGTTTGAAGATTTGAAGACCAAGTGAAGATTTGAGTTTGAGATTCTCCATCTATACTCACCAACTTGCAGCTAGACACCATGTGTGTTCCCTAAGCGCGCTCCTCTCTACCCGACAACGTTCAATCCTTGTGGACATGCACAAGGAGTTCAATCCACGTTTACCGGTATGGGTTTAAATCAGGACTTATATAGATGGTAATCATATTACAATTGATGGTGATGATATGCCATTTTGCAAAAGAGTATTATCAGACTGGTTCCTATAGCCAGTGTACTCAGAACAATTAGTTTTTTCATGAGGATATTATTTGGAATAGCAGATCCTCACGGATGTCCTGAGTGAATTTAGGTGCTTTTAGACTTCGAGGAGCATGTCAAGGTGATATGCACGTGCCGGAAGGAGGTGCAACAGTTTTTTTTTTTCAATTCTATATTCTTGGTTGTGTTTCACCTAGGTCTGGAAAATGGGAATGGAGTTGAGGGATTTTTGAATCAGGGATATTCAATTGCTAGTGAGAAAACTGATGAAGTAATGACCAATTTGTTATCAGATCAGACTAATTCAGTGATAAGGTTTGAGGTGCTGCTTCTAGAACTGATGAGATTGATCTAGTTCTAATCATGCCATTTTATTTTGTTGATGGACCGACAGTTGATTGGGTAGAATGCGACCTCAGCGGACATTGCCGGAAGAATGGTAGGGTGCTCCCTGCTTCATTCAGGGCAATGGATGAAACCTAAACCCTACGGAGCGCAACGAGTAGGGTTTGGGCCTGTAGCGGAGCTCTATTAGGCGTGTAGCTACAATCCTCATTAGAGTTTACTCAAAGGTCTAAAGGTTTGATTGGCCAAGTTCATTTGGTTTTATTATTAAGAAAAAAATGTGAAAGATTGGATGGGCGGTGGGACGGATGTTGTTGGCTCATTGGACAGAGAAGTGGGGCGGGAGGCACTTACTTGGCCATTCTTCCGGCAATGACCGGTGAGGTTGCTGCTGCTACATGCGTCCCCAGCTGATTGGTTAGTAACCGTTTGTGCTTATTGAAAAATCAATGTCAGAAAGAACAAAAGGCCCATCTATAAACGACACGGAGGGAATACGTAGCAAACATTAAGACTTCAACTGCAGGCCTGCTACCAAGCCAAAGCCAAGGTTAGTCCTGCCCGACGTGTAGATCGTAAGGCTGAGCAAACAATGCTATTTTCATTTGTTAGCAACGCATGTTGTTATATTTTTAGATTGATACAAGTTCGCTGTGTATAAAGAGACGGTTCACAAGATGAATTACTGCTCCCGTTACTGATGGAGTTTAGAAAAGAGAAGTTGTTCTGCTTTCTCACACCTGGGAAGGAGTACAATACATTAATTAGAGCTGGTCAAACGATATAAGTGGTCTACATGGGCTGAAGTTGTTTTCTCGATTGTGCAGCTAAAGCTTCGAAGGACCAAAATTTGAGGCAAGCACGATTTAAGGCAGTAACTCGATCGATTGATGACGAGTACTACTAAACTGGATGGCCTATTTTCATTCTTGCCCAAATAATTGGGTTGTACCATAGCGGACATTATTCTAAATAAATGAAACAATAATTGGTTGTTGTGACAAATCTGGATAGGTTCAAAGTTGAGTCTAACAGTGCAGTGCACGAAAGTTGAGTCTAAATGTCTACACAATGTTTGTAGAGCACCCGAGGGTTGCACGTACTCATCTATTCTCTAACGCTGGGTTTGGGATGTTGGCGGTTCTTCTCTATTGAAAGTATGGACGGAGGAGTCTTTGCGAGCTGCATTCGAAGTTTTTCCGCAATTTTGCACATCACCAATTCTGCACCACGTGCTAGTTCATTTTGCTTCTCGGATATCGATGTTCATATATAGAAAGATCTGTGCGTCATACATTTGAATTTAGGTTGCAAAACACAAAATTCAGTTTTGTAAGCACTGTAGGGCCAAACTGTCGATGTGATCTCAGATTTCTAAAGTGACAGAAGGACAAGAAGATCGAAGGACCCAGCAACTGATCATGATCGAGTACAGTATATATTGCCATCGATCACCCTCCTGGTGTACAGTTAATGCTTTGATCCAACGAGTACATGCACGCAATGCTGATTCAATTTTAGAGTCATATACAGGTAAAGAAGCTGCAAACGAATAGTGCATTTTCAAAGTTAAGCTTAGGTGCCTCTTGTCATAGATAGAGACCAAGCACATACAATATGTACCCTGAAACGCCGGACCCTATTAATAAGCGTGTGGTCAAACTTTTATGTCTGTCTTCGTTTCGGCCACCGTAATTGAACAAAACAATATTATAATTTTCAGGGATGAAGCCATTTGTATTCTGTTAAATCATAATTTTTTCAAAATTTTCAAATTAAGTCTTGAAATAATTATAAATTTCTGAAGATTCAGCATCAAGAAAGTTTTTTCACAGTATAAGTTTCCATGAAGAACATCACGTTTGCAACTGTGGTGAAAGATCATGTTTACATTAGGAAATTTGATGAGGTAACTTGGAACTGTGTTGGAACTGTGGTAATACATACCCAACTTGCAATTTCAATACTTTCACAATTTTAAGAGTTTTAAGAGTTTTTGAGAATTAGAAAGTGGACTAGAAATTAGACTTGGTAAGCTTATTTTGTTTGTTAAGGTCAAACTAAATTGAAATATCTTCAAGGCCAAAATGGGCAATTTCATTAAAGTAGTGGTATTATTGCACCATTTCGATGGTGTGACATTTTGACCATCTAGGACAGGTATAGAGTTCAAAACGGGCATTTTGAACGGGGTTCTGAAACATCTAGGACAAAGTATAGATTTCAGAACGGCCAATCTAAACTATAAAAGCGCCAAAGTTCCAGAATACCACCATTTTAATGAAATTGCCCATTAAACCAAAGCTCAAACATGAATTTTTTTAATAATGACGACATACACTATACGGTGATATGTTTTCAGTCATTATTTTAGAATTGAGTGATTGCAAGAAACACTTGTCTTATTTTTTGTCCCCTTGGCCTTGGACATGTAGTTTTTTGCTCATAACTTTTGCATTGTATGTCAATTTTACATGAAATTTGAAATAGAGGTACATGTGGTAGTTGTAAACATTGAATAATTTTTTCATTTTTCAAAGATATTTTTACTATTTCTAAACAACCCCCGATTGGATGTCTACCTTGGCTATTTTGAAGGTTTTTAGTACTATTTTTTTACCTAAAGATGCAAATTTGAAGTTCAAAATTGGGATACAAAGACTTCTACTGAAGTTACACAAGCCTATGGAGAGATTTTCTAAAAATAATATATTGTCCACTTTCCACATGTGCTTCAAGTGTACTACCTTTGTGCATGTGCAGAGAACACAATTTGTTTTTCCCAAAGATGAAAATGTTTGAAAAAGAACATCTTCAAATTAGAAAAAATGACTTTTGTTATTGAATTTTTTGAATTCTTTTACTATTCTCTAAAAATCAAACATCAATATGTCCATTTTCTTGATATTTTCCATTGTGCTTTATTTGTATACAACTTTTAGAGATAAATTTTTCTAGGCCTGAATTGTTGGAGACATACTATTTGTAATGCTTTACAAATTATTCATATTTTATTTCATTTAAAAAAAATATTCCAAAAGTCACAAAACCCATTAAAATAGGCCATTTTGACTTTTGAACCAAAATCGGTAGGTGTTTTTTGCAATGATCCAATTAGGGCCTCATGTAATTCCAAAAATAGTCAAAATGATTTGAATTTGGCATGACAATATGACATTGCCGTGAATAAAAAATTAGTAAAATATCGGATGAAAATCATTCAAATTGCATTGTGATATGAAATGTCTCTCATTCATATGACTATACTTAGCATCTTCGGGATTAATCCAAAATTATGTTTTTTTTAAATAACTTTCTACTATGCCTCTACTTCAAATTGTTCTTTTAAACCGACAGTCTAACTCGGATAGTAAACCGACAGTAAACTGATAGTAAACCGATAGTCTAACTTGATCATTATAAAATAACTCAAGAAATTTTCAAAACAATTTTTTTAAAATCCTAATTTAAAAAAAGTAAAAATTGGAAGGAGAATTTCAAAGTACTCAACTAAAAAAGGTTTCCATTCCAAGTCATCCCATTTTGCCAAACTCCATATGCCCATATTTCAAGATCTATGATATTTCAAAGGAATTTATTGCACTCTTGGAATCACAATATTTTAAAATGGAGGCACGTCAAGTCAAAATTCTAAAATTCAAATTCAAAAAGCCTTAGGATATCCTTGTAACCCCTAAATCCTAAATCCTAAATCCTAAAAAAACAAAATAAAAATAAAAATAAAATCTTTTATATTAAAAAATCTAAAAACTTGTAGAGCATTATAACCACACCATTAGAATCGCGACCTTCAAAAATGAGGGATAGCCCAAGTTAACCTCTAAAGGATCAAACGGCATTTTTTTGGCAACATAGCAATTTTGGGCAACTCACTAAGAACAAAATTTTCATTTTTTTGCTTTGAAATTTTTACGCAACATATGGTTGAGGAACAACTTTAATGCACAACAATTTTCATAACTTTTGACTACATGGTTAAAAGGTTATTGTATGATATGTAGTTTTTGTTGCTCACTGGGCAGCTTGGGCAACTTAAGAAAATCATGTTTTTAAGAAATAGAAATTTGAACTTGGTTTCCTAGATTTCTATATATGTAGAAAGCTCTGAATCACTCCATTTTGATTAACAAGATGAAAGTTATGAGGAGTTTTAAATTTGTAGGCAATTATGAAATCTCTACTCTTAAACAAAATTTGAAGCCATTTATTTAACTCAATTCTCAATATTTAAAAAAAAAATAACATCATTGAATGAAGATTGTTTATTGCAACATTACAACTATTGGGATTGACATTTCTTTTAATAAATATGAAACATTTTTTGTTGAAATTTTTATATGTATTTCCAATTTATTTCTTCAACATATTATAGAGAGTAACAAATTGTTTGATCTACACATTTTTGTGTAAAAAGTTTGAAAGATGAAATCTAACCATTTGGGAAGAGTTGAAAATACTTCTTTTGAAATCCAAGCGGTGTGATTTCACAATTGGTAAGGTATCTTATTCTGAAATTTTAGAAGGATGTACTTTAACAAATTAACTAGAGGATCCTCATTAGATGAGATTATGGGCCTTCAAAAAGCCGCAAGTTCCCAAATTGTTGGGAATGTGGGAATTGCACCACATCAGTAGTCTGACATGGTCAAGAGATTGCCATGTTAGATGATAATATTTAATTATTATTTTTAATTATTTTTTAATATTTAATATTTTGATAGCGTATCGTTGGTTTACAACAATAGGAACAAGCCTAAAATGGCCCTTCCCTTGCCTCAAATCTCATCTAAGGTAGGAGGTTCAAACTTTGTTGGGGCATTTTGAAGCAAAGTTATAAGGGTGAATGCAAGAAATACTTGTACTATTTGTTGCATTTTGTCACACCCTAGTTTTTGATTTTTTTTTGGTCCATAACTTTTGTGTTTTATCTCCAAATGACTCAAAATTTATAGGGAAGCTACTCATAACCATTATACACTTTGCCTAATTTTTTTGTAATTTTCAAAAAGAATTTACTATTTTTAAACAGCCCTGATAATTTCTCACAATGGGTGATTTAGGTTTTTTTTGCACTTTTTTTAACCCAAAAAAATGAATTTTGAGCTGAAATTTGGAGAGAATGGTCTCCTAGTAGACTTATATCTACTGTGCAAAGGATTTTTAAAAATACTTATTTTTATGTGGTGTACAAGTCCACAAAGAGAGCTCCTTTCTGCATTTTTTTTCAAAGGTATGAAATATTATTTTGGTGTGTTTTTTGGTCAAAACCCATCACCAAAAAGTTTTCTCAGATGGAAATTTTTAGATTTATAAAAAAACAAAAAAACTATTTTTTACAATTTAAAATGTCAAAGTGGTATTTCCTTCACTAGAATTTTGGACATAGAATTCACCCTAAAACCGGTGAAGAAAATACCACTTTTGACATTTTAATTTGTAAAAAATAGGATTTTTTTTATAAAAAAAAAATCTAAAAATTTTCCATTTGAGAAAACTTTTTGGTGATGGATTTTGACCAAAAAACGCACCAAAATAATATTTCATACCTTTGAAAAAAAATGCAGAAAGGAGTTCTCTTTGTGGACTTGTACACCACATAAAAATAAGTATTTTTAAAAATCCTTTGGACAGTAGATATAAGTCTACTAGAAGACCATTCTCTCTAAATTTCAGCTCAAAATTCATTTTTTTGGGTTAAAAAAAGTGCAAAAAAACCCTAAATCACCCATTGTGAGAAATTATCAGGGCTGTTTAAAAATAGTAAATTCTTTTTGAAAATTACAAAATAATTAGGCAAGGTGTATAATGGTTATGAGTAGCTTTCCTATAAATTTTGAGTCATTTGGAGCTAAAAGACAAAAGTTATGAACAAAAAAAAAATCAAAAACTAGGATGTGACAAAACGCTTTAAGTGTTTCTTGCATGCACCCATAAAAGTGTCATAAACAGAGTTGTGCAGAGTCAAAATGGATGAGCTGTTTTTTGGCTACACATTCCCTTGTAAGTGCATCATTATAGACTATTCATGAGCTGACAAGTGGTATTCTTATGAGCAGTTCTAACACAATATGCAGTTTATAATTCAGTTATTACAAATTAGAAGTATACTGAATATAGTGCACTACATTTGTGTGCTTTTATTTTTAGAACTATGAAGCACACAATGGAGATTGACATGGGCCTAATGAACACACCTTTTCGTAGCTTTTGGAACTCACTTGTTCTATTCCATGCTATACTATAATTCGTCTCAACTCCTGTCTATAAACACGAATAGCGACTATGAACCTTTGAGTTTGGAAAATTGTTATTAATGCACTCTCTGTTAAAGAACTTCAATTAAATTTGCCACTAACATCTTTTTCATTTCTCTTCCTGTCAAAAAAATTTCACAACGTTTTGCTGCACTCAGCTTTCCATAGACCCCTCTTTCCCCTTAAATGGCCTCCTAACTTAATGCATTGTGGTGTGCAGGGCCATGATTATAGTCTAGCATTTAAAAAAAATTTACCCTTTTCTTTTTCTTCTATAGGCTTGAAGCAACCCATTTTTATTGAGGCAATATGACTTTAAATTGCCTAAAGAAAACACTACTGTAGTTGTCAGATCCTGATGAAGGTGTAAAGAAATGGTTGAAGACCAAAGTCCCCATTCGAGCTACGTTCATGCTAACAATGCTCAGTTTCGACTTTAACCCCTAAATGCCCAAGGCCTATTTTGAGCCTCTTGGAATTTGCTCGAAATTGAACAAGAAGTCAACATTTTGATAAGTTGAATCAATTTTTTTGAATTGTAACCGTACAAATTCAAACCAGACATGTTAGAGATCACATAGGAAAAGAAAACACAACAATATCATTTAAGGATTGAAAGATTATAATGTTTGATCATTAGGGTGTTAAAACTATAAAAATCTTTGAGCTTTCCTTTTGCATGTCAAATCTAAAAAGTTCAAGACCAAAAAAATATGAGGTTGAAGGGCCTAACAAATATAACCCCAATCATTTTATGACTTCTCAAAATCTACTCTACAATTTTTTTAAATGGATTCCTAGTGTGATTTTTTTTTCCCAAGATCTAGTGTATTTGAGGCTCATTTCCAAGAGCCCTCAACACTACGAAAAGTCAAGATTGCAATGGGTACCTTTGCACAAAATCTTGAATAGAAAAATCATAATCATTCATTTTCAAAATTGGATTTTTGATGCTAAAACTAGACTTCAAAAAGAATCTTTCAAAAATATAAACTATTACAAATAGCAATTTGATAAGGATTTATTTAACTTCAAAGTTTCTTCGACATCACATTTGGGTGCCTTGGGCATTTAGGGGTTAAGTTCCTAAATCTGAATGTTAAGTCCTACACTTTGGAGGGTTAGCTTTTCATGCGGGGTCAATGTTACTGTGATATTGACAGAGCAGGGGTTTCATTTCACTCTAGGTAACCTGCCTTCCATGATTCACTCTCCCTTGTATGTGCTTTGTAGAGAATCAAAATTTGTCGACACATAGAACACAATCTGTGATCAAGAAGAGATACGGTAGCACGAACATAGACTGTGTATCTATCATTGATGATGATGGCATTACACAACTATTCAATGTTCTGAAAACTTAAAGTTACATATCGAGTTGAATGGGATAACTGGACATGCCCACATGCGCCAATAAATTTAAAAAAAAACAAAAAAACTTTTCTGTCCTGGCAGAGTAATATTGATACATCCAATGCCAATAATTCTCCAAGTATCGCCGATTTCAACACATTCTGATTCGTTCGACACAATAGTACATCCATATCAAGTCACTTAAGATGATGCACTAGTGACAAACTGCAAAGGCTGTGTAATACCAGAACGATCAACACCATTGTACATCCAGATATACCAGTTGAGCGAGAACGCAATGCTTACCCTGTTCACATCATAGACATGAAAGTTAGTGTCAAGTAAGGATTACTAGTAATTCCTAAGTGCTCAAGTTAAAATAGAAACTGCACAATGAAAGTTGACAACCAATTATGGAAACTATAAAAACATATTCCTAATTTTTAAAATGGAGAGTATAACTTTCTTTCTATTGGTACATTCTATTACCTTCCTTGAAGCTTCGTGAAAGATTTATTTCAAATCCTAAGATATGGAAGCGGACACTTTAGACCCGATGGGCACTTTGGGGCCAAAAAAACATACCAGCCAATGTAGGGTATCAGCAAGTAGGCAGCGACGGGTTTGACAGGGAGAAAGAGATATATTGTCACAGCGATTCCCAACCACAGCATCACAATCTCCACAAGGGCGTAATCCTGAAGATATGGTGGAAGATACATCAGCAAAAGGTTTTTGATAACTATCCATTTGGGATATCTAGCAAGTCTAAGAAAACATACTCTGATAAGACAACACGCTTGCTTTTGATCAAGGTAATATGACTTACAGGATGGTGCATGCCGAAGAATATCGGAGTCCACAAAAAATTAAGGCCTAGCTGCATGATCCAAACACGTAAATGAATAAGCGAAGGCCAGGATTAATGCTGTGTAAGAGTTCCATGCATGGAAATCATAACCTAAGTAAACAATGCGGAGGAGCATCTGCGCAAGGGCAATGACTCATATAATCTCGCAATTTTCTAGGTAAACTTCTTCAGAGAAGCATTAAAGCATACGATACCTGGATAATGTATGCCCCAAGAGGGTAGCCTTGCACGGCAAAACCTGCAAAGAATCAAGTACTATTGGTTTCAACTTCGATACTTCAGCTTCAGGGCACGTGCAGACAGACATCATAAGGCACGAAGAGAGGTTTAACAAGAGTCGCGAAGGTAACTGCAATTAGAATCCTCGCTTCTATTCAATTTCATCTCCAAAAAAGAGGAACTCACTAACCTCCTTCGTTCCATACTAGCCACGCTGCGACTCCCATCAAAGCGTAGAGAGCTGTCCACATTACAGGAAAGACCCAACCCTGCACGGAATCATTCTTGTCAGTACAACTGTCGTTCCAAAACCGTAGAGTTCACGAAGAATAAGAAAGTGGAGAAGACTCATGTTCCTTACCGGAGGCGTCCATGGGGCCTTATTCAATTCCCTGTACCAATCTGCAAGATAAAGGCACCGCTCAACATTCACGAAGGAAAATGCATTTCAACGCATTGAACTTCAATACTACAGGGCTTGTCTTCCTACCCATCCACGAGTCCTATGAAACTTCACCTCTTTTGGTGACTTGGCAGAAGACATAAGATTCACAAACCGATGAAAAAACATAAGTAGGCAAGAGTAGCAAGAGACGAACATGGACATCACACTAAAGAGCTCAAAGTGGATGCCATAAAATCCTAAAACCCTGAAAACCCCTGGAAAACCCTGAAATGAGCAATGTCGTTTCAAAACCTTTGAGAAAAAAGAGATATGCTTACATCCAACACTATTTCAGATTTGTTGTTGCATTGAACCAACACAAAAAAGGCTTGCCAGCACCTCTTTCACCACATTATTCATTAGATTCACTCCTACTTTTCACTAATGAAACAAGGTCAGTGCCCCCACTTTGAATGACTTGGAGGATTACTCAAATAGAACATTAATTGATATTGAACGTACCAGAGTCTCCGCTTTGACCGAAGGCAGTGCTAATGAACGCCACTGTGAGTGGCAAGCCCACGGATACGACCAGAGCGACAATGCTCCGCACGTTCGCCATCTGCACAAGCAAAACCCCAACAAAACTCAAAGAAACTCAGCGAAATCATTCCATATTCACTCGAAAGAGATTTGTTGCGGAGCAAATGGTCTCGCAGACAATGTAACGATGATAAGCTTTGCAGCTCTCCCCGGCCCTTCCTCAACGAATCAATCAAAACTTGACCCACATTAATTTTCCTACCACAGCCAATATTTCTGATTTATTGCTCCGCATCTCCTATCTCTTTCACAATTAAGACATTCAAAGAGAACACCGTACCAAGAAACTGCAGATAGAGAGGGACTAACCTCTGCACAAACTTCAAAAATGAGAAGAAAGGAGTGACGCCTGATTTGCGAAACCTAGAATGCAGTGCGCAGTCTAGACGAAAACAATCATGAATCTCAGAGTCTCAACAATCACAAGGAATCGCACTGTGGATCACTTTTGTGCGAGAGCCTTTCGGGATGTACTGTACCCCTGATCTCCGATTACGTGGACAGTAGAACCTCTCTAAGTTGAAAAACCTCTGTAAACTAATCATGTCAGACCGGTCCTGGACTGGGCCACAAAACAAAGGCTGTGACTAAAAAATGACCCTCTCTAAGAGCATCCGCAGTGCGGTCTCGCTAAACAATCTCTGTATTGGGAAACGCAGGGACATTCCGCGAGGCCTTCATAGTGCCGGGCTTTTTTAAGAACAAATGGACCCAATGCAAAGCCGGCAATCCAAACGTTAAATGGAGTTTTTGCATTATAAAAAGAAAGAAAAGAATCTTACATTAAAAAAAGACTTTTCATTGAATAAAGGGAAGGTTGAATTGATTGACACGTTTAACAATGCCGAAAAGGTTGACAATCATAATTATTTTTAGAGGGAGCCAACTTGCGGGCCCTTCAAATTTTGGAAATTTGCCGGAGTGGGGAGGTTGCATACCGAGACCGTGAAAGTGCCGAGACCCATAGAGGTTGCATTGGAGCATGATTTCTAATACAAATGGCTTTTTGCCCGGGAAAGTGCCGATAGAGGCATTGTTGACGGGCGCATTGCAGATGCTCTAAGTCAATAAACCTCTATAAACCAATCTGTCAGACCGGTCCGGGACAGATCAACTTAGAGAGGTTCTATTGTACTTTTCTTGTGAGCTTTTAGGGCTCTAGCAAGTCGGTCACCATTTCATACATTTGTGGTGTTGTATCAGTGCCTATCACTCAATTTGCTGCCATTTTGCAACTAGATATGTATGAAAAAATTTATATTTATTTTTTAGAGATGAAATTACATGTCCTCTTTACTTCACAAAAAATTTAGATTTTTTTTTGAGGAAAATTGATTTTTTTGAGAATTTTTGAAGAAAAAGTGAAGAAAAATCACATCAAATAGAAAATTATTTCAAAAAAACTGAAAATTTCACCATGTGTTTATATTACAATGACAAACATTAGTCATGGTGTAAACACAATTTCCGTGTCATTCTATAATTAGAAACCAATAGACATTGAAAACACACCCAAAGTTCAAATTGCAATAAAATATTCAATATTAGAATTTTTTTTAAAATTCAAATTGGAAAAGAAACTAGAGTAGATGACCTTCATATTGTTAGTTGGCATCAAACTCAAAAAATATCATTTTTGTGGAGAAATTTCAGATTCAGAGCAAAGAACAACAACTTCCCAAAATACACTAAAATAGCATAATTTTTTATTCGTTTTTTTTTAATAACTTCTCATTTATGTGAAGATAGACACTTGCATGACTACAAATTCAACTACACATTCTTCATAATCCACCATGGAAGTTCAACAAAAAAGAAACGGATGAAAAAATGTTTCCAAGCAATGTACAGCTGACCGCATAGTCATCCAAAAGCCACAAAATGGCTGTGCCGGCGTTACAGGGTTAAAATTCCTGGCGGATCTTGGTGGAGCTCTATACTATTGGTGAACTGGATGAGTCTTTGTCTTTAACTCCAAAAAGCTCATTACAAAATTAAAAGAACTTGTCAAGAGTTTTTCAAGAGAAATTGTCTAAAATTGCCATTTTTTAGTGCATTGTTCAAAATTGAAAGTAAAAACTTTCTTTTCGAATCTTGACCATACAACTGTCTAATAGACTACTATAAAAATGTGTTGGAAATTTTTTAGCCCATTTGACTACATGGACTGAAAGATTATAGCATTTGAAGTGAAAATTTTATTTTTATTTTTTATTTTTTTCATTCTTGCTAAACCGGGGCAGCAGACTTCTAGCCCTCTTGGAGTAAACTTTTTGCATTTGATGAATCTGCATCTCACCACCATTGAATCTCACATCTTATTAGTTACACTCATACAAAAATTCAAAAGCAAATATGGAGCTTAACTTATTCTGAATCAACTAGCAATGCAAGGAGGATAAGTGAATTGGCAATATAGTAGTTATTTTTATTTATGACTTAATTTTATGCCATATTTAATTAGTTACATACATGCCAAATTTCAAAATTCAATGAGGGTCACAACAAAAGATGTGTAAAAGATGCTTGGATTGTCCAAATAGCATGAATTGCCCAAACTACCTGTATTTTTTCAAGGAGCATAACTTTTGATACAAGCATCCAATTGGTTTTTTTAAAATTCCAATGAAAAGGATTAACGTTCCGACCTTATGCCAAAAATATGAGAACATCTATTAACCCTTTACCGCTCCAATTTCCAATTTCTAAACAATGAATAGATTAAAACTTATAATTCTATCTCATTACTACTTGGATGAAAGTTATCCTAATTTGTGAAGATTACTTATCAAGTTGTTGTCCAGCCTAATGGTTGGATTTGGTGTTTCTAGAATATGTCAAGTAGTTGACCAAGAGAAAATTACATTGACTCCAATTCAAAACTAGATTTGCAAAAATGAAGTCACAAATTTAAAAAACACAAAAACTTCAAAAAATCACCATGTCTAAGAGAACCTCATTTCAAATCCATTCCAACAAAATTTACTCAAAAAATGGTAATATTTTGCTTCTAATCGAATTTAGAAGGAATTTTGAAATTTCCCTTTCAAAATTGATTAAAAAATATTGGTGACAACATTGGTGAATCTAAACGTACAAATGGAATCTAAAGCTCAAAATCTACAACTTTTATTTGTATATCAATTCCAAAATATTCTTCCAAATAGTACTTTGAGACAATTTTTCTCAAATCATCAATTTTGGAGAACACTTTGTACATTTAGGGGTTAAAAAAATGACTGCACATAACCAGTTTTTTTTTTTTCATTCTGACAGTGCACCATGCAAGAAATGGAGGATGTTCCCTCCAGATATAGACCACTGTGTCTGTGCCACGACATTGGAGTCTGGCCTCATGAGGCCTAAAAAAAAAACCCTGCACATAACCCTACCCAAGTTTTCAAGTGCCTTCAGGGGTTAAGAATCAAATGCTGGAATCAAATGCTCAAATCAAATGTTGGAATCAAACGTAGGAATTGTAGTAGAAGTTTTACTCCGAGAGACCAGCAACGTCTGCAGAGAGGCTCCAGAGCTTGGATGCCAGGTCCTCATCATAAGCTTGTGGATTTGCGGGCACTTGTACAACTTCGCTGAAGAACAACCCCCTTGAAAGGTACCGAACTGGCCAATCCAAGGAAGCAGCCGTTAGCCCAAATATGGGCGTCGGAGTGGGCTTCGTCACCTGGATCAAGCCCACCAAGTATACACGAATCATCAATGCCTGGACCTTTTAAATCTTGAGGAAATAACTCGACGCATTTCTGTGAGTCATTTGAGATATCCAGTTACTTTGAGATACCCTACAGGAATACAGAATTCTTGAAATACATTATAATAGTAGGGTACATTCTTAAAATAATTTACAGTTGAGAGCATATTTTATAAGAACGTATGGACACCTTATATGATTATTAATGGTGTTGTAAACATGATAATGTTATTAGAGAAAGAATCACCCTATTTTTGTTCACGAGTCATGTAGTGGAAATCTGGAAGTGACTTAATCATGGAGTTACAGATCCATATTCCTATATCAGATGCGTTGAATTGTCAATCTTGCAGAAAGCCATATCTGTGCCGTACAAGTGCTACGAATCCGGGAATTTACACCAGGTCTCAAGTTTCGGGCCCAAAATCAAACAACTTGGAGCTGCCAAACCAAGGAAGAACTCCACATATAATTTCTATCAACTGGCAGCTGTTATAAAGAGATCAACGAGTGAGATGGTATGTAGATAGCGTACCCCCCACCACGCAAACCCTCCCCTGGCAAAGAGTCGAAGTGGAGTTTTTTCATGGTCAGTTTTCAAAGGAGTGGTGGCGGCATGGTATACCGGCATTGCTCCGTCCCATGTCGGAGCAAAAGCCACCTGCCAATATTACGAATCACAATGAAGATCTGGCACCGTTAATAGCCATTCAACACCATTCAAATAGCCATTCAATGAGTTTTCTGTTTTCTATTTACGCAAGCACCTAATCTGGAATCCACTTGTTGTCTCGTAACAACAAGCAAGGAGCACCACTTAGCAAACTGGAATCACAGTGCTTACTAAATGCCCGCATTGCCCACTTAATTGTTCCAATTAGCAAATTGGCGCTAATTCCCACTAAGTTGCAATGAATATAAGCTCATTTTCCGCCAGTTAAATAACCAATTTTGGACAAGTAAACTAAACGTAACTAAACCGATGTGTTGACGTGCTAAATCAACCCACACAAACCAAGTAGCAGTAGTTAGCTAACTCAAAAGCCTAACTCAGCATCAGCTACCTTGAAAAATTCAGGCACACAAAAGGTTAGTTAACTTCCAAGTAGAGAATGGTCCTTCACACCCCAGTCAAATAATTGGCGCTAATTGGTTGGTGCTGGCAGGACCTAAAATATTGTGTTGCTATGACGTAACACTGCCAATTAGAGGACCATGAAAAATCAAATGTGGTTTGTGTGATTGGCCAAGCCAGATCAGGTAATAGTGTCGTACCTTCAAAGCCCATGAAATAGGAGGCTTGCCGAATACACCATTCCTCCATATTTCACTGAAGACGGCCCCTATTTCAAACACAATCTCCAGGATTATTCTCTCACCAAAAGAATATATTGGGTACAATGTTCTCAACCTTGCATATGCACCACCTGACACCCATTCAATCATTTGTGAAATGCTCTAACATCAACTACCAAAATCCTGACTTGTTTAGATCTAGTGGTTTATGGAGTTTATGAATTTTGGACATCAAAGTTTTTTTGGTTCCAGGATAAGAAAGTCTAGTTCGTAAACATCAATGCAAAAGAAGCAAACACACCTCACTGGCATCACGAATATCACTGAATTAAGAAAAGAGGTTAAAAGTTTACCTGGATCCACTGCGCATGCTTGAATCCCTTTCCCTGCAAAAATGCGAATAAAAATATCAATAAACCGGCGGCAATAGATGAGGCATTGGGCACACTAGACATGTACAAGCTGATCAAGCTACATCCAGGCAAGTATATTCAGAGATTAAGTGAGTAGAACAATATGCGAAACACCTTCATTTACCTTGCCATCGCCGTTGCAATTCAAAGGTAAACAGAATATTTGCAAGCTTGGACAGCGAGTACTCGCCAGCTTCGAAATCTCTGAGGAATTTCTCCTGAGTATCCACGCTGCGAACAGTAAGTGCTTTTGCTCTCGACCTCCAATGCCTTCCTGACTCTAAGAAAAGTATATTAAAAAATCACACAACTTTGGCATTTAGGAAGCACCTAAGAAACTCTCGACTAAGCAGAAAAGACAAATATTGTACCGGATCTGGGATTTTCACTCCTCGACTCATTACGGAGGTCACGTTGAGCACCTTTTCAATCACCAATCTTAATGTCAGACTCCTACATCAAAGAAACTAAACTCACAAGGAAAATGATGTCATTCTTGCACCTCAGTCAAATCCAACTGGAGTGAGTTAATTCGTTATCTTATAGCAGTGAACAACAGTGTAACGCACTAAAAAAAGAAACCAAGGTATTTTTCAAGGAAGTTGAGATGTACCCTTGAAGGTGCACCTGCCACCAAGCTGTCTTCCAGTAGACGAGTCAAAAGATAATGACCCAAGTGATTAACCTGCGGCACTAGCCAAAACCACAACTTAAGTCCATATTGATCCCTCATTTTGATGAAAGATGAACCCTAAAATTTGTAAGATAGCATCTCGTAGGTTAGATACATTCTAATAGAGAAACCGGGTTGACAATCAATGACAAATTAAAAGTAGGATTCCTCATCATTAGTCACTGCCTTCCCAAAGTTGCATAGAGACACTTGTTGCGTAGAATCCACTCAATAGTACCAGCATTAGACAATCCATGATGAACGTACTAAGTCTCTGAACATGAAGATTAAAAGTATGGTTATATTAATATGCTCTTCCTTGAAGGACACAATCACCACTGGCTAAACCTGGAATGCTTTGAAAGCTTCAGCCAGAAATAGATCAAGAAAATTTGCCAAGGGAACACCAAAATTGTCAAAAGGAAACTCTAACAGAGTGCATTCTCACCTTCCCAATCAAAGCATTGATGAATTAAACCACGACAGCATAAGCATAATATGCTGAGAATGATACCTGAGCAGATCCGCCGACACCTTCAGCTGTGTACCAGGGAGTTTCAGAATTAACGCCAGCATTGTTAATCTACAGTTCAGAGGAGCAAATCAATCACTAATAACATTGGCCCACAAAATGCAGAGAAGCAGCAGTATCCAAGCGGATGCGGAACCTTGACATATACACTCCAATCAAACCCAATCGCAGGGTTCAAGGAGCTTACCAGGAGCTTCAGAGGTAGGCTTCGAGACTTGAAGTCAGTTGCACACTTTCGCACAGATTCTAAGGTCCCCAAATTCAGTAACAAGACTTCCACATCGGCTCCTGGACAAGCCTGCAAAAATTCAACGAATGCCAAAGCCTGTTTAACCAACACAAAAAAGCGGGGTATACATCGAGTGTCTATATTCTTGAACACCATCAATTAAGGTGGCCATAAGACCAAAGGCCTCAACCACTGCACTAAAATCTCCATCAGTGTCAAATGGTATACGCTGTTCTGAACATAACTTTAAAAGTGATACAATTTGTAAATATCTTTATAAACAATGTCATCCAAATCCAGTTTTTTATTATTGGTAGTTTTTGCAATTGTAGAAAAAACTATTACAATACTTGACCAAAATATTGACATTTATGATACTTGACATTTAGTGTCAATGACAGTAAATACCGTTATTAGTTTAGTAGGTACTCCATAAGCTTAGTAAAATCTCAACATATTCAATGGTACGCAGAAAGACACCTAAGTAGTATGCTTGGTAGCTCGCTAATCACAAATGTACTAAGTTATGTTCGCAATTGATGTTATGAGTGAATTTATCAAACTTAGTAAATTCCAGGTGTAACTGAATTCGTTCCCACTCTCGCCAACACCAACCGTAAACATAGTGAGAAACTTGTCACATTCTCTTATAATATATAAAAAACAAAACATGATGGCAATGAGGGAACACAACGTCGTACTAACCTCACGAATGTAAGATGCAGCTTCATGGCCTCGGTCAGCGCTACGACACGCCATGAACACTTTCATGCCATCTTTGGCAAGCAAAAGAGCGGTCTCTCTGTAGCAAAAATCACAGCACCAAACCCAAAACACGGGTTTCAGGGAATCTCATCTCTCTCGTTCCCTCGGCAACCATATCACGGCATTCAAGACGATTGTGAGATTTTTGCAATGAAGTGGAAGCACAATTGTGTTACCTTCCGATTCCGGTGTTGGATCCCGTGACAATGGCCACCTGCTTCGGATCTTTGGAGTCCATCTCCACCAAACTCGAGCTCGAAATTTTTTAACAAAATTCGTGGTGCAACCCAAAACCCTATAAATTCACGGGTACTGTACCACAGGTCTCACCGCACATGGAAGGTTGGAGCCGCGCGGAGCTGCTCCCCGCCAACTAGAGCATCCCTGCCAATAACAAGAGCATTCCCACTAATAACAAGAGCATCCTTGACAAAAGGTAGAACCACCCATACCGGATTTCAGGACAGATGAGGAGCAGTGTGAGGTAGTGGGAAATTTTTCTGATGTAGAGAGATTAGGGAACAAAATCATGGCCTTTTGTTGTTATCACCACCATGTGCACGAGCCTTAGATATTCTCTAGAGTATTTGCCTTGTGTTGTTCTCAAGGTAGTTTTTCACCATGTTGAAAAAGTTATTTTGTCTTCTCAAGCCATTTCGGTTCTTGGACTCAAAATCTCTACATTTGGATTTCTATGAAGGTGCTATGGGTTGTTGCTCCCCTCAACACTATGTCCTTGGTGGAGTTGGGATTCTACCTAGTAGTTTGTCAGAGCAAATTTTTTACTCAAACAAGTACAAAACAAGAAGGTAGGCAAAAAAAGGATTGTGCAGCCTATAACTTTTGTATTTAGGATTTCAATAATTACTTCTAAGTAATTTAGAGTTTTGTTAAGCATGGAAAAAGAGGGCTATCTTAAATTGTTTTTTGCAAGTAGTGCACCAACTATACTTGGCACATAGACTTCTCAAGCTTCCATTCCTCTATCTTTTGTTCCAACAACTTCACTTCCACCTTCATGTCCATAGGAACCATTCCATGAGTGACTTTGAAACAATGTTATTGTGAGATACTTTATTACTATAGTGCAAAGAGTATGTGGGGTCTGACCACACTGTTACGATTTGCCAACATCAATGGGAGAGGATCTACAAACTTTTCATTGTACTGTACAATTTCCTAAAAATCAAGAAGAAAGGTAAAGTCATTGTCTGACAAATGGAAGAACTTGTGGAGCATGTATTCAAAGATTAAGAAGTTGCAGAATTAGATGTGTGTTAGAGTATAAGATGATGGTTGCAAATTTATTTGGTATGATCAAATTGACAAAATCTTTTGTCTCATAGCTAAGGCAAATGGTGTACTAGGAGGGATGGATCAAGGTTTACCAGTCCAACCACAAGCGCACCCGTAGATGTTTGTAGGAAGTACAACAGAAATGGTGAGCTATCATGGATGTATTCACTATAGCATACCAATCTTGTATCATCTATCAACATCGACCACAAGAGCACTAGAAACAACCCACTTACTCACGCACTTACTCACGTAACAAATCTAGTCGGTTGTCGAGGTGATTGCATTAAAGAAAATCTGGACTTTCTAAAGGGTTGAGACATGTCATTCAAAAGTATAAATATAGAAATAAATAAAATATATTTTTAAAAATATTATATATATAATAAAAAAGATTTAAAAATCGCAATCTAACATGGCATCTAAAGCATTCATATGGTACATGATTTTAAAATTAAAAAAATCATTTTTTTCATTTTTTTCATTGCTCATTCTTTTTATATTTTCACATTTGGCTAGAGGAGAAATGAAACTTTAAAGAGTCCAAATTTCCCCTAATGTAAGAACAACAAGTTCTATTTTGTGTTGTTACATTTGAGTTGTCATCCACTATAACTTTTGAAGGATGAACCAAATGGACAACTTGATTGTAATCATAATTCATTTATTTTTAAATTAAAAAACTAAATTTATATTTAAAAATCAATTTTTCTAATTCATCATATTTTGAAGTTTAGGGTTTTTTTGGATATTCAAAATCAATGATTTAGAAATGAAATTTTTGTGATCTATTTTCACACAAAGTAGGCATATGCCTTCTAAAGGGCTTGTAAAAATACATTATATTATATCCTCCACGTTCATGCAAATAGGGTTCTTTTGCGCTTTTTTTTAACATTGAAGATGATTTCTACTCTATTTGTTTGGTGAAATCTAATTACAATAAAGTCTTCAAAAATTGCCAATTTTAAGAAGGGTTTTCATGATTTTCTATTTATTATTAATTCATGCTTCTTTCTATCTATTTTAATTTCTATAAGAAACTGTCTTTTTTCCCACATAATACTGTTTTAGTATTCATAAGTAGTGCATAGTACTTGCAACAATACTTTTAGCCATTGATTTTTCTTCTCAACATTGGCTAAGATTATTTTACTACAAAGTATTTATAGTAATTATGATATTGGCCAATAAAATCTATGTTTTTGTCTAGACACTACAAAAACGTGCGGTCTTTTTTTCAACCATCCATCATAGCACCGGTATTTTGACACAACCAACTAAGAGGGATAGAATTGATAGGAATTTGATGGATACATTAGATAGGCTTACTGATTCTAGTGCTAAAATTAAAAGGTTGACAATTGAATTAATGCATAAAGATAATTTGATCTACATCTCGAACTTGAAGGAGGATGATTTTCAACAAATATCGTAAGAAAGTCATGAATTCATACCTACGTACCATTATCGTATGGATTCCGTACGTTAAAGACACCCACGACTTTCATGCATTTAATGTACTAAATTGATATGAACGGATGTCGTGTCACTTCTGTATCATTGAACCATGCATTATAATTGTGCAGATTTGACACTTTCTTATACCAATGTATCCGTGTATTTTCTTCATAGAATCAGCATTGTTTTGAACGAATAAAAAAAATGAAAAAAAATATATTATTTTTTATTTGCCCGCCACCTAGGCAGCCCACCAGGCGGGCAGGCACCGCCATGGAATTTTGAACCTTGGACCTCGTGGTTGAGGTCCAAAGTTCTTAACCATTGCACCATGTGAACTTCTATGTGATAATATGGCATGTAGAATTTTATATATGTAGTTTTTGCAATTATTTTTCATGTGCTTTTTACAGTCAGCAGACTTTGGAGGACATTTGGACATAGTAGAACAACTATTTTCAGAAAACTTTAAACTAAGAAAAGTTGTAAAATCAAGTTAACTTTCATTTCCAAAAATTCCGTTTGAGATTTGGAGCCTCCAATCAAAAGTTATGGACAAAATTCAAAGTGGATGTTTGAAAATGTAAAAAAAAATGTCCCTTCCAACCCTTGTCTGAACTTTGCCCATAACTTTTGATTGGAGGCACAAAGTTTCAAACGGATTTTTGGAGTTGAAAATTAACTTGACTTTACAACTTTTCATAGTTTAAAGTTTTCTGGAAATAGTTGTTCTACTATGTCCAAATGACCTCCAAAGTTTGTTGACTGTAAAAAATACCGAATTGTGAATAATTAAGTTAAATAAAAAAATCATTAGTATTGCCAAAAATTTCACAAAAATTTCATAATAAGATTTTAGGACCAAGTACTATCATGACAAAATTACATGGATTCCGTGCCAAGCATTTAATTAGTGTTTATATTGTACGGATTCCGTACAAGTTGATTCAATACGTAATCCATGGTGGATTCGTCAAGCATTATTTAGACACAGAATCCGCACAGAATTGGTTACACAAGTTTTTTGTGCACCATTAACACGATGGTAATATACACAAAAGAGACACAATAAAACATAGAGTCATAATGGATGTCGTTTACATGCGAATGGGACACTTCAAAGCCCATGCAATTCATATGTTTATGTGAACCAACGGAATCCGTACGACAAAAATTGGCATTCAGTCATATAAGAGGTTCGAGATGTAATTCCAAGAGAATAGAAATTAGAACGTGAATTGTTCTGATTGCAGCAGGCTAGTGGCAAGCACATGGCAACTATATTTGCGGAAGTTGTAAAAAAATACACAGTAGCTTTGTTGTTATTACCATTTTCATTTCATTATAGTTTAATTTTTTTTTATGAATATAAGTTTATTTTGTTTCATGTATATTACATTGTAAACTCATTTCTATTGCATTTCAATATTGGTTAATTTGATGTAAGTTGGTTTAGAGTTTAGGTTCATTTTCAAGTTACAAATTCATTGGAAGTGATTACATTTGTACTTTTATTTCACCTTCATCACAAAGTTGGAACCCTACGAAATGTCAATGATTATCGTATGGTTACTATTGTTTCATGGATGCGCACGTTAATTTACAATTTTATCGCACTGTTACGCTGCCCACGATTTTTGCACAAGTATGAAAATCCTACAAAAATCCTGCAACCTACCATGTGGCAACCACCACAAATAGTGATGCCACCAAGGTTTGAACCGTGAACCTCCAAGTTGAGGCCCAAAGTTCTTAATAATCCAATGCACCACCAACTCACACATATGTCCAAAGTAGGAGTTGGAAGTTATTTACCAAGTTTTTGCAATTTTTTTCCAAGTGCTTAGTAAAATCAGCAGACTTCAAACCTCATTTAGGCATAGTAAATCAATTGTTTTCAAAAAACTTTGAACTAAGAAAAGTTGTAAAATGAAATTAACTTTCACTTCCAAAAATCCGTTTGTGATTCAGAGATGTATGCCATCAATTGCACCAGATATGTTTGGTAATCCCATGATGACCCAAAAAATTTCTACGAAGCTTTGCAACAAATTGCCATAAGGTGTGTTGATAAACTAAAAAAATACATTTGCGTGGGAGAGAGAGCTCTATTTCGCGAAAACACTGGACTTCCCAATCCTACTCCGCCACTTGTCTAGGTAAATTGCGGATGACGGGACATTCCAAGACGGCGTTCACTATTTCTCACTCTTCGTTTAATGAGCCTGGCTCCTGCTGTCTTGGTCGGCTCTGCCGCCTGTCAGTCAGGTGCACGTCTGGCAGCCCGTTTTTACCCGGCAATAAATCCCCGCGTGGTAACTACGCAATGTTTCGATGGCAGTGTTTTGATTTCTGCAGGATGGGCCATCAGCCTTCATGCATGGTGCATGCATGCATGGACCCCCATAGCCCATTCCCCATGGCACATGGCCTCGTATAATGCGCCGTTAAATGCGTTTTGGCCTTGAAATCTGTACTTGTTTATTGCCTTTACGGCGTACAGTTTTCAGCCGTTAGCGTTTCGGTGGTTTGAGGGTTTGGGCAGCGGCTAGGGTTTAGGCACTGCTAGGGTTACAATTCTGCGCCCAATTCTGCCTTTCTTGCAGAGCTTGTTTTTGCTTTGTTTTTGCTTTGTTTTCACTTTGTTTTCGCTTTCTCAATGTTACAATGGTTTAGGATTTACTTGGAGCTGCGAGTTTAGGGCAATTGTGTGTGTGTGTATGCAGGTTTAGGAGAAGATGCATTAGGGGAATGCTGTAGGTTGCAATCATTGTTTGAGGGTGGAGCTTCTAGGGTATGAGAGTTGTATATTGTGCTGTACATTTTAGTCGAATATTTTTTGGAATGGCTGTAGTTTCATGGTATTTTACACTTAGGACTGGCGTGTTACAATTTTTCGCGATTGCACATGTTACATAGTACTGGAAATATATGTTTTATCTTTACAAGTAGGACGCTCAATTGCCATGGCCGATTCAAAGTTTGTCGGTATAGCTTCTGTTCCATCTGCGTTTGTTGACCCAAATTCAGAGCTCAAACCAGCGGTCAGTATTTCCTTTGCTGAGTATTATAGGAACGAATTCCAAGTGTGGCTTCATGAAATAGAAGCGAAGGTGCAACATCCGCCCGAAGGTCTAATCGGGAGAGCGGACTTGCTGAGGGAGTTGCGGGAGACGCACCTAGTCCGACGACTCCATGGAGACCGGAGGAGGGACCTTATAATTGCGCAGCAGTGTTACATTCCGACTGCAAGGATTGAAGACTTTGTACGAGGGATGGAAAATTTGAATGGAATCAATTGCAAGTATGTGAAGATCTGTACTAAGCAAGGAAAGGAAGCTAGCACTTTTAGAGCTACAGCAACTACATCGAAAGAGGACATCCGGTAAACATATTTTGCCCACTGAATACTAGTAAATCTATACTGTCTCGCGCTTCTTGCACATACAACCTTTTTGCTAACTCTTCTGTTCTTATCTATTATCTTCTCCAGCTACCACTGCCAGTATGGTCCGCAAGCCTCGGGGGGGGCACCTAGTATTTTACTACAAACCACGTGCGAACAAGTGGTTTCTAATAAACTATAATTTCAACTTAAAATTTTGAGGGTTGCTTAATAATGACTATAGGTTTCTATTGCCAAAATTTCAAATTAAAATAATAGTTGAAATGATTTGTACAAGAGGTTGAAAATGGCCTAAAACGGCATGTTTTTCAACTCAAATATTTATAGAGATCACATTTAGATGACCATTGCATCAATACTCAACTCAAAATGAACTTTCAATAGAGAGCTATTTTTAGGAATTTTTTGTTCATTTTTTAGACAATTTTTTAGGATATAATATAGGGGTGTGAAAGTTATTTTTCAGTTGTACAGTGTATCTAATTACTTCAAAAATTTGTAACTAATTATCATTAACAAATAAAAATATCAATAATTCAAAACATAAACTTTTGAAGTAGGAAAATCTAGTCATATTTTTTTTATTTCATTTTATTTAAATTTTAGGATATAATATAGGGGGTCCAAAGTTTTGTTTGCACGTGTTTTCTAATGGACACTCTAAGTGACTCCCCCGAGCCGCAAGCCCACACTGGGAAGGTAAAGATGCTTAGTTCATGCTTGCTGCTGAAACAGCGACCGAAGCTGTTGGTTCCGTCAACTACAAAGACACGCTGTTTACAGAAGAAGGTAGATGCGATTGTTGACTCCAGCGTGCAGCCGGAGACAGTGATGAAAAGAAGAGGTAGGAAGCCAAAGTCTACCCTGCCTGACAATGTAGTAGTGCAGCCCACGAAACCGAAGCGCACACGAAAGACAAAGGTGGCTTCTGATCCCAGTCAAATTGACAAAAGCATTGGTGCTGTAACGCTGTTGAAGATGGAGTTATCCAGCTTGACAAACCAAAGCGCACACGCAAGACCAAAAAACTATCAGATCCGAGTCCTAGTGACAAAAGCTCCCTTGCTGTTGAAGACGGAGTTCTACAGGTAGACCAACAAAAAACTGAACGTGACATTGCAGATTCGAATCACAGTCGCTCGGTGATAGACTTAAATTTTGTGCCAGATAACTTGGAGGCAGCAGCCCCAACCAGTCTTCCTCCAAGCACCGCCACTGGTCTAGTACAAGGCGTCTCCAAATCCCGCATGCTTACTAAAAAGAAAAAGGCAGTTCCATGCAAGAGATCTCAACCCAAAAAAACTCCAGTCAAAACACTACCAAGAAGCATTCTGGATTTTGATCTCAATGTGGTACCTCCTAATTGTGATAAGGACGACTCTGAGGCCATGAAAAAAGCCAAACAGCCCACTGGTGTGCAACTTCTACCTTCCCAAAATGTGCTTATTTTTAGGCTTGTAGACATCATTGCATAATTGGGAACTCATGTCATCGTGTGAAACACTTCTTACAGTGGACCGAGGTACCGACCGCCAAAACATTGATGCAGCAAATAACGTCACTGAAGTCATGGACGTTGACAAATTGCAAATCATAGAGGGGCAACAGGAGGCACAGCCGATAGAGAAGGTGTTGCAATTGCGCGCTCCGCTACCAATAGCCGCAACACTGCTTCTGTGACAAATATTTCAAAGAAGTCGAGGGACTCCTTGAAGCAATGGGGGGGGTCCTTGAAGCGCGGCTGCCTTGCATCTTTCAGTTTGAAGACTCTGTACCTCCTGCCTCACGTGGCTGAAGTCTGCATTTTTGAAGCAGACCACATCAACCAAAATCGAGTGCAATGTCATGGACTGTAGGACAGTGGAGATCGGAGTTTTCTTGGCAATTGTCCGCAGAAATCAAGGAGTTTGTCTTGACACTGCTTAGGAATGGTCACAATGTTCCACAGATTATGTCCAAGCACATAGCAGTCGTGAAGGATGCACTGAAGGATGGGAAGGAAGTCACACGAGACATGTTTTTGCACGAACGAGACGTTAGGAACTTGGCAACAAAAGTGGCACGCGAGACATACATGCTCAACGCTCAGGATGCCAAGAGTGTCCAGTTGTGGGTGCAGGAAAATCCGGACAGCGTTTTCTTTTACCAGGAAAATGGCATACCAATCCAAAGAGCACTTACAGGGACTAACATTCCTTTTACTATCGGCATTCAGACACCATGGCAGCGTGAGATGATGGTGCAATTTGGACACAAGGGAGCGGTTTCCATTGATGCAACATTTGGCACAAATGAGAAAAAGGTGGCTGCTCCAATGCTTTGTTCTACTGTTTGCACTGGTAGATCTGATATGGACGATGCTCTTGTCTAACTATTGCTGCAGTATTTTACAAGTCCTTACCTTTTTATACCATTTCCTCTGTGCAGTTCCCTCTGTATACGCTCATGGTGTTCAACGAATGGCACAACGGCATCCCTGTGGCCTACATTTTGACATCCCATTCTACTCAAGAAGACCTCACTCCGTGGATGGGCCGTTAGACAACAAACTGAAAAGAGAAAAGCCAGATTGAAAACCGAATGCTTTCATTGTTGACTGTGCACAAGGGGAGATCAACAGCCTACGGCACCTCTTCTGAACTTGTATTTAGGAGAGACTTGCTTGTAATAGTGCTTTGCATAAGAGTATGCATTTGTGGGACACTCGTTTTGTTTGAGGGCGGTTTAGTGTTTTGATAATCCAAAGTCAGCTGTGCATGAAAAGAGGGAACTGCTACTGTACGTCACGGATTTATTCTAGTCGACAATACTGACTCAGAGATGACGGACTGCTGTAGGATTGTGTGGCCCCTCATTGCCATATTTTTGTATTTGTAGCATGTCCACAAGGCCTGGCAAAAGCAGGCCTGTATTAAAGTTCAAGACACTATTTTGCGAGCTGACATCATGAAGGGGCTTGCGGCCATCATGTACGATTGCACGGGGCCAGTCGGGCATAACGCAACTGCCTGGGCCATTCAAAAGCTCCAACAGCTTGAGAATTTGTACCCTGCTGCCACTGAATTTTGGGATTATGTTCGGCAACAATGGTTGCCAAAGGTGCACATGTGGGTAGTTGGATATAGTAATCTGCCATATGCTGGCCAAGATACAAACGCTGCACTTGAAAGTTATCACAGCTACATGAAATCAATTCTGAAGGCAGAAAGGAGTAGACTTACGGGTCGTCGTGTTGATTGGTGCATCCATGTCCTCATTGGAGACGTCCTCACGCACTACTAGTACCAGAGAGTGCGAAAAAGGTTTGGATTTGTTGACAATCAAAAAGAACAAGGCATTGTCGTCTCAACACTCATCCGAGCGAGGGACATTCCTGACTGCGACGTAACACTGCCACAGTTTGAAGGTGGGCCAGCCTATGTGATGTCCAGGACTCATAAACATATTCAGTATGTTGTATATAATCCGACTGAGGTTTGGGCTACTTGCAATTGCATGCATTCTCAGAAAGGAAACACGTGCAAGCACAAAGTGAAGGTATTGAGGCTCTTGCACCCGCAGCTAGTTGAAGGGACAGTTGCAAGGTATTGTGGAGCACTGAAGGGTACGGCTGCAGTAGGGATATGTCATTTATTAACCCCAACAAGATCTGGAGTAGGTGCATCTACGTCATCTCTATATTCCTTGTGGACGAATTCACCGTTGCAGTCCCCTGCAGTGTCGCAGCCTACTCGTCAGCCTATGGACCTCCACACCATTTTACACATTCAAATCAAAGAATTGCTAGATTTTGTGAAAGGGAACACTACCCTCATGGAGCACCTTCATGCAGATTTGAATCGGTCATTTGGGAAAATGAAGGTAATGGTGGCAGAAATAGAAGCCGGAAACATCCACCCAGCAAGAACACCGCCAGTGTTTCATACGGTGCAGGACGGTTTGGGTATGCGCTTGGGCCGTCTAAAAGACATGCTCGAGCGAAGTACAAGACCACCGGCATCAAAGAGGTTAAATATGAATGCAGACTCGCCAGCATGATTATCACTTCAAGGCGTCAAAAGATGCTTGAGGCCTCCCAGTGTTTCACTTGCGCATGAAGTGTTCACTGCTAGGAGCGATGTCCTGCAACAGATGAGTGCGGCGACTTACTTTACTTCCTCGTGAACTGCAGCACATCATTTCTCATTTGCAATCAATCCAAACTACACTTTGTCTTCTTTAAGTATTGTAACCTCTATGGCAAGTACTTATAAGTTTAGATACTTCTGTGGTATCGAAACACAGACAAAATGACTACGACCTGCACAATTTTGTATAATGGTAGTACGGGTATTTCGAAAATGCTAGTCCTACTTCTCTAGCAGCCATTAGTGGGTAGTTTGAACATAGCACGGTTTGTCGTCTACGACGGTACGTCTGTTCAGTCGTTCCTAGTGTTTCATGAAATTCAAACCTCTCTTGAGTTCTCCCTCACACTCATTTTTGCTCATGTACTGTAAACAATTTACCCTCCCCATGTCATTCATCAGATTCACACACCTCCAAGTAAATCCATTCATGCCAGACATGAGTGCCGTCATTTTCCTTCATGAAATGTTCCTTTATTTGAAGGGAATACGCAATACATGCTTTGTATGTACTAGGTTCAGTCCCCTTCAACACACCTGGAGTACGTGCTTGATATAATATTACTAAGGACACTGAACCATTTCTGTGCTTGCAGTTTTAGGGTCAAAGAGAAAGAAATTTATGACACCACAGAGATCAAAACAAATTACCGTCCTTGCCAAATATGAATTTACATACGTTTGGATCCCAGAAATATGTCAACGTCAATTGCATGGGTCAAATACCCCATGTGCAAAGCAAAGTTTCTTGTAGTACTTTTTAAAGGTGCAGGCCATGTACTATACACATGTGGAGAGCCAAGAAGGGTCTACAATGTCCTGTACACTGTAACACTATCCCAAAATAGTCATTGTCATCATTAACAACTGCCGTGAAACAAACCTACTGTACGGATAGAGCACAAAATAGACGAGACACTGAGAGCCTAACACGACAATGAGGGAGGGAAGTGAGGAAAGAACACCAACTTCACGTTCCCCTCTCTTGTAAAAGAACTATTGCGGTTTACTATCTACGACATCCTCTGTGGTAGCGGGTTGGTGACCGGCAGCTGGTTTTGCATCACGAACCTTTGGCGATGACTCACTCGTTGATGTGGAGTACAACACGCGATAGGGGGGCCCATAACATCTCGAACTTAAGGAGAGACTGATTTTCAATAGATATCGTACTGATGCAGCACCTTCATACCTACGTACCATAATCGCACTGATTACGTTGATTTTTACTCACTGAATCAGTGCAAAAAAATGAATATCAATAGCGTACAGTTCATGTACTTTAACTATACGATTGCTGTGTTCCAGAATAGAAGATAAGACTATTGATCCTTTCAACTAAACCCTAAACCTTTTCTTTTTGAACGGTCGACGGAATTGTAGACCGTACCCTATGAGTAGCCCACAACTTCAAATCAATCGTATATGGTATATTAGTTAGTTAGGAATGAAGCTCATTTGACTTGTATGCGGGATATATTTTGTTTTGGCACACTATTTCTGGAGGGAAGACATCCTAGTATGTGTGAAATGTGTCTTTTTGTGGAAGTCTTCTTTCTTTTTTGCACACCATATTCTAAGGGAAGCCCCTCTTCTTTGGGTTAAATATTTCTTTTTTTTCCACATTCTATGTTTTGACTCTAAGACGTTGTATCGAGTATCAAATTATTTTTTCTATTGGACACCCTAAATTTTTTGGGGAAGACACCTTGCTTGGTGTAAAGAATAATCTAAACCCGCAACCCTTATTCTCGAGGACATCCTAGCGGATGGAAAATTTCCTTTTCTACCCTAAACCATATTTTTTCATGTTTATTCCATTTCATGGACATCACATTTTTATTTTCCTTCTTAGTGAACCAATTTTGTGACCAAGACCATTTAGCAAGGTGTGCAATTCTCCCTTGGATGCTGGACATCGTATTCTTCGGAATTCGCCCATTTGCTTTATACAAAACCCTCTTTTTTTTAACACATCCTATTTTTTGGATAATTTTTCCTAATTGACGGGGCACTTTCTTCCCTTCTTACACCCAATATTTTTTTAAATCTTGCCTAATTGGTGTGGAAACTTTTCATTCTGTTTCCCAACTTCTTGGTTTATGGAAGGCCACCAACTTGGTATGCAACTATTTTCTCTCGCAGACCCCTTGGTTTGGAAGACAACCTGGAAGGTGTCTCATTTGTCATTTCTATAAATATTAATATTTTTCCCATGTTTATCCCATTTCATCAGGATCGCATTTTTCTTTCTGTCTTAGTGAACCAATTTTGTGGCCTAGACCATTTCGAAAGGTCTGCATTTTTCCTTTGGGGGGCAAACTATTGTTTAGAGTAAGGCCATTTGCTTTCTCTAAAATCCTTTCTTTTAAACACATCCTATTTTGGGGGGTAATTTTCCCTAATTCATATGGCATTTCTTTCCGTTTTTACAACCAAATGTTTTTGGTACTACCTAATTGGTGTGAAAAAATCCATTTCTCTTTCCCACGTTCTTGTATTATGGAAGGCCCCCAACTGGGTGTGGAACTAATTTCTCTCCCAGACACCCTGGTTTAGAAGACGCCCTACCAGTGGTCAAGTTTGCCTTTTCTGGAAACGTTAATCTTTTTCCTATGTTTATCCCGTTTCATTCCCATCAAATCTTGTCTTTTTTTTTCGCAACAAAATTTCGTGGTGAAGACCCTTTCATTGCTATGAAACTTTTCTTTCTTTTTTCTAAACCTACTTTTTACGTTAAGATAATTTGCTTCATATGAATTTTTTTAAGCATCCTATCTTGGAAATGAGCCTCAAATACACTAGATGTGGGACAAAAAATGACCTTCGAAATTCATTTATAAATGTAGAATACATTTTCAAGAAACATGAATTGATTGGGATTGTCGATGCGAGGCCCCCTAACCTCATTATGTTGTAGTGACCAACTTTTTAAAGTGGACATCCAAAAAGAGAATTGAAATTTTTTCATAGTTTTAACACCCTCATGATCAAACATTATAATCTATCAATTTGTTAGTGATATTGTTATGTTTTCTTTTCCTATATGATCTCTAACATGTCGAGTTTGAATTAATACAGACACAAAAAATAGAAATGGATATAACTTATGAAAATGTTGTGGTTTTCTTCAATTTATCAGGAATTACAAGGCAGGGAAAAGCAGACCTTGCTCATGACGATGTTAAAGATGGCAAGTACGTTTTGGGTAAAATATAAGGAAATGAATTTCATGGAATAAGGCACTTTCTATTCGGGAAGAACTTTATGTCCGTCCAAAACAATGTTTACTTGATGAATGAACTAAATGAAGGTCAAACTTTTTCTTTCATGCGACAAAATAATCTTTTTCGGAAGCCACTTTGCCCTTTCTTGATACTTTTTTGGTGTTTGGCTGTAAGCATTTACTTGGTGCAAAATTCTGCTTTTTGTATGCACCCTATTTTTTGGGCTAAGCCCCTTCACTTGATGTTTGTATTTTTTCCTTCTTTTCACCCTATTTTGTTTAACATGAAACACCTTGTTGGGTGTGGACCCTCTTTTCCTATAACACACCTATTCTTAAGACAACCAACCAGGTGTAAACTTCTTCTTTGTTTTTCACACCCTAATGTCTAGGTGTATCACATTTCGTTCCCATCAAAACCCTAAACCCTTTTTTGCACCACCCTTTCTAGAGTAGCCCCTTCGGTTGGTAGGACCCTTATTTGGGGGGCCCAGGACACCCAACATTTTGGGGGAAGACCACTAGCTTTGTTGTTTTTGGGGGTATTATTTTGGCACCCCACTTTTTTGGCTACGAACATTTGCTAGGTGGTAAATTTTTTTTTGGCTGCCAATTTCTTCATCTAAGCCTCTTCACTTGGTGTGTGTATTTTCCTCTTTTTCACATCCTATTTTTTTTAATAAGACACCTTGCTGGGTGTGGACCCTTTTTTCCTAGGACAGTCCTGTTCTTAAGATAAGCAGAAGGGTGTCATTTTTTTTTCCACACCATACTCTTTAGATGTACCCCATTCCATTCCCATCAAATTTTTATTTCTTTCTTGCATCACGCCTCTTTTATTGGATAAGCCCCTTTGGTTAGTGGGATTTATTTTTCCCACATCCAATCTGGATTCACACCACTTACTTTGTGAAATTCTTTTTCCTTTTTTAGGACCTAACTTCTTTGGCTACAAGCATTTGCTTTGTAGGAAATTCTCCTTTCTTTTTCACACCTAAAGTTCTAGGCCTACATACAATCCTACAATAATCTCACGCTAAATCCTACAATTATGTGATGGAGAATAAAAGTATAGTGCACTATATCCCTCAATTATAGAGAATTAATCCCAAACCCTTAAAATACAAATACCTCAGTTGCATGAACCCTAACCGCCATAACCCTGATCCTACCGTGAAACACTGGCCTGGGATATCATGCATACAATATCAGGCATGTAAGCGCCATGCATGCGGCATGCCAGTGCCATGGGTCATACCATGCACTATTGGGTGCATACATGGGGGCCATACATGGCCATACATAATGGGCATGGGGCATGGCTTCTAAACTGCCGAAGCACTGCTGCTGAAACACTGCACAGTAAAAACAGAGAGCACTTGAAACTGCTGGGGGGACAAACTCTGCCATCGATACAGAAAACAAGACATTTGAACCAGCCAGACCATGGCAGAACAAGCCAGACTCATTAAACGGAGAGTGAGTTTTAGTGTGTTCCTTCCAAGACCATGTGCGTGATCTCCAAGACAATTTCAAGAGGTGAACACCTCGCATTGATTCATTTCATACTAGAGAGCGTGTCGAGTGGGGCGCATTCTCAAGCGTTAAGAGCAGTTCCCGACGTTCCCGAGACGTTCTCATGGCCGAATCGCCCTGTAGCAGAATTGGTCGTTGTTGCTCATTCTGGATTCGAATTTTCCTGAATCGGCGGGGACTGCTCTTAACGACTCCTAAACCCTCAAGCCCTTCCTTCTTTGCTGCGGTCTTCGTTATGTCTCGAGAGATCTCTCCAATGTCGAATTCTTTGTGATCCAATTTGGAGAGAGGCGTTTGGTTGTAGCCCTGGTCGCGGGAGCACACTCTCGAGCCCTTTATTTTTTGTTGCGGTTTTCGTTCCGTGTTGCAATGTCAAACTCTTAGTGAGCTTTCAATTAGGAGAGAAACAGAGGCGCATTTCGGCATTGGGTTGTAACGTAGCATGAGGTCAAGCTTGCAGGTCTACCAAATCATCGTTGAGCTTGCGAGAAGAGTGTAGCAGCAATGCGGCGTCAATTATCCACCCCCGTCAAGGAGAAGAAGACTCCCGTCATCACACCATGTCACGTCGGTACCCCGACGCCCTCCATGCGGCGCGCCTTGGTAAAGCCGCTGGGAGAGCACAACAGGTCCCGGAGTTTCTCTCCGGCGTTGGGCTCCCTGAGTGCGAAAGACAAGCGCACTCCCGCTCGCAACTACTCGCCGGCGCTGGACTCCTTGAGCAAGCGCACTCCAGTGCGTAACCCGAAGACGATGCTCACTGGAGTCGACCTCACGCGCAGATTCGCCGACACCGAGCACGGGGTGTGCGCGTCGCGAAGCCCGCGTGCGTCGCCATCGTTCGACCGCATCCACGAGGTCAGCTCGGCTTCTTTGGGTCGCAGGGGCTTAGCAACCGCTTCCATGTCGCGGCTGCGGGGAGTTGCTACACCTGTTGCTACTTTAAGTCCTTCAGACTTCAGTAACGGGTACCACAGCGATGTCACGCCATCGCCATTGCCGTGCACGCCCAGGCGCAAGCCGAAGACGATACTCACTGGCGTCGACCTCACGCGCAGATTCGCGGATACCGTGCACGGCTCGTGCTCGTCGCGAACCCCGCGTGGCTCCCCATCGCTCACCCGCGTCCAAGACAATTGCTCATCGTCGCTCAGTCGCAAGGGCTTAGCAACGACGTCCAAGTCACGGTTACGAGGAGTTTCTACACCTGCTGCTACTCCCACTCCTTCCGAGTTTCCGAAAGAAACCCACAGCGATTTCACACCATCGCCATTGCCGTGCACTTCTCCGGAGGTTCACAACCGCGGCTTCACGGAGCTCAATTGGGAGGACGACTTACCACACGAGTGGTTCAACGCGCGGGAGATGCCTTGTTTTGAGCCTCGTATGGGTAGCAAGACACCTGAAGCGCAGCCGTCGAAGTCTCCTGAGCTTAGCAAACGCGCCATGGCGGATCCTGCAACAACAACAACAGATACAGGACCTTCCCCACAACAGACTCCATCGCCACAACCTACAAGCTCCCCGGAGTTTCTGAAACGAGGCTCAGTGCCACCATCGTCAGGAGGTTGTTTTGGCGCAGGTCCCTTGATGGGACCTGAGGGCATGCGATCTGTGAAAGACAGACGTAAGTGTAAGCCCCGGGGGATTTTGACCATTGAAGGGGAGTTTCTGTTCAGCTCGGGAAGCGCAGATTTTGAAGAAATTCAGATTGAGGAGACGATCTCTGTTCCGGCATTGGCGTCGGTGGAGTGGATGGTTGCTGAAGGGGATGATGGGCGTGAGTCCAGTGACGCGGAGAGCCTCTCGCCAGGCTCGTTTCCCGAGGACGAGGCAAATGTTCATGAGCTTAGGACGCTACAACAGGAAGCATCGTTTGCGTCTTTTTTAGAGGACTCGGCTAGTGTTCCGGGACATAGATCGTTACTACAGGAAGCGTGGTTTGTAATAGATAAGGAAATGATTTTGCAAAATTAGTGCAATTTTGTTGCAGAAGTTTTGGGGGGAGAAATACTCTTTCTACAATTGTAAGTATACTGTTGTAAATTTATAGAAATAATGTTTTCAAAATCAAATGTGTAAGCATTCTGTAGCTTGTTGATACACCAACTTGTCTTGGAGATTCTCAAATACTCTTACCTGTTAGTTGCAGAGACGGCAGGTATCATCGCAAGTTTAGAGTTGCCACCCTGGGACTCTTGCAGCAAGGTCCGTTGAAAAGCGCAGAATGGATGAGCTCCACAGGAGAAATCCTAATTGGAAATTGGACAAATGTTCTTTTGTGTCCAACTTCCATTCCTAGTGCATTCTATTCTTATCATCACTGGACATTGACTTGGAATTTTTTGAATTTTTTGAAAATCCCATAGATGGACATTTTGGATTTCTCTTGTGCCTGTGCTCCCACTTCGGAACACCTCTGAAGGACGATGATCGCAGTTCTGAGAAACTAACGTGAGCTGTTGGAAGGAAACGACAGCCAAATGCGGCTTCGTAAATAGTCGTATCCATGCAGACAGTGGAAATTGAACATTCTGCAAATTTGTGAGCTTTGTACAAGTTCACCTGAGTTTGTCAATATTTTGTAACAATGTAGAACCTGCCTCTTTCGGGATTAGTCATGTAATAAGAGATTTAGTCCTGCTGGTTTCAACTCTACTTGCACCGGCTATGCTGCGCTTTGCAAAGAAATTATTATGAAACAAACACATGCTTATCAAAATTAAGTAGCTATCACCCAACGTGGGATATGCAACAAGCTGGCACAACCACCTTTGTATGAGACTCAATGACAAATGACAAAACACTGCCAACATGAATTCTTGTTCTTCATTTCCTTGGAAATAATGTTGCTTATGATAGCCAGACCCTGTCATTGGGAGGACAATGTTAGCATTGACAATACTCAATATCCAACATCTTCCAACTTCCAAATACTATATCCGGGATTTGGAAAAGATATGAATTCATACTTAGAGTATTTGTAACTGTATGATTAGAACTCTTACCTTAGAACTTAGTGAATGGTTCTAGGTAGAACCAAGAATAGAAATATAAAATTAAAAAATAAGTCCTAGTCTAATGCCCAGTTTATACTAGTCTTCAAGCCGGATGGAAGGCCGTCCGGATTTGCATGAGTTTGGGCCTTCAATCCGGCCCCAATTCACCGCTCCGGCTCTAGTTAATGTAAAGTGGTGAGGTCCGATTCTAAAGCCCGATTTCCAATTATGTGCTATTGGATTTTTTTTAATGCTCAATTTCCAAAAATATTAAACATGCAACTTTTCCTTTTTCTTCCTATTTTTTAGTTTTGAAAATAAAAGAGAGAGGGGTTTAACTTTTTGTGAATCTTATCCTTTTTCTTCCTATTTTTTATTTATTTATATTTTTGAAAATATATTTAAATGCAATTTGATTTCATTTATTATTCTATATATTTTTGGTTATTTGTTTAATCAATACATATTGAGTTTCTTTTCCTATTATCACTTAAAAATTTTGCAAATAAAAAACAATGCTCTAAACCCTCACGTGCAACCAAATAGAACTTGGAAAATGACCTCAAATGGATCATTCTATAGAAATTTTGTGTACCGCGTGCAAAAAAGTGATTTTTTGACTCCCTATTTACTTTTTAATAAACTATAATTTCAACCTATGATTTTGAACTTTGATTAATAATGACTATAGATTTCTATTGCCAAAAATTTCCAATTCAAATAACATATAAAACGACTATTAAAATAGGTTGAAAAATGAATTAAAATGGCATGTGTTTCAACTCAAGCATTTATAGAGAATACATTTGAATGACTATTGCATCAATATTTAAGAAAAATGAACTTTCAATAGAAAGTTATTTTTAGAAATTAGTTCATTTTTTAGACAATATTTTATAAAATAAATAGGAGGTCCAAAGTTATTTTTAGCTCTAAAGTGTATCTTTTTTCTTCAAAAATTTGTAACTAATTATTATCAACAAAAAATATATAAATAATTTAAAATATAAACTTTCAAATTAGATAAACTTATTCCAATTTTTTTTTTAAAATTAAATATTAAGAAGTAAATAAGAGGTTCAAAATCTTCGCCACACGTGGGTTGTATAAATGCATAGAATGGCCACCCGAGAAAATGACATATATATAAATGTAAAATCCTAGAGTAGTTCCTCAAATAATTACTCAGCACCTTCTTCTACATCTATCCAACCTCCATAGCATTCAGTAGCAGACAAGGGCACTGCCTTTTGCTCTACAAGAGATGGTGTGGGATATTCCACATCCAACAGTCTTTATGCTCACTGCATTACCTCTGCATCCTCCACTTGTCCACTTAGCTACTGATGGAATATTGTTGGGTGTGGGCAGCCCCTGTGCTTGCTACTAAATGTTATACTCTCCTGACTTCGTCATTACACTAGAAATTGTGCAACATGTACAAAAAAATAGAAATGGAAATTATACAACATGTGAACATGCACCCAAAGTAAAATCTATAATCCAAATACAAAAAATTGACTCTAATTAGGAAAGGATTCATTTTTGAATCCCTGGAAATTGCTAAATCATAGAAAAAGTTTGACTTTGCAAATCAAGAATTAATTATTGGCATACATGTAATCACCTACCAACACTCAACCCAAAATTTAGTTACTGTAAAATCTAATCAATCGAGGAGCTAAATTAACTGAAAAAGTAAATTGAACAACATAATTAACTATAAAAACTAATTGAAGAGCTAAATTAATAATAGTAACTAGGCTCAGTAGCAAAAAGTGTAGGTTTGGGAGTGTACCCACATTATGTAAGCTTATAAGGTAGAAACACCCAAAAGCGTCCCTATCTTTGTTATCTATGGATATTAAACCGTCCCTAGACTTCCATTGAATGGTCTTTGACATGTGTCATAAACTTTTCTCCTCTCTTCACTGTGATTGGATAAGTGTTGAATTTGTCAGAATTCAGATTTGGGTCCACCTACAAGACGTTTCCAATGGTCTAGGGGATTGCAACTTTGAAAATTCATAGAAAATACATGCCAAGTCCAAATTTTATTTTATTTTTTTGAAAATTCATGATTTTCTTTCGCTAACACCACAAAATATTAATTTTTTGAAATGGTGCCTGCAAGTATGCTGAATTCCTTATTTTGACGGTTTTGGGTGCTTCCACCTTAGATGTGTAGATCGCTTAGGCCTCCGATTTACAACCTTTACAGTGAGCATGACTGTCCCTCTCCCCTGTTTCGAGGGATTGGTTTTCCGATTCGTCCAAGGCGTGAAATCCTGCCTTCCTGCGTTGCAATCGTTTCGAACACTCATCACTGTAGGTTTTGAGGTGAAGGCTTCGTTGGAAAGCAGGTGTGAACCACTTCAAGTGGTTGCGGTTGATCGATTTTACACCAAGAGTTTCGTACCTGCTGGGGAATTTTACAAACTGGGTTGTGGAGCGGTCTAAGCTTGTTGTACAGTAGTGACAATTGGATACGAAGTGTGCATACAGCGAAGGGTGGCTAGGGTTTTAGGGTTAATGGCTTGGGATGGAACTCTCAGTGTTGAGGACTTCGAGAGAGCAGCCTTGTATCTTGTGACGACGTGGGAGCACTGCTGCCCCGAGTTGCCGCAGTGGACTTGGCAGAAGACGGCGCTATCGGCAATTCCTGGACGTGTGAGGCGCCGTTTTTTCATTCTTTGGAATTGCCAGTTTTTCGTAGATAATTTTGAAGATAATCTTTGCATGGGAAATTTTCAGAATGTAGGCGAATTTATTCTCTATGTCAAATTAGAAACCTTCAATAAGGATGTGGTTAACTTGCGCTATAATTTGGACAAGAAAACAGGTGTTTTAGTCTCTGGTGCAAATCCTTCAAGGATTAGCAAATTAGTTATCATAGATTTGCAAGTGTTGTGAGCATCTCGATGCTAATTTCTTCGAGGACTTGGGCGTGATGGTTTGGGAGCTTGTAACCGTCGTAATTTGGAGAGTGTAGCTAGGATTGTACTTTTGGCAGATTGCTGATTGGCAAGAGTTCTGGTGGGTGCAGACTTGTGGGTATCTAATGCTTGAAGATCATGTGACTTCTGATCGTGAGGTATGAAACTCTCCAACACTTAAACCGGAACGCTGGGTATAATGACGGCATTTGAAACCCCAGTTAGCGAACTTAAATCGGTTGCTGCAACCTCAATAATGTAGATCAGAACATGGGCAACAAGTTCTTAGAAACGCATCATCCATGGCTTTCCAACAAGATATCATTAGCGGGATTTGACCGAGAAATCAGCACGATAATGCAAAAATTGGAACTGCGTGTTGGCTCTGACCATGAAATGCTGTGGTCTCAGTACTTTGAGTTAGGAAGCGTATTTCATCCCATTAGAATCACATTTCCAGAAGGTTTATTGCAACATATTTCTCCAAAACATTTGATCGAGAATTGAATACAAAATTTTGATTTGAAATTTTTAGTGCAACCTTTGATTACGTCCTATGCGGTTACCGGGCTCTTTACATCTGGCGTTTTGGATTAAATCATTTCTGTGTGAGGTTTAGGTTGTAGCTATACTGAGAAATTTTGTTTTTGTTGGTCAGAGTTGTTTTGATCCATGAAGGAATATGTGTTGTGCAGGATGATGTGGAAAGGCTTGACGAATCTGACGGGGATGATCATGACGCAGAGGACCAAGCCACCATGGTAATACATCTGCGCTGAAGTTTTTAATTACTCTGTAAGCAGATCTTACAGCTTTTTCTGTGGCGCATATTCGTGCTTTTAGCATTTTCTCTCCCTTCGCTTCCTTCTCGTTTTGATAAGGGTTAGTCTCAAATCCTTGAGTTTCTTGTATTGCAATCTGGGGATTCTTTTCAAGAGACCTCAGCGTTTAGTCATCGGGTATGGATGTAAGCAATTGATTGAGTGAATATTATTGGCATGTTCATGGAGTCGCAGTATGAAGGTTTGGTTGGAGATTATGAGCAACACCTGTACACATATCACGTGGTTTACAACGAATCTTACAGAGTTCCCATGCTCTTTCTTCGAGGTCGTCTGCCAGGTTCGTGCATAGGAAGCGTTATTGATAGAGTACTTATTGTTAATCTTTTGCATGTGCGCTGCAACTTCAAGGTTTGTAGCAATGAAGTTCTGGAATTACGGACTTGATACCTAAACGATTGTACAGTACATTCATCTGGAGTACGTATTATAATGACCAACACGCGAAGCAGAGTTTAGAAAAGTTATTTAGAAAAGTTATGGCCACTTTGGACTGAGACAGGTCAAAGCAATAAGCTTGAGATTACAGGATATCCACGTTGAGCAGTGCGGAAATCATTTTTACTTGTTTTACCTTGTTTTGTTCAATGAAACTTTATATTTGTCCGAGTAACAAGCATGAGCATGAAGAGGTGGTGCTTACATGCCTCGTGTGACATGGTATAAGTATTTGAGATCCTGGAGGGAGATAACACGGTTTCAAGCTACCGTTTGAAGGTGGATTAAGCCCGTGCTGTCTCAATGGTGTATAGGATGTCAGATATGGAATGTTCTTTTTAATCCTGTTATCTCAGCGCTAGTTGCACATGATGCTGGTTCAAACTGAAGCTCGTTGCCTTGATCTGTGCAATCTAGAATGGCCCTCAGATGATGATTAAATGGGGACAATCAAATTCTAACCTGGAGGACATGGGGCTGTCTTAGATGGGAGGCCACTTCAATGGAACAGTGTGCTTCAAGACTTGCCTGTTGGGTCTCAGCAAATCAGCAACCAGAGTCGATGGACTTTCTTGACTCAAGAGGTACTCTCCATAGTGTTGTCTAAAAGTTCTTGAAACAGTCTGAATACCCTATGGAGTATGTACTGAATTGTTTTAGAACAAGCGTAATCACATTTTGTTGTCAATCAGCAGAAGGCTTTGCAGATGTTTCTGGAAGTAGCACAGATGACAATGACCAAGTCAGCATTTGAGGGGAAGTGATCAATTGGTCGAGGTCAGGTTCATTGAATTAGTGAAGGGTTTGGAGATGATCCAAATTCCCGGTCATGCCAAACTTTGTATTAAATCTAGTTGTTGGTCCTTTGTGTGGCAGGATCACCCTCTTTTACACAGACCATGGTTCGCATTACACCCTTGTGGTACAAGCGAGATCATGAGGCTTGTCTTCTCAGACTCTGGCATACCCCAAAATGGCGCCTCCATACCTGAAGACTTGAGTGACGTGTCTTCAGGACGAGAGAAGCAGGTCCCTCATGAATCGTCTTGTGGAATGGCAGAAATTGCTGCTTCCGACAAGTGGGAAAAATCAGAGTCCTGGATCGACAAGTACATCTTGACATGGATGTCTTTTGTTTGCCCTGCAGTAGGACTTGTGGTTCCTTCACGAGTCTTCGTTGATAGTAAATGCTGCAAGTAAGTGATTGGCGAGTCTATACACACATGCAACACACTTCTTTTGAAGTTGTAGAGATGGAGTCCCGCATTAGACTTCATTAATAGTTTTCAGCAAAGGATAACGTGCTTTCCATCATCTCTTATACCTGCTGGTTTTAGAGTAGTTTAGAAGGCAAAATGTTCAACGTTGAGTGTTTCCAACGCTGGACTAATACCGTAGATTCCCTAACCTCATCGTTTCTCAATTTTCTAATTGAGATAAATGAGTCGGATGTTTGAAGCATGAAGATGAGTTTTCAACGTGAAAAAATGTTACCCAGTTCTTGAAGGTGGGTGACAACTTCCAACGGTGGCAGAGTTATTGAAGAACATGTGAGCAACTTCTCTTCCTCAATGGCTTCTCTGAAACCCACTACTGGCAAGCAAAAGGATGTTGCATGGCGAAAGAACTGAGTGGTCTATATCACATTTTGGACTTCGAGGTGTCCTTAAGCTTTTCGTTCTGGGAATCGGAAGAACATCACTAACGCTGGTTTAACCTAATTGAAGGTAAATACCACCAGTGGTGGCGTATACGGCATGGTGATGCAGATGCTCATGGAAGTAAGATCCTCTAACTACCCAATCTGAAAATAGAATGTCCTCTGGATATAACAATTGATTATAGTTTTTTTCAAAACATAATTCTATTGTATAGGATATGATCTCTTCATTCTAGCTCATACCTTCCTTGAAGTTTCTGAATGATTTATGTCAACACTTATTCATATGAAAGTAACCTTTTTTGTTGTTTGGACACTTTCTGGTTAACAATCGTAGAGAACTAGAGATCTGATAATCATGACCTTGTTCTTGTTTGAGGTTGATGTACCATGTTGTCTGTGTGATTAGCGTTCTTACACAAGCTAGATTCGTGTATGATATCGACTTTTGCATGCGTTTTGTCAGCAATTAATTATGCTCTTTACTTCTGCAGAGATGCTCTTCAGTGCGGCAGAATCTTAAGAGCTGTTTCAATCTAAGGAGTTCACTGATCCGAAATGTTACTGGGAATTGATGGAGTTTGGAGTCTCTTGACCTGTCAAGAATGAGAGATTCCTTGTAAATTTAACTCATAAAGGACCTAACATTTTTTTTCTTCTAATAGTGAATTGATCATTTATGCACCAGTTTTCCCAATCTTGTTTATGTTTTAACCTATTTCAGCTATGTTCTTCACTGATTCTGGTGATATTATATCTGAGTTATATTTTTCACAATATGCTTGAATCCTAGCCAATCTGCCCTACAATTTTCTCAGAAGCCCTAATACCTCTTTTTAAGTTAATGTGCCACTTAGATATTCAAAGTAAAATCCAAACCTCGATAGATTGTGTTGCTGCAATGTTGCATGGCACTTCGTAAACAGAGTTGTAGGAGGAGCATGAGGTAGCACCATGGTACCAGGGCTTTTTTTTTCATTTTTGAAGAAGTGCCATAGTGGCAATATAAAATGTTACAGTGGTGCTCCAAATTGCAACATTCATCCACTTATTGGATGTATAGTATGGTTTTCATCCACAATTAGGCGATTTCATCTAATATTTTTTTAAATTTCAAAGTTGTCTGACGATTTCATCCAATTTTTTTGGCATTTTTTATAACCTTTTTTAGCCAGATTTTTTTTTTCTGGTGCAATCTGGCACTAGAAAGCCAAAAAAAATACCATGATGGTACTAACATACATAGACCTGGCCTGATGAATAGTGTTTGCTGCAATTGTTGCAAGCCCAGCAATAATTCTCTTTAATTTTTTCTTCTTAAATTGGTTTGCAAGTATTCTTCATAGGGAAGACTTGGTTATATGTTGGTCAAATTTTCTATTTCTTGATTTTGAAAATCTTGTGAATTTATTTTGAAATTTTCAAAACAAATTTGTAGTGTACGCCCCCAACTTTGAACAATTGCAATATAGAGGCATACACTGAGCTCTGGAGTGAACTCATCTGGCTAAATATTGAAAAGCGTCCTTTGCGTCCTTTATGCAACATACTACATTGACACAAAAAAATTCAATTTCACCAATATCCTTAAATTGAAGAGGCCGAATCTTACACTGATATGCGCTAGTCTAGGTACATATGTAATTAATTGACCAATTAAAAATCATCGTACTTTGAACCGGCGTAAGCTAGGATTCCAAAAAAATTCATCAAGTAAAATATTCCCTTAACCATAATCACAATGAGTGGTTCAGTGCTTGTAATATCTTCAAGAACAATAGAGTAAGAAATCAAGCTTGATAGAAAGAAGGTACTAATAGTTTTTTCCTTTGTTCATTTTGTGAAGTGGTAGATGGTACACTCTTTTATAATGTGTTGCACGTTGAGATTACAAGAAAATGATCAATAAACAAACAAGTGAGCAAGTAAGACAAAGAATATCAAATTTTGTTTCATATTAAAATTTATGAAATTTAAACATTGAAATAAGCTCATTTGCAACCATTTAAGCATGTTTATATGCATATCATATACCTTTTTTCTTTCCTTATTCATCTAATATGTTGAAGAATATGCTATTCCACAAGACTAAAACATAATTAGCAAAGTGTACAAGCAAAGAATGTTTTGAACATTCAAATAGAAACACCTAATGTTCATCATTTGCCTTCATGATCTATAAAGGATATAAAAGTTTATAGCATATATGGCATTCTAGCATTTATTGAAGAAATAAATATTAATTAATGGTAGATTGAATATTGGGTTACATTAAGGATGCTCTTTAATAGCCATTATAATTGAAAAACAATTCCTCCAAATAGTGAGATCTATTATGAAGCTAGAATATAAGCTATGTGTATCCATTATAATTATTTTTCCAAAATTGTAACACCTGGTTATGAACCTCCAAAGTAATTCCAAACCTAGATATTGTTGACACAAGATGTACACATTAATAAATCAAAACCTAATACGTGTCAATTTTTGATACACCTACAACTTATACTATCACAAGTCAATAAGATCTAATAAAATGATTAGTATTTTATAACTATAAGTATGCTCAATTAATATTAGCCTTGAATCTAGGTGCACTTACCTTAGAGCTGTTTCTAGAGCATCTTCATTCCATTCTTTTAAGAATTTATCTTATAGCCACATAGTCAAAAAATTGTTTTATACTTAATTTGGCCTTTTAAATTATATACAAGTTCTAATTTTATTTTTTATTATATAAGACTATATATTGTCTATCATATATAAAACATTTTAAATTGTGTCTCATGAAAGATGAAAGAGATTGGTTAATATAACAAAAAAATTAATTAGTTTGATTACTTTCTCAAAATGAAAGTAGTAATGAAAAATTGTGTCAAAATTTTCAAATAATTTTGCACAGTTACAAACCTTAGCTATGATCTTCAAGTCAAAACAAATGTTTTTACTAAAAATTTTAGTAAAATTTTATTGATAAAACATCAATCTTCTGAATATTAGAATTGAGAATTATTTTTAAAATAGAAGATGGGAATGGAAAACACTCAGTGTGTAATTTGTACGTAGTATCAAACACATAAAGCTTGCCATTGCAATGTTTCACTAAATGTTTTAAAATTTTTAAAATTTTTAAATAGAATATAAATTGAACTTCTTTGTAATTGACATTTGAAAGTTGCAATTACTTTCATTGAATTACATTCAATTTCTTAATGCATGGCCCTCTAGGATTTAAAATTTTGGCAATTTTGAAATAGGCACTATTTTTCTCTCACCGTAATCTAATTGGAGTTATAATGATTGTCTATGTCCAAATTTCATGTAAATTTGTATATTTTAGGTGATTTTTTCATATGCTTTCAATGACATTATTTTCATTCCAACTCCATATCTCACATTAAAATAGCAATTATTGCAAAGATAGGATTGCCATTTCAAAATTTTCTCCTTTATCAGATAGATTAAAAAATTTCCTTTACTTTGTGTTCGATTAATTTTGTATTCCTCACAACATTTCTTAGTTCATTTGGAGTCTCTAAATTCAAATATGAATTCAAAATTTTCAAATTCTTACATCTAAGGGTTGTCATGAGAGTCGCGTGGGCTTGGATTCTGCATCGGATGGCGGTTGCGGAGTCGTGGAGGTGATAAAGGAGGTTTGGAGCGCCCAAGACGTCAATGGGGTCCTGACATCTCAATTGGGGACCTCAAACCCCTTGACCTCCACGTGGAGGTTTTGGAGACTCATCTTTTTCAAGTTGAGTCTCCCACGTGATGGAGTGAGAGGCTTGCCTCCCGGAACTCCATCCAAACATGCATTTACTCTTGAAGAGTGGCATTGGCTTGACTATTGTAGTTTGATAATGAGGTTTTTCCAGTTTCTCTAGAAGCTTTTCCTCATTCTTATTACTTGAAAAAGATCTCGCTATGTTTATAGGTGTATGCGTAGTGGAAATTGACACCTAAATTAGTTCAAAATTGAGTTTTTGAGTGTTTTTGAGGTGTTTTGCGTGTGCTGGAATTGCAAGACAACTTGAAATTTTAGCACCATAGCCATGGTTTTAGGGTGTTTTAGCTTTGGAAATGGGTCCTAAACCCATAGTTAGAAGTTGGGTGTACTATTCACTCGGCTTTGCGGGTTAGGATAGAAAAAGGGTGGGTTAGAAATGCGCCACCTAAGAGAAAATTCGACACTATTCCTTTGGCAATTCACTATTCACTTGGCTTTGGGAAAAAGGTTGTCTCTCTCCTAAATTTCCTCCAAGGGAGGACTTGGAGTTTGGGGGGGGGAGGGAGTTGGAAAGAAAAATATTTGCAAGGGTAGACGAGGTGGACATTCTTCTCCCTTGTTGGAGTGACGAGCTTTGCATCTCGATCCCGGACAAGATCCTTCCAGCTTATCATTCTTTTCCAGAGTCGTACTCAGTGTTGCTTGTCAGAGTGAGTAGTGAGTAACGGACGACCCTGTTGCTGCTGGAGTGGATCCGAGGATGTGGACGATTTAAGACTAGATTTCAGGAAACTGTCGGGGCTAGTTTGCGAGGACTCATGGTCTGAGTGATTGATTTGGTGGGGTGTCATTGCATCTGGAGTGCTCCTGCGCATTACGTGAAGAAGGTCTTGTGGGACGTTTGATCGAAACGGGAGTGGGCTCATTGCATCGGTACCACCTCTGTCGACAGAAGAAGATCAAACTTTAGCGATACATTTGCGGGGGCATGTGCCCAAGTTTCTCGATTCCATGACCAGGGGGAGCAAGTACAACCAGAAAATGAACGCGCATTCACAGAACCGGTAAGCTTACTCTTCAACTAGTGAGGAGTCTGGAATGTACACTGTGATTGGGAAATCACTCATTCAGTTCGGTCGCTGCCAAAGTTGACCAGAGACAGTGCTAGTTTAGCGTCAGAAACTGGGTGTATCATTACTAGTTTGTCGACAGGTTGATCGACTGGTTTGAATTGGTTTCGGGGATCACAAGTACGTACTATTGTGGAGAGTCGATATTTTCGTACGTAGCTTGCTGTCTGGATTTCGGGAAGGTGCATGGAGGTTAGTCTGTAGCATTGCTTCCCAATTAGTGACTGTCCCGAGTTGTATTGGAAGCGGAGAGCCTCGGCTGCTCTGTTTTCTGAGAGATCACGAGGAGACTTTTGTCGAGTCCCCTCCTCTGGGTCATTTTGCTGTGTGCGATATGAGGCAGACTGTGGCCGTGGGCGTGGAGAAGGCTTAAACCCACCAACCTCAGTGAAGAACGCAGTCATCAGCACTTGAGGGCCCAAAATGACGTGACCGGACCGACCGGTAGTAAGGACCTGGTCACCGGTGGTCACCGGTCATTAGGGGCTTGGTGACCGGTTCAGCCGGTCATCGGGGGGCCGCTGCCTGCTCCACAGGGGGTTTCAGGCCCATTTTTTTTGGAAAAAAAAAAAAAAAAAGAAAAGAAAAGAGTATAAAAATTTGAAATTTTTAACATGCTAAAACTTCAAAGAGGGAGTTTAGGTGTTGATTAGGGGTCAATTTCGTGTGTGAAATTTGGCTTTGTTTTTTGGGGGAAATTTGAGTAATTTAGGGTTCTTTTGGGAAATTCAGCACCTTAATTAGGGTTAGAAATCCTATTTGGGAGCCCCAAAATCCAAATTTGGCTTTGGAAAATGGGTGCTATGGATTAGAAGCATTCATAGGTGGTTTGAGGAGTGTTTTGGGTGGATTTGGGGGTAATCTTAGGGGAGATTTTGGTTTTGACCCTAAACCCTAAATTTTAAATCCAAAATTTGAGTAGTTATAGGTTTAGGGTTAGTTGCTTATGGTGACCACGAGGGCCCAAGCGGCATGCTAGTCCGACAGGACTTGGTATAGGCCTCCAGCAGTGTTTCCCCAGCTATCAGAGGCAGAGCAATGGCTGCATGAGGCCGATTTCATCGCAGAATTGCTCACCATCATCCAAGAGCAAGTGCCAGTACCACGAGGATTCCAACATCATGAGCCAGAGTTTTGGGAGGTGTGGCGTGCACATTTAGCAAGGGCAAAATGCAGTGACGTCGGGGCATTGGGATTGGTGGCTTACTGTTTTTGTTTCGAGTTGACTCCTGTCATTACCGTGGAGAGCTGGGATGATGACCGTGTAGAAGTGTTGGAACGGTTGATGCATGCACAGTTTCTTCATGAGGTGAAGGAGGAGATACTTCAAGTTGGGCTCATCTACCTTGACCGCGATCGTATGATTGATTTTGCACGGTGCTCCTAGGAAATAGGGGTGGACTTAGGTTAGCATTAGCCTAGCGTAGTTAGGGTATGTTTGGCAGTTTGTGCCAACGACCAAAGACTATGTATGACACTTAGGGTTGATCCCTATTGTTTTATTTTACCTACACTGGATTCACTGCTATTTCTCACAGTTTTTTTTAGTCTAAAAGGATGTCATGACGAGTCACCATGGACAAGGGCAAAGGTGTACCTAAGCCATTTAGACTAATTCCGGTTGGGGAAACCTCAGCAAGGGAGGTGCAGCTTGACTTGACCAAGGAGGATCTTCAAGATGTGTTGGAATCCTTCCAAACCCTACACATAGGATCCTCTAGTGACTCAGCTTCACAATCTCAGCCTCAAGAAGCAGCTTCACCATTTGTTCTTTTACCATTAGCCCGTGACCGTTTGGGAGTTCAATCGTTTAGGCATCCAGGCACCAAAGTGTTGGGTCCAAAAGCCATCAAGTTTTGGACTCAACAACGTGGGGTGCGCCTTATTCGAGACTTGAGATCGGAGGTGCCCGTGATAGGAGTACCGTTGAGCCGAACAAGGGGACGAGTGGAGGAAGGCAACTTGGTGATTCCACAAGTGGCGGTGGTGTTGAAGAACGAGGGACAACGCCGAGAAGTGGTGAGACACACTTTTGGAGGGGCAATTCAGTTGCCAAACTTTTCGTTGATCTTCACCGAGTTTCGAGCGGGAGATTACTTGTTTTACACCACGTGGCAGTGGGAACAAGGCTGGTGGCTGGAAAGGCATCGAGTTTGTGGGATTCATTGACTTTACGTGTTCTTGACACGGAGATACCACCCACGATTTACTGTGAGGCTGTAGAGGGCACTCATGAGGCATGGCAACTTTATGTGTAAGTTGACTTGTAGGTGAAACTGGATTCACTTAGGAGACCGGGTTACACTAGGAGTGGTACTCCATTTGCCAGTGACACCGTTTGTCCGTTTCAGAGTTAACTAGCGGTGTCAAGCCGGTGCAATCTCGAAGTCAGAGACATTTCTTGGGTGAGAGGAATCAAAGTGATTTCATCCAAGAATCAAGCGAAGAACAAGCAGATTGGGTGGAAGATATTGAGCGTGATAAGGGAGGAGAATTACCAATCACTACAGTTGACCACGGGGTGAGATTTGTTCCAAACGAATCTATCTTCGCTTGGGACGAGATGACTACGCCATATGGGGGCGTAGATCGGGGAGTCAGGCGGTTTTCCGGTGCCAATGGCACCATGGAAGTGGACGACTTCCGTAGGGAGTTCACCATGTGGTGTGAACTCCAAAAGTCACGAAATGCCAGCTTCAACCCATACATGGTATGGAGGGCACTGTTTGGGTGCCTCGAGGGAGCACCATTGGCAAATTACGGGGAATTTGAGCTTGCTCATTCCACGGAGATCCTGGCTTGGCGGGATTACTACGCTCCAAACTATGTAGACGTTTGGGGAGGAGGATCCGTCGCCATAGTACCTGTTAGCAGAGGAAAGAAGGAGGAAGGGGGCGCAAGCGCGGAAGATCAAAAGGCTACCGTGACTACGAGCCCAGTGCCAGTGGCTAACCCGCCTCTCTTCAACCCTACGGCTCAATTCTTTTTGCAGCTGCAGCGGGATTACTATGGGCAAAGGGCCGATAAGATGAAATCACTTCGCACGTTTGCACGTGGCAGTGATGAGTCATTGCGAGAGGCGCATTCACGGCTCAGACGGTTGATATCCGCCACCCAAGGAGTGACGGAGCAGCAAGCTGTTCAACATTGGTATAGCATCTTGGATAAAGAGCTAAAAACTCTTGTCCGAGGTGAGGCCTTGAGGTTAGGTATTCCACCAACCTTGAGGTACGTTTTTGAGACCTCCGAGAGGATTGAGATCAACCTCTTAGAGGAAAAGGCAGCTATGGGATTCTTGCGTAAGGAGGAGAAACCGCAAGAGAAAACCAAGATGGCTAAGGCCAGTATTCCAGCTAATACTGGAGACACTGACATGGTATGCTTCAATTGTGGGGGCGTTGGCCACAGACGGCGGGATTGTAAGAAGAAATCCACCAAGAAAGCTACCAAGTCGGGAGCATTTTGCTCTGGTTGTGGAATCAAGGGCCACGACGAGGCCAATTGTTGGAAGGTTCATCTTGAATTGAAGCCTAAGAACACGAAGGAGGCGAAGGGAGGTGATTCCAAAGAGGCCAAGTCTACAGGAGGAGAGAAAAAGTCATGGAAGGCACGCTTTACAGAGTTGGAAGCTAAAATGGCGGCTATGAGCTCAACCATCACCACGGGGGCTACTTCATTTTATGCGGAGGGAAGTGACCATATGTTGTGTGGCATGGCAGATGCTCAAGGCACGTCCACAGACGCCTATGCCTTGACTAGAGGCAAGACCGTGGTGCAAGACCCGCCACGAGGAGCGAGTTCGGGGTTGGATCCACAGAGAGGTGAAGCCAACCGCCAAGCTAGACTACCAGAGTCATTTGCGTTGGAGGATATGGTGCCTACTACGTCTATGATTCCACCACAACGGAATTCAAGTAGTCGACGGGCTGCCCGGGCTCTACGTGGTGATGGACAAGGTACAAGTGTTCTCTTTGACGCAGCTACCGCCATTTGTCAGGCTCCTTTGTTCACGGCATCCATGATCTCTCAGGCACAATTTAGTGCTGCTACAGTTTTCAAATTGGCTGCTACCCTGTGTGAGGACGGCGCCTCAGCATCGGTAGATTCCATGGAAGTTGTGCTTGAGCCACAAGCGACGATTGGTAATAATTGGGCTGATGCAGACGAGCTCTTAGCAGCCGCTGCTCGTGTGAAGACCATGCCAGCGCGCCCGGCAATAGAGCGGTCCTCCATTACCCCAGGAGTAGTGGTATTGGACAACTCTCAGGGCATTTTCCAATTGGTTGGACCCAAAGGGAGAGTTTTTGCACCTCGCCGGGTACTATTAGATTCCGGTGCACAACCCTTGATGCTGGGAGAGTCAGCAATTGAAGGCTTGGGTTTGACCGAGGATACGTTCGAAACGTATCCGTGGACGATTAGTACCTCTATGGGAGGGACGGAGTAGGTAAGTGGCATCACGAGGGGCGAAATGACATTACGTCTGCGCCATGATGATGTGGAGAATGCTAGCTTCATGAAGGTGAAGGCCATAGTTACGGAGGCCAAGTCGTATGACGTCTTGGTTGGGGCTATGGTGTTATACCCTATGGGCTTCACTTTGGACTTCTGGGAAGAGACAGCATACTATAAACCGGGATGACAAGCAGGAGATGGGCGTAGAGCTCAGCTGCCAGCTCGTTTTATACGAGTTCTTACCGGCAATTTGGTTGATCTCTATTGTTTTGCTGGACTTGAGGGTGAGAAGCAACCATGATTTAAGGAGGATTTCGAAGATCTTCTTGTTGCAGCTTCAACAGATTTCACCAAACCACATCATCAGGCGGGTGAAGACGCTGGGGGCGAGTTGTACCAACCCGGCATAGAAGCTGCATGGAAGACTACCGTGGGTTTGCAAGATGCTGCCAGCAAAGTTATCCAAGAGGTGTGGCAACAATCGTTGTTGCCAAAAGAAGATGAAGTGGTTGCAGGCGAGGACAATGAAGGTCCTCCTTTGGACACTTCAACAATCAGGTGGAAACCACCAGACGAGGGAATAACTCTTTTAGAGTTGTTTGGTGGTATTGGCACCGGGTTGGTAGCTGTATTGCAGGCGGGCATGAAAGTGAAGCGTTATGTCTATGTGGATAACGATGATATGGCACGGCAAGTAGCCAAGCGCCATGCTCGGCGGTTATGCCGTGCATTTCCATTGTTGTTGAACACAGGCGCTATCACGACCGCATTTTCTGCTTTGCCAAGCGATATTTCACTCATATCACTCCAAGACATTGTTAAATTGGGGTCAATGGATCTAGTTATCGCGGGATGGCCATGCCAAGGTATGTCTATGGCTGGCCACCAGAATGGATTAAAGGACAAGCGTTCTTCAAAATTTCATGACATGGTGAAGATATTGCGATATGTGCAGACATCTCAGCGGCGACCGCCAGGGTACATCATTGAGAATGTACCAGTGGTTGGTACATCTCGGACCCGCACGCTTGAAAGTCTTCATCATGTGCACAGTGTGCTTGGGATTCTTGTATTGATAGATGCAGCGGCGGTCGGGTCGAGAGCTCACAGACCACGATTGTGGTGGACCAATTTGGCGCCGCCTGAGCTATTACATGCAGCAATTCTACGGATTGAGCGGCCTGACGTATACGTGAAAGATATCTTGGACCCTCACCGGTCACCACGGCGTGTTTATCACGACGACCAAGCACCATTTGCGGTGGTGAATCGCAAGGGTGAGCCACGAAGAGCTTTACGAACATTGATAAGCTTTTCCAAGTCCTATGCCTTCAAGGACAATGGGCCTGGGCTGGTGTGGGATGCCCGCACTGAAAAGATGGTGGAACCCAATGCGGATGAGCGAGAGCGGGCTATGGGATTTCAAACAGGCATCACTCAGGCACCTGGCATTACCGAGTTTCAAAGGCGATATCTCATTGGTCAGGCCATGGATTTAAATTGTCTGTCGTGGGTTGTGTCCCTTGTGACTACCGAGCAGAAGCGATTAACTTCCACATTGGATGGTCACGTGGATTTTCACGAGCTGCAAGAGGCTATAAAACCATCAAGTTCTGGGAGTCCACACTTGATGGTTGGGGGCGTAGACGCCTGTGCAGCTCATCCATGGGACATATGGAAAAGCAACACATTTTTCACAACTCCAAGGCCAAGTTCAAGCAGTTGGGAGCAATTGGCTAAACCAAGGATGGAGTTGGAGGAAGACGTGGAGAAGCTTTTCTTGGAAGAGCACATATCGGATCAAACAGAGGAGCTATGGCGTTTGAGCCAAGTGGAAGAACGATATGGCATGGTGGGTGTGGAGCAAGATGAAGTTGTTCTAGCTGGTGTGTAATAGCAACCAAAGGTAGAGAAAGCTGTTTCAAAGGAAGAACGGAAGGAAGTGGTGACCAAAGAAACTTGGAAACCATTAGTAGGCCTGGAGGATGAAACAGAGAAGGAACATGAACAAGAGTTCCTCAAGAGTTATGTGGATTGCTTTGCATTTAGTTTGAAGGACTTGGGAGTCCTTAGGGGACAACAGGTCCGTATAAACTTGACGGATGATGCGCCAATTTATCGCAAACCGTACAAGTACAGTGAGATAGAGCGCAAGATGATCCAAGACCGAACTAAGGAGTTGTTGGAGGCCGGGTTGGTGGAGTTAGCACCTTCGGACTGTGAGTATGCATCAGCAACGGTTATGCCATCCAAGAAGGATATTTTCGGTAATTGGACCGAGAAGAGGATGTGTGGGGATTATCGGAGAATCAATAAGTTCACGAAGTCCGACCGTTATGCGATGCCAACACCGGAGGAGAACTTTGACGCCATCGGCCACGCCAAAGTATTTAGTACTTTGGATCTCCGGTCGGGATATCACCAACTTGGCATTCGAGAAGGTGATAAAGGAAAGACGGCGTTTTGGGGGATTGATGAGGATGGAAAGGACCGCTTGTATCAGTGGAGGTTCCTTCCCTTTGGATTGAAAAATGCACCCGCTGAGTTTCAAAGGGTCATGGATCGTATCGTTGCGGGCTTGGAATTTGTGAAATGCTACATTGATGACATCATTGTCTATAGCATAAATCAGAACCAACATAGAGCTCACTTGAAGGAGGTTTTTGCTAGACTGAGACTCCATGGCTTAAAATTGCATCCAAACAAATGCAAGTTTTATTATAACCGTGTAGAGTACTTGGGCCACATGATATACCCTGGTGGATTGGGTGTGGTAGCTAGTAAAGTGGAAGTGATGGTTTCTATACCAAGGCCGAAGGATGTGAGTAGACTGCGGGCGTTTTTGGGGTTGTGCAACTACTATCGGAAGTTTGTGAAAACGTTCAGTGCCATTGCAAAGCCATTGACCATGCTGACAAGGAATGATCAACCTTGGATGTGGGGAGATGAGCAAGAGGCCGCCTTCACGCAATTGAAGGAGCGTTTATCATCGGCACCCATCTTGAGGAGGCCGATTCCTGGTAGAACTTACCAGTTGCACACAGATTGGAGCTCACTGGGGATTGGCGCAGTGTTGACACAAATGGACGATGATGGCAGGGAGTTTGTAGTAGCTTATGCTAGTCGCTTCAACAACAATGCGGAGGCGCAGTACAGCTCATACGAGGGAGAGTGTTTAGCAGCGATTTGGGCCATTGCTCACTTTCGTTGTTATTTATATGGCAACGAATTTCTATTGGTGACAAACCACCAACCGTTGAAGTGGCTCATGGAGTCTGACAAGCTTACTGGTAAGCTTGCACGATGGGCCTTGATGCTGATGGAGTATGACTTCAAAGTTGTACAACGTGCCGGTTTGGTGAACATGGATGCGGACGGCTTGAGTCGCAATCCAAGTCTTAGCCAAGTGGACTCCACGGGGGCTCGTTGGCACGTGGAGGAGGGAGAAGATTCGTTACCAGGGTGGCATGCTGCCGCCTATTTGAGTTTGTTGGCAATGACTGGAGACGTCACCGAAGAAGCCATTGTGGCCAAGATGGATGCGGATGGTGGTGAAGAGTCTGGGGGCGCCAAGGACATTTTCGAGGATGGAGATGTGATGAAGTATTTGAAGCTTGGTGAATTGACACCCACAGTGTCAGTCAAGGAAAAGGACCGGATCCTACAACGAGCCAAGAGGTTTGTATGAGAGGGGGATCACTTACTTCGTATATGGCCAGATGACAACAAGAGGGTGGTACCGGCGCCTCATGAGAGAGTGAAGTTAGTTATGCATGCACACGAGGACTTGGGGCACTTTGGAGTGCGAAGAACTCACAGCTTGCTGCAGATTCACTATTGGTGGCGAGGCATGCAAACGCAAGTTCAACAATTGGTAGCCAGATGTACGGTTTGTAATAGAGTGCGGGCATCATTTAATGCTCCGATGCCTCAACTACAACCATTGCCAATCATGGGATTGGGCTATAGGTGGAGTTTGGACTTTGCAGGACCATTGCCAGTAACACCACGACATAACAAGTATGTATTGGTGATGATTGAGCACTTCTCCAAATGGATAGAGTTGGTGGCGTTGCCTGACAAGTTCAGTGAAGGGGCCGCTTACTTATTCTTAGACCGAATGTTGAGTCGCTTTGGAGTTCCAGCCGAGGTGTTGACTGACCAAGGGCGTGAGTTTCTTGGAGAATTTCAAGCCTTGTGCAAACAAGCGATGATTGATCACCGCACTACTTCACGGGATCATCCCGAAGCAGATGGATTGGCGGAACGCATGGTGCAAACCGTCAGGAGGGGACTTCGCAAGTATAGTTTGAAGAAGGGCCATCATAGAGATTGAGACTTACAACTACCGTGGATAGCAATGGGCTATCGGTTTAGTAAGCAAGCATCTTTGGCTTCTTTCTCACCCTATTATTTGTTGTTTGGTCGCCATCCAGTTTTACCAATGGCAATCAAACAAGATGCAGACAAGATATTTGATCACATGGATGATCCAGACACGTGGGCTCGAGTATGCGAGCAACGTGCGGAATTATACAAGAGGGTGATGCCCATGGCTTTGGAGAACCTTTCTATTGCGCAGCATAGAGACACTCTGCGTTATGCCACGATACGAGGAGGAGGCTATAGACCTCAAGTGCGACGTTTTCTGCCTGGTGATTATGTCTATTTGCAGCAAACGGCGCCTACCACCCTTGACGTGACTGCAGGGCGTATTATTCTACGAGTGCGTGAGGTGCTTAAGTCGGGAGTTTTGCTCTTGGAGGGTCGTGATGGCAAGATCTGGAAAGATCACACGCGCAATTGTGCGCCATGTCATTTGCCACACATTGATGGACGTATTGATTCCAGCCGGTCACGGATTTCGGCTGGGCTGAAATGCGTGTTGTGTGGAAGCGCCAAAAGCGCTGCCACTATGGTATTGTGCGATGTTTGTTCGATTGGATGGCACATGGATTGTTTGACACCGCCATTGCAAGAAATTCCGGTGGGTCGGTGGGTTTGTCCCAAATGTGTGCCGGGGCATGGACAAGCATCTTCATCTTTGTAGGATTTTCCATTGGATTCTCGTTGGTTCTTCGGAGAAGGCCACTGAGTTCGCCAGTGTGAAAGGGGCTTCGACACCGGCGAAGGGGGCGAGTAAAGGAGTGGTTATCAAACCACTTGCTACATCTGGTGTACTCTTGTATCATAGGTGTTTAATTTCTTTACTTTGCTATGGATGTCGCTGGTGGTTAGTGTTTGTGATGATAGGATGTTTTTCGTATTTCTTTCATTACTTGCAGAATTTGCCGTGATTGTGATATACATCACAAGTCACGAGGCGTTTTCCCTATGACCACGGTATTCACCGCTGGTCAGGAGCTATTGGACTTTGGTGTGGTTAGGTTGCTAGCCAATTACAAGGTCTATTGTTACTTATGGCACGCTTGCTCTCATATTGGCTCGATATGATCTTGGCACGATGTGTTTGTGCACGACAGGGTGATTATAAGAATGACTTGCCAATTTTGTTCCACTTTAGCTGATACTCATGATTTTTTTGGAAGTACAATAAAATTAGAAAAAAAATAAAAATATTTAAAATATGATCAATATATCTACTTGTACGAAGAAGGTATCCTTTGAAAAAGTATAAAAAATTTCTATGTAGGAAAACTTGCAAAAGTGCAAAATTGCAAGAAAATAGATATTTTGATGCTTTAATTTGTAAAAAGTAGGAAAAACAATTTTCAAAGAAACTAGAAATTGGCCATTTGAAAAGACTTCATGGTGAAGAGATTTCACCAAAAGAATGATCTTGAAACGGCCATCTTCATTAGAGAAAATTTGAGGCCTCCGGAGGGATACTCCATAGCCTTCCAAGGTACCCTGAAATTTGATTTTTTGGGGTTGAAAAAATCATTTTTTTTCTATTCCCGCCCACCTGAAATTGTAGTAGGAGTGGTGCAGGAACCAAGTTTTAAGAGTTTAAAATTTATTTTAAAAACAAAAAAAAAATAGTAATCTTAAAAAAATATTATGAGTATTAAAATAAAATAAAATAAAAACACAAAATCTGATTGTTTTGGTGAGCAGTCAGCTTGGCTAACTACTCACTGCGACACTTTTCCAGAGTGATAAACCAAGCTTTGAAATAGCTTAATTTGTCACTCTAGAGCAGCCCTCCGGAGGGCTAAAATTTTCTCTAATGTCAACATTATGAAATGTGCACGCAAAGGAATCCTATTTGCACAAATGTGGAGGCCATGAAATAAATTGTTTTTAGATTTCTTTTAGTAGAAACATGCCGCCTTCCTATTGGAAAAATAGACTATAGAAATTTCAGCTTTAGATACTTAATTTTGGATACTCAATAGTACTAACTCCCCCGGCCCTAAAACTCAAAACATGACATATTACTTTAATTGACTTTTAGATATTAATTTTTTTTTAATTTAAAAAAAAAGAAGATATGATAATATTCAAGAGTCAAGATAAACATCTTCAATAAAAATTTCGAATTCAAATGAATCATGCTTCCAAAGTTATCGCAAAGAAAAGCTCCAACATTCTCCTTGAGACAAATACACAGTATTGGTGGGTTGTTGCAAGAAACACTTGTCCTTTTTTTTTGTCCGTTTGGCCTTGGATAGGTAGTTTTTTGCTGATAACTTTTGCATCATATGTCCATTTCCTATGAAATTTGAAAAGAAAGTATATGTAGTAGTTTCAAACATTGAATAATTATTCTAATTTTTTAAAATCAATTTACTATTTTTAAATTGTCCCTAATTGGATGTCTACCTTGGCCATTTTGGAGGGTTTTAGTACTATTTCCGACCTAAAAATGCAAATTTGAAGATCAAACTTGTAATACAAAAAATTCTACTAAAAGTACACAAGCATACAAAGATATTTTTTTTAAATAGTAAAATGGTCCACCTTCCACATGTGCTCAAAGTGCACTAGTACTTTTGTACATGTGCAAAGAATAAAAAAATTTCCCCTGCGGATGCAAATAGTTGAATGGGCGATTTCATTGAAATGGCGGTATTATTGCGCCATTAACCATTTCGACGGTGTGTCATTTTGACCATTTAGGAGAAGTATAGATTTTAGAATGGTTGATCTGAACTATAAAGCGCTAAAGTTCAGTAATACCGCCATTTTCATGAAATTGCCAATTTTAAAAAAAGCATCTTCAAATTAGAAAAATGGTTTTTTGGATGAATTTTTTGGAATTTTTTTACTATTTTCTAAAAATCAAATACCAAAGTCTATTTTCTAGCATTTTCCAATACTCTTTAAATGCGCATAATTTTTAGAGATAAATTTTCCTAGGTCTAAATTTTTACACACATATTATTTTAAATGCTTTATAAATTATCCATATTTAATTTAATTTTCAAAAAATTATTCCAAAAGTCATAGCACTCCAATACTAAGGCTGTTTTAGCCCAAACCGGCAGGTGTTTCTTGCAACTACCATGGTCATTCTTGCAATGACACTAAATCCAAATCAAATAATTTCCTCCATTTTTCCTCAAGGTGAATAATTTGAGTTTACCTTGCTTTTAGTCCTTTGTAATAAATGTTAATATTTGATATAGAATAAGAATTTTTTATATTATTTTGGCAATTGCCTGCGTAGTGACAATGTCAAAAAAAAGTTATCAACATATTTTTCAAATTATTCTCCAAATTTTGAATGGATACAAGGTGATTGCACGAAACACTTGTACTATTTTTTGTCACATGTTGCATGCTGATTAGTTTTTTGGCTATAACTTTTGCATTTTGACTCCAAATGACTCAAAATTCATAGACAAGGTACTTATGACTATAATGTAGCTTGTATAATTTTTTGGAATTTTTAAAAAATGTTTTACTATTTAATAATAGACCTCAATATTTTGTCACAAATGCCAATTGGGAGGTTTATAGTACTATTTAGTACCCATAAAAACGAACTTGGAGCTGAAATTTGGTAGATATGGCCTTCAGTAGACGTGTAGCTATTGTCCAAAGGTTTTATAAAAATACTTAATTTTATGTAGTGTAAAAGTCTACAAAATGAGCCTCTTTCTACTTGCATTTCTAAACATGTAAAAAATTATTTTGGTGGTTTTTTTGGTGAATGACCATCTCCATAGAGTTGCTACAAATGGCCAATTTTTATTTTTTTATTTTTATTTTTTTTCTATTTTCTACTAATTAAAACATCAAAATATGTATTTCCTAGCAAATTGGCACTTTTCTAGTTCTCCTATTCAGATAATTTTTTAATGAATTTCCTTTAGTGGTTACCTTCATTATAAAGGTGCATACATTGACCATATTTTTTAAATTTATTTAAAATTTATTTTCTAATTTTAAAGTATTCCAAAAAAAATCATGAGTAATATTATGGGCAATTTCATTAAAATGGTGATATTATTTTAAAATGGCATGAAAACAGTTCAGAACAGCCTTTCTAAATCCAAACGTGTCCTAGATGGTTCAAAATGACAATTGTGAAATCTATACCTGTCCTAGATGGTGAAAATGGCACACCGTCAAAGTGGCACTTGGAATACCGCCATTTTAATGAAATTGCCCATTGTTGCAAAACGCAACAAATAGTACAAGTGTTTTGTGCAATCACCCTACAATCATAAAAAATGGCCCAATTTTTTCCAAATTACAATTGTATACATATATCATCAAATTCTATTTAATATGATTTGTAATTTGTTCACTTTCTATTTATCATGTATATAGAGAGTATACACAGCAGACTTTTCTAGAATTCCTTGTGACTGGTTTGGAGTTTCTGTAGTTTTTCCCTGCTAGTTTTTGTCAATTTATGTGTTTCTCTGTGTTCTAATGTCATCGTGGAGGGATCTTCAAAGAATTCCTATGCACAAGAAAATTCTGGGTTTTCTTTATAGGGATTCTTTCCAAATCCCCGGTGTGCAATCCAAATTGGTAGACTTTGCACACATTTTACATTTCAATGTTGTTTCCACCAAATATTTGGTAGATTTTACAAGATGCAATTGTCCCATATCGATTGTCAAGGGTACCTTGAGGTTGGACACATAAGACTTGTAAGTTGTCAATCTTCACTACAATGAATTCTATTTACAGAATTTAGCGTTTTTCAAGTTTGTATATTTTAGAAATCTAAGAAATTTTGTAATTTATGAAATTTCGAAATGTTCAAACAAATGAGATCTACATATTACTAATATTATGAACTCTTGAAATCTAGAAAGGATCTAGATCAAAAATTCTGAAATGTACAAATTGATGAGACTGAAATTAAAAATCTACATATGAGTTAGATTTGAGACTCCAAAGTCTACAAATAGTATTGATTTTGTGCACTAAAATCTATGTTGACATTAGATTTTAGAGGCATAAATCTACATTCTAGAATATTGAATTTCAGAAATTGAGTTGATTTGGAGGTGGGGACATCTTCTAATAACAGTGAAAAATGCACAGATTTTCCCTTCATAAAATTAATAAAAATTCCCTGTCTCACATTTCCCTGTGAAGGCCACATTCCCTGTGAACATCAATTTGCTACATTTTTATATTTCCTTGGAGGGGATTTTCGGTACAATACCTGCAGGGAATTCAAAAAATGTTTCTTGTGATATGATTGGGCCCTTGAATTTGAAGGTGAGATGAATTTGTACATTGAAAGGTGAATATAAAAGTCTAGAATAAAGATGCTCTAATGGGTGATTGCAAGAATGACTCGTATTATTTTGCATCACAATGGGAGTGACTCTTTTGTCATCCGCTATAACTTTTGAAGCACGATTGTGATTAACTTGAAATTTTTATTGAAGATGGATAACTTGATATTCTTCAGATCCCCTATTTTTTAGAAATTTTCAAAAATCATTTTATATTTAAATTTAAATTTAGCTAATTTGTCACACTTTGCAGTTTAGGGGTTTTTAGTACTGGGGAGCACCCAAAATTAATGATCTAGAGTTGAAATTTCTATGGTCTATTCCTATAATAGGAAGTCATGTTTTTACCAAAGGAAATTGAAAAATATTTTATTTTGTGTCCTCCGCATGCGTGCTAACAGGGCTCCTTTGCACGCGTGTTTTTGAACATTGATGATGGTTTTAAGATCATTCTTTTGGTGAAATCTCTTCATCATAAATTTCTCCCAAATTTCCAATTTTTAGTTTTTTTTTAAATTGCTTTTCATATTTTTTACAAATTAAAATGTGAAAGTTCCTATTTTTCTGAGATTTTGCTAGTTTTTGAGACTTTTCTTGTTCTCCTACTTAGAGATTTTTTCTATGCTTTTCCTTCTTAGGGTATCTTCTTCTTAAAGGTTTAAACATTACAAATGTTTTTCACATTTTTTTTAAATTATTTTTCTATTTATACAGTACTTCTGAAAGAAAAAATGAGTACTGTGGAAAACGCTCCGGAAACCGGTAGGTGTTTCTTGCGACCACCCTAATTGATTTATAGTAGAAATGCACCAATGAATTTTTAAATTTTTTTAATCAAATTGATGTTTTTAAATCAATTTACCAATTGATATGCAAATATTTTGTGGGGCAATATTAGATAGCATGTTCTTTATTTGCAATTTATGAAATCACTAAGTTAGTACAAAATCTTAGGAGAATGTTTTATACCAATTTGGATGAATGTGTTATACCCCTCTTTGCAATGATTATAAATCATTTCATTGTGTGAAATAAATATAAGAAGAGCATCATCTTTCTTTTGCCCATGTTTTTTTTTAACAAAATCTTGCTAAAAATTGAAACAAAATTTTTTATAGGGAATATTTGGCAAGATATTCTTCCTTTTTCAGTAGATGAAATTGTCAAATTGCTGCCAAATCTTAGGATGGTATTACTCTTTTCAATAAATGAACACTCTTTTGGATGGATAAATGAATTTTCATCAATATATTATTACAGGTATCATCCATTTCCATGGATGTAAATAGCTTCATCAATCCAGTGATGATCGCTTTCTGCACTCCCCAAAATAAATTGCCCATCCCGCTTTCGCTCTTCATTTCGACGCCAACGGAATCTCCGAAACTCAAGGCTGACGGACGAAGGCTCCGATCCGTACTCCGTAGTTTTGTCTTCCCGCACTTCCAAACGGATTCCAAGTGCAAGGACAAGAAAAGTAACTTCCGCCTGTGAATTGAAATGTTTCTCTCATTCTCTGCTTGCCAAGAAAAAGAATCAATCAAAAAAAGTAAAGTATTAACCGAAGGCACCATAGTTTGCAAACAGTGGCGGAAGCCAAAGACCATGCATGCAGACACGCACGACGAATTAGGCGACTATTGCCGGACGACGATGATCGAAAGGATCGCGGAGGCAGCCGTGGCGCTGCTAAATTGCTAGATTAGTGCACCCACTTCCGTGGCGCTGACCTCCTGCAGCTCGCCTATTTCAAGACCCCCTGGGCTATTACTGCAACACCTGCACACTTTCGCAGCGGAGTTTCGGAGCTAATATTCTCCTTCGATTCCCGTGTTGAACTGCCTAGTGCCTACCCTGGATATTGCCAATAAGGGGACTATAGTTAGAAAGGTTAGGCTCATTTTGAGTGGTTTTGATCCTGAGGTTTGAAGTTTATTCTCGCGTTTTCCACATGAAAGGGAGGCGGTAACTGCCGGTCATTGAGCGGGCCTTTCCTGAAATCACGTCGATACCGCTCCAAGCATCTATCGTCGACGTCCACCTGATTGAACTCCGATGGGACTATGGGAGCCTTTGCTACCGAGAATACCGGTTTTGCGGATTGTCCCAGGATAACTATCAATAGGTGAGTACTGGACTTGTATATATTGATGACTTCCCGACCATCACAGATGCACTACAGCCTTCAACGCCCGTCACTACAGGGAGCTTCAAAATATCAGTTGCAGGGTTAATCCAGATCATGCAACTTCTCAAAGGGTTGGGTATACTGTTCTAGAGTCTTGGCATCCGTGCTTGGGTTTAGCTTTGAGTTGGGTCCTCACATCAGTTTCTGAGCGAGATGGCGAAGTCAGCAATGTTGATGCTCGGGTTGCTGTTTGTTTTTGCCGTGGTCCAGTTTCAGGACGTTGTTGCTGAAACGTACGGGTCGACGGATTCCATTACGTTCAAATTCGACACCGACGAGGCGACAGCAGAGGCTCCGTCGGATGATGACACAGTTGCTGAGAGCTTCTGGTCTGAAGTTCCTGCTCCTGCTGACGATTCAGAAACGACTGTGGATGAGAGCTCATTTGCAGAAGCACCTGAGGATGAATCAACCGCTACCGAGACAGTTGAAGAAGAGGATCCAGAGAGTGTTGTTTTCGCAACAGACGCTGATGGAGCGAATTCCACTTTGGTCGACGAGGACGGGTTTGATGTGGTTGAGGATGTTGATGGCGGTTCCACTACAGAGTGAGTATCCTTTCTTTGTTTTCCAATTTCCAATTGAGGCTAAATTGACTGCACGTACATCTCAAGGAATATATAAAGCCAACCTCTTTTAACGGTGGCGTGGATTAAGATTCAGTTCCGTACGTCAAGTACGTACGAGCTAGTGACCCTAAATTCATTCTTTAATTTTCTGACAAGTTACGGATGCTTGGTTGTGTGCTTCAGGGACTCTTCGGATGCAGAGCTTGGCGATTTGTCCTTGGCGTCCACCGGCTGCTCCACCGGCAACCCCGTCGACGACTGCTGGCGCTGCGACCCCAACTGGGCTTCTCACCGCCAAAGCCTCGCCAACTGCGCAGTCGGTTTCGGACGGAGCGCCATCGGCGGCAAGAACGGTCGAATCTACGTCGTGACCTCCGCTCGCGATGACAACCCCGCCAACCCCGCGCGCGGCACGCTGCGATACGCCGTCACCCGCCCCGGCCCGCTCTGGATCACCTTCGCATACAGCATGACCATCAAGCTCAAGAACGAGCTCATGATCACCAGCTACAAGACCATCGATGGCCGTGGCGTGCGCGTCAGCATCAAGGGCGGCGGCGGTCTCACCATCCAGAACGTCAACAACGTCATCGTCCACGGGATCTCAGTCTCGGACATCAAGCCGACCGGTCCCGGACGCATCATGTCATCCACCAGTCACGTAGGGAAGCGCGGCCGCTGCGACGGCGACGCGATCTCCATCTTCGCGTCGAAGAACATCTGGATCGATCACTGCTACCTCGCGCGCGCGGCAGATGGCCTCCTAGACGTCATCCATGGCTCCACAGCAGTCTCCATTACCAACAACTACTTCACGCAGCACGACAAGGTGATGCTCTTGGGGGCGAGGAAAACAGACACCATGGACAGAAACATGTATGTGACAGTGGCCTACAACATCTTCGGCCCTGGGCTAGTGCAGCGCATGCCGCGAGTGCGATTCGGAAATGTCCATGTGGTGAACAACGATTACACGTCTGGCTGGTCGAACTACGCCATTGGGGGAAGCGAAGGGCCAACCATTCTCTCCCAAGGAAACATCTTCAACCCGGCGAGAGGCAAGAAGCAAGTGACGCAGAGGATTGATGACGGGGGTCCTAAGTTTGGGGGGCCGAAGAACTGGAACTGGAGGTCGGAGGGAGATCGATTCCTTGGGGGATCTTTCTTCACTAGTCTGCCTATGCACTGGACCAGCCAAAGCTATGCGAAGACGGCGAGTGCCAGCGCGAGACCAGCGACCATGGTGGCGCGCATGGTGAGAGGTGCTGGACCGCTTGTGTGCCGCCAACGCGCGCGCTGCTGAAACTTATCCTAGCCTGTCTGTTTCTGAAGCCTGGTACTGAAGCCTGTTTTTGCAACACGATTAACTCAATGGATTCATTGTTGTATCGGTCGAGATGGCGGGCGGTTAGTGTGGCTGCGCTCAATCGGCAGCCCACTTGCATTGTGATTGTCGGATCCCTACGTCTTGCAGCATGGAAGCGTGGCACCGGCGGTTTGGATTTGGTAGTTTAGTAATAAGCGTATTCTTCTGTTGTGGCTGCGCAATTTGTAGCCCACTGCATAACATTCTTGAACTGGTTGGAAGATCGACCGTCTTTTTGAAGAAATCATTCTGAAGCCGAAGTGGAGGTTACGTCTACAATGATGTGGAGGATAGAGGATCGAATGGCTAGGGGACGAAGTTTTGGATTCAAAAATGGTTTCTGTAGTTATGTGCAATAAAGATTTCTGTAGAGGATGAGTTGCGCTCGATCTGTTCAAAAATGTTATGCGACTAGACAGTGTGAGAAGTGTCGATCGATTTTTTATCACCCTTGTAGACAGCGATTTTTTGATGAAAGCAAAAAGAAATAATCTTATTTTGCTCGTTTGATTGAAAGATGCTGGTCGATTTTTTTATTTTTTTTAACAAATGAAAAGATGCGGATCGAATTGCATTGCAGTAAAAAGCGTTAATCTCACTGTTTCTTCGTCGAGGTTTGACGGATCCCTCGTTCGATATCAGTGATGCTTCGTTCTTGCAAGCGAATTGGATGAAATGCTAATTTGTAAAGGAAACTATTAAATCAAAAAATTCAGTGAGGGATATGCAATCCACACAGTTCCCAAGATTAGTCGATGAAGTACGAACGGATCTTGCATGTGAGCGAATGCTTTCACCCTGATTTGGCACTGGAGCGCAGTGAGCCAAAAACAGTGTTTCACCACATTTGCAAACCAATTTGGCAACACCCAGAAGTCGAGAATAATCCGTCTCCCACTCATATTGAAGTAAATTCTTTAACCCAAATGCATGGATGTATTTAAACTTGCATATAGAGGAATTTTGATGCTGGACTGCATCGACACATGAGCATCTTGGCAAGGTCCCCCCTCCCGCAAAGTAACTCTGCTTTGTACTGAAACCTACAGTAGTTGCCACAGACACAGACATGCCCAGTGTGAAACCGAAGGTGCGATGACCCATTGTCGTCCATTTGGTCAATTCACATATTTAGTCCGATTGGATTCAAGTTTTTTTTAAATGAAATGGCAAATTGAAGAATGTTTCATGTGTATTTTGGTAACTTGCTCATTTAAGAGGGAAAAAAGACACATTATATAGGTGGTCAAAACAAAAACACACAACTTCCCAAATGTCAATGTGGACTATTCTCATCCATTTAGATTCTAATGTAGTACTTGTAACTTCCTGTACATGGTTGCAATGGTAATCCAAAAGCATCTTTTAAGACGGTGGAATATTGAATGAATTTTTTGCCATATGTAGACTATAGAAACCGCATGGTGGTGTTCATTGAAGTGATATACTTGTGACTTTTCAATTCAACTCCAACCCTTTCAATCCCAATTATTCCAAATTGAAGTTGTTGTAATGCCAATCCTATATAATTTTTACTACATTAGGTCATCTTCTATAGAACTGGAAAGATGAAAAATACTTGTATTTTCAAAGTGGGGAATTAAATTCTAGCCCTAATAGGTCCAATAATCAACTCTCTACAATTTGGGGTTATCATTTCCTTTCCACAAGTTGGCATATTGATGAGAATGATGTAGAAAGTCCACAATAGTAGTCTTGATCAAGTGCAAAAATCCTTGAAGATGTTTGTGCCAATGTCCTAAATACTAACACTTCACAAAAGCAAGATTCTTCTTGACTAAGCATAAAAGCAATAAACTCAACCAACACTATTATTTTAATATTGCTTCAAACAAACTTTGGAGGATATAAAATAGAAAGTTGGTTTGGGGTGCAAAAACAAGCAAATGAACCTCCACCTTCAATAGATGGTGAAAAGGCCTAGAAAAATACCCATGTAGAGGCTTTTTCCTAGTATCAATTGAAGATGCCTTTAAGATGCAAGAAGGTACAATTTGAATGGATGATTTTGGGTCTATATACATTAGATGACACAAATGGTTCAATGTTAGATGTTCCATTGTTTATACAATGTACAATACCAAGTACAATACCAACAATAAGAGTATAAGACTCAATCCTACTTTAAATTTGAATAATTCTTATATAATGGAAAATTGAAACCATTGAGCAAAATTTTAACATGTTAAGGTACACAAGACACACCTTACATGTTGGTTAGTTTTGATCAAAAAATAAACATTTTTCATATCACTTTTTAGCATGATTTTGAAACTTATGCTTTTCAAGCCATTTTTCAAAGAAAAATTGTTGTAATTTTACGTAGTCAAAATGATGTGCTAAACACTTAGTGGAAAGATTAAAAATTCTTTGTAGAATTATATGACAATTTTTTTTAAAGTTATCTTTAAAATTGCACAAAATTAATTTGAATTTTATAAATTTTCAAATAATCAATGAACAAAGTGATTGTATAATTGTAGCCAATGTTCTAAGCAACTTCATGTGATACCTATTTATAAATATTCAACCCTATGATTAGTGTTACAATGTCATTTGGGGGATTCAATACAATTTCTAGTTGAAAATGACAAAGTAGGATCTAAATTTTTTATTAGAATTTGAGGTTATGTTCTAAGATTATGGGCAATTTTGTTAAAATGGCGATATTTTTTTTAAATGGCATGAAAACAGTTTAGAACGGTCGTTTTGAAATCTATATCTGTCCTGGATGGTGAAAATGGCACACTATCAAAGTGGCACTTGGAATACTGCCATTTTAACAAAATTGCCCATGATTACATCCACTATCAAAGGTTTTTTTGCTGAAAACAAAATCTTTTTCTTCACATGCGCTCAAAGTGGCCTCCTTTGAGTTAGGCAAGGATCATAGGATTTAATTTCTTAAGATGGAGAAAGGGTTGTTAGAAACCTTTTTTAAGTTTGAAAAATACTTATTGTAATTTTTTGGGGGGATTTTTTTTACTATTTTTTGAAAATACAAACATCAAAATATTAGAATTTCTTTTAACCTAATGCAAATTTCATTGAAACAAGGCCATTCTAGAACTTTGTATGCACTTTTATATTTCAGATCACTTGTTCTAAAATCTATATCTGTCCTAGATATTTCAGACCACCTATTTCAAATTCTATGTTTGTCCTACATGGTCAAAATGGCACATGGAATACCGCCAATTTAATGAAATTCCCTATACCTATGATTGTACATAGTTTTTGGAGATTAAAAATAAATTGAGCAAATATAATGTGCAATTAAATATAATAGGTAATAAATTTTAACTTTAATATACTTTTGGCACTTTTGTTTTTTTGACTTAAACAAACATCATGTGTAATTACTGCAATTGCTCATGATGTTTGTTCTAATTTTAGTTTATTTTCAACTATTTGAAAATTCATAGTTTTATTCATATAGTGTCTAAAAATCGCATTCTAAAAGAATCTAAAATCTCCTTAAATTGACAACCAAGAAGACTTGGCATAATTATTGTAGTTCAATAATAAGAGCCATACTCAAACCTTTTCTAGACAAATTACATTAGAAGAATTTTGAGGCCTGCAAAGGGCCGTTTCAGGGCTGTTCCCGCAGCTGGGAATAGTCACAATATTAAAATAATTAAAAATAAATAAAATAAATAAATAATATTAAAAAATATTTAAAAAAATATTTAAAAAAATATTTAAAAAATATTATTTTTTTAATTTTCTGACGTGGCACTCGCGTGACCACGTCAGATTATTGTTCCCAGGGCGTTCCTAGAGTTCCTAGGGCCAAATAACTCGCAATCTCTTGGAGGCCTCGAAATTCTTCTAATGACATGTAAATGTCCAAGGCAACATATTTGGGTGTTGATTAAACTTTGAAGTTATATATTAAATCCTACTAAATTATTATATTTGGTAGTTTAAAAAATTGAATATTCCTTAAAGTCTATTTTGAGTATCAAACATCCAATTTTGAAAAAAATTAAAATGTTTAAAAATTATTCATGATTTTTCCATTGATGAAATTGTGCAAGGGTGTCCACAAATGTAGTGAATCTTGAGGAAAAAATCACATTGACAATTTATTAAAAAAAATTGTAGAGTAAATTTTAAGAAGCCATAAATTGATTATGGTTATGCATATTCTATCATTCAGACTGGTATTCTTTTTCATAACCTTGATTTGAGATTTGACATATGAAAAATGAATTGAAAGACTTCCAATCACTTTTGTAGTTTTAACACCCTCTTAATTATAATCTTTCAATCCACAAATGATACTATCATGTTTTCTTTTCCTATGTGATCCACAACACATCTAGTTTGAATTCATACAATTTAGTTTAGTTTTTTAAATTTAATAAAACTAATCAAAACTTGGGCTTTTTCTTCAGTTTTGAGCAAACTCCAAGAAGCTTAAAAAAGGCCTTGGGCATTTAGGGACAGTACCCAACGTCCAGGGAAAAATTTGAGTTGAACCCATCAATTCCCATAGTTTTCTACTATGAACAAATTTCATTGATATTCTTCGTCTATTTCTTACTCCGAGCATGATTTTTCTTTAAATACATTTTAGCTGAAATATTGATTGATGAAGTTTAGATTTTGAACTGAGAATCTGGAGAAATGTAAGTTACCACTAGCGTAGCTGTTGGTCACATTGCAGTGTTGGCCCTTCCATGAAATTTAGTGTTTGTCTATGAAAATGCCCCTCAAATGACCCAATTCTAGCAGGTAGCGTAAGATTTCTTGCAAAACACGAAGCCTTCCTATATGTGTTGCTTTCAATTTCAATGGAGGAAATGGGCGTTTCGTAAGATGGGGTTGAACTGAGCAAGGAATTCGTAGCTCTAGTTCCAAACTGCAGTTTTGAGCTTTGCGAGCGGATGGAAACTGAATGCGCCGGGAGTTTTCAGGTACAGTGTGCTCTGAATTGGAGTTTGAATCGGACTTTCGCTTTGTTTTTGAGGTCAATTCTTGTGCAGCTCTTGTCCAATTCAAATGGTAGGAGTGGGTTTGAAGCAACGTGTGAATGAGACATGAATGTTGTGTTCGGTTTATAATTGTTGGGAATTTTTGTTTTTTCTGGAATTGATGGCGCAGGTGTTTGCTTACTGTCTAGATTTTCGTGGCTTTTGCTGTGATCTGACGAATAGGTTTCAATTTCTGAAGTTTTTTTGTAGGCGAAGGTGAAAACTGAGCATGTATAATGTGCGCACTGCAAATTGCACTGGATGGAGGAGGAAGGTGCAGCTCAAGGCTTCTGAATAGGGTTAGGTTTAGCTGAACTCCAATGTGGGAGTCTTGAGGAGTCTCAAAGAATCACGAAGTTGTTTGAATGCTGATTTACTGTGGCATTCGCTTCTGGAGCGATGAAGTTCAAGGTGGTTTTGACAGCGCTGCTTCTGTCTTGCCTGTGGAGCTTCGTTAGAGTAAGCAATTTCTCACAGAGGTCAATGCTTTTTTTTTTTGAAAGAAGGTAAATGGATGACAACGTTGTCATCGAACGCAAACTTATTGTAAGGTAGCGAATACTACTTGTGTCACTTTAAGCATTTGAACCAATATGTAAGAATGTGATTTTGGGGAGAGCATTATAGAGGTGTGTAGAGATCACTTTGGTTACACTAGCCAAATCTGTTGAGATCAATCTTTTTATCACTGTGTATGAAATTCTCCTGCAATTTCAAAGTGGGAGGTTGTCGACCACTATAAGTGACAATGGACAATCTCATTTCCATTCAATGATCAGTAGCCATACACATTTAGTCAAGTCTTATTTAGACCACTTGCTAAAGAGTCCAATCAATTGCTAATAGGTCCAACCAAGTGCTTGAATAGATGAGCTGCTCTTGGTAAAAGGAGTCAGTATAGGATCAGTATTCTCTACCCTAACTCAAGCATTCACGGTGTAACTAGAATGAAGATATTTATGTATTGCAGGCAAAATCTTCGTCAAATCATAGCTTCATCATTGAGAATGATCTTTTTTTGAAAGATGGGGTCCCATTTCGAATCCTAGGTGGTGACTTGCACTATTTCCGTGTGCATCCCCAGGTAAGTCCTTTTAAATGACCATGATGGTGGTGAAATTAAGTGGCGCATTGTTTAAGTTCATTGTTACGTAAACACTGACTCTTGAAAAGTGTGCATTAAGCGCAAATGCTTATCAAGAGATTATTGCACAAATGTGATCATCAAGAGGAGTGGGAAGGGGGTGGACAGCTATCTGCTCCCTCTAGCTTTGATTGTCATGTTAGAAACACTATGAATGTTGTATTGAAGCTTGTTTAGATGGAATGGGGTGATCTTTCATGAATAAGTGAACTTGGCTTTGTGCACTTTACCAAATTTGCCTTGAATGAACCTCTGCTGGTCCGTAATGCTTATTTTTTCGTCTCTCATTTTTTATGGCAGCTCTGGAAGGATAGGTTACTCAGAGTGAAAGCATTGGGTTTGAATACGATTCAAACTTATGTCCCTTGGAATCTTCATGAACCTCGACCTGGACTTGTGAATTTCAGCGGGTCTGCGAATTTGTTATCATTCTTGAAAGTGGCCCAGGATCTCGATTTATTGGTGATGCTTCGCATTGGGCCTTACATCTGCGGAGGTAAGAAGACTGTCCTTGTGTTGCAGCGCCTCGATTTTGAGTCTTTTAATGTTATCTGTCTTTGTTTCTCTAGGGCTACGGAATGGACGAAGCCCTCAGCTTGATAAGTGGGATTTGCAGAGTGGGACCTTGGTGGATTCCCTGCTTGGCTGCTTGAATTGGACCCTGTGGTGAGACTGCGATCATCAGGGGAACAATATCTTGCCCAGGTGTGGATCTTGTCTAATTCCACTTCCTTGTTTGTCAATTCGCGTTTGGAAATACACAAACTCATCGAAGTATGCTTTTGGAAGGCATAGTTATTCAATTGAAAGACATATTTTTTCAAAGTATCCTCGATTCTGAGTCAAAGAGTAAAGGGTTGTTTATCAATGCGCTGGACGTATAGCTCCCAGTGTAATTCAAAGCTGCAAGTTGGGTGCCGGATGTATGAAGTTAGATTGATTCATTTTGGTTGGTTATTGTGCGACTGATATCTTAGCATCAACTCAAATTTAATTAAATCTAAACCAAGTCATTGTCCAGAAATAAAGGATGTCAAATGTCATGCTGTTAATTCTGTCAATAGTGCTGGTCAACCCTAAATTGTTGATAGAAAAATGTTTGGAAGCAGTAAAAATGATTCAAAAGCTTGAAATCATCTTTAAAACTTTCAAAACAGACCAGAAATCAAAGTTGTGACTCATGAATGACATTTACAGTGATTTTTGACCAGTGATAGAGGAATTAGACGAGGATCAATTGTCTAGATTTAATAAAATAGTTGTGAAAAAACTTAGTTTTGGATTTATCTTGTTGCTGGGTGGGTAGGTTGACAATTGGTGGAAGAAACTGCTGCCAATGGTAGCTCCCAAACTATTCTCAGCAGGTGGTCCGGTTATTATGGTCCAGGTTAGTTTACTCAACCTTCCACCCCACATTTTTCATTGACAATCATTTGTGATTCTTTTGAGCTATCTATTAGTCAGTGATCATTGTTTAAACCCAGTTTTGTTTGTCATATTTGTTAATTGCAGATTGAAAACGAATATGGATCGTATGCAAATGACAAAATATACTTGAAGTGCCTCCAAAATCAAGCTAGGTTATATCTTGGAGATGATGTAATTATGTGAGGATACTTTTTCTTTCAATTCTTTCATTTATTGTTACTAGCATTGTAATGATCATCAGAAGTGATATCTAGATGTCTGGATATCTTTTACCCTTAATGGTGTTTTTGGTGCTTTTTGTCCTTGGGTTAGATAAATTGTGGATCTCGACAACCGCCCTTTTTGTGCAGATACACGACTGATGGTGCAGTCTCGGAGAATCTACGCGACGGCTCTCTTTCAGAAGATGGTGTGTTTGCAGGTTGGTTACATCGTGTCAACAGCACTCTGTCACCCTCTCTCCGTGCTCACCAGAAATTTGTCTGTCATCCCAAGCTGAATTTCTGAATTTCTATCTAAACTTTGAACTTTGTCATCTCAGTAGTCGACAATTTCACTAAAAAGAACATTTATGATTTTGGACCCCAAGTTTTTCCCCTCATTTGAACAAGTTCATGTGAGTAGTGGCAACAAGTTGTATGTAAGACAAAATTTTGCAATCTATGCCATATAACATCAGTAGCATTTTCTATATGAAAAGGCATCACTATCGAGCATAATAATGGACTAATGAATGGAAAATGACATTATTGAGAATAGGATTGTCTGAGAGGAATAGTGAGAGAAATTGTGCCACTATTCATGAAACAATGGGAATGTTTTGTTGGGGATGTCATTTCAAGTACGTTTCTCCTCTTTTGGCTTCTTGTTCTTGTTAATAGCGTAGGGATTTGTCTCATTTACATCTTTCAAATACCAGGTTATTTATTGGGGTGATTCTGGAACCACGGGTCTGATGAAGTTGTTTTCTCTTGCACTGACATTGTACCACCAGCAATAGACTTTCCAACAGGCTGGGACCCAGCTGCTGCTTTTGCTCTACAGAAGCGATACAACTCCCCAGGAATGTCACCACCTCTGTCTGCGTATGTTTTCTCAGGAAGTGTATCCTTCGTCTTTGATGATAGGGCTCCTTCAAATGATGTATCTGCTTTGATGTCATTGATCAGACCAATCGAACACTATTTTGCTTAATCGTTGATTCGATGCCTTGAAAGCATCATATCTTCAACTTTGTCGGTATCCTTCTTTGTGATCATCGCTGAATTTTTAGCATGAATTTGATTGTGGCTCACAGGGAGTTCTACACGGGCTGGCTGACTCATTGGGGAGAGAATCTAACTCAAACAGATGCAAAAAGCACTACGGAGGCTCTTGATGATATTTTACGGCTCAATGCCTCTGTTGTGCTCTATGTGAGTTATTGGTCTGTTTTACTTTTATTTTTCTTAGACGATCATTTGAGAACTTACTTTTTCAACCAGTTTCTTTGTATTCCAGAATTTGACCTCATTGGTCGTTTACAGCCTCTGTTCATGGTTATCCACTGCGTGTATCCACTCATCCAGTGCTTTTTGTGCTCTGGTTGCAGATGGTTCATGGAGGAACAAATTTCGGATTTTACAGTGGGGCCAACACCGGGGCTACGGCTGCTGACTATCAACCAGACATTACTTCGTATGATTATGTAAACACTTGTGAACTTTTTGTTGGCATTACGGATGCTTATATTGCAAGAGAAGTTTTCTTTCAATTCCAGAAATTACCTCTGGTCGAAGAGCCTCAACTTCAGTAAGAAATCTGTGATCCTATAGAAGTGTTGCAACGCTTTTCAGTATGTCCTTGACATTCATTACTTTGTTGATATGTGGTAATTGCCTTAGGATGCTCCGATTGGGGAGGCTGGAGATGTGGGCAGTGCCAAGTATCAAGGTAGGGAATTCTTGTATCGTGCTTTACAACGTGAACAACTGTAATAGAGTGTCCAACTATTTGTTTTTACTTGGTAGTCCAACAATATGTCTTTTTTATTTGCATCTTATTATCTCACCAGTAGAAACTACCCACCACCTGAATATTCTTGAAACCTAGCTGCGTTGAACCCTCTGCCGATTGTAATGCCTTGTAAGGCAGTTTCTGAAATAAACCTTGTCAATTGAAATTCCGCTATGTTTTCTTGAATACCTCAGAGGGGTGAATTTCTGCTATTTCCTAGCCACCACAAACGCAGAACGTATCAGCCTGATGAGAATCATTTGCTAATCTCATTGCTGTAGGGTTTTAGGGTTTAGGGTACTCACTGAGCGACATGGAATGCAGAAATAAGGAAAGTGCTGAGTAAGTACGTGGGCGCAAAATTACCTGAACCCCCTCCCCTTCCTCAGCGAACCGCATATGGGGAAGTGACAATGACAACAATGGAATCACTTTTTGATGTTTTGGAGTTCGTCAGTACTCCACCTGCCGGTATCAAGCTGAAGTGGCCCGTCCCAATGGAACATCTCCGACAAGTACATATTTTTTGCCTTGAGCTATTGTTTCTGCAAGTCTTAGCTGGAGAAAGATGTTATCCTCTTCTTATCTATCTCTAAGTCCCAGTTTTACACTAAATTAGTTAAATTAAATAATAACGATTAGAAATACTAGAAAAATGTTTTCCATTCAAATAAAGCTTTACATCTACATAATTGCGTTGTCACTTAACCCTTATGTGCCTGCGCTATGAATTTAAACTCTACTTTCGAAGCTAATCGTCAAGAATTCTAAGTTTCAAAACATGCTTGTATAGTTCCATATGTAGGGTATGACCTCTTCGTTCTGTAGATACATTTTATTGCCTTTCTTAAAGCTTCCTAAGTGTTTTACGTCGACTCCTTTAGATAGGGAAGCGGACACTTTGGGCCATTTGGGCACTTGCGTTAGCGTGTTGGTGGAGAATGAAACGCAGTAGAGTTTATTAATCTGTGCTTAACTTCTGTGTCGGTGACTGAATCTCTACTTGTTGAATGATCAACAGGGCTCTGGGTTTATTTTGTACAGATCATATCTTCCGGCTAGCGTACGACCTGAAAGCGAGCTTTCTGTGGTGGAGGTATCGTATTTTCGTCTATAAAGTATCGTAAATTAGTATTGCACATTATGAATGTTGTCATCTAAGTTTATTTAATTATACTGATGGCTTTGTATTATTGGATTGGCTGTGGGGGCAGGTGTATGACAGAGCGCAGGTATTTGTCGGAAATACTTCTAGCAATCGGATATTTCTAGGCACGTTAGAACGGTGGTCTAGCAACTCATTAACATTTCCTGCTGCAGCTGCTGTACCTGGATTACAGCTCGACATCCTGGTACTTCAAGATCGGGCTTAACTCACTTTTCTTGGTTGGGCATGAAAATGCGTCGAAAGAAATTGTCCGAACTGTTAACCCCTAGAGGATGGAAAGGATCAAAAGGCCGATATTGGGTCTCTTGTTTTTTCACCAGTTTTGAGTCTGATATGATGACTGCCTTTTTTGCAATGTCCTTCGCTGATAATGATGCTATACAATTTGGCCCCATCGGATTATATATTTCCCAATATGATCAATCGGTTTGGACATTCTCAACTTATAAATCCTTGGTCCTTTAGGTTGGGAGTGATAATGATCATCTGACAGTAATTCTACAGTTTTTAGCATGATGGTTGGAGCTTGTCTGTAAATGTATAAATTGCCCTGCTAGTGAGAGAAGCTAATTTGAAACTGAACATTTGATATTAGTGGAAATTGCGAAGATATTGTAATTTTAAAGGGTTTGCTTGAAATAATATCAGTAGCTAATTTAAAAAGCAGGATTTGAAATCCTTATATGAATAGGTTCAAGCTGATGTATCCTTTTTGGCAGGTTGAGAATATGGGGCGCGTCAATTATGGACCGTTTATGGGTGAAAACAAGGTACTTCGTCGGTTTTCTTGTTTTAGGGTACAGTAGAACCTGTCTTAATGCATAGAGTCGGGACTATGCATTAAGAGAGGTTTATGCAGTAAGAGAGGTTCTGTCAGAACTTTGGCTAATGTGGCCTCTCACTATGGGGCCTCCAACTACTGTTCACAAATATCACGACCTCTCTTATATGCACTAAGACAGTATGCAATAAGAGAGGTTCTACTGTAGTGTCCATGGAGTTGTTTGCATTACGAGCATTATGCTTTACTGCTTTCATGTTGGATGATAACAGGGTATAACCGAGGCTGTATTGCTTGACGAAGATCCCATTCTTGGTTGGAATATACATACGATTGGGCTTGAAAGTGTTGAAGCACTACAGCTCAATTCAAAGAAAAAGACCAACCCTAAATACGAATTGGACGCAAATGCAACCAAGATTCGACAACCCCTCCCACTCTCACAGCCACTTTGTAAGTGCACTAATGACTGCCTCAGGTGAAGATCTAGCGTTTTCAGCAGATGCTTTGAGAAGTGGTGATTTAATGACTCTTAGGTTCACCAACGGTTCACCAGTAGGGAACACACTCCCGTCGGTTACAAAGTCACCCATTAACAAGGCATTTGGCATCTAAACATGTCACAGAACCTGGAAACATCTCATTTCTTTCGATTGACAGTCACAGATGTTTCCTTGAGAGACATCATTTATGCAATACTCATGGTTGAAAGGTAGTCAAGGCTTTTGATTGGGATCCTAAAATTAAACGATTCATAGCTTATTCATACGGTACTCAAATGAAACATATTTTAGTGTGTTAGAATCCTCTCAAAAACGTGGAAAAGACTCACCAGAAAAGTTTCCATTCTAATAATGATAACCTCTCAAAACAGCTGAAAGCCACGGGAATGAGTTCCCTACCTTGGCCTCATGTGGCAGCAAAGGACTCTAAACTGATGTGATGTGGTGGTTTTGACAGTGGGTCGTGGAAATGGTCCTGTGTTCTACGAAGGAACCCTTATGGTCACGGAGCCCAGTGATACATTCATGTCTTTAAGAGGTTGGAGCAAAGGAGTGGCATTCGTCAATGGATTCAATCTAGGAAGATTTTGGCCTGTACGTATCCCTTCTACATCTTAATGCCTACATATACTGGGTAGCACAATAATCCAAGTAGTACCAATCAAATTGAGTTAATCCTCTCGATTTTTCAGAGCTCAAAATTTTAGTAACTTCAGGCGCTGTGAGTCCAAATCAGACCGCTGTTCCACAAATCAAGGTTTTTCAGTAAAATTAGATTGTTTCAGGAGTTTTCGAACATCATCATAAAGAGAATCTTCCACCGTAATTCATGGACAGGTTTCCATATGGTCGCAGAGAGCATGTGGAGGCCTCCCTGTGATCATGGAAAGGCACCTATATTGTCATTGTGATAATAGGCAGACCTCCCCACGAATCATGGTTCTCTTTATACAGATGCCTGGAATTGTCCAATTTTACTGAAAACACCATTATTAATTTAATGGGAGTATTTCTGATAGTGCAAGTGGTCTGTAAGTTTCTGCTTCTGTTGTAATTGTAATTCACATAATCAGATATCTGAGACTGGTGTGATGGATTTGTATTTCATAACTGCAGAGTATGGGCCCTCAGTGTAGTCTCTATATCCCTGGTCCGCTGCTTCATCCTGGGGATAATAAAGTGGTACGCTTTATTTCATCCGTCTTCCAATTATTCTTATATTTGAAAAGGTACTTCATCTCTAGTGTATGGTAGCATCAACTAACATCTTTCCTGGTGGTTTGTACTGCACTTTCGCACATGGTGTCAGATTATTTTGGAACTTGAAAGCTCGAGCCCGGTGCAGGCAGTTGAGTTTATGGACAGTGGCGAGTTTACTTGTGGCTTGTCAACTTTGTATCTCTAGTCATGGCTCCGTGAAGTTCGAATAATCTAATCAGGTAATACGGTTGAAGTGACAACCAGCTCATGAATCAGTTGATGCTTTCATAAGCTTTTTGCAAATTTGTATATTACTATAGGATTGTCAATAACTGGAATCAACTTTCATGGTGTTTACAATTCTTAGATAACAGGTAGAATTTTACTGGAATGGTGGAATCTTGTTTCAAAGCACAATTCGTGCTCACAAGTTGTTTCACCTTCGGTTTATGATTAGAGAAAGATTCAGCTTTTTAGACCTTGCCGCCAGCAGGGCACAAATTGCAAAGGTTTAAAGTCCAACATTGACGAACCGTGACTTTCTCATATAATGTGATTCAAGTTTTGAATGAAAGCTCACGAAGTCTAGTTTCTTCTTCATTATATATTAATCCATTTTAAACACATACGGAATATATTGAATGACTTATTGCACTTTCAAGCTCTACACATCAAAGTCAAAGGTGTTTTATTACAAGATAGTTGACCTGAAGATTATTGCCAAGAGTGGTTTAGCTGTTTGTGAGTGTTTTCAATTGCTCCTTGCATCTAATGCTGACAGAAATCTTATGTTCATTGACAAAATCCTAAATTTGATTCATGAACTAGCTAACACTTTAACAAAACAAAGTAGTTGAGGGTTAAAAGAGATAGTTTCAACTTTTTAAATGTATTAAAACAAAACTAGTGGGTGTTGTGACGGGTTATGACAAGATTCTAAATTCTGTAATCCCTTGAAAGCAAGATGCTAGCAATTTTTCAAAAAAATTGGACTTTCAATTAGACGTTTATATTAATAAGAGATTGTTCATATGTATGTGATAGAGTTAGCATACAAACTCTTGGAGCCCAATAAATACTATAGAGTACATGTAGAGTGCATGGTTCAATTGAGTAGAATTCAAAAAAATTTACAAAGCTTTTAATCTTGAGCTCAAGATGCCCTTCAAGATGATGTGCAAAAAGAATATAGATTCTTTTTATTAGGGTGTTAAGGTACTTTACAAGAATGGTATGATTGCCTTCTTCTATAAATTGAAATACCTACTCATTATTCTTTTAGGTTCGACCACAAAAATCTCTTTGTCCATGATTGTATTCACTCGATTTGCAAATTGTTGTACATACTCAAGAGTAGGGTGGAAGATTTCTTCTTGCCAAGTTTTCCTCATTGCAATTGGAACAAATTCATGAACCAGTGGAGGAGCTAAAAGGCGAGCTATAGGTTGGATTTCATCTGTGTTGTCATAGAGGTAGTCCACCCAACCTCCTTTAGGCTTGTCAAACATGAGTTTCCAATTGTACCTTTTTAGCACTAACTCCACTTCCTTGTGGGTTTTGATTTTCCTTTTTTGTGGTGCATAGAGAAGGTCGTGTGTTTCTAGGTATGATGACTCGCATAATTCTTTATCAACATCATGCAATTTGAATCCATCAACATTTTCTCTAAGCGTAGACCACATTATAATTAAGAGAATTAATTAAATTAGTTGATATATATTTTATACCAACTTTAGTGAAAAAGCATCAAAGTTCATGCAAGAATTAATCATGCTTAAGAGAAGTTAATTCCTAAAAGCAAATTATATTTGGAGAAAAGAAACACTTAAAAGGACATTGGTACATCCTATATATACTCTAAACATTTATTTTTTTATTTTATTTTTCTATTTTTATGTCATGAAACTTTTTTAAAAGCAAAAGTAAAAAGTAAAATTCACCATGTATTTTGAAGTTCAAGAATCTCCAAATATTAACTACATCCTCTTTACCTTACTACAAAAAAATTCAAATTATCTACCTTTGCACTTAACTATTTATCTTCCAAAATTTCCAAAGTTTAAAATTAATCATTGCAATGAAGAGTTCAATCCAAAAACGAGTTGTTGAGGGCTCTGTTTTCACAATTCTGCACTATTAAATTAAGTTCATGGACTCTTAATCTTATTAGTTGGTGATCTATGATTATACCCAAATGTTACTTTTCCACTTTGGATTTGTCCCTAGTTTGGTTTGAGCTTTTATTAGCACATTTCAGTGGAGTTTGCAATGCAATATTCTATAGTAGCCTCTGCTTTTTTAAAATAAATTATTTTCATAAGTAGAAATGCTAGTGTTTGGGATATTTTTGAGTTTTACCAACTATTTTTCTTTAGTTCCCATGTTAAACATTTTTTCAAGTATCAAATCTATTTTTTTCTCTGTTTTTTATTCTAAATAGAAATATTATAGATTTTTTCACTGGTTATTTTTTTGATGTATTTAAATTGGTGGGGTTCTTTCCTAACAACTAACAATGAATAAACCGGTGATTCTTTCCAAACATTGTTTTGTACTACTTTCAAGATGAAGAATCTAAGTTTAATGGTTGTAAATATCCTTGCAACAATCTTTTTGTTGGTGGCACACTTTTGCTAGCATTGCAAGATTTGAGCTTATAGCTGTAGGTCCCTCCAAATCTAGGCCAATTGTGCCAAATCTATTGACAGCTTGTTTTGTCCTTCACCCACAAAAAAATACTATCCTATATATGGCCTATAAGGTAAAAATATTCTTTTAGAAAAAAATAGAATTTTTAAATAAGACATGTAATTGCAATGAATTTTCAAAGTAGAAATCTTTAGGTTATTGAAACCATCATAGAACTTAGTCATAATATTGGAATCTAGAGAATCACTAGTCAACCAATCACAGTTAATTATGAGAATGATTTACTTGGACTTTTGGAGACACTTTCAACAGAAGAATCTATTTGTCAAGAATGTACACACGGATAGTTTTGGGTGTTTTTACCTTAATCCATTCTTAACCCGTAAAGGACTACAACTCCTCTTTGTGGCACTCGAATGGTTTCCCAAATGAGCAATTAACCCCTAAAGGACCAACATGCGTTTTGTGGCAATATAGAAATTTTGGGCAGGTACGTGTGACTGGAGATTTGCTTATTTTAGGCTGAAATTTTTATAAAAGGTGGAGACGAGGAATATCTTTCATATGCACCAAATTTCATGACATTTGGAAATACAATTCAAAAGTTATGGCCTAATATGTTGTTTGTTTCCCAATTCGGGCAGTCCGAGCAGATCAGAAAAAATCACTTTTTTCAAAAATAAAAATTTGAAATTGGTTTATTAGATTTTTATATACGTGGAAAGCTTTGAATCATTCCATTTTGATCATTGAGTCAAACGTTATGAGGATTTTTAGTTTGCGGGCAGATATGAATTGTCTACTCTAAAATAAACTTTGAAGTCGTTTATTTCACTCAATTTTCAATACTTTTCAAAAAAAATAAAATTGTAGGATGTAGATTGTTTGTTACAACATTGCAACCATTGGGATTAGCATTTTTCAATTCCATAATTAACTTCTTAACAATTTAGTGTTTTGAACCATTCTCTACTTCTTTCTACTTACTTTTTTTTTCCTATATGTTGTACAATTCCAAATAATCTGAAAATTTTCAAGCATGTAGCCAACTTGCCTCGAAGAATGAATCCAAAGAAGCACAACCATTTTGGAAATTTTTTCATAATAATCTGACCTTGTGAAGTGCAGCTCCCCGGTTTTTGCAGGGCCAAAAAAAGGACTTTTGCCACTTCAAACGCTAATATCTTCCAATCTACACAATGGAAATTTCTGAAATTTTTTCCACATATTCTCAAACCAATTTACTACAAGATCCTATGGTTACATGTGTCCAAAAATGATATTTTTCAAAAATTTGGTACTTGAACTAGAAATGGTAGTTTTGGAGCATTTTTGGTGAGAACATAGTCGAGGAACTTTAGGGGTTAAATATGAAAAAAAATGTTTTTTCATCCAACTCCAAAAAAAATATAAGCTGAAGGTAATTGTAACAAACACCGGTCTTTCTATTACACTTATCATGACAAACTTGTCATCCACCATGACTTTTGAAGCATGAAACTAGTCATGTGGAGAAGAACGGGGCCTCTAGAAGGCCTCTTTCCTTTCTAAACTGAATTCAACATTGGCCAAAATAAAAATAAAAATTTAAAATTTATTTATTTAAAAAAATTTAAAAATTGCAATTTGATGTAGACAACCGTCGACCACATTAGATTGAAATTAAAAATTAAAAAATTCAATTTTTTTTCAATTTTTTTTTGCAAAAGAAATAAATTTTTTTTGGTTAATTTAGTAATTGTATTCAGTGTTGGTGCAAAATTAGAGGTCTTCCGGAGGCAAGGGTTGCTATTATGTGAGCATACGAGTGTGAGCCCATGAGCCTAGAATACTACACACTTATGTTATATAGAAATTGTTTATGCTTATAGGGTATATATGTTACAAATACCCATATTATAGATGTTTATGATACATACACCTTCTATAGTGTGTGGTATCTATATTACAGGTACCTATATTGTAGGCTCAATGCTCACAAGCTCGCATTCTTAGGCTCACATACTAGCACCATTGATTTTTCAAAAAAATTCAAAAAATAATTTATGTTTAAAAGTCTATTTTTCTAATTTATCATACTTTTAGGTTTAGGATTTTTGAATACTATAGAGTATCCAAAATTAGTGATCTAAAGCTAAAATATTGTGGTTTATTTTTATAGTAGGTGGACATATATTTATCACAAGGAATCTAAAAATAGATTATTTAATGGACATCTTCCACATTCATGCAAATAGGGCTCCTTGATGCAGGCATTTCAAAACATTGAAGAAGATTTCAAGCTCATTTTTTTTGGTCAAATATCATCACCACTAAGTCCTTACAAATTACCAGTTTTTATTTTCCTTGTAAATTATTTTTCCTATTTTTTCTCAAATTCAAATGTATGAAAAGTACCTAGTTGCAGAGATTTGGCACTTTTCTAATTTTCCTACTTAACAAATTTCTCTATCGTTTTCTTTCAATGGTGGGTCATTGCAACAAACACAAGTTTTATCATCTTGTCATCTGCTATAATTTTTGAAGCACAAGTTCAATGAAACATGAAATTTCTATTGAACATGTCTCATTCGATGGTAATCAGATTCCTTATATTTTAGGAATAAAAATAAAAATAAAAATAATATACATATACATATACATATATATATATAATTCATTTTTATTAATTTGTCACAAAATTAAATTTAGGATTTTTACTACGTTAGGAATCCCCAAATTTAATGATTTTGAGTTGAAATTTTTATGGTCTATTAGCATAGTAGGAAAGAATATATCTATCAAAGAAAATTTGAAAATATATTATATTATGTCCTCCATATGAGTGCAAATAACACTCCCATTGCGCGCAATTTTTGAACATTGAAGATGGTTCTAAAATCATTCTTTTGGTAAAATATCATCACCATCAACTCTTCCCAAATGACAAATTTTAAAATTTTAAAAAAACAAACAAACTATTTTATACAAATTAAAATGTGGAAGTACCTATTTTCATAAGATTTTGTACTTTTTTAGTTTTTTTACTTAGAGTTTTTTCTAAGCTTTTCCTTCTTAGGTTACCTTCTTCTTAAAGGTATAGACATTAAACATTTTTTTCACATTTAAAAAAAAAATCTAATTATAAAGTACTCTTAAGAAAATCATGAGTATTCTATGAAATGCTACAAAAACAATACTATGTTTCTTCCAATGACCTTATGGGCAATTTCGTTAAAATGGCGATATTTTTTTAAAATGGCATGAAAACAGTTCAGGACAACCATCCTAAAATCTATACCATTCCTAAATGGTGATAATGGCACACCATCAAAGTGGCACTTGGAATACCACCATTTTAACGAAATTGCCCATCCTTGGTCATCTTCACCTTAAAGGTGTATGGGCAATTTTGTTAAAATGCCAATATTTTTTTAAAATGGCATGAAAACAGTTTAGAACGGCCGTCCTGAAATCTATATCTGTCCTAGATGGTTCAGAACGGCCTTTCTGAAATCTATACCAGTATTAGATGGTGAAAATGGCACACCGTCAAAGTGGCACTTGGAATACCACCATTTTAACGAAATTGCCCACGTGTATACATTGGCCATAATTAATTTTATTTATTTATATATTTTTTACATTATTTTCCTAATTTTATAATGCTCTCTGAAAAGAAAAGCATAAAAACTGTTAAAATGCTAAAAAATCTACTAGAGTTTTTTAAAATCACCCTTCAAAATAATACAATCTAAAATAAAAAATGAACTTGAACTTAGAAATAAAAGGGAGCAGTTTTATGATTTTAAAGATAACTCAGATATAAAAATCAAAGAAACTTATGGAGATCTGTTCCAAGTATAAAATCCAATACTTTTTATTTGAATTTAGTTAATTTGATTAGCTAAAAGTATGCAATTTGGATAAACTTGAAGATGAAATACTTTTAGACTCAATTTCTCATGATTTCTTTCCACTTTTCAATATTTGAGGTATCAAAGATAACCAAAGTTTTAAATTAAATTTTTAATCTCCTTTAATCATGATTCTTATTTAATGAAGCACTGCAAGAAAGAATTCTACTTTCAAAACATTTTCACTTGTTATCCTCCTAGATTTGTTAAAATAAAAAATCAAACATTATGATCTTACAAATCATATACTGATATTTCCAAACCATCAAAAATTTAATTCTATTTTTTGTATATATACCTTTCACTAATCTAATGTTGTTAATATCTAACTTGTCAATAAATTAAAAAATTATTAATAAGTCTAATATGTTGGTAGTATACTTATACACTGACCTAGCAATACAAATCATCTCAAAGAAAAAATTTCTTAAGAAAATTTGAAAAAATTTCAAATAACTAAAAACTTAGTCTAAATAAATAAGTGACTAGTTGATTAATTGATTATCTACGATAAGTTGGTAACTGAATTTTCACAATATGTAAAAAAATCAACCGTTTCAGATAAAATGTTTTTTTTTCTAATCATTCAGGGTGATTGTAAGAAACACTTGTATTATTTGTTGTGTTTCTGATTTTTGGCCTTTAAGTACTTTTAGACTGTCAACATGTGATGTTCATCATTAGATGACAAAAATGGATGGAAATAATTAATTTGCCTTAAAAAAACAATTTACATTAGTAGATAGGAGATACTGCAAGCGTCCACCAGTACTATTGGGTCTTTTTTTGTACCCTGAAGTACTACTTTGAGCCATAGGCTACAATTTATCCTAGAAAATGAGACTTTCATATTTCTATTTTTTTAAATTAGAAAATGAATTTGAAAATTTTATTTGAAAAGTGGTCATTGCTGTAAACTAAGAGCAAAGTAGAAAGATCAAAGCTAGAAGTAAAAAATCATTTTTAGTTCAACATAAATTCAACCTGAATATAGCATACTATAGGCCAATGAAAAATACACTTAGAACATGTTTTTGGAAATCCCTCTCTTGGAAAGGTGTATTTCTATTAGAAGAGCTAGCCTACCAAATTTGACAGTGTAACTCTTCTAAAAAGGTACTCGATAGTACTAAAAAACACCAAAATCGCATGTGTGACATATATTCAAAAATTAATTTCATCTATTGAATTAATTTTGAAAAAGTTGAAATAATTCAAGTGAATTTCTATTGCTTTAGAAAGCTTGGTTTTAAATTTCATGTTCATTTAGTCATTTTTGTAGTACTTATGGCACAAAACAACTTCCGCATTGAACGTGTGACGGAAAATAGTACAAGTGTTTCTTGCAATCACCTTTCATTGTAATAATATTTGTGAATATAATTCAACACTTGGGGCAGAAAGACTCTACTTCATGAAAAGTCCAAAGTAGAATATTTCATATTCGACTTAAAAAAACTATTTAGAAAAAATACTCCAACAAGAAAAACATCATCATATGATCATATAAATCAATCATTATGTGATGATGAAAGAAGTCAAACTGTTGAAGAATGTCTTTATACGAGTTACAAAGTTGGAAATCTAGAATCTTTGAATTTTTCACCAAATATATCTTCCATGTTAGTGATAAATTACCTTTTTTGGTATAAACCCCAAAGACGTTGTGCTACCATTTCTTAATCTTTAAGCAAGCTTATGAGGAAGGTGAGTTTAGATTTGGAGGAATTGGTACTATTGCTACAAAATGGATTATGGTTCCCATCCCTACATGAATTGACTCATAACCTTGTGCAAAAATCATTGTGCTCAAACTACATAGCTAATCACATCACTAAAGAATAAACAAAAATTTCCTTATCAACAACTTAAACTCAGACTGAATACATTTTGTATTACTGCTCTGGTAGCTAGTTAGCTCTTGGATCATCCGCCCATTAGATGGTTAATTAATATTCTGATTGCTACCGACGTACAGGGGCTGAAATTCCTGTCACCAAGAGTGGCAAGTTATAATTGTGTTTGCGTGCATCCCAGACTGAGTTTAATCGAACCACAGACAGGCGAAAGTGCGAAACTGCACTACATACGTGACTGTCCTGCATGAATCGAAAACTTGCTGTTCATTCGAATCTATTCACTCGAAGATATATGATCCAACTGACTGATTCAAAGCAGCAACGTCCTCACTAATTAAGAATGGCAAACAATTTTAATCTCTAGATCAACGCAGATGGCAAAGATCAACAGAAACGCCGCAAATATTCAAGAGCACCGATCGGAGTGTTGAATTGCCAAGATTATATCGAAAACTTGCTGTTGTCCAGCTGAATCAACTCGCGCGCGCAAAGATGATCCAACTGACTGACGCAAAATAGAAACAAATTAACTGTCGTATAATTAATTAAGAATGGCAAACAAATCAGTTAGCTAAGGTCTAGTCCGGTGCAGATGGCTGTGATCTAAAGAAGCGCTACAAGAGCACAGATCGGAGCGTTGAATTTCGTGGCCATCGTGACAGATCCACACAATCCATTGATAACGATGCTCCGACGACTGGGCTGGGCATGCACCCCATAATAACGACGTCGCCTTGCTCCAAGCTGCATAAGATTCATGCTGTGACAACCGTTCCTGGTCCCCACCCAGCTCTTGATCGAAGATACCCGGACGCATCTCGCCCTGCAGCTCTGGTTGATCATGTGGAAATGAGGATCGTAAGCTGCCTTGATATCGATCCCAGTCGTAACATTTCGCTTGGACGATGCCGACACGCCGGTTGTGGTTGCCCAGGTCAACTCCGGGACGGTCTTGTCAACAGTCGGTGAATAATTCTGCACAGAGAAAGAAAGGAATGAATTTAGTTTACATTAAGATATACTGTCGTTTGGACTCAACTACTTGTCAAAACATATGCGGATGGCCAGTTTGTTGTTGATCATGTTTGAATGAAAGGTCACCTTCAAGTCGTCCAAAAGCGCAGCTGCTGTAGGAGCGTGAACGACAATGTTGCGGCTTGCGACATTGAGGAAGCCCTCGTCCAACGCCTTGTCGAACAATGCCAACATCGCGTCGTAGTAGCCGTCCACGTTCAGCAATCCCACCTAAAAGAATATACATCCACACCTCGATTAATTAATTATTTGCATACTCGGTTGAATTATCGGTCTACCTCAGAAAAAGTTAGCTCAGAAAAATTCTATTCATGTGAAAAGCAATGATAATTAGGATTCTAATAGGTAATGGCTTACTGGTTTCTTGTGGATGCCGAGTTGAGCCCATGTAATGATTTCCAGCACCTCCTCAATTGTGCCGAATCCGCCTGCACAGTTAGATCACAAGAATTATACTTAGCACTGGATGGTTTCTGATATTAAAGGTAATGCGGGAAAGGAGATTAGCGAGTACGTACTGTATGTACCTGGGAGAGCAATGAAAGCGTCGGCCCTGCGTGCCATTTCCGCTTTCCGCTGATGCATATCGTCCACGGCCACCAGGTCTCCGACTGTGGCTCCGCAGATCTCTTTTGGCATGAGAGCTTTGGGAATAACCCTGAACACAAAACGCATGTAAACGTGCATTACTTGGATTGCAATTGAAAAAAACTGCAGGCTTTGGAAACTGCCACCCATGAAATCCAATAATTCCATATTCTCAATGCAATTTCATAGTGCTACTATGGAATTTCGGGATTTATTCCTTACTCAAGCTTATTCCATACTCAAGCTTGAATATGAAAAAGTTTAGCTTGAATATGGAATAGAACCCGTCATTCCTTAGTTACCGTAAGGAATTGGGTCTATGGACTTTTTGGATTTCTATTGTATGCAATGTGAGAAGTAAATTCAAGTGCTGTCAGTACCCAACAACATGGCCACCAGCATCCTGGACCGCCTTCGCAGTCGTCCCCATCAGTCCAATGCTCCCGCCTCCATACACAAGGTCGATGCCGCGCTTCACCTGATCGATGTAACGTAAAATTTCACAAACTTGTTAGCCAAAAATCCTCAATGCATTACCTTGGAATCCTCTGAGGCTAAAAGCAATCAAGCAGCTTGCTTTGAATGCGATTTCCCTACCATTTCCGACCCCAGCTCCTGCGCTACTTCGGTGTAGATGGGTTTCTTCCCGCTGCTGCTTCCGCAGAACACACAGATGCGGGCAAACCCGCATGAGCTTCCTTGATCCATGACGAAAATCCCAAAAGCAGCAACCGGAAACAAGCCAAAAGGAGACGGAGAGGACGTGGAAGCTGTGAAAATGGAGCAACGAGAGAGCAAAGCAAGTGAACTATGCGCCTACAAGATTGCCTGCTCGGCTTTTATGCAGCTGGTGCTGTGAGACTACCAAGACCAGCAAGCATCACACGGTCTATACTCAAGCAGATGGATGAATGTCGTCCATTGGATGATAAGACAAGCCTGGCTGATCAAAAGTGCTCCTTTGCATTGGAATAAAATTTAAGATATGTGCACCTACAATTGATAAACAGTTGAGCATACCTACTATTAATCAATGTAACATACTTATAATGGAACTTATTAGCAATTGAAAGGGGATTCCAATACACTTGAGCATGCATTATTTGGACACTTTGTATATAAATTATGAAATTTCAAAGTATTGTCTTGATTTGTACAAAAAAAAAACAAGAGGTGAATTATGGATGTACATATCTAAGTACAAAGATAACGAATTACCAAAAATATTGAAATTTGCATTTATTGTGGAATTGGAAGTTTGCTATGGAATTGAAAATGATGGAGAGGATGGCGAATTTGATTGTAGTATTGTGTTTAATCCTAGAAGGATGCCAAGGATGTTTTGTATCCTTTGGATAGTAAAGCAAACTTTGTGCATATGGATGAATGGATGATTTTCATCCAATTTATTGATGCTATAAATAGAACACTATCTAATTAATGTGTTTCAATGCTTTGAGCTTTTTACCTTAAAACTTGATTTTGACATTCAAAAAAAATTCTTTTGCTTTTGAGCAAAACTAACAAAATAAAGAGTCTAAAGTGAAGTTTCTACTTATTTGAAAATTTTGAAAACTCCTTAAAATAAGCATTTTAGTGAAGTTTGGAGTTGAGGATCTATAACCACATTTCTAAATATGAAGTTACACAAAAATTTCTTTAAAATTACAATGTTCTACACTATAATGTACTTCTATTTTGAACATGATTTGTATTTGATATGAATTTTTTTCATTTTTTCTTCAAAAAATCATGGTAATTTGAAATTTTTGCAAAAAAAATTTGAAACTTATAAAACAAATACCAGACACATGATTTCATCTTTAAAAAATAAAACCAAAAAAATTCACTTAGAAGAAGAGAAGAAATGGTGGATATAGAGTGAAGGACTCTTAACTTTGACTACATGATTATTGGCTCCATCTTTTACGGGTTAAAAATCAACAACATTGCAAATGAAGGACTTGAATGTTTCTTGTGAAAAAGATTTATTGGCTTAATTAATTTCTCCTATTGAGGTTCCATCTTGCTTCTTCTTATTTAATTAGGATATTTTGTGAAATCAGAGCTCCGGTGAGACTAATTTTTTCTTTTATTTCAACTTTTTAATTCAAGAACTTATTTAAAAATTGAATAAAAATAGTCCGGATCCAAGCGTTATGAATGAATGACTTAGATACATGGAAGCATTATTATCCTCTCTTTTTTTCTTTCAAAAGGAAATAGGTTAGATGTCGGCCATGGATTGATTTGTTTAATGACGCCATGTTTTGCTTAGAAAAATAAGTCTTGGCGTGCAAGAAAGATACAAAGGGGATAATGTGGGACATTAAAAGTGCGATAGTGAAAGGAAGAATTTGATGCAGTCAAAAAGGGATTAATAAATGACTTCTAAAAATGAAGAATGAACCTCATTTATCTAGAAATTAGATAATTTTTTACTTACTACCTTGGTCATGTATCTCATGTTTTCATAATTAAATTTGCATATGCAGTGCAAAAAATAAAGAATGCTTATTACTCCCTCTGTCCCAATAAAAACCTCCAAAACTCTTCCCATTAAGAAATTAACTATATTTTCAATCAAAGTGCCAAAAATACATTCATTCAAGAATAAATAACCCATCCCTTAGATCTATGCAAAATCTCAAGCTTAGACACTATCATTTAGGCACCCAAAATTCATGTCAAAAGTGTGATATTTGAACATATTTTATAATTGTTGCCAGCTTTGTCATTTTAGATGATTTAAAGGGTGGTGGCTGCAATGGAAATGTAATGACATGTTCTCCAACCTAAATATCCAAAAATAAAAAAACTATCCCACTTTATGATCAAATTTTAATAGCACCAAAGTAGGCACTAAATAGGCTGTCAACACTACTATTTGACAAAGAAATTAGTACAAGGTGTCTCATATCGCCAAGGCCAAGCTTGCAAGGCCACGGGAATGCTTTTTGATTGTCTCTCTTGCCCCCACAAGGTTGTTCAATGTAACAAACACTCACTAAACAATCAAAAACACAAAAAGGAGCTTTTTAGTGGGACAAAAATTCTGCTTGATTTGGAGGTTTTTAGTGGGACAGAGGGAGTATTATCTTGTAGATTGGAAGTGCGTTGCTAAGTTGCAACTCAAAAACAAAAGTATCACTAAGATTGAGAACCTCTAATAGAACTCAGTATTCATTTTACTTACCTCAAATTGTCAAACTGGTGATAACTATGTGGATCAAAGAATGAATAGAAATAAATTTTGATATAAAAGATCTAAAGGATCTATTTCATCACATGTTGGGAGTCAATATTGCTATAATTTGTTGCAATTTGAATTTCAAAATCTTCTATATGTCATATCTTCTATACTATGTAAAATATGGGACAACAATGATGGAAATTTTTCTTCAACAAGATAGAGATAGAAGATTAAGATGTTGAGTGCCATGATCTAGAGCTTTGGGGCATTGTAGTGTACACAACAAGATTCAGTCTCCATCTTTTGGCAAGAATCAAGACTTGGATCGATGAAGTAAGTGAAAGAAAATTGGATGCCAAATATCTCCATTCTAACTTAGATCCCTTAGCATATTACATTGGAAATTTGGAACTCCATTGTAGGCACAAGTATTAATATCATGACCTACTTCAACCTATATGGTACTAATTGTAGTGTTGAAACGAGTAGCTTGACCCACATGTAGTTACAAGATGCTCAAAGTTATTGGATCATAAAAAAAAATTGGAAAAAAAAATTCTAAATTTTGTTGAAGAATAGTGAAGGTCCATAGAAAGTGTTGTAGGGTTCATATATGAAAAATCAAGGATTTTTTTAATTATCTTGGCACTTCAATGCTTTTTTTATTATTGCTTCAATGACATTCAAAGTGGACAATCATTTTGGGACGGAGGGAGTATCATTTTTGGGCATAAAAATTCTTAAAACTTGAACACCATGTATAGAGTGGTAGATTGCTTCTAAAGAAGGTTTAATATAGTTAAATTCATTTTGGACATTAGTGAAGAAGTTAATAGTGCACCTCAAGCCAAAGTGTATTAATGAAAAGTGAAAAAATAAAAATAAAAATTCATTTACGTTTAAATTAAATTCTGCCAAAAGTGTTAAAAAAAATTGAGAAAAGTTTTCATGCAAACTTTCATTGTCATGGCACTCCACTACCTTTCTCTAGTGTTTTGAGTGATAGTTACACTATTAGTGACAAAACTTTTCAATGAACTTTTCACTATCTATTATTGTGAAGCTATGTAAAGTTACTTGAAAACCTTTCAATGAAGATTTGTCTACAATGATACCAAGATCTACATACTAATCTGTCAATCTTTTCAATATATATAATGATTTTTTTGGAGCTTTTCAAATTAGAATTAAACCTCCACATTAGAGAAGATTTGAGGTCAAAACCTTGAAAATCACAGAATATTCAACCTGGAAGTGCCCCGAACAATGTTCACAAGGAGGACAACTTTAATTTGCACATAATGAATAGGATCTTGTAATTAGGCATTACAAGAACTTAAGGTGATTGGTAATCTTGAGATGTTGAATGCTTGTTTAAGGAGCACTTATTGCAAGAAAATACTCCCAAGAAGTGATGATGACAACCTTTCTAGCATCCTAAAGAAGGATGGCAAGCATAGTTGGTTTAAAATTGTCCCTATGTGGCACTCCTAACTCTACGATACATACAACTCAACCCCAACTACTTTACACTCTTTGTTTCTAAGTACCTAGTGTTGCAAGATAAAATACCAATCTCTTTTGACACACACCTTTTATTTGATCATTCATTTAGAGATTTAAAAGGTAAATGCAATCCATCACATTATTGAACATGTCTAAAAAGATTTGAATGCACATTATGCATTTATTTTAGAACAAAAATCTTTAGAGGCTTAAGATCTTATGATTTATTATGAGATAGTGCAAAGAATGTAGATGTGACTAGAGCTTTTTAAACAAAATCAATTTAGACATAAGATCTTTATTTTGCAAGTTTTTTTTTCCTTCCACCCCTAGATGAACTAATTTAGAACCTCACACAAAAATCATGAAGCAATAACTAACCACACTAGTCACATTGCTAAAGATTAGATAAATATTGCTTTTTCAACATGAATGGATGTATTTCATTCATTTCCAAGAGCTCCCAGAGAAAGCTCTTCAAAATATTTATAATCTACTTAGTGGACAACAAGGTAGGTCCATTGCTCAAGGTAGAATCTAATGAAATGTTTGATGAAGGTTATATAACTAATCTCTTCAAGGTAAAGACTTTAATCAACCAAAAAGATGACCAATCTATACCTTAGATTAGTGTAGGTTGTTATTTTGTTTTGTTTGATGCGCTTGAGATCTAAGAACCCCTAAGTCCCCTAGTGGCATTCTTCGTACCATTCGAAAACTCTCTTTAAAAAGGGGTGCACGGACTTTGTTTCATGGCATTAAGCCCTTGGATGTGAAAAATATTGAATTTCAAAGTTTTTTAGAGTTAAAATTTTTTTAAATTACTTTTACTTTTATTTTGGCTATGGCAACGACACAAGGTACACTAATGTGGGTACACCCAAAACCACCACTTTTTGCTATTGAGCCTAGTTACTATTATTAGACTAGTAAGATTTTCATATGTTTTTGTTGGCAAGTGAAAGGAGGTTCCAACACACCAAAGAACATAGCATTTGGATATTGTATGCAAAAGTTATTAAAGAACAAAGTTTAGTTCTAAAATGGTTTCTTCCACATAGGTACAAAATTGATTTTGAAGATGTACACAAAGTAAAGATGGCGGTTTAAGATCAGTGGCACATTTGGGTGTACCAACCTTATAACGTTTTGAGAATTAATCGACCAAATGTAATCAGCAGCTATCATTCCAAGACCACTTCGGCTAATAATAAATTTGCTCAGAGAGGTGAGAACTGAGAAGGTGCGTCTTCATCATTCTGGTGTCACCAACTGTGTAACGTGATTCCTAATCCTGACGATTTGCTGAGAATCTTAATACTACAACTTCTTAAAGAATTAGTTGATGAGAGCTGGAGATCCCAACAGCACAAAACATGAAGCCATTCTCACATACGTACACTCCCATAACATTCTATAACTCATTCTGACACACACCCTCAAAAGTTGGGTCCTGTTCTTGTTCTCCCTATCCCGAAACAACAAACAAAAGATAAATCCGACAGCAAGAAACATGACTGTTTTGTATTGTATGAACCTCTCCACATGGTAGCAATCCGACTACTTTTTTTTTATTCCAGTAGGCACGGCAATGATCATGATAGCCGTAGTGAAGTAAGCACATGTACAACATCTAAGCCTACGGTAAACATGTGCTGCTTCTCAAACACATCACCCTGAGGAATCTGAATTGCTTCCCATTTAAAGTTTGACAGCAGCCTCAGTTAAAGAATGGTCTGCTCTATCTGTAAAGAGAAAGAATGATATGCTCAATCATTAATGTAGAGTCTAAAGAATGTAGCGCTTTAAATCTGTGAAGAGAACAAGGAAATCTCCATCTCCATAGTCCAATTTGCAAATTGAACTAGAAAAGAATGGATTGCTCAAGAAAAGAAATAGACTTCACCTCAATTGAAGCTTAGAAGTCGTCTATGTGACGCTCGTAATAGTTCATGTTCTGCCGCCTCCGCTTCCCCCCACAAGGTAGCCACTCCGGCTTAAAGAACACCACAAGCCCCAACGACACCAAAAAAGCCAGCGCCACGCCCACGGTTGCGCCCACCGCGGCTCCAGTGCTGGAGCTTTTGGAGCCTTTCGAGCTGCTCGCTGCCGAAGCAGCATCTGCGGGTGGTGGAGCAGGTGGCCCCTCGTACTCAGCAGCTGGAGCTGGAGTTGGAGCTAAAGCTGGAGCTGGAGAGCCTGCCTCCATAGCAGGACCAGGAGCAGGTACTGGAGACTTTACAGAAGCTGGCGATGGCGATGGAGACACTTCAGGAGTCGGCGATGGCGATGGGGAAACTGTGGATGCTGGCGATGGGGAAACTGCGGATGCTGGCGATGGCGACACTACGGGTACTGGCGCTTGCGCCGGCGACGTGAAACCGGGAGTGTGAGCTTTGGATCCAGGCGAGGGAGCCAGCGACGGCTCTGGGGACGAAACGCCGGGTGCTGGAGCTGCCAAGGGTGTGGCATTGCCAGGGGCCGGGGCAGGAGGAGTTGGAGGTGAAGGCGGCGTCGCAGGCGACGGGGATGGGGATTGGGACGAAGCTGGAGCAGGAGCAGGTGGTGGACCATCTTGTAGGAGGCTTCGGCGAGATCCATGGCGTGAAAACTCGGGAAGCTCTCCGAGGGCGGAGATGGTGGTGACGGAAGCGAGAAGTGCCAGGAGTAGGAGACACGCTCTCGTCGCCATGGCGGTGATGAACCTCACTGCCAACAAGCTCGCTTTGGAGTCGTGCTTTTCTACAAGATCCGACTCACATTGCTGGGCGGGCAGGTAGTCTCGAGGGTTGGGGTGATGGAAATGGCGGGTGGCTTGCGTCTCCACGGATCAGTAACTTCGGCGCCGATTCTCGCAAGTCGAGTTGATGGCAATGCTCGTCGCTTCCGGTGGCTTGCTCCACGAAGCACTCACTTCGGCATCTCCGCGTTCCAAACCTAAAGCAAAACAGCGACGGATCGTCAAAAGCAAGACCAAGACTGTGACATTTCAAGGCGCCATTACAATGCTGTCCCTCTCTCTCGCTGGCAATGCGAAACCCTAACACGACCATACGACCCAAGATCTCAGATCTGTTACAAACTTCTTGGAAATCGTACAATCGTTCCCAAGGACGCGCCTTCCATAGGCTTCAATTCTAGCTACTCACTCACGCAGCGTGTCTGTACCCGTGACGAAATTCAATGCACAACACTAGCATACAATTCAAGAGCTACAACGCAGACCAAAAGAGCTCCTATCCCCCGAAGAGCAAGAACCTCCATTCACCAAAACAAAACGAAATGTCCCATGGGGTTCAAGAACAAATCCCGCCCTCGCACAGCATCAGCAGCACTACTACCCTGTGCTTCAATCACAGCCCAAATTCTCTACGCAACAAAAGAAGCCCAGATCCCCAAAGCATTAATTGTGGGTTTTCAGTACCTTGTCACTGGATTTGAGTCCCCAGGTGCTTGCTCTTCAAGTCAAGAATGCACCATGGATCGGTGGACGCCAGTATGAAGTGCTTCCTTCATGTGAAAGCTGGAATTCCGTCTTCGGTGGCGTGGATGTGGTGGTTCTTGAATCAGTTGCAGGGGTGCAGAGCAAGTGGAATGTCGAGGAGCGAGAACACGTCGTCACAGATCTAAAAATGGGACGACGATGAGAAAGCAAAGCGCCTGCGATGCAGAAGTATGATTGACGACGGAAGAGTCCGACGGCTGGGATACACTAAGGTAGCGTTGGGGGTGGCACCGGCCTCCATACCGGTCGTGGCCCGGTATTACCCGGGTCAGTTTCTTTTCGCCTTTCTGAAAACAACTTGATTACCCGTGCTATTAACCCCTAAATGCCCGAGGCACCAAATTTTGGTGTTGACAATACTTTGAAGTTAAATAAAACTTAATCAAATTGCTATTTTTAGTAGTTTATATTTTTGTAAAAAAACTTTGAAGTCTAATTTTAGCATCAAAAATCCGATTTTGAAAATGATAGATTATGATTTTTCTATTCAAGATTTTGTGTAAGGGTACCCATTGTAATCTTGACTTTCCGTAGTGTTGAGGACTCTTGGAAATGAGCCTCAAATACACTAGATCTTGGAGAAAAATTCACATTAGAAATTCATTTAAAAAATTTTAGAGTAGATTTTGAGAAGTCATAAATTGATTGGGGTTATGCATGTTAGGCCTTTTAACCTCATATTTTTTTTGTTACCAACTTTTTAGATTTGATATGTGAAAAAAGGATTGAAAGAATTTCTTAGTTTTAACACCCTCATATTCAAACATTATAATCTTTCAATTCATAAATGATATTGTCGTGTTTTCTTTCCCTATGTGATCTCTAACATGTCTAGTTTGAATTTGTATGGTTACAGTTAAAAAAAAATTGATACAATTTATCAAATTGTTGGCTTTTTGTTCAATTTCGAGCAAATTTCTAGAAGTTCAAAACAGGCCTTGGGCATTTAGGGGTTAACTCTGTGAGGACGGGCCTATGACCACTGATTTCAAGCCTCAATTATCATCACTTTGTTGGCTGCCATTTTGCAACTAGATATGAATGAAAAAATTTTAATTTTTTTTTCAGCAATGAAGTCATACGTATTTTACAAGTTATAAAATTTCAAAAAAATTGGAAAATTTTGAAATTACTATGAATTTCTTAAGGAAAAAATGAAGAAAATTCATATTAAATATAAAACATACTAAAAATATATGAAATTTTCACCATTGATGTATATTATAGTTTAGAATATTATGGCATAAACCAAGTTGACCATGTAGTTCTAAAATTAGAAAATCAACAAACCATGGTGATATATCCAAAGTCCAAATTAAATATTGAAATTTATGAATTTTTTAAAATTCTCAATTGGAGTGGAAAGTGCACTTGAATATTTTCATTTTATTAGTTGGACTCAAATTCAAAAAAACATCATTTTCATGGCTAAAATTTACATCAACATAAAATAGCAAGAAATGCTCCAAATACACTACAAGGGTGATCCGTGGATTGAACATCTTCTTTAAAAAAGTCAATAAGGCCATAATGATTAATGAAGCACTTTGCATTACTATTCACTGAAAATGTACTCAAGTACCCTCCAAATAAATAAATTAGATGCAAAAATATTTTTTCCATCCTATGGTGCCAAGCAAAGTCATCCATTGAACACTTAGTATCTGCAATAGAGCTACAAGGTTAATCTTGGAAGGACCCGGCCCCAAACCAAGGTAGTCTTCAAAGTACTTTGATTATTGGACCAATATGTGCATTATTTATTTCTATAGTTAACTCTGGAAGGACACAACCCCCTATGACCAAGGTAGTCATCAAAATGCTTTGAGTGTTGAACCAATAGGTGCATTCTTTGTTTCTATACTTTCAATCCTTAGCGTCCTTCACAGGTTGACCTTCAATGTTGCCTCGATGATATGTATATTTCAAAATTCATTCAATTTTTGAACCAATAGGTGCATTTTCTGTTTCTTCAACGAGAAATTTGTGCCCACGACATTCTTTCCTACCTTGGTTATATGGCAATGTTCTTCTAAAGTCAACCTAGGAAAGATATCATCAATTTTTATTTTTTCCAAACTATATGGATAGGATACAATATTCAAAGGAAAAAAACCATGTCATTGGAGTCTTTGCTTCTTTTGCAAAGTGCAAGATTCAAAAAAGTGGTAGAAAGGTTTTTTAAAACAGTGGGAAGTTCAAGATGCCTACTCCACATTTTTTTTATTGTGGTCATCACAAATTTCAAATACAATAAGCTATAATTTAACAATCTTCAATCATTTTTGAAATTTTTTATTTTATTCCTAGGCAATGAATTTTAATCACTTGGACTAAAATACATGCGCATGATGATCTACCTACCCTTTTAGGATTAAGATAGGATCATCCAATTTGAAGCATGTTTCCAATAGCAAGAACTAAATACTCCAAAGAATAAGTAGATGCTTCTTGAAAAATGTTCAAAGCAAGAATATGAGCTAATATTTTCAAATCTGCATGGTGGAAAATTCTGAAATTTTTTCCACGTCTCCTAAAACTAGCATACTATAAGCTCCTACGGTTATATGAGTCCAAAAATGATTTTTTTCTAAAATTTGGTACTTGTACTCAAAATGGCAGTTTTGGAGCGTTTTTGGTGAAAACATAATCAAAGAACTTTAGGGGTTAAGGCATGGATTTTAGAAAGTCCACCAATTCAAGTTAGTCCATCTCATAATTTTTGCATATTACATTCAAATATTGTTTTTAGATCTCATGCCACTTCAGTAACAACTTGTATTTATATGATTAAAAAATGAAAGATGCCTTGTACACAATGATGGTTGCCAAACAAATTCACTAGATTTAAGGTGATCCTACCTTAAGCTAGTGGCTTCCTTTGAACTATACAAAATAGTGAAATTAGGTTGCCCATATTAATTTCTTGACATTTGACACTATATAAATATTTCATGTTATTGTACAATGGGAGGACAAAAGTCTTGTCATCCCTTTTTGTTCCCACACAAACGCCCCCATTTTCAAACACTATTTTCCATAATTTTTATGCAATTCTTGCATCACTGCATTCCTATATATTCCTAATCATGCATACCAAATTTCATTAGAAAAAATCTGAGCCCTATGGAGGGCCGTTAAGGATTTGATTTTCGGCGTCCCGCAGTTCAATTACAGGAAAATAAAAAAATAATTTTTTTTGAAAAATAAAATATTAAAAAAATAAAAAAATATTAAAAATGTATAAAAACCTGACGTGGTGCTGATGTGGCACAAGTAGTGCCACATCAGCAGGTTTCATTAAAAAATAAAAAACAGTGAATTTCCTCTCTAAATGCACTGGGGTAGTTGCGGGCAGTGCAAAACTCGCGGCCTTTCAGAAGCCTGAAATTTTTTGTAATGTAACTTTGAAAAAGCAAAACTCCATTTTTGGTAAATTTTTTAAGTCAATTTTCATAGTCTTACATGATAATTCATTGAAAAAAATTGTCAATAAATTTTTCTAATTTTATTGCGGAAATATGTAGGAAACATCTATATGCACATCTTTCCTTCAACAAGCATCTCCAAAAACATTTCACAATTCCCTCTATGAAGAACTCAATGTTGGAGTGACAATGTCCTAATTTTGGAAAATAGATATCTTTTTATTATAATTAGATTTTGGCAAAGCAATTAGACCATCATGCTCAAATGTACAAAATTAATTGCAATGCAAGGGTAAAATAGAAAAATCTACTTAAAATATAAAGATGTCTATTTCACAAAGTTTGGTCATACAACACCTCATATTGAATTCTTTATAGGGGGAACTGTGAAACATTTTTGGAGATGCTTGTTGAAGGAAAGTTGTACATATATAGATGTTCCCTACATACCTCCACAATTGAATTACAAAAATTCATCATTAATTTTTTTCAATAAAATATTATGTAAAACCATAAAAATTGACTTCAAAAATTCACCAAAAATGGAGTTTTGTTTTTTTGAAGTTGAAATTTGGTTTGCATGATTAGGAATGAATAGGAGTGCAATGATGCAAGAATTGCATAAAAATTATGAAAAACAGTGTTTGAAAATGGGGACGTTTGTGGGAACAGAAGGGGGTGACAAATTTTTGGTCCCTCCATTCTACAAGAATGCACCACTTTTAAATTAGATATTGTTGTTATTAGGACTCATGAACCTCCATGTGTACAAATGAAAATATCTGTAGAAGTATTTGTTGATTTTGATGGTCTGTAAAGTACTCCCTCCGTCCCAAAATAATCTTTTTGTTGGCCTTAATTTTTTGTCCCAAAATGATCTTCTTGTTGTACTTTGTGACATTACAAATTGGTCAAATTTAGTTTATGATTGCTATTGGATGAATGCAAGAAACACCTGAGTGTCCTAATTTCTGTCACATCCTACGTCTTGTTTTGTTTTTTGGCCATAACTTTGCGTTTTGGCTCCAAATGACTCAAAATTTATAGATAAGGTATTCATGGCTATTATAAAACTTGGCTAAATTTTTTTGCTATTTTCAAAAATGTTTTATTATCCAAAAATAGCCGCTAATTTTATGTCACAAATGCCAATTTGGAGGGTTTAGTACTATTTAGTACCCATAAAACAAATTTGGAGCTGAAATTTGGAGGAGATGGTCTTCTAGTAGACTTGTAGCTATTGTCTAAAGGAATTCTAAAAATACTTAATTTTATGTAGTGTAGAAGTCCATTTTGTATTCAGCTTGCATTTTAAAACATATAAAAAATATTTTTGGTGGTTCTTTTGGTGAATGACCATCTCCATAGAGTTGTTACAAATTTCCAAATTTTATTTTATTTATTCAATTTTTTCCTATTTTTAACTAATTAAAATCAAAATATCTATTTTTTTGAATTTTGGCACTTTTTTAGTTCTCCTACTCAGAGAATTTTTCTAGACTTTTTCCTTGGTGGTTACCTTCATCTTGAAGGTTTATATATTATCCATATTTTTTAATTTAAAAATTATTTTTCAAATTTAAAAATACTCCACAAATAATCATGAGTATTGTTACCAAACTTAACAAACAGTACAAGTATTTCTTGCAATCACCCTATTTGGGACCAACAAAACAACTCCTAATAGTAGTTTCCCCTCCATCCATGCAATCATCAATCAAAAGACAAATTAAATGACTAAAAAGGTCAATCAACAGTGTTCTTGCAAGTGATCCATATAAGCCACAAGGAAGATCCCCTAAGTAGTGACCAAATAGTATAGAGGCTAGTAAAGCGCCGTGGAAAGGTAGAGCCAAAAACGCATTGGATGGCATCGAATCTGATGTGAGGTCCCATGATAGGTTGCACCCCTAACATATGGTCTAGTGTGCAACAGTTACATTTGGTGTCGATGTCGGGGGCAATACGGGCACCTAGCCCAAAACTCTCCTACAAGACAAACTGTGGAATGCTTTCTTAGACTCAAGCAGGGCAACAGAATTTAAAGCCCAGATCAATGCCAGACAACATCCTCAATGACAAGACGTCATTTGGTCCAAGTTTGATAGTATTTGGCTCCAATCTCCAATGTTAGCTTTTAGGAGTGGGCCTATTATCGTTTGGAACAGAAAGGGTCCTGACATCTGCTCTTCCACGTAGTTTTCTTTGTTTTGGTTTCTTTCTTGTTTGGCTTTGTCTTACTCTTTGCTCTTTTTTCTTCATTCGCCAGCTTCGGCTTGGCTGTTGTTCTCTGGTTCTTTTTTAATGCAATGGTACTTTCCATTTGTTCAAAAATTAAAAAAAATTAAAAAATCAACAATGTTCACTTTTATTTTTTGCATCTCTTTGAATATTCCCAATTGAAAGAAATGAAGCTCTGGGAGGCGGAATAAAGGATTTCACATGGTCTTAGGCATATACTAAATGCATACAAAATGATGACCTCACACTCAACAATTAATTAACTAGTGGTGGTCCTTGAAAATGCCCAAAAATTCTACTTTTCAATATTCCAAAATTGAAATTTGAAAAAGGTTCCGAAACTCAAAGTTTCTAGAATGCTAGGAGTGCATCAAATGCTACTTATAGTGAAAAATTGGTTTTTAAAATGTTATTTTTAGCCTTAATTTGGAACATTTTGTATAATAGAAAGATCATTTTGGGACGGAGGTAGTAACTTTCTTAGAATAAGGCAACCTAGCTATTAAGGCAACCTAATTTCACTATTTTGTGTAGAGGATTTTTTAAGAGATTTAACAAAGTCTATTTTATAGGAAGTTATTTTTTAAATATTTTACTTGCCTCAAAGTTCATGGAACTAATTTTAAAATGACATATATCTCTAACCACAAAGTTTTTTCATTTGCACATTGGCTTATTGGAAATCCAAACACTATGTAATGATGGTTTAAATAATGATGGTTTCATAATGATGGTTGCACACTATAACTTATAAAAGGTTTAAAAAATACCGTCAAAAATTTCACTTATAGGAATTTGCCTCAAAATAAAAAAATCCATTTTTATCAATGAAAGACTTCAACTGAAGGGTTAAAAAAAAATCAAATGTTTTCCCACCAGCTTGCAATGATCTTATTCACTAATCTTAATACCAAATATTATTTTAGTGAAATTTGTACAAAACAATAATATCTCATCTTGCACTAATGTAGAACAATGTGACTTTGGTAAATTTGTGTTGCATTTATTAATACTTAAAAACAAATGAATGTAATAGAAAGTGTTTTAAACCTAAAAAACAAGCTCTATTGCCTCAATGATTCTAGCGCTTGAGCGTTGAGTTGTGAGCCTACAAGCCTTGAACCTATCTATAGGTATGTATTCACAACCATTTGAAGGTGTTTATAGCATGTGTACCTATAACTTGGAAAGAGTTTATAACATAGGTACCTACAACATAGACACCTATAATTATAGAAAGTGTCTATAATATAGATTTTTAGGCTTATGGACTCATAGATTCTATACTAGCACTCCCTAGATTGCCTTATGGTCAAACACCATTTTTGAACTCAATTTAGCCATTTAAATTTCATTCAATTTTTCCTCTTATATTTCTATCACAAGAATCTATATGAAATATATATCAATGTGAATAATCCCTATTAGTTCTTTGAAAAATTGTCATTGTTATAGTTTTTAAGGAAATTAAAAAATTAAAAAAATTAAAAAAATTAGTAAATAGAACAAAAACAATTAAATTAATTTTATACTTCTTTATGAGGTGAAAGTAGAAATGAAGAAAGAGTGTAAAAAATTCTTATGCAATTATTTTATTTGTCACATTCAAACAAATCTTGCTAATGATTGTCAAAGTCAATTATCACTATCAACTAAAGCCTTTGTATTTTATAGCCATACGAAAAATTTGGCAAATAATAATTCGAAAAACATATATTAAAATATTAAGAGAATTTTGTCTTATATAAGGTTTTAAAGAATACTTTCATTATTAAGCATCTTCTAATTATCATTTAAAAAATAAATATATTTAGCAAAAATGTATTGATCCCATCTTTCATTTATGATAATTTATTGATGTTTTTCATCTAGAAGAACACAATTTTTTTGTATTTTAGAATTAAATTATTGTAATTTTTCAAAGTGTTTTGTGTAAACAAAATTATAGCAATTATTATATGTATTTGTGTAATTTGGAATTTTTTTCAAAATTTGAGTTGGATTGGAATTTTTTATTATTTTGTAACTTTAATTTTGAAATAAATTTTAAAATAGAAAAATTGAATGAAAAACAACATTGTATACTTTGGATTCTAACATTTAGAGCTTGCATTCGCAATAATTCATTGACTTTTCATTTTTTTCAAACATTAAAGTAGACTAGAAAAAAAAAAGGTGTCAAGATTTATTTTCTTAATTGAAATCAAATGGCCAAAATCTTTTTTGTGAAAGTTACAATCAAGTTCGCCCAAGCTTAGATGCCGGAATCTTAATGAATTAAGGATTAATTAATTACATATTATCTAAAAATTAAAGGTTTACTTTGAACAATTACAACCATTGTAGTAACCTTTTCAACGCATTTTTACTTGGTAACCCCTTAACCCCAAAGTGACATTCAAACTCTGGGGTTCAAAAACATCATTGCTTTGAAGCTTTATGGATCTAAATGTCTTCAAGTTATACAAATCTCAACCGTACAATCTTGTAGTGTACATGTTGTAGATGACATGTACAAAATTTGAAGTCATTTGGCCACATAGATTGCAAGATCATAATGTTTTAGTGTTGAAAATGGATGCTGAAATTTTCCCAAAAACACATTTGGAGGTGAAGTTTGATTTCTAAACCTATTCAAATGAAAAAACTCTACACTACAGAAAGATTCAAAACTAGTATACAAACACATTGGTGAAAAAAAATTCATTCAATTGAATCATTGTGTCTACAAAACGGCTTTGAAATGTAAAAAATCAGCAAGAAAAATTGCAAAAAACACATCTAAAGCTGAACCTCCTTCTACTAGAATGCTTCTCAGTCACTCATTAATTCTTGGATTAACATGAAATTTTAGCCACAAAAACTAGAGTAGTATGTGCAACTTTTCCAAAAAGAATTATTGAAAATGGACTCTGTATGGAGAAGAAACAAGCCGCCAAAGTTCACTACACTCCAAAAATGGCAGGATTTTGAACTTTGAATTGCTCAAAAACATTCAAAACAACTTGGATTGACATGAAAACTTTACCACAATAAGTATACTTCAAGGGGAACAAAATCCAACAAATTTTATTGAAAATGAGCAATGGATGAAGGAGATACAAGGCCCCGAAGTTGCAGCCCTAAAATGCAGTTTGGTGAACTCAAATTGAAGTTGTGAACTTCGATTGGCTTCCAAAAAATCAAAAAATCTTGGATTGATCTGAAAATTTTACCATACAAACTAGAAGGGAGAACGCAACTTTCCCAACAAGTCTTATTGAATTTGGACATTGAATGCAAACGTTACAGCACTTTGAACTGGACTTGAAACTCTGTGAGGACACTTTCTGTCCTCTTTGTCACTTTGGGGTTAAGGTTCAAAGTCCTAGAGCGGATTTATTAGAATTTTGGATAGATTCTTATAGTGTCAAAGTTTACAATAATTTTTTGAAACTTCTTTTAGAAATAAGATAATGTACTTGTTTTTAAACAATATAATTTTTATTTTGTTAATTGGGAAAAAAATTTACTAGTGGCCTTTTAAGCTCAAAATGCTTGACTCTAATTAGCAAAAAAAAACACTCAAAAGTTCAAAATTATCATTTTAATTTTTTTTTATAAATTACATTCATGTCTATTTGGAATTAGTCATTTGTTCAATATGGATTAGTCATGTAAAAGTTATGATGAGTCTTTTTTTGTAGGCAATCAAATATTAAAAAATATATATATTGCATAGGAATTATTTCCAAGAAATTTCAAAACAAAAAGTGCCATTGCGTGCAAAGTTCTTTTTCCATTAGGATTGATATGTTTCAATTCATTTTTAGAATTATTCATAATTTTATGTTTTCTTCCATCTTATATTTACTTTTCAAGAAGTGCATTGTGAGTTAGACTTAGAAAATAGGTATGTCCAAATGTAGGATCCCAATAAAAAAATAGAAGAAAAAATTTGAAACTATTTCTTCTACTATAGGGTACCAATAAAGTGATTTATGGCATTATTTACAATGAACAAAAGGTATTAAAAAACATATGTTGCTTTCTAAATTTTAAATTAACATAGCACCCACTTTATTCAAAAGTGTTAAATGACAACATTCAAGGCTAATCATTTTCTAGCAAAGTTGGATTTTGCGTGTGTATGGGTAAAACCAATTTTACATGTTGAATTTACAATGTTGTAGTCATTGATTGCTCAAGGGATTGTAATAAAAATGCTATCATGTTTTTGGAATATAGATGTGGAGTTTAACAATAAAGTTGTAGTTTAGGAAGTTGGTGTTTCTTTTTTGGCATTTTGGTATGTGCCTTAGGAAGTTAGTATTTCTTTTTTTATATATTGATACGTGCTGGAAAACTAAAAAATTCAAACAAACTTTATCCTATTCTAAAAAGAACTTAAAAAAAATTGAATAAAAAAAGACTTTTAACTACAATGTTATAATTTTAGATAAAAATAGAGTACTTTATATTCAAAATAAGTGATACCTCCCTGAAATACCCCTTGAACACAAGCAACATAAAAATTTTACATGTAATAAAAACCCTGAAATTTATTTTTACTTATCAATCTTTTTAAAGGTTAAAAATCAATTTATTTATTTTGAATGCTTTCTTATATCCTCAATTCAACCATCCACCATAAAGATTTAAACCTTAAAGCCCTCTAGTGCAAAAAATTTAAGTTAAGAAGATTCAAAGTTTGAAAACCTAGAATTGCGAGATTAACCCCTAAAGGCCCAAAGTCCCCTCGGGGGACACTTGGGATTTTGGGCAGGCTCGTGCGACCTGAAATTTCGACCTGATTTTTCGAAACTTTTTTTGAAGATAGGAAATCACATTAGCTTTCCAAAAATATAATTTTTTTTCAATCGGTGCCCGGGAAAAAAAGTTATGCCGCCCGAAGTCAAAAAAAGCAGTTCGCCGGGCAGAAAAAAAAAACTTTAAAAAATTGAATTTTTTTTTTTTGATTTTTTTCCCCAAAGATCATGTTTTTGTCTATATTTGAAGCTTTGATTAATTCTAATTGGACTTAGAATGAGAAAGTTATGGACAATCTTGTTTTTCGGGCAATCTAAGCGTCTTCTTCAAAAAACAACTTATAAAATTCATTTCAGAATGCAATTTTAAAAAAAATTCAAATTTTTTTTTTTGAAAAGGTTAAGTTTGTTTGCAAGAACAATCCCACTGTTGGGATTATGGTTTTTTAATTCCATCTAAGAGCTATTGAAGATTTAGTGTTTTGTTCAATTTTGAACCTACTTCTACTTAACAATTTTTTTATATGTGAAAATCAAGTTTTGACATTCTAAAATTTTTTTCCCTGACTCTCAACTCAAATTTTCAACATAAAAAATTTTAACTTTATGGTATGTAGTGCAAAAAAAATCCACAAATGGCCGTCAAAGTCATCTGAAATTGCAATCCAGAGTTCAAAAAAACTTCTTTTTCCAACTTCAAACGCCAATATCTTCCAATCCGTATGGTCAAACTTCATGAAATTTTTACCACATGATTTGAGACAAGTGAAGTTCAAGATCCTCTGGTTAGATTCTAAAAAAAAAGTTTTTTTTGGTTTAGGGAGTGATCGCAGCAGAAATGGCAGTTTTCAGTGGTTTCGGAGCCAGAAAATGCCTTGGGCCTTTAGGGGTTAAAAAAAAAATCCTTTTTTTGACTTTGAATGTTAATATCTTAAAATGTACATGGTCAAAAAAATTGGAAAAATTTACAAACGGTGGCATATAAGTCTTATATAAGATCCTTTAGTTAGATATGCAAAAAAAACATATTTTCCCAGTGTAGTTATTTGCACTAGAAATGGCAGCATTGAAATTTATTTATTTATTTATAAAACATACTCATGAACATTTAGAGATTAATCCAAGTTGTGGATTCTTACTATCATAACGCACCGTGCCCTACCACCATGCAAGTTTGCTTATTAAGATAGTAAACTCTAAAATGTTTACAAGTTTAGAAAATGTTGCGCCGGATAATGTGTCTTTGGTAAATGAAATTGCAAATAATGTTAGGTATACAATGCTTGATGTGGAAGAAGAGTTCATACATGATGTATGTGATGCTAATATGAGCAAAGTCAATTCATTTGTAAATGTCCCAAATAAACGATTAGTATACAAAATGAGAGTTAATTCAAAAATAAATGTTTATGGACCTAATAAACCTCCCTTTGATAAATGAAAGCATATTCAAGATGTTCATGTTAAGAATAACCTTTAGTTAGGATCTAAATGTGATAATGCTAATGTTGGATTGTTTGATAATACTGCAATCAGAATAGTAGATGGTAAAACAATACTACACAATATTTGGATAGAGCTCAAAAATTAGTCAGATATTAAAAAAGAAAAAATTAATTATGTTTGTGCTATTCCTTTTGATGAATTTGGTATTAGTTTCTCGTGTAGATACTACAAGCATGTAATTGGTTATCATTGTAAATATGGTGGTTTTGGTGGTCAAGAAGTTGATTTGGTGAGATTAGATCATGCCATTTGTTTGGTTTCTCTAACATTTGATGAAGGTATTGGACTCCATATCTTGTCATAAAAAGATAAAGAGAACACTCGATAGATTTATCAAAGAATGTATTGGTAGTTTGAAAAAGAAAAATATTGATGTTGTTTGTAGAATGAAGACGTTGCTGATACAATGGTGAAAACAATAAAAAGAATGGAGTTGATAAGATGGCGACAACAATATAAAGAATGGAACATTAGATGTTTTTGGGGTCTCTGGAGGGCCATTTCGGGGTCATTCCCCGATCTGGCCCGATTCTGTGAACAGGGATATGCTATCAAAAAATATTTAAAAAAATAAAAATAAAAATATCATTTTGAGCAATTTTATTTTAATTTTTTAATTTTTTTCCAAAATGACGTGGCAATTGCTGTACCACATCAGCTAGCTGCTGTAGCGCGTTTCCATAGCGTTCTCGCAGTTTGGAAACACAGGGGAACTTGTAGCCCTCCAAGACCCCAAAATCCCATCTAATGGTAATAGATTGACAACAAAGACTAAATCAAGGTGGCTTGCAACAAAATTTCAATTTGTACAATTGTGGTAATTTTGCCCACATAGATTCATAGATTCATAGTGGTTTGTAAATTTGTCTACAAACTTTGGTAGCAAATTCATACTAATCATATGATGTAGGTGCTTTAAAATCATTGTTCTCACATTGATCGAGTTAAGATCATCGGATGTCCCGGACGGATGGACATATTTGATAGTTTAGGCAGACCTGACCAACAAATAGTCACATCGAGCAGGTTAGTGTCATCGGATATTCCGGATGGGTGGGCAAATCGGACGGTTTGGACGGACGGTCACCCAATGAGATAACTATGTTTTAACTACCAAGTGAATGTGTATTTCTTTCTTTTAAATATAATATTTGATTTTAAAATTTGATTTATTATATTATATTAACCTAGATTTTTTTTTCAAAAATTTATTATTAAAATTTATTTCATTTATTGTAATTACATAATTATTTTGAAAATGGATTTATAACCCAAGTACCATTGTAAATTATAGTGGAGTTTCTTACTTGGGGCTTTGACGATGCCCTATAAGGTTATGTTTGCAAATAAGGTTGCTAGCTCTTTGATACATTGACGCTCCAAAAATTGTTGGCGCTCTCTCTACTAGTACCGCAATATTGCTTCTTTGCGTAACATGAGATCTACGCAATTCATTCTCTTGTCGTTTTGCAAGGTGCGTTCTTTACTGACGTTAGGGTACTGTTTCTTCGTGTAATGTATACTTGTGGAGATTCATTCCTTGTAGCCAGAACTCTCGTTGGTTTGCAAGGCGCAATCTGTTGGCCGGTGTATGGTCCATTGGTGATTGACTTCGGAGACCCTCTCGCAAAGCCTTGTAAGCGACAAAAAAATTTGGATGAATTTAAAATGTTTGCAGAGCAAGATTGGAAAAACAAGGAGAGGGTTGTCAAACAACGCCACTACAAGATAATAGTGTCAATTTGGACATTTTTTTGACATTTTTTTTGGTCAATTTTTTGTCAATTCGGACATAGTTAGTCAATTTGGACGTGTCAATTTGGACATTGTTTTCTTGTAGTTAACGGCATGTTTTCAAATATTGAAGCATGATGAGCATCCCAAAGTACTCTTAAATAAGCATAATGTGGATTCTATGATTTGAGCGCCATCAATTGACACCAAAGAAACCCAATATGGAATACATTTGTACGCATGTGAATCCCTGCAATGATCTTGTGGTGCAAAAGGTAGTCTTTGGGCCTCATAATATGTTTGGCAAGCAAGTCCTAGCACTGTTTCATGAACTGTAAAAGTTGCAGAATGATTCTATTCTTTTAGTTAGTGTTAATTGTCAGCCTAGCTTCTTCTTCATTTTCTTTATCCACTTTTTAAATATATTGTCAATTTGTTTTCCTTTTTTTCCTTGTTTCTTCCTATATGATTCTTCCTGATTTGCCTTCCTTTTTTCTTGTAGGACTAGTTTTAATGCAATATCTTTGTCTTCCAATTTTTTGATCTCATCAGCAAATGATTCACTTGTAAAAAGCTTATTGTGACTATATAAAGCAAAATTTTTCCTTTTTCCTTTTGATAGAAACCACAACAAACTTGTTTGAAATCCCCTTTGGCTGGTTTGGAGATTCTATCGTTTTTTCTTGTTAGTTTCTACCAATTCCTATGTTTCTTGGTGTGCAAATGTCATTGTAGAGGGGATATTCAAAGAATTCCTATACAAAATGAAATTGTGGGTTTTCTTTGTAGGGATTTTCTTAAATTCTCTCCAAATCCCCTGTGTGCAATCTAAATTGGTAGACTTTGCAACATATTTACACATCTTACATTTCAATAATATTTCAACCTAATATTTGGTAGATTTTACAAGATGCAATTGTCCCATATCGATTGTCAAGGGTATTGTAAGGTTGGACACATACGACTTGTAAGTTGTCAATCCTTAAGTCAATGTATTTTATTCACAAAAATCTAACATTTATAGAGTTTTTATATTTTAGAATCCTAAGATTTTATAATATATGAAATTATAAAATGTTTAAGCAAATGAAATCTACATATTATTAATACTTTTAATTCCTAAAATCAAGAAAGGGTCAAGATCAAAAATTTTGAAATATACAATTTAATGAGATTGAAATTTGAATCTACATACTAGTGAGATTTGAGGCTACAAAATTTGTGAATTGTATTGATTTGCATACTAAAATCGATAATAAATTTAGATTTTACATGCGTAAATTTACATTCTAGAATATTGAACTTTATAAATTGAGTTGATTTGGTGATGAAGGACATCTGCAAATAACACTGAAAAATGCACAAATTCTCCCTTGATAAAATTCCTTGTCTCACATTTCCCTATGACAACTACATTCTTTGTGTTTTGAAAAAACAATTGAATTTTTTGATCAGAGGAGGAGATTCAAAAAATGTTTCTTGTGAATAAATCTTGGAATTGTAAGGATTTATGAAAGTGTTGCTTTGCTTTGTTCAAGAGTAGGAATCTCACATGGTTTTTGATGTGAAATTGGTGCGGAAATTGTAGCACCAAGTACATGTGGTATGGAAGCAACATGTGGTATGGAAGCAACATGTGGTGTTGAATGTACTAGCACATGAAAATGAACTCTTCTTGGAAGTAAGATTGATTCATTGTCTTTGTCTTCTATGTAGCCACAATGCCATCATTGGTATTCAACTAAGATCTCTTCATTAAGGTCAATTGCTTCTTCTTTCTCAATTTCATCTTAGTTTTAATTGAGCATACAATTATGTCATAGAGTGAATTGTACTAATTATATATTTTAAACAAATTTAACATGATTGATATGTTGCATGTCAAAAGGGTTAGTTAGCCTAACCTTGGGTAATTGGTTGCAGCATGAACATGTGACAATTTTTGAGTATCTAAATCAGCCGCCAGGGATAGTTGAGAAAGCGATTCAATGATTTCATTAGCATTTTCAATAGCTGCACTTTGAAGAAGTACATGTGATATCACTAGAGGACGTTTTGTTTGTGAGAAAATTTTAGGTATAGTAGAATCAACTTGGATATATTTGTTCTCCTTCTTGTGTCTTCTCTCCCTTATGTATAGTATTAGGACCCAATTTTGAATCCATGGTTGTAGTAACAATAGGATATATGCCTATAGTAGCAAAACTTGATTTAATGTTTTTTGGTTTAAAAGCCTTTGCCAAAGCTCTTGAAGACATCTTAGCAAGCATAGACTTCATTGTAGCTTCTTTTGCCCATTGTGAATTACTTCTCATCTTATTCATTTCCTCCGTAGCTAGCTTTAGTTTGAATGGGTGGAAGATTGTCACATCCAATGGTTGAAGCTCATGGGAGCAATGAAAAAAAAGGTAAGAATATCCAACCCATTCTCTCTTCCAAACTTGATAGCCTCATTGGTCACATGACTTGTATGCCTATCTAGTATTAATAAATGCTTGTTTTCCTTTGACTTTCCACCTAGAATATTGTTTTTGAAATGACCTAACTATTCTAGGAAGATCTTTGAAGTCATGTATCAATTTTTTTGGAATGTCATTGCTGCACCTGCTTCTCATTTTTTATTGTAATCAATTTGTGGCCTACCTTTCTCTTTTGAAGATGTACGAGTTTGGGATATAATAACCAAATGCATTCACATATGTCATAATGGACATCCACTCCCTATTATTTGTATATGTTGAATTCCCATCCTTGGCATACACCCCTATTTCATTTAAATTCCATATATGACTAGGGTGGTAGTCTTGGGCATTGTAAACTTGCTACAGAAGGTTGTGAAAGTTTGATGTTTTTTTTTTGTAAGCCCTAAAGCTCTTCTTTCAACCCATCTGCACACCTTAGGCACATTCATGGAAGAGAGCCCACCATTTATTACCAAAAACTCCTTCTCTGCAGGGATACTTTCTTGGTGAATTTTCCAAGATACTTTTGATAGTGAACTTCAACATATTTTTAGTAACACACAAGGCTACTTGCTGCATTGAAAAGCTCCATTAGACAAGATAGTGCTAATTCTTCTACTTTTGTTAGGTAGGTTTGATGGCCTACTATTTTAGGAAATGTTGCCATACTAGATCTTAGTTGGAGACCTCATCTAAGTTACAGTAAAAAATTTAGTTAAAAAAATTTGATGCATTAGAGTTTAAGGTTCAAAGGTTAAATTTGTTGAAGTTGAATTGTAGAAATTTGAAAATGATGACAACTTAAAAGGAAGCTTGTTACATACCTAGTTTGTGCATTAAAGATGTTGCTTCAAATCTTTGTGTAAACTCGTTCACAGCTCCATAGCATCATTCCCTTGTAGAACGCCTACACCTCTGTTTGTAGCCTACATGTTTGAAAAAAGTTCTTGCACTCAAAGGAATAGGGGTTATCATCAAACGTTTTATCAATTTCATTAAAGAATCACTCAGTTCTCTATGTGCTGTACGAATTCAGCTTCCATCCAAAAAGATCATCAATTGCCACAAAAGTTCATCTATATACGTAAGAGATTCATCCAAATGCGCTCATGTTGTTATCGATGTTGTTCCCAAATTTCAAGAATTGTGTGACCTTGTACAGTCCATAACATTGCTAATCAGGCTTCTACATTCCTTGACAAACGAGGGATCATGCCTCCCGGGATACTTGGATGACAATTTACTTAAAATCTATAGCATCCTATTGACTAACGGTTGTCATTGTTGGCTGGGTTGTGTCAGGTCACTCGTCATTCATCAACAACTTGATTGGCTAAATGATCAAAGTCAACAGTTCATGTGGAAAATTGGGTAGGTGGCAACTTGAAAGTGGTTGCACTAACTACATGCTTGTTGATGAACTGTATCAATGCATTATGGTGTAAGGCTAGGGGACTCCGCCTTTCAAGGAAGCAAAAGGGAACCTCCCAACATTGGTTAACAATGTTATGGTCAGTGTCTGGTTTTAAGGTGAAAGCACCCACAATTGTTTGTTTAAGCCATGGGGAGCAGACCATGAAGCTAGTGTGGAAAACAAATAGACAGAAGGGAACTGGCACATGGGAGAGTGTAAGATCCCCCTCCCAAAAACTCTTGAATTCTAAAAAATACCTTCACAAATCTTGGTCAAAGTGCAAAAAGGAAAAGCACCCTAAAACGATGCTTAGTGCAGGACGTTAAATCTGTCCTACAAAGTAAGACCATCAGGGCGAAAACGCAGGAATTTCACCCTGGAGAAAAACACAGGAATTTTTTATTTGCCACACATGATAAAATTTGCAAATTTGGAATTCATATTTGTAATCAAAGACCCATAATTAGTGAGGAGAGGTCTAGTACATCGGCACAAAATAAGAATTTTTTTTTTTACTTTTACTCAAGATTCCTACATTTTCACCTTGCTGGTTCAACTTTGAAGGGGCTGATTTAAAGTCCTGCATGCTTAGTGGCCCCATTTCCAAATACAAATCATACAGAATTCAACGCCCACAAAACCACCTGATGGTTGGAGTTTGGACACCTAATGGGCAGATGGGGCAATAAAAAGGAACGAGTTCTGGTACATGGAGGGGAAAGGCTAGGGTGAACTGACCCCCTCGCTCGGCCTCAAGGCAAAACCCTGAAATTTTTTAATTTGCAAGGCATGATAAAATTTGCAAATTCTGAATTCATATTTGCAATCAGAGGCCCCAAATTAGCTAGGAGAGGTCTAGAACATACCCTAGAGACAACTCAAAATAGGCGAGGACTTTTTTTCCACATGCACCCCCGGAATGATTTGGGAGGCCGAGCGAGGGGGCCAATTCACCCCGACCGAGGGGAAATGGGTGCTCCTACTTTACCCAGTGTACGGTGAATGGCAGACGTGCAACTTTTACAATGAAAAATGACACGAGAAACTTCATGAACCGGTTCCGGTTTCCTCGTTGCACATTTCAAGTGCCGCTACAGGAACAGAGCCGCTCGTGGCAACTTTTGTTTTCTGTGAACGATGATGGATGATGAAAAACTGAGAATCTCCGTCTCTCACAGTGAAACGAAACGCCAGTGAGCTTTTGTCTGTACTGTTTTTCATTCACCATCATCGTTGGAGGCCTCCGCGAATGTCCACTTCCCACCTCATCTTTGTCCTGTCCTGTGACTACTGTACAACACGTTAATTCCTCGCTCAGTCGCTCACTCGCTCGTCGGTTTTGCACAGCATTTACAGGAAGCTTGGAAACCTCAGTCTGCAGTCATCGCTTCAGAGTAATGCCTCCTCACGATCGGAGTCCAACGGGGATTACTGCAGTAGTGTTTACTTGCTGGATGCGAGCTCTGAGTGCACATTCCACTACGCAGTATCGATGCGAATTGCCTTTTCGGGGAGCACCAGGGAAGCGAGTCGTGAATCAAATCCACTGAACCAGTTTTGGGAAGCTGAAGCTGAAGCTGGAGCTGGAACTTGGCGATGGCGATGGCCGTAGTATCTAAGTGAATTTTGACGAGTTGATTCGGGGCTACTGGTGTATCAAACTTTTGAAAAAGTAGAGTTCACCCATAGACTGGATTGTAGTGTTGGGTTTCCTCCAAGATGCCGGATAATACCGACTTTCGGGTTCCCGGCAAGAAGTTTGAGCGGAAATTTGGCAAGAAATCTGGTTCACCGTAAGCTCTCTTCTTCTTCGTCAAATTTCTCGTCTGGTAACGATTTTATGATGCCTGTCTTTGTATGTGGAGACAGGGATTGAAGTTAGTTGGATGAGTTCCCCTCCAAAATTGCTCGGTCTAGGGCATCGTTGCCTCGATTTGTGCGTTTATATTTCTAGAGATGTGGCTCTTTTCTAGTACTTGGCATGTCCGTCAATTTCTTTGCGAATGCGCACACAACGTTCTTAGAAGCTGCCTTAGCAACCTCAAACTGTTGATTAAAAAGAATCTGGATTCTTTGAGCTCAAAATTGTCCTTGAAATGCCGTGTTTCAATCCTTTAGAATTGTCCTCAGAGAGATCTCTACAATGCTTGAAATCTTTTGACAATCTTATGTTTACAATGGTGAAGGGACCACTCTAGAATGTAAATTCAGGACGGCAGCAGTAAGTGAGAATTAGCGCCATAGCTAACTGACCCTGCTTAATTTGGCAGTGTAGGCACTCAGTGACTAATTCCAGTTAGCTAAAGCCGCTATTTAGTTGGTGAGACTTGAGCTGTTTACGTTTATGCGTGTGTTTTGCAGTGCGCATACGAAAGGTGGAATCATATCTCCTGATATTTACAAATCGTTCGTTGTGAATATCCGCCCTACGAAATGGAAGGAGGCGATTTGGATTGGCAAGATTGGCAATTACGTAGACGCTCAGTTCATCGCTGACCTGGTGTATTACTACATCGGCCATCCGTGCTTCCACCTGCGGAACGTCAACTTCGACTTCCCCCCGCTAGAGTGTAAAGACACCTCAACACCGCTCACGAGTCGAGAGATGTGCTTTGAGTATGCTGTGTCCATAGCCGACAAGAGCCTCAAATCTCAGCGAACGGAGTTTATAAAGAGCTTGAAAAAGCTGGCGGTCGAAGAGGTCAAGCGTGTGGAAGTGCAGAGGGTTTTACAGCAATTCCGAGATGAGAATGTCCTTGCTGTAAATGTAGGGAAATATGAGGAGGAGGAGGAGGCGGAGGATGTTCAATCGCACCAATCTATGGAGGTAGATGGTCCGAAGCATCTGCCCTTGGTTCTAGCATCCCATGAAGGGGTAACTCGGAATGTGGACGGCTTGAATGCAGATGTTCTTGGGTTTGATATGGGCGACACTGCATTTCATTTGCAAAGTGCTTTAACCCCAGTTGAATGCTCGTGGGTGGATGCTTATCTTGCTGATACGAAAGACTATGACGGGAGGCCCAATCATGGTAAGCAATCACGGCAAATACTGTTTGTGTGCGATTTATGACTGCGGCATGATTTTCAGGAATACATTTATATTTGTTGGACTTTCTTGCAAGCCTGCATACCATGTGCTGTGATGTGGTCCACCTCACAATAACAACTTCATCACAAGGCCCAATGTTTCTATATACTCTGAAGTCTTCTGTGTTGTAAAAGCTAGCGTACAAATAGGGGTTGTCAAATTGCTGCTCTGTGATTTTCAGGGTTATTACCAAATTAGGGTCAGATCTTGCGATTACTTCTCCACGATTTGTAGATTTGTGACCAAATTGGACACTACGCAATTCTATTTTCCTTAAAGTACTAGCCCCTTGGATGAGTTTTGGAATGTAATTCAGAAATTGCTTTCTTCTCCTGGCAAGCTCTCACTCCCTCTAGTGTCTTGCTTGCAGTGTCTGGAATGATCCTTTCTAGATAGAGTAGAAGCACTCTATTTTGATTCTTCTAGTCACGTTTCTGTAGCTTCAAAAAGATCCTATTGCTAAGCACTAATTGTGTTTCTCAACAGGAATTATCTCATTCTTGAATGAGTAACAGTATTTTGCTTTGGTTCTTAAAGGCATGCTTCTGTAGCTTCGGAAAGCACTTGTCTGCTAGCACTTAGAAACTTGAAGCAGGGCCAGATTGTAAATATGATTTTCATGCGGATACTTGATACTCTGCGAGTGATACGTTTAGGCTCTCCATGAAATTTTTTCCAGCGTGTTCTCTCCGAAATTATTATTTGGTAACAGTACAACAAATGACAATTGCAGATGCAGAAGACCTTTGGCAGTGCGACGGGAGTTCTACAAGAGAACTCGTGTGACGCGAATGAGAATTTTGCGGTGAACTTTTTCGCTATGGAAGATACTGAAGTTATGAAACCGGTGAGAGTTCATCCCTTAAATGATCTTGAAGGTGAAAGTTTTGTGAGCGACTTCCATTTCACGCACATGTGCACGTCTGATGAACTCATCACGAGGCACTTTCCATGTAGCGATGGAGTTTACTCATTATAATGGTTTAGATGCTTCTATATTCATCTCGAAGTCATGCATGATTGGCTAAGCTTATGTTCTAGACGTTTGGTAGGCCTGAGTTGGTTATCAAATATAACTCTCGGCTTGCTTGTAGACTGAATTAGAACCGTAATATTCTGGAGATCTATAGCTCTCTGAGAGAGCGGTGAGAATATATATCATGACTTGGACCCTCTTCTTTTGAACCGCAAGTTGTCATGCGGCGATGAAAGTGATAGGAGAGGGTTCTGAAATCATGTTAAGTCGTGATGTGCAATAAATTTTCAACGCTCTTCATGATACTTCAAAGAAAATGATCTAATGCATAATTTGGATGTTCGTGTTTCACTGTATAATCTTTGTTTGCATGAAATGTTGTTGAACGTTGGCTTCATCGTACGCTCAGACAAAAGTGAGCCAATATGAAAATCCACAAAACTCTAGGTGGATCTTTTCATTTTAGACTTGTCTTTAGTGATGCAGTGAGGGTTCAATTGATAAACGTTGATTTCTTCATGCTTCCAAAGTGGGTTTTAGACTTTGTAAAATGAAATGTTTCAATAACAAAGATTTTCAAAGCTGAATTGGGATGTCCAATTTGCAGTTTTAGAGTTTGGTCACAAAAGTGTTCATTGTTGAATTTGTTTCTCATCTTTTCCATTTAGGTGATGGCACTGTATTGAATTGATTGTTGCTAGTGTCTCCTTGCTCTCAAGCAAGCGTTGATTAGTCCTCTGATTTTCTTGTTAACCACTGAGTAACATGATAAATTGATATTCACCACTGGACCACTTGGGGTCTCTAAAGTTCTCTAACAGTTAAATACTTGTGATTGGCTATACGTGGATTCATTTTCATTCTCAGAAGACTTTACATTACATGCTGGTGAGAAACCTTTGCGGTGTATGAGTTAGCCCTGTCATTGCGAATTGATTCGGAGCCATCATCACTTTGAATGTTGTCTAGATCGCACTGGTATGGAAAGAATCAGAGGACTTTCCAGACAGCTTTTCTAAATACAGGGGTGGGATTTTTGGAAGATGTACAAAATAAAGAAGATTCTGAAAACTGTATGATAATCCATAAGTTACATCAACCAAAAATCTGGACATTCTCCATTGCATAGAACGGTTTGGCATTGCACTTTCTACAACCAGGCTCCTGATTTGAGGTACCCAGCACAGACAAGAGAAGTATTTCAAAATTTGGTGTTCAATCCTGTTCGCTAGTTCTGAAGTCAATTATTTTCCTCGTATTACACGTGGTACGAATTCGATCGCGAGCTTACTCCATCAAAAGTTGAACTTCCATGCAATCAATCCTCTTAAAAAGATGAAAGTGAGAACTCCAACTAATGTCCAGGTCAGTACTTCTATCGTCCAAACTCACGGTATTACTATAAGTCCTCACAGATCAGGGTGCCGAAATTGGTCATGGTCTTGCAGAGTACGTTTGTTACATCCAAAATTGAGACAGACGACAACCAGAAACTTCTGTGATTTATTCTAGTCTCAATATATGCCTGGATTCGTGGTGAGTTTGAACAACCAACTACAAGTTGAGCCTCGTAAATGTCTTCTTCAATTTAATTCTAACCTTACTTGCGTAGCACAATCTAACTATTGAGCACTTTCAGGCAATATATCCTAAAAACCTCAAGAATAAACAAAGTAACCTAGCTTGTCTACAGATACGTCAGCCATGAACGTGCTCGCAAGGTTCGCTTCATTCAAATTCAACGTACCAATATTCAAGCCATGGCCAATTATCTCACAACACAAATGCCTTACCGCCAACTCACAGCGTGACGTCCCTTTCAATGCAACCTTAATTACTCCCCAGTATTGATGAGGTCAATCTTGGGATGCGGCCAGCGCGCGTGCCTCCCAATGATATATCGATCTGATTTCAATACCGGCTTAAGACGAACACAATACACACCACAAAACTCTAGAATCATTCAGTCCCCAACAACATTAATTAATTGATTCCTCTGTTTCCAACAATTACACTAGTTCTGTCCTTTTCGTCTCCATGCAGATCCATTCCATTTGCAAAACCCAATTCAAGTTATCCATTTCGAAACGAGATGATATGAATTGCACCGGTGATTCACGGTTCGTGATCATCGAAGCTAGATCGATCAAATACTGATGATCCTTTTTATTCCAAGCTGCTCAATGGCGCAAATGAATCCACATCTAAGCTTACAACGAATTGAAAAACTCTGGCATGCTCGAATCGAGCTCTATCTCCAGACCCATGGTGGAGTTGGGTATTTCCTACACATCGTCACCGGCGATGTCGCCGGCCATTGTTGAGAAAAACGTTCCAGAGAATATCTCCGAACATGGCGAAGTACAGGACAATATTCAGCGTGACCCAGACCGCGAGAGGAAAGCGAAGAAAAGGGTTTTCCACCATCCGTCTCACTCCACAGACATCCCTTCGCTGAATGTGCCACCACAAGCGCAGAAAACGGTACTGCGGATTCTGCAGCAGCGCTCCCATTTCCTCCATGAACTGGTCATGAGGCATGAGCCCGTGACGTTGATCGTACACGAGCCTGGAGTAACTGTCGTAATCTTCACTTCCCATGACGCGGCTCGCACCACATTCCTGGCACCAGTCGAGCAAGTAAAAGAGATTCCATTCCGGGTTGATGTCTGGATCCAAAGCCCTGACGGGGTTCCCCCCTGCCATACGGTACCGTCGGCTTCGTAATCGGCTCAATTGTCGTTGCGAGGCCAGTAGGCGTTCCTGTTCCACATTCCAGAGTGGATCCCTGATCTGTCCGGAGTAAAGGAATAAATTTAACAGGACGTAGAGAGCGACAGGGTAGAGAAACAGAGAAATGTCCTGCGGAATCTGCTCCTCCCCAGTAACCACACGATTGAAAACGTCCCAGTACACTCCCAGGTGGGCGTAATTCGAGTTTTGCAGTAGTAGCGCTACCATTCGAGACCGGAATTCCTCATAGGGTATGTTTTGAGCGTCGAAATTACGCACGATCTCGTAGTACTCCTCGTAATGCGCAGGTCGCATCGTGAACCTCGCCACGAGTGTGAGGCACCAATGGAGGCAGAGAAGTGGATTCTCGTCCGTAACGGCGGGGTCCGGAGTCGCGGCAGGAGGGTCCGTGTCTGCCATGGTGGCTGAATCGCTCTCAGTCGAAGCTAATTATCAATCTGGCAATCGATCGATCGAACATTCGGCGCGCCAATTCGCTAGCTAATGCTTTTAATGCTGTCGAGTAGTGACTCTACGGAATAGATGCGAGTCCAAGGTCCTTGAGAATCTGTCCCACTCCCTCAATTGAATACCTGCTTTGCGGATTGAATATATAGCCTGCAACGCTTTCAAATCGTGCTTATTTCCCCGAGGATTGAAACTGATGGATAACGAGCGGAAAAATGCTCGTAGAGAAAATAATCTGCAATTTCACGCGCGTGCACACCCAGAACATTACGTTACGGTCTTGCAAGATGCAGTATACTGAATGATATACCTCACGCGCAAATTCTTACGAGTCAGATGAATTCCAATGCAATATCGCGTCAACAGTACAAATTCTCCGTCTGAGTATTGAAAGAAAACGATGGTCACTTCAAATCCTTGTTCACTGCAACGTCCAACGAAACACTTCATGCAATCCAGGAGAGGTGCGCAGCGGGTAACAAAATTGTGAATGAGCTCGGACAGATACATACCACATGCTGCTGCAATTCATCCTGGGGCCATCACTTAACTGCAGCTCCATCACCGCATTGCAAACAATTCGCTCTCTCTTTTAAAACTCTACGCCGAGCTAGCTAGCAAACACACGATTACGGTCTCTGTGAGTAGGAATCGAACACACTGAAGTGTCGCGTCCGGCTTGTCTACTGTCGAATCACTCTCCAAATGGGGGGCAGCATCGGAAATGGTGTCGCAGAATGAAATGGCAGAGCCGTTGACGACTCCGATAGCTGTATATATACAAATTAAAAAAATAAAATTAAGAATGACGGGAGTGCCAAAATGTACATTCTGACCATGATTGAAGTTTTCTAAATAATTTTTTTTCAAGTAGAAAAATGCATTATAATACACTTGGTGCAGCTCGCGGTAGTTGAATCAACTCATGTTGTGAAACATTCCCAAAACCTTGATTCAATCTTTCAATTCCTTAGAGGGACAAAATCCATTGATTGGATTATGAATGTTTTCAAGAGCATTTTGCAGGAGCTAAGTACAACTTACAAGATATGGATGAATTGAAGTACATTTAAATATGTTGAATAAGTAATTTTTGTCTATTCTTCAACAATATGGCTAGTGTAGACACTAAGTGCTTCATGATTACTATGCAAGTCTTTAAAAGCACTCATGGATGGATGGAAAGAGAAGGTGAACTTGTAGAGATGAAGATTTGATGTTTAGATTTTTCTTATGTTGTAATTTATATTGCTCCAAAAAATAAAAATCTACACGGTTTTGCCATCCTCCTAGAGACTTTTAGGATTAAGGATATGTGAATGTTGAATTATGGTTGTTGCAGTGTTTGAATTATATCCAAATCACCATTGACAATGAAATGCCTTACCAATCACTAAAGTATGTAAGGTAAGAACACATTAGAAAAATTTCAGGCCTCTGGAGGACTGCTCCATAGCCCTCCAAGGTACTCTGAAATTTGGTTTTGGGGGGCTGAAAAAATCATTTTCTCCTATTCCCGTCCACCTAAAACCGTAGTGGCAGTGGCACAAGAATTGAGTTTTAAGAGTTTAAAATTTATTTAAATAATAATAATAATAATAATAATAATAATCTTTAAAAAAATATTTAAAATAAATAAAAATAAAAATAAAAAATTGCAAAATTTGACTATTTCGGCGAGCGATCAACTTGGCTAACTGCTCACTACGGCACTTTTCTATAATGACAGACCGAGCTTTGAAATAACTTGGTTTGTCACTTTGGAGCAACCCTCCAAAGGGCTGAAATTTTCTCAAATGACCTAATTGTGTCACAATATATACTAGGGTCCTCTCTCGGGCCCTCTTCTTTATTTCATAGCTTAAATCTATAATAATTATACTTATCAAATGATATTTGTGTCACATGAGTAAGAAAGAATGACAAACATAGATTTAAGTTTGTAGTAAAAATGGATTATACATTATGATGCAATTAGGGTATGTTCACCTCATTTGTGCATAGACCCTTTCAACCGCATATTAACATGTATTTGGACATATAGATTGTCATAAGAAATACCTACCGGTCTTATCTAGCCATTGTTTGTATTTGCACTATTGTATTCTCAAATGGCCCACTTGAGGCTTAATTTTTTGCTAATGTATTTTAAGCCTTGGGAATACTTATTGGCTTACTTGAATGGTGCAAGTGTGGCTTAGCTTGCTTGATTGTGATTTGAAACCTAAATATCACCTTGGCTAGTGGAAAAACTTGCATTCGGACTCGGATTTGGTTTGCAAAAATTGAGGTGGTGAAGCCTTTGAGAAGTGATTCGTGGTTTGATTATGATTGTTTCTAAGAACGTGAGGGTGATAAGAAAAAAGTACAAGAGAATTCAATAAAGGTAGAAACACCTAATTGTAACTTTTTTGTTCGTACTTGAATGAACACTTTTATAAATCATTCTTGAAAACCACTACAAATTTTCAAAAGCAACCGATTAGAGGTGAAGAGTTTTTAAAGCAATCAATGAAAGTTGAGACATTTTGAGCTTCAAGGCAAGTGTCCTTTTACAATGAATCTAGTGTTATATATAGGCTAATATATGTACTCAATTTTGAGAATTTGTAAAAAATTAATGAAGTGTTGAAAAATTATGAAACCACTTGGGTTTCATCTCTATTAAGTTTGAAAATAATCTCATCAATTTTTTTGGTCATTTGACCTAAGTTGAAATATTAGGAATAAATAAGAGCTTTGGGCTATGTTTTTACTTGACAAAAGTGCAATTGCCAACATGTCTCTTGGTGAATAATAGTGATATTGGCAACCTTATGTTTATCTATGCAAGGACAAAAGGTAGAGGGATTGATGATAATTTTAAGTGGTGAAGTTTTGTCCAAAAGCCAAAATTTTAGAATTGGATGAATGCAAGAAACACCTGTACTATTTTGCGTCACACTTTGCGTTTTGATTAGTTTTTGGCCATAACTTTTGCGTTTTGGCTCCAAATGACTCAAGATTTATAGGTAAGGTACTCATGACTACTATACATCTTGCATAATTTTTTGTAATTTTCAGAAATAGTTTACTGTCTAAAAATAGCCCCCAATTTTATGTCACATTTGCCAATTTGGAGGTTTTTAGTACTATTTAGTACCCCAAAAAATGAATTTTGAGCTAAAATTTGGAGGGGATAGTCTTCTAGTAGACTCATAGCTATTATGCAAAGGAATTCTAAAAATAATTAATTTTATATGGTGTGGAAGTCCACAAATTGTGCTTCTTTCTGCTTGCATTTTGTAACATATAAAATATTATTTTGGAATTTTTTTGGGTGAATGACCATCTCTATAGAGTTCTTACAAATGGCCAATTTTTATTTTATATATTTACTTTTTATTTCTATTTTTAACTAATTAAAACATCAAAGTATCCATTTTCTTGAGATTTGACACTTTTCTAGTTCACTTGCTTAGAGAATTTTTTAATGAATTTCCTTTGGTGGTTACCTTCATCTTAATTCCTAAACGCGCCGACGTCCATTTTTTGGACGACACACAAAATGTAAGCACTGTATCTCAGAGACTGTGGCGTGTTTTCATCCATCTTTTTTTGTCGACACAGGTGGTGAAGTTTTGAACTACGAATAGCAAAGCCTTTCTTGGAATACAACGCCAATATTTTTCGAAAAATGAGAAAGTGGAGATGTGTCTATGGTTGTTGAAATTTTTGTTTGCCCTTGGGTCGGACCGAAGAAGTGAGTCACATTTTTTTGTTTTTTTTTCCCTTTCCGGGGCTGCAGCTGATTTTCTTGGTGGTTTACGTTTGTTTGCGTCACAATGTTTGAAAACTATTCCTCGCCGTCTTATAATATTCAATTATTGTACAGGTACGACACTGTTTGAAGATAAAGAGTACACAGCAAGGCTACATAGGATGACACTTGTCACATTCCAGGAATAGTGCGTGCATTTAGAATTTAGAAAGGATTACATTATTGGCTGCTTCTTCAATGCTTAGAGGTGCAAATCAAAGGAATTCATGGACAATACAATGAACAAGGGCGTCTTAGACCACTGTGACGCCATTTTGAGGAAACATTTATCAATGAAAGGATGATCATCCTAACAGCATACCGTATTCGAAGAAGAAAGAATTGCGAAGGACTCACCCAAGTGCGCTCTCTGTGCACAGAAAATTGTGTCACAGTGACTGTCGCAAATCCAGGGAAATTTGCTGCCGAATTCGAGATCGCTTTCAACTTATCGAATTTCTCCTCTACGTCTCTCCTATTTTTTTCAACAAATACAAGGAGACTGCAAGAAACTTCCACAAGCAACACGCTCTTCCAAGTGTGTGGCTACGATGGGATAGACTCGCAATCGTTGCTCAATCTATCCTCGAAACATGAACGAAAACATAACAAACAAACGCATTGAACATTTGTAAGTCTGGTTCCTTGTAGAGGACCTAACCCGAACAGAACTGCTTGAATTCTCAAATAGAAGTTGTTCCCCTACACCCTAAAGAACTCGACACAACAAAATCATTCTGAAGAATTGCCTGACAAAAGAAGTGTAAGCCACCAAGTGAGTCTTTGCCTGAGCCAGAGAGCCCGCACATTCTCCAGATTGAGTTGCTCCATATACTCCCTTCGCCATCTGTTCACACATCGAAGAAGTGTCAGAATCTAGCATTGAAACCAAAATTGGAGACCGTCTTTAGTCATGGCACTCTCATAACTAATCGGGGCATCAATTGAATAAGGGGCAACTCATAGGCTCTTAAGGCAGCGCACTTCACTCAATTCCACTATGATGTACTCATTCATGAAAAGAAAAGCCACGATGATGCAAACAAGAGTAGAGCAAACAAGGCGACACATCCAAGAAAAGCAGTATGAATTTCAGCTCTTCCTGAACCCTATCCCCCCACCCCCCACCCCCTACCCACCCAAAATGCTCATGTTCTACTACACTCTTCAGAGGATTTAGGTTTTAAGAATTGGGGTTCGGGATTTAGGGCAAAACAACGACATGGGCAAGTTGGAGACAGCCTTTCTAGAAAGCAAATTCTAGCTCCAACAGATTCGTGTAGCATTCCAGCAGTAAAATAACTTAAACTCAAGGCATGTGTACTTTACAAACGTTACAATGTAGAATCGGGAACTTCCTTGTGGAGTACACACAGGCAACCCAACACGTCTCCTGTTCAAGATGTCTCAAACCCTTAGCGGAGCTTCCCAATTCTACATCTTTGCCCATCACGAAATCGTTCTCGGGACTCACAGACGAATCTTTTAGCTGAACACGACAGGAATTCTGATTTTCAGTTAGTACATGTGAGAGATTCAAATGCTATACATTGATCTCTTCCAATATTTGCTTCCGCTTGTTTGCCAAAAGGCAGTCTCCATGATTGTCCGGCAAGCCAAGCGCCCTTGGACTGATGTCGTTAATGTAGACATTCCAATGCACATTGTCGTGCAGCTTCTGCCCCCGGCCTTTGACGAAGCTCCCATTCTCCGACGATGAACAACCAAAACCTAATCCCTTGGTTCATAAACCCAAGAGGACGACCCGAGAACAGAGCTACAATTCACGTTGACATAACTTCGTGTGCCGCCGAGCATGACAATCCAAACCAGATGCCACCCAGCCAGTCTCAAACACACCAAAAACAACACGAATCTCTCCTCGCATCCCGAAGATTGCAGCACCGAAATCAAGCAGTCCTTGCTAGAGAAGGATGTTGACGAATGTTCAACTATCCACCTTTGATCCTTCATCTTAGTTCATCCAAATAACTCTGTATATATGTAACCGCCTTTGGCATTCCAATTCATTCAATTATTCAAGGATACAAGCATATGTATGTATGAGCTTTTCTGGTTGTACTATCATGGTATCAGAGCGATGGTGAAAGATGTGTCAGTTTTCTTGTCTGTATGAATTCTCTTTACACAACAAGTCTGTGATCAAGTTTGCAGTGTTACGGTTACTTTGATCAAGTTCGTTTTGTGATCAAGTTCGCAATGTTAAGGTTACTTTGAACTACTATGTTATAGCATCTTAGCAACAGTGTGTAGCATTGACAGTGATCAGTACCTGAGCGACAGTTGAAAGTACCACAGTGACAATTGTTAGACAAACATGTCAAAAGACAATACAATCCCGGATGAAGTGAAACTGACAGGATCCTCGAACTTCCACCTCTGGAAGTATATGATTACTCGTATTGCCAAGAAGGAGAAACTCTGGACTCTTCTTTCTTCACCACTTAGCACATCATTGAACGATCCCAAGTTGAAGGGTTGAGCAGGTTCGGAAGAATCTACAGAGACTGATGAGGATAAGACAGAACGCCTTATATACATATTGAGCATGTCAATCAAGCCGTCCTTGTTAGCTCAGCTTACGGAATACCAGGAGCCTAGATTGCTTTGGACCTTCCTGTGTCAATTGTTCGAGGTTGACAACGATAGCAGAAAGTTTGATTTAAAAAATCGTTTGTCTCTCTTGTCATTCTCAGAAAGCTCTGGAATTGAGGCTTATTTTTCCCAGTTTTGACAGAACCTTGCTCAATTGTTGGCAATTGGAGTTAAAATTGATGACACCGATCTAGTCCAAATTGTGATGAAAGCACTCCCTGACAGCTATGACAACTTTTTACAGAATTACACAAGTGCCGGTAGGTTTCCTACTTTGGATTAGTTACAAACTTGCCTCATGCTTGAGGAGAGCCGTCGTCAATCCAAGCCTGGCGGAAAATCAACGATCGAGTCAAAGGCATTATTCTTTCGTGGATCTTCTCAACCTCGCTACAGTGGCTATCACGGTCATATTCAAGCACCAAATCGATCTAAAGGCTCATCGAGCAACTTCCAAGGTAACTCAAACTTCTCTGGCAACTTTACAAATCGTCAAATTCGTTGCTTCTACTGTGGAAAATATGGACTTCCAAAAGACATGTGCCCCGAGAGACTTGTGGATATCCGCAAATTAGAAGCAGATCGAAGGGCCAGACTTGGCATTAAACCATTTGGCGCAAATCTCATTCAAGAAGAGGCAATATAGACAAATCCCGAAGCACGCACTGTGAAGGAGAACATCAATTGGACGAGTCATGAAGTCAATACTCCGAAGGATGACATCGAACAACAAGGAGCAGAAAATTACGAAACGTTCGAAGCTGCTATCTCGTCACTTGACATTCACGACTCTGACTCAAGCTGGTATCTGGACTTCGGAGCCACACAGCACGTCACTGGTGATTCTAACAAATTCACTAGTCTAGATCAGTACAATGGTGTTGTTAGAACTGCAGGTGGTCAGGGTCATGCTGTTACGGGAAAAGGATCTGTCCATTTTACGCTTCCATCAGGACAAAATAAAGATGTTCATGGTGTTTTGTATGTCCTTGGACTCAGTAAGAATTTGCTATCCATTGGCTCTTTGACAGACAAAGGCATTATAGCTTGCTTTGATGATAAGAAATGCTTATTGTATAGTCGAGGTAACAAGCAAATTATAGTAGAAGGGTTAAGAAACAAACGCAATGGACTCTATCAGTTATCGGCGATAAAATCAAAGACATCGGTGAATCTAGCCCAATCCGAAATGGAGTTGGCACGCCTTTGGCATCACCAATTGGGACATATCGGCTACGATAGATTGTATGAGCTTAGTACAAAAAAACTTGCCACTGGTATTCCTTATATTTCCTTACACAGGGAAATATGCGATCACTGTCAGGCAGGCAAGCAGTGCAAAGAAAGTTTTCTACAACAAAGCAGTACACGAGCTTCTCAGCCGCTTCAACTTCTGCATGTCGACTTATGTGGACCACTCCCTGTTACATCACTTGGTGGTTCAAATTATTTCCTGGTGATTATTGATGATTATAGTCGTTACATTTGGGTGAGGTTCTTACGACACAAGTCTGAAGCATTTGATAAGTTCAAAGTGTTCAAAACAATGATCGAGCTTCAAACAAACAAGCGTATTTGTGCAGTTTGGAGTGATAGTGGTGGCGAATTCCTTTCATCAATCTTTACACAACTTTGCAAAGAAGCTGGCATTATACGACAATTGACTAACGCACATATGCCAGAACAAAACGGAGTTGCAGAGAAAGCCAACAGGAAGCTACTTGACATGGCAAGAAGCATGTCTATATTTGCTTCAACTCCTCGATATCTTTGGACTGAAGCCATTAATACAGCCACCTTCATCATCAATCGCTCACCCACAACAGCTAATTTCTAGGTAACACCATTCCAGAGACTTCTCGGCAAACAACCTAACATTTCTTTTCTTAGAACTTTTGGATCCAAAGTCCACGTATGGATTGAGAAAAATCAACGCGATAAATTAGATGCTAAAGTCCAAATAGGCTTATTTGTAGGATACGACGAAACAACAAAGGGTTTTAGAATCTGGCTCCCAAATGATAGAAAAATCCTGGTGTCACGTAATGTCAAGTTTGACGAATCTAATATTACACAAAAAACAATAGTGCCACTGCATTCTATCCCTTCTTCCACACCTGTCAGTTCCAGCTCTAGCCCCTTGGATAGCACACCCACCATATCTCTCGCACCTAACAAGCCCAGTTTAGAACAGCCGAAATTCCAACAGTGTCAACTTCCCACTGTTTCCAATATAGCACAACCGAGCTCCCAATTACCAGTAGCAGATACTTCCAACATAGAAAAAATTACAGATGCCTCAAACCAAGAGAACGTTCCAAATCCTTCGAGGTCCATAGAATTTGAACCCTTTCTAGATACGACAGATGAATCCAACACTGATCCAATACCTTCTCGTCGAATATTACCACCTCATGTCAGAAATCCTTCTACACGTCTGAAAGATATTTATTCCTATTTTACACCAACCTTCCCTATACACGATCCTTTATCATCAACACCTGAAATCATCCAGCTCATAGAGCCTATTGAAAGTCATTGTTTTTTTGGGATCTTAGAGGAACCTATAGAACCTCTTAGCTTCGCAGAAGCTAATGCACATCATGGCTAGAAAGCTGCTATGACGAAAGAGCGTGATTCCCTACTCAAAAACAAAACTTGGGATATCTGTGATATGCCACTTGGTGTGAAACCTATGACAGCTAAGTGGATCTATAAGACCAAGATAGGGCCAGATGGAAAACCCTCAAAACTCAAAGCACGGTTAGTGGCAAGAGGTTTTCAGCAAACTAAAGGGATAGACTTTGACGAGGTTTTTGCACTAGTAGCCAAGTGGAAGGCTGTAAGGATGGTAGTTGCATTGGCAGCTAGTAACGATTGGGTGCTTATTCACCTTGACGTCATCTCTGCCTTCTTAAATGGGGATTTGAAAGAGCTAGTCTACATGGAAATACCAGAAGGATTCCGCAATTCTTCAACAACAAACAAGGTGTGCAAACTTTGAAAATCCCTATATGGACTTTGTCAATCTCCCTGAAGTTGGTTTGAATAGATCAATGGATTCTTAACCGAGGAAGGCTTGCACCACACTGAAGCAGACTACAGTCTCTTTAACAAAACGAGCAAAAATGGAATTATTATACTCATCCTTTATGTTGATGACCTTTTGGTCACTGGATCTGATACACTAGGAATCAACAGCTTGAAACAAAAACTTATGGGCCGATTTGATATGACCGACTTGGGCAACGTGCAATACTATCTTGGCGTAGAATTCCACAGATCAAAGTCAAGAATTTTCCTCTCTCAAAAAAACTACGCACAACAGATTCTTGAAGAGTTCAATATGCAGTCCTGCACCCCAGCGGCAGTACCAATGTCTGATGGACTCAATCTTGGTGCTGAAACCGATTCACTCCAAGTCAATCCAAGAGGATTTCAGAGACTAGTAGGAATGCTAATATATCTAGTAAATACGAAGCCAAAGATTCTATATGCTACTGGTGTTCTCAGTCGCTATATGCATGATCCAAGGATCCCACATATGGAAGCTACAACACAAATCTTAAGGTACATTCGGGGAACTTTGGACTTTGGTATCCATTATCGAAAGGATCATAACACATCTATAATAGGTTATACAGACTCCAATTGGGGCAATTGCAAAAACGATAGAAAATCCATTACAGGATGGGTGTTTAAATTAGCTGGAGGTCCTATTTCTTGGTATTCAAAAAAGCAAAACACTGTCGCTGTTTCTTCAACTGACGCAAAAGCCAAAGTACTTATAGATGGAATTAGAGAGGCTATTTGGTTGGAAACCCTATCTTCCAAATTACAAGGCGTCAAACCAAATCCCATCACCATTTTCTGTGACAATCAAAGTACTCTCAAAGCAGCTCGAAACCCGGTATATCATGAGCAAATAAAACATATAGAGCTTTGGCTCCATTTTATTAGAGAAAATGTTACAATAGGAGCAGTGGAAACCCTATATATCCCAACTAGAGATCAAATAGCAGATATACTTACTAAGCCTCTTGGAAAACAAAGCTTTGTAAAATTGAGAGACGAAATGGAAATTCAAGATATCAACTCTCTAGAAGAAAACTAGTTGCTTTGTAAGTATCCCTTTGCCTTTGCCAACGTCCAAAATCTCTTATACTTGGCATTACTGAACCCTTTCACCTCTCTCTCACAATCAGACCAAGTATTATAAATCCCGGGACGATAACCATGTTGTACTGCGTAATACTTGCAAACACTTGTTACTGAAATATTCTCACTCAAACCTCTCTTTGAAGCTATTATTGACTGCTGATAAAGATTAGGAGCACCACAAAAACATTGACTCAGTATGCATTGAAGAACTACCACGACAATTGCCAACAATATTAGCTCAATCTGCGAATCAACACTCAAATCAATGAGCAACAACGATCAACTTCTTATCAAGAGAAAACATACTGAAGTCCTTCATCTACTCACCGTTGTCATCTTGATCGAGCCTTGTTGCAGCCTGCTCTCTTCAGTTTGAGCTACCTGATTGCCCATCTCGATGTTAACTTTCCTTGCTTCTCCCAGTTGTAGTTTGTAAACTATTAGTCTTCTAGGTTTTGATTGAAGTATCTTGGTGCGGGGGGTATTGACGAATGTTCATCCATCCACCTTTGATCCTTCATCTTAGTTCATCCAAATAACTCTGTATATATGTAACCGCCTCTGGCATTCCAATTCATTCAATTATTCAAGGATACAAGTGTATGTATGTATGAGCTTTTCTGGTTGTACTATCAAAGGAAACCCTAAAATGATCAAACCCAACAACAAGCAATTTTCACTGCACTACGCTGTGCACTACGCCTGAAATTCAAGAATGGAATGCCATCACACTCTTCATTACTGTAGCAGGCGGTTTATAATATGCGCACAAGTGACGTCAGCACGCACCATGTGAACAGAACCTCGCGGGGGGGACAACGTTCAACTGAGCACCAGTGATCCCAGAACTAGTTTATGGAATTTAGTGCAATATGCTACCTAGTTTAGGGAATTTAGTGGAATATGCTACCTTCAAGATGAACAAGCATCAATTTTGGCTACCTTGAGAGTAAGTGGCATTAAAATAAAATAAAAAAGAAAGGATTTTGCAAGTTGTAAAGGATGATTGGAAGTACTATAACCCAAAACTGACAAAATAGATGCTAATTCCAATGTAAAGGAAGTAACAAATTGGCTATCAAATTCTATTGGTTATTACAATCTTGGCTAAAATATAAATTTTTCAAGGATTTTCTCTAATATGCTTTTAGCTACTGAAAATTTTAAGTAGCAATGGAGTGAATTTTAGCCAGTTCTGTGAACGCTGCTGAGCACATGGTCAACAAGGCAGGCTGCTTGTCAAGAGCTTGAAATTCTAACAACTCATCGCAGGTCTGCCCGAGGTGGCCTTCATCTTGAAGTGCGAATGACTGATCCTCAATACAAGCTATTTATCTTGCAAACCATTCACTATTTTCACGGTCTGTGAATTCAGTGCAATAGTAGACATCATGCGCTGCAGTCTCCATATTTAAAGAAAAATTCATTGGCCTCATACGTCCATCGAAATTGGAAGCGCATTCTAATGGTAGACTTTGCCAGTCTTGGTCAACAGCCTTGAATTAGTAGTCAAAGATTATAATCTCAGAATTGGTGAAGCAGTTTGAGGTATCTCTTGTCCTCATGCAATGCACTGAAGCATTATATGAAGATCATATGGTTGATTTTTATCCTTCCCTCTTGCCACGTTGAACAGACAACCTCGAAAATGACCTCTTCTTCACACTGCTTCCGCACTTCTCCATGATCACGTCTGTTAAAGGGTTAAAGGTATATACGTTAGCCACATTTTTTTTATTTTTTGAATTATTTTTCTAATTTTAAAGTACTGCAAAAAAAAATGATGAGTACTGTCAAAACGCAACAAAATCAGCAGGTGTTTCTTGCATTCACCCAATTATTTTTTAAGAACTTGAGTGTTTTGGTAAAAAATCTCATACTTTGTCACTCAAGGTCTTAAAAATCATCAAAATTGAATGAGTAGAGTACAAACTTGTAAATGAAAGAAAATCTATCTAAATTGCCTATTGAATGGAGTTAGTATCATTACTTTAAAGAAATTCTTGAATACATAGAAAGACCATTGAGAGGGACTTTATTCTATTCATCCAATTTGGTTTTGTTATAAATGTACCTAAACCTACTATGTTAACCCTCTAAAGCAATCAATGTTTAACAAATGATTTTGACAAACATTAGAAGACCAAACAACGTTGTTTTTTTATCCAAATTTGTTTTGGGAATTTTTCTTGGAGGGGGCTACAAGTTACCTCATTGATGTATTTCTAACTTTTTCTAGAAAAAAAGATGCTTAATCTATAGTGCACTATATAGTATATTTGGCCACTCCTACCTCTTTAATCTAAAAATAAATTTTAGCTATAAAAGTGATTTAAAAAAAAAAATAGAGCTCAAATAATGAAATGAAGCTTATCAAGTCTTATTTCTATTTTAATCTGAAGATTTGATAAAATTTGATAAAATTTAATATCTAATTGCAATTTCAACTTTAATTGAACCCATGAGCACATTTTTATTTTCTAATATTAAAATGACATAGAAACTCACAATATACCATAATGTTCAACAATACTGTCGAAGAAGTCAAATCTACGTTTGGATTTTCCAAACCGCCAAGACTTTCAGCAGCTTCCACTGCATAACAGAGGATCTTTGGCTCCTGCTACACACCTTAGCCCACTCAATCCTCTTATAGTCAATGAGGCCTTTCCAAATATTTGGAGCTCATTAGACGCTATGAAGTCCCCACTTAGTTGTTGGAAACCAAGTGGCATTTCTTTTTATCCATAACAACCAAAAGACAATATATCATGCACACTTCTAAATAAATCCTTTTAATTAGATTGAATTTGTAATGGATGCCAATAGAGAAATGTCATGCCACCATGTGAGAAGTTGCCACAAGCCGTAGACTTTCCTTTCCACCAACATCGAGTTCATAATGTGAATTGCTCATTGCTACATACATTGTGCGGAGAGGCACTCCTAAAATTTGTATAGTATAGTTTCTTCTAACTATCGGGGGCACAATGAACAACCGGTGTTTACTAATCCATCAATTCTCCCCCTCCAGTGGTTCACAATCACGGGCCCTATGCCAAATGAGCCACAAGAATCTAGCCTCCTTCCTAATGCATTCCTTTGGCCAGGTAGATAGTTTTCCAATGTAGATAGAAGTCTCCTGGGAGTGAGCCACCTCATTTCTTCACAACACAATTGGGCACCTAGTGACTCAATTTGGATAAGCTATGCCCCATGTTGGCTATATATTTCATGAAGGGGGCGCATAGACCATCAAAATTCCACTTGAATTTTCCAGGGTCCCACTTAAGCCTATCAACTCGACTATAGTAAAGCAACAGTAGAGTTCAGTGTTTTTTCTTGGGGCCTTGTGAGGCCCAAATGCCTCAAAAAAAAAGGCTGCACCAAGCCTATAGGAAAAATTTGAAGAAAAATTGGATGATGATGCCAAATTGCTCCAATTTTTTTGTAAAATTTGGATGAAATTGTCAATTTTAAATGAAAATCATCCAAATATGTGGATGAAAAGATAGTTCTATCCAAAATATAGATGAATACTAAAATATTTGGCTACATTATTTTCTCGTATGATGCCACTTCAGCATTGCTCCAAAAACAAAACCAAAACCCTAGTAGAGTTTTCTTGGGGCCTTGAAGGATATGAATGACTTTCACTTGGTAGAATGTACATGTCTTTGGGTTGTCCCTTGTGGCTCCAACTCCTACGAGGCAGCCTCGAGAGGTGTCTTTAGGCCTTTGCATTGGCTTCATTTTCCAACCCCCCAAATTTTTCTCTCTTGAGAGGTGGTGGGACTTTGCTTCCTTTCACAGCATCTCTCCGCACTGTGCCCTCAAAGCACATGCCTCTCTTGTCTTTTATTAAGTTGGTTTCTTAGTCGCTCTGTGTCTTGTTGTCTTTCCCTACCATTGGGACCACTTCTAGGCTGGTGGTCTTGTATAGTATTTTGCCCTTACAATGAATTCTGTTTCATTTGTTTAAATTTCAAAAAATAATGTTCAATAATAAAACATACACATTCAGAATTTTTATAAATGTTTTGAATTTGATATGGATTTTTCCACTTTTTCTTTAAATAATTTTAATTTTTTACAAAAAATATGAAAATTCTAAAACTTCTAGGAAAATGCACTTTCATCTCAATAAACAAGTTAAAAAAGTTTCATTCATTATGGTTGTAAAGTTGGAGCATAGCCGCACAAGGACTAAATGATTTTGAAGTTTGAATAAATGTGGATCATAGGCCCATCTTTTTGGCCTAAGTTGGGAATAACCCCTAAAAGACTAAGGAACCCACTCTATTAAATTTGGAATTTGGAGATTTTCATGACACTTTAAAATGGGTGTTAATTTTCCTAGGCTACATGTAAAGCATTGTTTGAAGTCATTCCAATAAATATTTCAAAAATTAGAAGGTTATTTTTTATTCTGATCTCAAAGTGGGTTCATTAAATCATAAAAATATATTTAAAAACAATGCTAATTGATTTTCTTGCATTCTACAGATTGATACCTAGTTATAAACATTTGAACCATTTAATTCCAAATAATGAAGTGAGAGTTATAAGAAGTTTTATTTTATAGGCAGTGAAGGTAAAAAAAAAATGTAAAGTTGTCTTTAAAACTGAATTTTGAAAATTTACAAATAAGACAAAAAGAAAGAATATCTAATAACATCCTCCCCATTGGAAATAATGATTCTCATGTTCTTGCAAAAAGTACTATTCCCTCTGTCCCAAAATGATTGTTGTTTAATTCCAAAAATAGATGTCCAGAAATGATTGTCTACTACAAATCTAGTCACACAAAGAAACAATTCATGATATAATCAGTATGTTACAATAACAATTTCAATAACACACAGATACAATTCATGAAATAATCAATGTAAGTTCCATAAAGACACAAAACATGAAATAATCAGTTTTAGTTACACAAGCTACTCACAACAACTTGCACACAAGCTGCTGACAATTTTTTTTTAATTCTAAGCTACCTTCCCAAAATCTTCATGTGGTACAAAGACAAGATGGAAAACCAAAGCGTTGTTGTGCTCAGTGCACATTTTCAGTGGAAAATCGTAAACCAGAGGGTGATTTATCATGTGAAGTTGCATCCTCAACTTTCTCACTTTAAACAGTTCATGCTTCAAACGTGATATTGCCATTTTGGGAAAATGCCAAGCAAATCAAGAGTTAATCTACCTGTCTGCATTCATTACCTTACCAAATTCTCAAATTTTGCCTTAATCTTGGAAAAAGTGTGTCACAGGACAATCATCTCCGGACGGAGGGAGTAAATGATACCATTCACATCTTGCAGAGAGAGCCTCATGAATTGAGTCTTTCTCACTCATTGCCCATTGACACCTTGCCTAGAATTTGATTTGCACCAGAATTTGACTTGGGGCGAAGTCAGGAGCAGTGTTGTTTTTTTGGGCCTTGTGAGGCCCAAATGCCTCAAAAAAAAAAGGCTGCACCAAGCCTATAGGAAAAATTTGAAGAAAAATTGGATGATGATGCCAAATTGCTCCAATTTTTTTGTAAAATTTGGATGAAATTGTCAATTTTAAATGAAAATCATCCAAATATGTGAATGCCAAGATAGTTCTATCCAAAATATAGATGAATACTAAAATATTTGGCTACATTATTTTCTCGTATGATGCCACTTCAGCACTGCTCCAAAAACCAAAAAAAAACACCTGGTCAGGAGTGGTTGAATTGATTTCGTCGCAACGGACAAACTCTAACTAAGGTAGGAGGTCTTGAAATCGCTCATGCAAGAGCTGAAACTGAATTTTTGGGAGGTGAAACGCCTCAAAAAAAAATTTAGTGAATTTTCCTTGAAAGACGAGGAATTGGCATCTAACCCAAGTTGTTTCATATTTTTTGGAACTTTTTAGAATTAGTTATGAAATTTTGAAGTTGAAGTGGCATAGGGCTCTGAAATTGTCCACCCCCTAAAATGTACACTATTTGTACATTGCTGAAGGCTATGAAAAAGCAACATGTACAAGCAGTGTACATATGAGTAGGGTGGGCGATTTTAGAGCCTGTGCGATTTCAGGACCTCCTACCTTATTGGAACGAAGACAGTTCCCACTCACTCAGAGAGAGGGGCTCGAACATGCATTACAGCATCATGCTAAGAAATAGCGATGCTCAAAATTGGAACATGGAACGAGAAGATGCAAGTTAAAGCTCTTCCCAAATTGAGAAGTTGGTCATGGTCTTTCAGAGTACGTTTGTTACATTCAAAATTGAGACAGACGTCAACCAGAAACTTCTGTGATTTATTCTAGTCTCAATATATGCCTGGATTCGTGGTGAGTTTGAACAACCAACTACAAGTTAGTTGAGCCTCGTAAATATCTTCTTCAGTTTAATTCTAACGTTACTTGCGTAGCACAATCTAGCTATTCAGCACTTTCAGGCAATATATCCTAAAAAACTCAATAACAAACCAAGTATCCTAGCTTGTCTACAGAAACGTCAGCCATGAACGTGCTCGCAAGGTTCGCTTCATTCAAATTCAACGTACCAATATTCAAGCCATGGCCAATTATCTCACAACACAAATTGCCTTACCGTTAACTCACAGCGTGACGTCCCTTTCAATGCAACCTTAATTACTCCCCAGTATTGATGAGGTCAATCTTGGGATGCGGCCAGCGCGCGTGCCTCCCAATGATATTTCGATCTGATTTCAATACCGGCTTAAGACGAACACAATACACACCACAAAACTCTAGAATCATTCAGTCCCCAACAACATTAATTAATTGATTCCTCTGTTACTTTCCAACAATTACACTCTGTCCTTTTCGTCTCCATGCAGATCCATTCCATTTGCAAAACCCAATTCAAGTTATCCATTTCGAAACGAGATGATATGAATTGCACCGGTGATTCACGGTTCGTGATCATCGAAGCTAGATCGATCAAATACTGATGATCCTTTTTATTCCAAGCTGCTCAATGGCGCAAATGAATCCACATCTAAGCTTACAACGAATTGAAAAACTCTGGCATGCTCGAATCGAGCTCTATCTCCAGACCCATGGTGGAGTTGGGTATTTCCTACACATCGTCACCGGCGATGTCGCCGGCCATTGTTGAGAAAAACGTTCCAGAGAATATCTCCGAACATGGCGAAGTACAGGACAATATTCAGCGTGACCCAGACCGCGAGAGGAAAGCGAAGAAAAGGGTTTTCCACCATCCGTCTCACTCCACAGACATCCCTTCGCTGAATGTGCCACCACAAGCGCAGAAAATGGTAATGCGGACTCTGCAGCAGCGCTCCCATTTCCTCCATAAACTGGTCATGAGGCATGAGCCCGTGACATTGATCGTACATGAGCCTGGAGTACCTGTCGTAATCTTCACATCCCATGACGATCCTCGCAACACATTCCCGCTGGCACCAGTCGAGCAAGTAAAAGAGATTCCATTCCGGGTTGAGGTCTGGATCCACAGCCCTGACGGGGTCCCCCCCTGCCATACGGTACCGTCGGCTTCGTATTCGGCTCAATCTTCGTTGCGGGGCCAGTCCGCGTTCCTGTTCCACATTCCAGAGTGGATCCCTGATCTGTCCGGAGTAAAGGAATAAATTTAACAGGACGTAGAGAGCGACAGGGTAGAGAAACAGAGAAATGTCCTGCGGAATCTGCTCCTCCCCAGTAACCACACGATCGAAAACGTCCCAGTACACTCCCAGGTGGGCGTAATTTGAGTTCTGCAGTAGTAGCGCTACCATTTGAGACCGGAATTCCTCATAGGGTATGTTTTGAGCGTCGAAATTACGCACGATCTCGTAGTACTCCTCGTAATGCGCAGGTCGCATCGTGAACCTCGCCACGAGTGTGAGGCACCAATGGAGGTAGAGAAGGGGATTCTCGTCCGTAACGGCGGGGTCCGGAGTCCCGGCAGGAGGGTCCGTGTCCGCCATGGTTGCTGAAACGCTCTCAGTCGAAGCTAATTATCAATCTGGCAATCGATCGATCGAACAGTCGGCGCGCCAATTCGCTAGCTAATGCTTTTAATGCTGTCGAGTAGTGACTCTACGGAATAGATGCGAGTCCAAGGTCCTTGAGAATCTGTCCCACTCCCTCGATTGAATACCTGCTTTGCGGATTGAATATATAGCCTGCAACGCTATCAAATCATGCTTATTTCCCCGAGGATTGAAACTGATGGATAACGAGCGGAAAAATGCTCGTAGAGAAAATAATCTGCAATTTCACGCGCGTGCACACCCAGATGTTACGTTACGGTCTTGCAATCTGATACAGTATACTGAATGATATACCTCACGCGCAAATTCTTACGAATCAGATGAATTCCAATGCAATATCGCGTCAACAGTACAAATTCTCCGTCTGAGTATTGAAAGAAAACGATGGTCACTTCAAATCCTTATTCACTGCAACGTCCAACGAAACACTTCATGCAATCCAGGAGAGGTGCGCAGCGGGTAACAAAATTGTGAATGAGCTCGGACAGATATATACCACATGCTGCTGCAATTCATCCTGGGGCCATCCCTTAACTGCAGCTCCATATATCACCGCATTGCAAACAATTCGCTCACTCTTAAAATTGTACACCGAGCTAGCAAACACAGAATTACGGTCTCTGTAAACAGGAATCGAACACACAGAAGAGTCCCGTCCGGCTTGTCGACTGTCGAATCGCTCTCCAAATGGAGGGCAGCATCGGAAATGGTGTCGCAGAATGAAATGGCAGAGCCGTTGACGACTCCGATAGCTGTATATATACATATTCAAAAAAAACTAAAGAATGGAAGGAGGGCCAAAATGTATATTCTGACCATGGGCAATTTCATTAAAATGGTGCTATTCCAAATGCCTCTTTGACGGTGTGCCATTTTCACCATCTAGGATAGGTATAGATGTAGAATGTCTGTTTTGAACTATTTTCATGCCATTTTAAAATAATATCGCCATTTTAATGAAATTGTCCATCTATGGTTGAAGTTTTCCAAATAAATTTTATTCAAATAGAAAAATACAATATAAAACACTTGGTGCAACTCACATTAGTTGAATTAACTCATGTTGTGAAACATTTCTAAAACCTTCATTCAATCTTTCAATTCCTAAGAGGGACGAAATCCACTGATTGGATTATGAATGTTTTCAAGAGCTTTTTGAAGGAGTTACAACATACAAGATATGGATGAAGTACATGCAAATATATTGAGTATGTAATTTTTGTCTATTCTTCAACAATACGACTAGTCCAAACACTAAGTGCTTCATGATTATTGTGCAAGTCTCTAAAAGAACTCATGGATGAATGGAAAGAGAAGAAATACTTGTAGAGATGAAGATTTGATGTTTAAATTTTTCTTATGCCATAGTTTAAATTGCTAAACAATATAAAAATCTACAGGGTCTACCATCCTCCTAGAGAATCTTAGGGGTTAAGGACATTTTGAATGTTGAATTATGGTTGTTGCAATGTTTGAATTGTATACAATCACCAGTGACAATGAAATGCCTTATGAATGTAAAGTATATAAAGTAATCACACCCAATTGTGTCACAATATATACCATTGCCTTCTTCTTTATTTCAAAGCATAAATATATAATAATATTATCTTTATCAAATGAAATATGTATCATATGAATAAGAAAAAACTGACAACCATAAATTTAAGTTTTCTACAAGGCACGAAAAATGTTGTTTCTTTCTATGATTTTGAATGATTATTAAACTTTTAAATTCAATATCTCTACAATGCTTGAATCTATCTATCTATCTATCTATCTATCTATCTATCTATCTATCTATCTATCTATCTATCTATCTATATATTACTACCAAATAACAAGAACATACTTTAGCTAGCAATCTGGCATTCATTATTTTCTAAGTTGATTCATTTGCCGTTGTGCTTGAATGATGAGGGTTGCTATTATGTAAGTATAGGAGCATGAGCCTAGGAGCCTAGAATACTATACACCTATATTATAGGTGTCTATATCATAGAAATCTTCTATGATTATAATGTAGCTATATTATAAATACCTATATTATCCCCTAAAGGACCGGCATGCATTTTTTGGTTGTGTAGAAAAATTGGGCAAGTACGTGTGACTAGAGATTTCCATACTTTAAGCTGAAATTTTAACAAAAGGTGGACGCGAGGAATATCTTTCATATGCACTAAACTTCATGACATTTAGAAACAGGAGTCAAAAGTTATGGCCGAAAATGTTACTTTTTTTCATAACTGGGCAGTCCGGGTAGATCAGAAAAAATCACTTTTTTCAAAAATAAAAATTTGAAATTGGTTTTCTAGAGTTATATACGTGGAAAGCTTTGAATCATTCAATTTTGACCAATGAATCAAAAATTATGAGGTTTTTTAGTTTGCGGGCAATTATGGATGATTCTCTACTCTGAAATAAACTTTGAAATTTTTTATTTAACTCAATTTTTAATATTTTTTGAAAAAAAAATTCATAGGATGTAGGTTGTTTATTACAACATTACAACCAATGGGATTGACATTTTTCAATTCCATAAATTAAATTCTTTAGTATTTTTTATCATTCTCTACTTCTTTCTTCTTACTATTTTTTTTGTATATGTTGTACAATTCCAAATGATTTGAAATTTTTTAAGCATGTAGCCAACTTGTTTAGGAAAAAGAATTCAAAGAGGCACCACCATTTTGGACATTTTTTCATACAAATGTGACCTTGTGAGGTGCAACTGCCCTGTTTTTTGCAAGGACAAAAAAAGGATTTTTGCCAATTCAAATGCTAATATCTTCCAATCCGCATGGTGGAAAATTCTGAAACTTTTTCTACATCTTCTAAAACTAGTTTACTATAAGATCCTACGGTTCTATGTGTCAAAAAAGTTTTTTTTCAAAAATTTGATACTTGTACTAAAAATGGCAATTTTTGAGTGTTTTCGGTGAAAACATAGTCATGGAACTTTAAGGGTTATAGGTGTTTATGTTATAAGCACCTTCATTGGTTGTAGGTTATTTATATATATATATATATATATATATACACTCAAGTTTTTATGCTCACATACTAGCACTGTTGCTTGAATGACTATTGAATTAATTAGACTTAATTACAGATTTGATAGAATTTTCATTAAATTACTTCATTGGAAAAAAAAGAAGCCTCAAGAGGGCCATTTGACTCTAGAGTCTAGACTAGCACGGCAAATACAAGAAATAAAAAGATAATTTATTTTTGAAATTTTTGGTTAATAATTTTCTTAATTTAATTTTTGATTTTTTTGCATTTGCATTGTTGGGTTGTTGCAAGAAAAAGTGTCCGTTTTTGTTCCACTTTGGCTGTTTTCGGCTAGTACTTTAGTACTCATGAGCTTTTGCATATGAATTCTTTAAAATAAAATAAAATAAAGATAACTAATATAATACTAAAAATAAAAAAACACCAAAATTTCAGACCTAAGAAAAATCTAGATCAAAAGTTTTTCACAAAGAAGAGTGAGCTAAAATTTTGAAGAAAATACATACTTTGACATTTTAATTTGTAAAAAATAGGAAAAATAATTTTTAGATAAACTAAAATAGACCATTTGGGAAGACTTCATGATAAAGATATTTCACCAAAAAATTGATCTTGAAACCATCTTAAATGTTCATAAATGCACGCACAAGGTAGCCCTGTTTGCATGGATCTAGACAACACAAAATAAAGTATTTTTAAATTTTCCTTGGCAGAAACATGAGTTCCTACTACGCAAATAGACTATAGAAATTTCAGCTCTAAATCATTAAATTTGTGGACTCCATATGTAGTACTCAAAACCTCAAAACCTCAAAATGTGACATATTAAGTTAATTGATTTTTAAATATAAAATGATTTTTTTTTAATTTCTGAAAAATGTAAGATATGATGACACTTAAGACAGACATCTTCAATAAAAATTTCAAATTTATGTGATTCATGCTGTAGAATTTATTGCAAATGGAAGCTAATACACTATGGCTATGACAAATATCCAATACCACTCTTGCAATGACCCTACTGGCTAGAGTCAAATGACCTTCTTGAAGCTCCATTTCTTGCTAATGTATTTTAAGCCTTGGAAATATTGTTGGTTTACTAGAATGGTTCAAGTGTAGCTTAACCCTAAAAGGGTCTGAAGGCCCTTTGCGGTTGTATAGTATACTCTGTATTTGTTGGTATTTGATTAGAAAAACATTAACCGAGTATTTTTTAGTTCAAAGTAAATTAATGATCATGATAGAACATAAATAACAAAGTATCACAATTGATATATTAAACTACAACTGAAGAATTATAAAGCTAAATACAAGCTGTATAAAAGGATCTCAAGGACCTTTCAAGGGTTAGCTTTTTTTTAATGTGATTTGAAACTTAAAAGTATATTGAATATCACCTTGGCTAGTGAAAAAGCTTGGATTTGGTCTTGGATTTGGTTTGCAAAAATTGAGGTGAAGCCTTTGAGAAATGATTTGTGGTTTGACTATGATCATTTCTAAGAATATGAAGGTAATAAGAAAAAGGTCCAAGAGAATTCAATAAAGGTAGAGACACCTAATCACAACATTTTTTGTTCTTCAACTCCTAAAAAATGGACTTGAATGAATACTTTTATGATTGATTCTTGAATACCATCACAAATTTTCAAAAGCAACCAATGAGAGGTGAGGCATTGTACTTCAAGGTAGTTGTCTTTTTAAGATGAATCTAGTGTTATATATAGACTATCATATGCTCACAATTTTTAAATTTTAAAAAGCTTAATAAAGTGTTGAAAAATTATGAAACCACTTGGGTTTCATCTCTATTGAGTTTGCAAATAATTTCTGACATTGATTTATTTGGTCATTTGATGTTTGAAATAGTAGGAATAAATAAAAGTCTTGCTTTCACACAATAATTTATTTGACAAAAGTGCAATTGCCAACCTATTTCTTGGTGAACAATAGCGATATTAGCAACCTTCTATTTATCTATGTAAGGACAAAAGGTAGAAAGGTTGATGATAAGTAGTGAAGTTTTGTCTAAAGGTCGTTGCAAGAAGAGTTGTACCCATTATTTGTCACAGGGAGAATGCCAAAACTTTCTTTTGCAATAACTTTTGAAGCATGACTTGCATGAACTTGAAATTTTTATTGGAGATGTTTTTCTTGAATGTAATCATATCTTATAATTAAAAAAAATTAAAAGATTATTTTATATTTAAAAACCAATTAAATTAATTTGTCATGCTTTGAGTTCTAAGGGATTTTAGTACTATATGTAGTTCCCAGATTTAATGATCTAGAGCAGAAATTTCTATGGTCTATTTTTGCAGTAAGAAGTCATGTTCTACCAAGGAAAATTTTAAAATATTTTATTATATGTCCACTACATTTATGCAAATAGGGCTCTTTTGCGTGCGTAAATTTTGAACATTGAAAATGGTTTCAAAATCATTCTTTTGGTGAAATCTGGCTTCATCATAAAGTCATCCTAAATGGATTTTTTTTTTTTCAAATTTTTTTCATATTTTTTACAAATTAAAAAGTCAAAATATCTATTTTCTTGTGATTCTACACTTTTCTAGTTCTCCTACTTAGAGGGTTTTTTGGGGCTTTTTCATAGGGTACCTTTTTTTTACAAGTGTATATATTGTTTATATTATTCATACTTAAAATAATTTATTTTTTTTAATTTTACAATATTTCCAAAAAAAAGGTTGAAAACCACCAAAGTGGAACAAAAATAGCAAGTCTTTATTGTTATGAGCCATAGAAAGACCATTGAGAGGGAATTTATTGTATCCATCACCCAATTTGATTTCCTTAAAAGTGCACCTAAACTACTCTTTTAACCCTCTAAAGCAATCAATGTTTGACAAATGATTTTGAATAACTTTAAAAGACCAATAATGTTTTTTTTTATCCAAATTTGTTTGGGGGACTTTTTATTGGAGGGTGTTACAAATTACTTCATTGATGTATATCTAACTTTTTTAAGAAAAGAAGACTGATTCAAAATTTGTAGTGCACTATGTAGTATATTTGGCCACTTCTACTTCCTTAATTTAGAAATGAATTTTAGCTATAAAAGTGATTTAAAAAAAGTTTGAGCTCACATAATGAAATGAAGCTTATTGGATCTTATTTCTACTCTAATTTGAAATTTTGATAAAATTTGATAAAATTTAGTATCTAATTGCAATTTCAACTTTGGACCTATGAGCACATTTTTATTTTCTAATATTAAAATGGCATACTAGTAACTTGCCATTTATACCATAAAGTTCAATAATCTTGGCAAAAAAGTCAAATCTACATCTGCGTTTTGTGTTCAATTATAGCTTCCGGTGCATAGCAAAGGATTGTTGGCTCTTGCTATACACCTTGGCCCACTCGGCCCTCCCATAGTCAACGAAGCCTCTCCAAATATGGCTCATTAGCCTCTCCAAAGTCCACTTTTGGTTGTTGAAAACCAAGTCATTTTTTTTGTATCCATAACAACCAAGAGATAGTTGTGCGCACTTCTAAACAAATCCTTTTGATCGGGTTGAATTTATAGGACATGCCAACAAAAAAAATGCCTTGCTGCCACGTGAGAGGTTGCCATAGATTGTGGACTTCCCTTCCCATCAACATCAAGTTCATGATGTGAATTGCTCATTGCCATGCACATTGAGCTTAGAGGCATTTCCAAAATCTAGATAGCACCATTTCTTGTTACCATTTGGGGCACAAAAGGTAGCCAGTGTTCACTAATCCATCAATTCTCTCCCTCCAGTAGTTCATAATCATGGCCGTATGCCAAAAGAGCCACAAGAATCTAGCCTCCTTTTTAATGCGCTCCTTTGGTTAGACAAACAATTTTCCAATATAGGTGGAAGTCTCTTGGGAGTGAGCCATTGCATTTCTTGACAACAAGTCCGGGCACCTAGTGACTCATTTTGAGTAGTTGTGCCCCATGTTGGCTATATATCCCATGAAGGGGCATAGAGACCATTAAAATTCCACTTGAATTTTCCTAGGTTCCACTCTATCCTGTCGATTCAATTATAATAATGCAACATTGGAGTTTTCTTAAGTCCTTGAAGGATCTGGATTACTCTCACTTGGTAGAATGCACTTGTCTTTGGATTGTTCCTTGTGGCTCCAACTCCTACATGGCAACCTCGATAGGTGCCTTCAGGTCCTTGCGCCAGATTCATTTTTCACCCTCCATAACTTTTCTCCCGAGAGATGTGGTGGGGCTTTACTCCTTTTTATAGCATTTCTTGCATTGCACCCTCAAGGCGCAAGGCCTCTTTTGTCTCTTATCGAGTTGGTCCCTTAATTGGTCTATGTTTTGTCATCTTTCTCTGCCATTTGGACCACATTTGGTTGGCAGTCTTGTATTTTGCCCTTTTGCAATGAATTCTGTTTCATTTGTTTAAAATTTTTTGTTCAACAATAAAATATGCACATTCAAAATTTTTATAAACATTTTGAATTAGATATGGATTATGTCCACTTTTCCTTCAAATATTCACAATAATTTTAATTTTTTACCAAAACTATGAAAATTTTAATACTTCTAGGAAAAAATTGCTTTCATCTCAAAAAAACAAGTTTCAAAGTTTCATTCATTTATGGTTATGAAGTTGGAGCATAGCCGCATAGGGACTAAAATGGATTTGAAGTTTGATAAAATGTGAGTCAATCTTAGGCCCATCTTTTTGGCCCAAATTGGAAATAACCCCTAAAAGACTAAAGGACCCACTCCGTTAACTTCATAATTTAAGATTTTTTCATGACACTTTAAGATGGATGCTACTTATCCTAGGCTACATGTAAAGCATTGTTTGAAGTCATTCCAATAAATATTTCAAAAATTAGAAGGTTAATTTTTATTTTGATCTCAAAGTGGGTTGATTAAATCATAAAAATATATTCAAAACAAGGTTAATTGATTTTTATGGATTATATAGATTGATACCTACTCAAAAACATTTGAACCATTCAATTCCAAATAATGAGATGAGAGTTATGAGGAGTTTTATTTTGTAGGTAATGAAGATAAAAAAACATATAAAGTTGCCTTTCGAATGCAATTTCAAAAATTTACAAATAAAACAAAACAAAAGAATATCTAATGTTTACAAGAACATCCTCCCCATTGAAAATAATGATTCTCATATTCTTGCAAAAATGAATAAATGATACAACTCACGTCTTGGAGAGAGAGCCTCATGAATTGAGTCTTTCACACTCCTTACCACTTGAAGGCTTGTCTAGAATTCGATTCGCACAGTTTGAATTGGGATGAAGTCAGGAGTGGTTGAATTTGATTTCGTCCCAACGGGCTAACTCTAATTACTGGAACGAAGGCAGACCCCACTCACTCAGAGAGAGGGGCTAGAACATGCATTGCAGCATCATGATAGGAAATGGCGGAATTGCTCACAACCACCTGCAGTGGTCTGCTCTGGCGATGCTCCAAACTGGACGAGAAGATGTAAAGCTCTTCCCAAATGGAGCAGCAAGCGCCAGTTCTCAGAAGCACAGGCTAGCTAGTAACTGAAACTCCAGCCTGTGCGTACTTTGCATTCGTGCAAGGGGAAGAATCTCGCTCCTGATCGAGTGGCAATGCAAGGCTTGTGAATCGCAACATCAATGCTAATTTTCAATCTGAAATCATAACCTCAATGGAGGCCATTTCATCAGGATGACAGTCTCTCATCGAAGCACGTTCTTTTGTATAACGCGTGATTGCTTTAGCAGCACGATGCCTTTTTTCTTGACCCTTGTCGGCAGTCAAATGGGGATTCTAGATCTTCTCTCAGAAGGCATTCTGAACTCTGTAGGAATAAACTATAATTTTCCAAGGTGATAAAAATAGATATCTCCATACTCAACCTAGGCTCTGATGTATGGAGGGTGCAACTCAAATCAGGTATTTGGTTGTGTACTGCACAGCGCAACTCAAGTCAGGAGACTGATTGAGCAATGTAGGACATGATGATAGTTGAAGTGGCAAACTTATTCATACGGTATCGAAAATACTGCAATTCTAGTGTATTGGAATTCTAAAAGCCGCGAGAATACGTTGTTCCCTGTCTTAAACGCTGATTTACACATCAGGGTCATCATCCGTAAGCCATTTCACATATCGTTGGAGCGAATACTCCACCCTGGCTTTCGCATCTTCCATCACTTCGTAGTTCCAAAACGCTCCATACACACGCTCAAACGCCCACGGCTCCAGTCGTGCAGCGATGCGGTGGACGTGGCTGGCTGACAAGGGAATGTAGTTGGGGTAGGAACGCATCACACTTACAGTGGTGTGGTCCAACGCATTAACCTGCACAAACATTAAAGAACTCAAAGCATGACTGCCATAGCCTCAATGTAACCCTAAACCCTGAACCCTGAACGGAAAGCTTTTCATTGCATCTCCATCGTTTCACTTCGTCCAAAGTAGACGGGAACAAAAAGAACTTTGCTTTCAAATGGGTGTTCGAAAGAAAATGAGCGAATTTGGACCTTGACTAGTTCCCCACATCTGAATTGTGGTGTCAACTTGTAAAACATTCAAAGTTTCATAACCCGCTGTCATGTAAGAATAGGAATAGGAACATTTTTGAAGCAAAGAAGCGTCCCTATTAAACATAGTAATGACACTTCTGAGAGGAAAATGACAATGTTGGGAAAAAAATTGTCGAGAGGAATCGTGCCACTTGTTCATGAAACAATGGGAACCACTTCAAGAATATTTCTCATCAACACACTCTTTGAGTGAGTACAATTAAAAGCTCACTAAATGAGTCCAAATTGAAAGCTTACTTGTATGATGTCCCCTGTTAGCAAGGCCCCTTTGGCACCCACGGCATCCGCCCAATGGAGGATTTGGCCTCCTGCAAAGTGGCCACCCAGGTGTATCAAAGTGGCCCCTTCCAGCACTCGGAGTGATTCACCAGACCAAAACTTCACATTCTCGTGCTCCCACATCACCCACTTTCGGTCTCTGTACCAGAAATTTCCATGTCAACAAATCGGATCCCTAAGTATAGTAACAAACAAACGAGAAAAAACAGCCACAATACTTTTCTCTTGCTCCAGAAGGGTTCGTTTGCATGTTAGGTTTCTCTTTAGCGTTTCTTCCTCTAAGATCTCTGCAAATGGGAAACCCCAATCTGGCCTTCAAGGTGCTCTTCAAAGACGCTCATAAATCCTACACCCAAGTAGAATTTCGGTGAAAAGGCTGGAATGGCCGCTAATCCCTGGAAGCTATCTAATCAACATTTACAGTCTAAAAAGGTTCACTATTGGATGAATCGATCTTATGGACCTTCAGTTTTATAAATACACAAGAGTCCTCTCCACTTGAGAATGGACTTTACTGGCTTCCATACTGGCAGGTCCTCTACTATACTCAGATTCTCCTTTGACTGTCACGCCGAGAATTCAAAACCAATCAGTGCAATGACGAGACATTGTTTGCGAAATCCAGTGAAGCCTCATAAAAGGGAAGAAGCAAGCACAACAGGAATAACAGACGCAAGAAGAACGCCACAACTTTCATGAAATTCAGGAGTGAGTGAGATTATTCCACTGCTTACTTCTCATGAATGTAAACAGGGACATTGCCGAAGGCGGAACTCCACTGCGCATTGTTGGCATAATAATGCGGATGGGAAATAGCAATGGCCTTGAGTCCACCCAGTGCTTTTACAATGTCGATGGTCGCTTCATCCAGGAGCGATACACAATCCCATAAGATGTTCCCATCTGAAAACAAGCAGTGCAATGAGATCATTGTCATTGTCAAGGTAACTTCCACCTGCAATCGCCGCGCAACCAAAAATTGCCACCCAAAAATCTCAAGCACTGGATAGATATTGAGGAGGAGGATCTAGACCACATAAACATCTATTTGGTTGACGTGCTAGTTTTTATTATCTATCAAAAACACTCTGAACTTTTGAAACTTTTCGCTTTGGGTATCCAAACATTTTATACTTTGGTGCCTTGGAAACCCTCTGCCATTTGCTAATCGGAATAACACACACTATGCTTCGCACCAAAAGTGGTGATTTAGGGTGTTCCTAGCTTGCACTAGCCCACAAGCAGTTGCACATCATCTCTTAGGCCCACTTTCGGACATCATTGCCATGAAATTGTAAACCCTAGCCATGAATCGTAATACCCTAGCCACGAAATGCAAATTAAGTTAGGGACACATTGAATAAGAGGATCTACACGACCTCCACATCTGATCAAGCGAGAGTTTTGAAGCCAAGACTTTGAACCTTCCAGCTTTTGCATATGGCATCCAAATGCCACATTCTATGGTGCGTTGGAACCCTCTTTCATTTGACAGTAATAACATATCAAAATTTAACCAGTATAACTATGCATTCGGGTGTCCTTACGCTCCAACCCTAAACCCTACGAATGCAAGATCCAGAGGCGAAGGAGTTACGTGCAGTCTGCAAGAGGAAAGCGCGCTGTCCGATGCCGACTCTGGGCTCCGTGTTGAAAGCGTACAATCCAGGCTCAAACTTGGTCCACTTGTTCATGTAGGGGCCATTCTTCAGCTGAGCGTGACTCGTCCATTGCTGCCCGCCTCTAGTACAAATTCAAACCATGGGAATTAACTTCAGCACGCAGCAGGAATGATCCATCTCTTACAACCCCAGGAATCATGTCAACAGTGGGAAGTTCAGAGAAGTTCAGAAACACGATTCACGCGCTTTCAAACTCATCTCCCTCTAATTACAGAACACGGTTTCAATGCCGAAAAGATGAGTTTCCAAATCTGAAAATCGTCACCCACTGGATACCAATTCCAAGTTCGGAAGAGCAATGGAAGTGTGCGTCAATAGGAAGGAAGGATCCATCTCTTACAACCCCAGGAATTATGTCAACAGTGGGTTTCAGAGAAGTTCAGAAATCCAATGAACGTGCTTTTCAGACTAATCTTCCTCTCAATACAAAAATGCGGCTTCAATGCCATAACATCGTTGATGCGTTTCCAAAGCTGAAAATCGTGACCACTGGACATCAATTTCCAAATTTGGAAGAGCAGTGGACAAGAAGGCACCTATATACAATCGGAATTGACAGTATGCGGAGATTTCAGACTCCTCTTCCTCAAAATTCAGAAATACGTTCTCAATGCCCCAAAGAAGACTTTCCAAATCGTGAAAATCGTCACCCAATGGATGTCCATTTCCAAATTTGGAAGAGCAGAGGAAAAGTGCGTCACATAGGAAGGAAACACCCATCTCTTACAACCCCAGGAACCATGTCAATAATGGGTTTCAGAGAACTTCAGAAAACCAAATTAACTCGCATTCAGACTCCTCTTCCTCAAAATTCAGATATGCGGTGGTATCAATCCCCAAAGATGCATTTTCCAACCTTGAAAATTAAGGCTCACTGAAAAAAATCCACTGCAAATTTTCCAAATTTGGAAGTGCAGTGGGAAAGTGCGTCACATTGGCTGCGTTACTCCCACGATGAGAAGCTCCCGGGATGGAACTGAAGTGGCGACTAACTTAGCTCTGCAAAGCAAGACTGGGGGATGGCTTCAGCTTACTTGGGCACCGCTTGGCGTTCGTCGGAGCAGATGGGACACAGCTGGGGCAAATTCTCGAGGGGCGAGAATTGCACGCCGCAGGCTTTGCAAATGTGGGCTTGATCGGCTGCGTCCATGGCGATGGTGACTCAGTGGACTCCTCCCCCAGCAAAGGCGCAGGGCTTCCCTTCGTAACTTGAGAGCGAGGCCGCCTGAGGCCTGAGGACAGAGGGTGGAAGACGATGACGTGGCAGATCCATCCACTGTAGCAGTGCCATCTGGGGCTTCGGCATTGCATGGCAAGGGAGGTCGGTGGGGTTCAGGCGTTCAGGCATTCATGGGGGAGGGACCAGCAGCCTGGATTTTACCCCGGGGAGAATGCAGGAATTTTTTTATTTTTTGCTCATGATAAAATTTGCAAATTTTGAATTCATGTTTGCAATCAGAGGCCCCAAATTAGCAAGGGACTACCAAATGCTTCAAGAAACAGCACAAAATAGGGGGCTCTTTTTTACCCCCCGGAAATACAAAAATCACCCTCCTGATTCTACTTCGTGGTACGGATTTAACCACCTGCTTCAAGCATTTGAAAGTAGAATCATAACATTGTTAATTGGGCTCATGCGTTCCGTACCGGAGGAGGGATATTCCCTCTGAGATCCCTAGAAGGCAATTTAGTTATAATACAAACAAACTCATTAGCCAAGCTAGCTAGTCGTATGTATATAGTGGTTAAGTGGCTGAGGCAAAGTCTGTCAAAACGAGACAATTCCAGATTGGTTAGTTGAAGTGGTGGCTACAGTAACTAGGCAGGTTGCAACGTTGGAGGGCTCCCGCTTCTGAGGGGAGTAAAACGGACCCCCCTAACGTTGATAAACAATGTTATGTAAGGCAAAGTAAGATTATAACAACCTAAGGTAAAATTATTTAAGGTAGAATCCCCATACCTAATCACTTAAGTGATTTCAGAATAGATGAGGAGCAATGTAAGGTAGTGGAAACTTTTCTCATGTAGAAAAATAGGAAATATTAGGACTGTGAATTTTTCGGAATGTCATTGCCAAAATTGAAATTACAATGAGTTTTGGGAGCCAAAAAGTATTCCGAACTTGTGGCCAATGTCTAGAGTCTTCCAATTCCGCTCAGAGTCAAACTACTTTCCCACTCACTACTTTCTACACTCTTGTTTACTACTTCTTGCACACTTTGGGACATCCTGGAACATGTGTCATGAACTTATGCGTCCCAACTTTGAAAAGGAGAAAAGTGCACATTCCAAGGAGAAAAAAACACATTCCAAGCTTGGGCACCTTGCTTAATCTAAAATAGTGCACCCTACAAGTTGGCCATGGCTCCTTGATTTGGAATGGGTGGTTCTACCTTAAATCTGTTTAGCTGAAGCTAAGAATATTCACAATTAGGGATTATTTTCTACTTGTAGATAAATGCAAATCATAAACTTTCATTAAAAAGAATATTTTTTGGATTTAAAAAAAAATTCTATAAATTTTAGAAAGTCAAGACTTAAAGCAATCTTACAGAAACTTTATATAGGTGTGTGTTTGAAGTGCCCTCAAAAAGAACCAAAACCATCTCTATAATTTTGCAATCATGTACAAAATCCAAGTGTAAAGTTCTTAATTGTCCACAAGTATGATTTAACCCCTCACCACCCAAGAGGACCAAAAGCACGGGGGAGTCACTAGCTTAGAGGTTTAGTATACACGTGAGATCGGGGGATATTTTATGGGGGGCTATTTTTCTAATATTTCATAATTTAATATACCCTATTGTTAAAAATAATTCTAAATTGGCAGTAATTATAGCACCCTATATTTATTATAATGCACTTTTGAGTCCAATTTTTTGGCCCCTATATTAGATTTAAAAATTAGAACTATTAGGTGTTGTATGAATTTTTTTTCCTATTGTTGTTTTTTATCCTTTTTTCTTTATTCTTTTGTCACTTCTTCTTCAACTCATTTTTTTATGGTTACTAAAAACTAAAGTAATTTATATTTAGACAATGTACTGTAGCCAAACAAATACATTCACAGACTATAAACAATGCATTCTAGTTGTGTCTAACAACTTACTACTAACCATCTACAATATATTCTAATGAATACAATGAGTGCAAGTACTCAACAAAGAAAAGATGACATTGCATTACAATATATTAAACAAGTATAAAACACCAAGCTCTTATACACCTAATAATGATAGACCACCAAGCTCTTTTATACCTTTCTACTATTTAAAATGAACAAATAAGAGTATATTAAAGCAAAGTGTATGATAGATTCTTCAAATTCTAAGTGACTTCAAAGGACTTCACAGATAACTCTAAAGGCAACTAGAGCCCCTCATCCAAAGTTCATGGATAATTTAGGGCAAATAATGTGTCATTTTTTGTCCATCTCTTCTTTAAGGACATTAAATACTCACTCTACAAAATTATTTTCCCCCCCACATTATTGCCCCCCTATATTTTTTCTACGTAAAATCTAATACATGTATTAAACATAACCCTATATTAGTTATAATACCCTACATGTAATTTTACATACTCTATATTAGATATATTTTTTTCCTAAATTTTAGGTAGAATAAATATATAGTACCCTATATTAGATCTCATGTGGTGTCTAATATGCACACTAAGTGACCTCCCCGGGACGAAAAGTGTCCTTATAGTCTAATTCAAAGTGTTGTGACTTTTGCATCCAATGTTCAAATTCAATCAAACTTGTTGGGAAATTTGTGCTCTCTCTTCTAGTTTTTGTTGTAAAAATTTCAGAACAATCAAAGATATACTGATCTTTTGAAAGCCAATTGAAATTCATAGGTTCAATTTGAGTTCACCAAACTGCATTTGAAGGCAACAACTTTGGGGGCTTGTATCTCCTTCATCGAATGTTAGTTTTCAATAAAATTTATTAGACTATGTTTCCTTTGAAGTCTAGTTATTGTGGTAAAATTTTCATGCCAATCCAAGTTCTTTTGAATGTGAGGGAGCAATTTGAAGTTCAAAATCCTCATATTTTTGGATTACTGTGAACTTCGGCGGCAGCTTGTTTCTTCTTGATGCAATGTTTGATTTTAATTTAAAAAAATTGGAAAAGATGCGCATACTAGTCTAGTTTGTGTGGCTAAAATTTTATATCAATCTAAGAAGTTATTAGTGATTGAGAAGCATTTTAGTAGAGGGAGGTTCAACCTTAGATGTGTTTTTTGCAACTTTTCTTGCTATTTTTTTGACATTTCAAAGCCATTTGGCAAACACAGTGAGGGTGATGAATGCAAGAAACACCTGCCGGATTGTTGCGTTTTACAATAGTCATGCCTTTTTTTTCTAGAGTACTTTAAAATTAGAAAAATAATTTTTAAAAAATTAAAAAAATATGGCTAATTTATACACCTTTAAAATGAAGGTAACCACCAAAGGAAATGTATAGAAAAATTCTTTAAGCAGGAGAACTAGAAAAGTGCCAAATCTCAAGAAAATGGATATTTTGATGTTTTAATTAGTTAAAAATACTAAAAAAAATAAGTATATAAAATGAAAATTGGCCATTTGTAATAAATCTATAGAGATGGTCATTAACCCAAAAAACCTCCAAAATAACATTGTATATGTTACAAAATGCAAGTAGAAAGAAGCGCACTTTGTGGACTTCCACACCACATACAATTAATTAATTTTAGAATTCCTTTGGACAGTAGCTACAAGTCTACTAGAAGATCACCCCCTCCAAATTTCAACTTGAAAATTTGTTTTTTTGGGTACTAAATAGTACTATTTTTGTCCCCAAATGATCTTTTTGTTGGATAAAATGTTCCAAATTAAGGCTAAAAATAAGATTTTAAAAATTGGGTTTGCACTGTAAATAGGGTTCAAGGTTTTCTTTGCTTGCTAGAAATTTTGAGTTTCAAAGTTTTTCTTAAAGTGTATTTTTGAAGTATTGAAAAGTGGAATATTTTGAGCATTTTCAAAGAGCACCACTGGGCACTTATTTGTTGAGTGTGAAGTAATCATTTTGTAGGCATTTAGTATGAACCCTAAGACTAGGTGTAGACCTCTATTACGCCTTCCAAAGCTTCATCTCCTTCAACCGGGCAATATTCAAAGAAAAACAAAGAATAAGAATGAACAACGTTGATTGATTCCTTTAATCATTTCATTTGTCTTTTGATTGATGATTGCATAGATGGAAGGAGAACTACTACTTGGAGTTGTTTTGATTGTTCCCGATAGCAATCGAAAGCCAAATCTAACCAATTTGCAAGTCACAAAGTGCAACAAGAAGATCATTTTGGAACAAAAAATGAAGGCCAACAGGAAGATCATTTTTGGACAGAGGGAGTACTAAAAACCTCCAAATTGGCAAGTGTGACATAAAATTGGGGCCTATTTTGGAATAGTAGACTATTTTTGAAAATTACAAAAAAAAATTAGGTAAAGTGTATAATAGTCATGAGTATCTTGTCTATAATTCTTGAGTCATTTGGAGCCAAAATGCAAAAGTTATGGCCAAAAAACAAATCAACACGCAAGGTGTGATGCAAAATAGTACATGTGTTTCTTGCATTCACCATAAGTCAATTGAATGATAATTTTTTTCACCGATGTGTTTGTACGCTGATTATGAATCACTTTATAGTTTAAAGTTTTTTCAATTGAGTAGATTTAGAAACCAAATGTCACCTCCAAATGTATTGCTAGGAAAATTTTAGCATCCTTTTTCAACACTAAAAACATTATAATCTTTCAATCTATGTGGCCAAATGACTCTAAATTTGATTCACATCATCTTCAACATATACACTACAAGATTGTACCATTGAGATTTCTATACCTTCGTGACATTTAGATCTATAACACTTCAAAAGCAATGATGTATTTGAACCTAAAAAGGCCTTTAAATATAGTCCTAGACTTAATATAGTCCTATAAGTACTGACCTTTAAGGAGTTTTTTAGTAACTGAATTTTATTGAAAGTACATGTATTTCTAGCAAAATTTTACTACACATCTCCTAAAAGGCCATTATTTATAGGACTGTACTACTAAGACTATACTTAAAACACCCCTTTCGCGTGTAGTGTATTAATTAGTATTTTACACCATGTTTTGAAAGTTGGAGACATTCTATAAAGAAGGTCTATAGCCAAATTGGTAAGACTTCATAAAAACTCTACATATTAGAATTGGAGGTTTGGTGGGGGAGGTGGGAGGTTAAGGGAATTAAGTACTTTTTCTTTCAATTTGTAAATACACCTATTTGCAACTTAGTTGCAAAATTGAAATCTACAAATTGTTGTCTAAAATGTACATCATCAAGACACAAGAGCTAAGATTTTATTTTAGATTCATCTATAAAATTTTCACTTTGAAAATTCATTGCAAGTTTTACTTAAAGGGTTATGCATGTTAGGCCCTTTGACCTCATATTTTTTTGGTGACCAACTTTATAGATTTGACATGTGAAAAAAGGATTAGAAAACTTCAAATCACTTTTGCAATGTTAATACCCTCATGATCAAACATTATAATCTTTCAATCTAGAAGTGATATTGTTGAGTTTTTTTTTTCTATGTGATCTCTAACATGTCTAGTTTGAATTTTTACTATTACAATTCCAAAAAAATTGATACAACTTATCAAAATGCTGGCTTTTTGTTCAATTTAGAGAAAATTTCTAGAAGCTCAAAAAAGCCCTTGGGCACTTAGGGGTTAAGCACTCATATTGCTGGCGCTGCTTGAGTCTCAATTAATGGATCCCGGAGGCATTGCAAGAGCAAGTAGCATGCAGCTAGAATTCAATACATGTGATTTAAGGTATTTTTGAGCTCCTCTCGTGGGTTGCATTTTTCTTACTATTTTCAATTTGTGGATATTAGGCGCTGATTCTCATCACGTACGTGACTGTTCTTCAACTTGCAAATTGGTACTACTTTATTGAAATTGTTTCAGTAATGGATACCCTGGACGTCTTCCATGTGTGTGGTTGGGAGAGTCACATTTCAGGCAAGAATTGAAGGGGTCGGTTTAGAAACAGGTGTTGTTACCTAGTAGAATCCACTGGATCCTACAAAGGTGAAAAAGATACAATACAAATTGGAAGATGGAGCATTGAAGACTTCACCAATTCTTCTGCCAAGCTCTCGACATTTCCCCAAACCTCTCGGAAGACTCCCTAACTCTTCTATTCAGGTTCTAGGAATCTATATTTTCACCAACTGATCAATCGATTTGGTCAGTTTCAAATCATGGAGCCTTGGTCCCTTGTCTGAAGCAAGTTTCCTTCCCTCGATAGAATGAACTCTTAAATACATTCAAGCAACAAACGGTAGATTCTCTCGAGATTCGGTTGACAAAACCATACCAACAAAGGAGACTCAAAAACTGTTCTAACAAACTAAGTTCCAGTGCATATTCCCAATTTTAAAGGTTGTACCATTTCCATGCATTCGTGAAATTGCCCTCCCAAGTCTTGAAAGTAGAACCACGTCGGCAAATGCGGTGTTTAATGATGACAGAATGTTAATTCTACATTCCTGCATACTGTTCCAAGTGCAATCATTCGCTGACTACATCAACTTGGACAATCGTCATGAAGAGTAAGAGAATCCTTACAGGCGAATAACACTAAATCTATGGGCAAGTCGGAAGAAAATCCAGCAGGTACCTCATCTACATGGTGAAGGAGATGTTGGCTGCCATATTGGCAAGGCAATCAGAAGGAAGCATCAGGAAATTGTCCATGAACCAATCGTTGATGGGCGCAAGACGGGCAACTCCGACCAGCTTACAGTTTCCATCGGCATCAAGCCGGCTTCCAGTCCCTCCCCTGATAACACCAAATGTGCTCTCTGTCGTCAGCAGCGTATCTACAATGAGTGGCGGTGGTCGATACAAAGGCCCAGTTGAGAAGTAGAACTTGGCCTTGAAGTTCATCTCCACCTGTTCAGCCATATCACGAAGGTCAGTTTTCAAACCCAGATTAAGTACACTTGATTAAGTAATTCACTTGATTAATTCACTTGATTAAGTACTAGATGACCAGGTGAGAGGACTGAGGTGGTGGTTGTTAAACAAAACTCTCTCCTTCGCACCAAATCGGGACAATCAGATCGTGGAGATCTATGGCTCTGTGGGAGTGCAAGGGAGGTATGGGTTATATCAAAGGGTGTTGACGAAGTTATATGCACCCAGAATCGCCACCTGAAATGCACCGAAAGCATTCATTTTAAGTGGCGGTTTTGAGTGCACATACCCTTAGAGACCCTCCGCAATTGCGATGCGCCACATGGCGATGAAAGCCACACGAGAGGGTTAAGAAAAGGGAGACCAAAAGAGTTCAAACAAGCACGGGTGTACACTCAAGATGCATACGAGCTGCCACATACAGTTCGTGTCGATTTCAAATGAATTCAGGAAACAACACTGATTCAAGTGAGATGAAAATAAACCAGATCATTGAGCCCAAAAAAAAATCCAGTTCCTCTCGCCAAATGAACAACAATCCATTGAACCGAACATCAGAAGCAACTCATAACATAACATCTCTGATTGCCAAGTACGAAACACTGGACAGACTAGCTACTATATATTTTGTGGAAGATGAAGACCTTTCTTACTGAAGTCGAGCAATAGTAGCCAGATTAAGAGGCCCTCACCTTGCCAGTGTTGCGATCTACAATGCCTTCCAAGGAATCTGGCACGATTCGGATCCGAATGGGTGGAGGAAGTGGAATGCCCAAAAGTTTGGTGGTTTTGAAGCCAACATCTGGAATCTTCACCTCAGCCGCATCAAATTGCACATGCCAACAACCATCCTCCATCTGCTCGGCCTTGCCACTTCCACCACCTCCCTCTGCATTGTATACAAAATCCGGATATCGGGACACACCCAGTCCACACCCTCTGGTTGTACGCAACACCACGATACATTCCCTGCACAAAACAATCTATCAGTCACAGATACTAGTATGCGAATCGAAGCCTCACGTCGAGAAATTCTGGTTAAGGAAGCAGAGGTGAGATCAAAACAGTAAAATCCATGAAGAAAAGTTAAAGATGAAGGATCAATACAAGTGTAGTCCAATTTCTGAAATTACATAACACCAGCAAGCGAATGAGCTACAGAATTATTACATCACCAGGAGTTCAGAAGAATTCTATGTGTGTGGACGATACTCAAACAGTTAGGGACCTACACACTTGGTTGGCTTTCAATTAGCAAGTGGTGTAAGCATTACTGGGCCAAACGCTATGAATGGGTTGCGTACAGTCACATACACTGGTCTAAAACGTTCCATTCGGAAATTGAATATGAAAATCATACACAATGAAAAAAAATTAATCTAAGCAAAATTGGCTATTGCACCAATAGACCCCTCCACAGCTCTCCACATCTTCCCAAAACTCACACTGTCTCCGACATGTGTCAAAATGCTTCAAATGACGGAATTCGTATCCACTACCATTGCAAGTTTCCAAGAAGAGGTTGAGAAACGGGACCAGTAGTAAGCTTACATGCCCTCTCTAATGGCGGGTGGCGGTGAAGCGGTTGTCAAGGGAGACTCTCGCGGTAACACCGATGCTGTCCACGTCGTACTCCTTTTCACAAACCGAGCGCTCTCTCCTCGTCGACAATTGAAACTTGAACCCTGCTCCCGTGCGAATGAAGCGAGGTTTGAGGTTTCGGACTCCCGGGATACGACTGCTATCGGGGGAAGCTTCAGCAGTAATGCCCCAGTAGCCATAACACCTCAAACCGCTCGCAATTCTTTCCCAGAATCAGTAGAAATCTCTCACTACATGAATCTCTTGTTCCAGCTATAAAAATCAGGTGCTCCTTACACAGTTTTCACACCCCGGAAGTCAAGAAAAAACTCTAATCGCTCGCAATTCTTTCCGAGAATGAGTAGAAACCCCTCAAGACATAAAAATCGTATAAATAGTAGGATCTGCTTACACGACTCAAACCCCGGAAGACAAGACAAGAACTCCCCTGGAAGAATAAACCTAAATCACGCTCTAAACACGATACACCCACCCACCCAAAAAAAATCCTTCCGCTGATCCAACCTCAGCGCCCGCAATAGAAACAACAAAAAACCGACTTCAGCTACTGAAAGCGCCGACTCCAATTCCAAATGCAAATTGAGCAATTGCTTCACACGGATTCTCAGGAGCTGTTCAATCCATGGAATGCAATGCAAAAATGTTGGCTCCTTTGAAACTCTGACAATGCTACAAAGGGAACAATGTGCAGCGGTGGAGATGGAGTCGGCCAGCATACATCCACCTCGCCCTTCGAGTGCGTGCGTTTGTGATGAAATTGGACCTCATGTTCGCCATGGAAGTTGTGTCTTGCCCCTTTCGAGCTGCGAGGGCAGGCAATCCAGTTGAAGGAGGGTCCCCACACGATGACTCCTGGCCACGGAGCAGCCACACTCCCGCCCGGCTCGCCATCGCCAGCCGTGAGTCGATAACTAATCTCCGTGTTGCTTTTACCGAAGGTTTTGCTCCTCAGAAAAAGCCAGAACTTGGAACTTATTACATTTCCAAAAATTGGGTAAGGCGTAACCCTGTAATGCCGCTGCAGGGTTGTTGTTTTTACATTTTTAATGAAGTGTCAAAGTGGCAATATTAAGTGTTACAGTAATACTCCAAATTTCAACATTCATCCACATATGGGATAGAAAATATCACAGTAGCACATATCACATATTCATAATTCTATTTTTATCCACAATCTAGCAATTTCATCCATTTTTAAGTTAAATTTGAAGTTTCTAGCAATTTGTCCCTCTTTCAATACTATTTTGTTACAAAGGCATGGTACATGGCCCATTATATTGGTGTACATGGCTGCTAAATTGCCCCAAAAAAACATTGTGTTGCAGTGGGCACTAAGTATTCAATGGATGACAAAGAATCCTTTATAATCTATGACAGAAGTACAAATGTTCATCCTTGGAATTTTGTGTAGAAAGGGGAGGTCTTACTCAATAGTTTGACCTCCAAAGAATGCTCTTAGTTTTTTTAAAGCAAATGAGTTATGTGGTACTCCAAAAGATGTTTTTTACAATGACTAGCCTGATGTTCCAAGGTTAACCATGAAATAATGAGACCTATCCCCAAGGTACTTTGCTGAAAATGATTTGATTTTTGGACTAGTAGGTGCAATCTCTATAGTAACCTTGAATATAACCCATCACCATTTTTTGGGGCCTCTGCAACATTTCAAAATAAGGCATATATCTTTTCACTTATGTCAAAATAAAATAAAATTGGATAAGGTGGAACTATGTAAAAGCGTTCATTTAACCCTAAATTAATCCACTATTTCTATGTTGCTATTCAATATATATATATATATATATATATTTATATTTATCTAGCATTTGATTTCTTTCTTTCTCTTAAATTTTTTTAATGACTGTTGAAGAACCTCATTTTGTTGAATGTTTGAATTTTTACACATTATTCAATTCAATCCCATCAATTAGTTCTAAAAAAAAGTCAAATTGTTGTTTAAAGATTCAAACATAATACTTTGGATGATTCAAAAATTAGCAAGACAAAACACTTACTTATAGAATGATATCTTATTAACCAACTACTATATAGTCAAATTACTTCAATTCTTGCATCCTACAATAATACACTCACTTACACTAACTTTGAAATTACAGTAGAGTGTGAGACATACAAATATAGAAGTTCTCAAAATTTTATTTAAAATCAATACAATAAGATCTACACTCTTCTCATTTTTTTCAAAGAATGTGATTGTCATCCAACTTTTACCTATCAATGTCCATTTTTCTTCTACTTTTTTCTAAATTTTGTTCAAATGTTTGTACTAATTAGAGCATAGGCATCCAACATTCATCCAATTTTGTATTAGGGGTCTTGTTCTAATTGAATTAACTTGTCTAATAAACATTTAAAGAATAAATTGCTCTTGCTTCAATGCGTTGTTTCATGTCATGTTTATTGCTTTGTTTCTTATGCACTACTTGCAATCACATCTCGCTCCATTAAGACATATACATTGCAATCTAACTTTTCTTATCAATTGCATATGATAAAAAGTTCAAAATATAAAGTGTTTCAAGGAATGTAATTATTCATTTTTCTATAAGAATCAAAATCATAATAATAATGTTTGAAATTATAATAAATTATAATTTAATATATTATTTTTGTCTTATTTGTGACCAATATCTCTCTTCAAGTATTTTTATAGTGTTATTTTGAAAACTTTCATATAATTGAATTGATTAGAATTTTTATTTTTATTTAATTAATTTTGAATTAATTTTAGTTAGCCTTGATTTTGATTTGAGACCTCTTAGTTTTGAATCTTAGTTTTGACCAATGTAACTATGATCTTAGTCATTTATATTTTTATTCTTTTTCATCAAATAGACAACTTTAACTCCTTTCGGGCAATATAAGTTTTTGCTCATTCATTTATGAATCGAATTTTCATTTTTATTCTTTGAAATTTTCACAAATCATATAGTCAAAAAGTAGCTTTACATTGCAACAAATTTCAATTCTTTTGACTAAATGATCAAAAAGTTATTGTATGATATGTAGTTTCTTTCTAAACCCAAGTAGTCTAGGTACATTAATAGAAAAATCACTTTTTTAAAGAGCTAAAAATTGAACTTGTCTTTTTTCTCTCTATATATATGAAAAGTTTTGAATCATTTTATTTGGACCAACATCTAAAATTCCATTGTCCCTTTAAAGGACAATATGGTCTCAATTTTTGTCTTGATTTTTAAAAAATTTGATGACAGAAAAAGACATCAACTTTGGAGGAATATAATTTTTACTTGAATTGGTGTCCGTGACCAAAAGTTATGCCACCTTGTCCAAAACAAGGATCATCGAGCAACACCAAAAAATTCACAAAAAATCAAAATCAAAATTTTGAATGTATATTTTAAAAAAAAAACATTTTTGTCTACATGGGAAGATTTGATTTATTCTATTTGGACTAGTGTGAGATAATTACAACAATCTAGATTTTTGGACAATTTAAGCATTTTTTTGAAATAATAACTAATAGGATTCATTTTGAACATAATTTTTACAATTTTCCATAAAAAAAAACTTAGCAAGGTTTAATTTGTTTGATAGAACAACAATTTTATTTTGGAGATTATTGTATTTCAATTCCACTTGAGACCTATTAATAATTTAGATTTTCCTTCAATGTTGCACCCACTTCTATTTAACAATTTTTTTAAAGAATGAAAATCAAAATTATATATTTTGAATTTCTTAAAACTTTCAACTCAATTTTCAACATAAATTTATTATTATTTAGTATTGATAGTGCAATAATTTTAAGTGGAGAAGATTCAAAGCTTTAAAATCTAGTCAAACAAGGTGTCCAAAAATCAATTTTCTTCACTTCAAACGCAAATATTTTGCAATCTATATAGTCAAGGTCTTAAAATTTCTTCCACACATTTTTATAATATTCTAGTGCAAGTTCCAATGGCTAGATATTTTAATCAATCAATATTCTAAAGTTTTTATACTTTGCAATAGAAATGGCAATTTAGAATGGAATTTGATGAAAAAATGGCCATGGAACTTTAGAGGTTAATAAGGTGAAAGTTATAAGGATTTAGTTTGCGAATAGCTATAGAATTAGTTCTCAAAAATAAATTTTGAAGTCCTTTTTTGCACTCAATTTTTAAAATTTAAAGATCTAAAAAAATATATAAAATAGGTAGTTTATTGTAACAGTATTATCATTGGGATTGGGATTTTTGAATTCTATATCTAAATTATTAATAATTTAGTATTTTTTAATCATATTATGCCTTTATCCACTTGCTATTTTTTTCAAAAATCAATATGAAGTATTTTTTGCTGAATTTGTTTTATACGTATTCTCAACTTATTTCTTCAACATATAATTCAAGGTTACAAGTTGTAAGACATTTAAAGTTTTTAATAAAAAGTTTGATATAAATTGGTTTTAGAATTTTTTGGAATGTTTCACCCTACTAGACCCACCGCTATAACGAACAATTCTTGACAAGAATCACATTTAGGTTGTAAAGCCAAATCACTATTCATTGATCAATTTTACATGCTTTAACTATACAATCTTTAGGCAAGGAGAAAGATTTATGCCCTACTTTGAAGAGATTCTTCCTTGAGCTACTTGAGTTAGGCAAAAAGATGTTGTTTATGGATTAATAAGGCAACTAACAATTCTTACAATTGAATCCACCTAAATATAAAAAAGTATTGGTCACAAAAATTTGTCATGACCTCTATTATGTGGTTTGGTCAAGTTCTCATTCCCATATTTCATCCTTAAGTTTTGTTTAACCCTTACAATTCAAAAAGTCTTCTTAGGGGGCTTTTAAAGGTTTGGGTAGGTACTTATGATCTTAATTTTTGGCAAGCATTTTTGAAACTTTTTTCAAGATAGGTTTAGTTTTACATTATGTATTTTTTTCTATTTTATTTTATTTTATTTTATTGGTATTACTAGAAAAGAAACCCCATAGTTTATAGCATATTTTAACTTTATTTTGTTCTCTTGGGATATTATTTATGGAATAATTGAAGTACATTTCAATTATTGTTTGAGCAACCTGTCACAGAAGTTTATTTGTACATATCATAAAAACATGTCACTCAATTTGTTCTATAAAAAACATAGAAATCAAGGTTTCGCAACTCAAAGCTAGACTCCTAATCAGGAGGTTCAATGAATTTGTAACGAAAGCATATTGACGGATGAGAACCAGGCACTTCCATTCCGCTTTCATTCATCCCGGAAGGTTGGATGAACCTTTCGTCCTCGTCTGTTTTTGATAAAACAGAGCTCTCTGCAGGGGAGGTCTGTTTTGCTGCAGCGGTTTCGAGGTTTAGGGTTTTGGTGAAGCGGGTTTTGAAGCGAGGTTTTGTCGAACTCACTCTAAGGTCTGGACATATTCTCAGTTTTCAGCTCTAACTCGGAGATCATTTAATTGCGCACTTGTGATTCTACTTGGCAGCTTGAGGGTTAGGGTTGGGAGTCATGGACGAATTGACGGGAGGGATAATAAAAACTGCTTGTAGGTTTAGAGTGTCTGTACCTGCAATTTCGGTCCATTGTTGTGTCTCCCCGTTGCGGTGGCCATGTGTTGTGAGGACTAATGTTTGCTTACAGTACGTAGAATGGTCGTTTTAGTGTTGGCCAATGTTTTACGAAACTTGAATACGCGCTCTCTCTGTGTCCAGACTTCGGCTTTTTAGGTCTGTGGTAATGGCGGGGACGGCAAAAGAAGAAAAGGATGGCGAATTTGGAGGACCGGGAGGGATGCACATGCTCGATACTGCGACCTCCGACAGGTCTGTGTGGTTGCTCAAAGTGCCGCCTCTTGTTGGGAATTCGTGGTTGAAGCAGCAGGATGGCGGACCTAGCCTTGCTAAGGTCACGATGTCTATGGATCCGTTGAATCCCAACCCCGCTGATAGCCTCGAGGTATGTGTAGCCATCGCTTGGTTATGAGGACAAAATTTTGGAATTCAGGATTTGGTGACTGAGCATAACGGTGTTTGAAGAGAGGCGGGTGTTTTTTATCAACGGCAGCGGTCCTCGCCTCCGGAGTGTTTGTTTTCTTGTTCTATGTAGCATTTTGCAGTAGGTCTTATGGGACTTTCTTTTGTCCAATTAAATTTTTTTTGACCAACTCGTGCAATGTTCTTTATTGATGCTGTTGTTATAGAATTTAGCCCCATCTCAATTATACTTTTTCGCAATCTGATCAATCGAATTTATCAGTTTCAAGCAATGAATCCTGGGCTCTTTGGGGGTTTATGTAGGAACATCGTTCAATATTGGGTCTATACTTCGTCTCGTTGTTACTAGAAGTACTAGCAGTCCTGAGACTAGGGTTCTGGCTTGTATTTGCAGTTCACGTTGACATTGCCAGAGAAGGATCTAGTGGCTCCGCACAAGTCGTATACTTTGAACGTTACTAAAGACCTGGTTCCCATGCACATTTTCTCCGAGGCACCTCAAGGTACGAGCATAATTTTGCATCCAATCGGCTGTTTATTCCAATTCTGCGCTACAAAATACCGTGGCAGTTAAATTTGGAATGGGCTAGGGTAGAATTTGTTTTAGAACTTCCAAAAATCGGCTTTAGTTTACCCATTGGTCATTTTCACCGACAGTAACGTTTTGGCACACCTCCAGTGTCATTAAGTTTTGGATCGGTTTGTGGGACTGGTTCATTGAAATGGTCAAGGTTAAGTGGTTGATGCAGGCCTTTGGTGATCCACATTGGAATATGTCGCAGGAAAATTGAGAGTGGAAGGCAAGGTGGAGCATAAATTCGATATGAAGCCCACGAATATTGGGAACAATGACGAGTATCGTAAACTTTGCAGGGATCGGCTCAACAAGTCGATGGTCAAAACCAGGACCACACAGGTGTGCTTGATGTGCTGTCTAACTGTAGTCGTTGACTTGATTTGATTTAGAATTGTTTGCCAACATGTCTTTTCAGTCACAAGTTTTCAATGGCACGAAGCCTCTTTCGTGAAAACAAAATCGCGTGAACAAATTATCGTTGCAGATGTTCTGAAGTGTATGGCATTACTTTTCTGGCCCTGTTTAGGTTCTCTCAAATGATCGTGGTGGGTTCATGAGACCGCCTCCTGTCGATTGGCAAGGTTCAACGTTCACTGGAAAGGTATGCAATCCTTCAATGCTTTTGACTTCTGCTCTGTAATTGCAGAGCAAGTGGTCAAAAGTTATGTCTCATACCATGGGCAGTATTAAACAATGGAGAAACATGGCAATATTGACTTGCAGTGCTGCTTCTCGAGCTGCTAACGTCAGATACGGTCTGGCTCATGACCATGAGTTTCGATGATAAATGAGAATTTCAGATTAGCCAAGCATGGGAATTTGCTTGAGTACATATTCTTCTTTGGGTCACTAAGTCGTCATGTCGTTGGTTTTGTAGCCTAGCTTTTGGGTAATCTGGTCGTTGTGCCCAGTATTTGAAACTCAATCCTGAAGACGATTAGCCAGAGTAGCTTCAGGATATATTTGTCAAGTCCTGAAATTCAGACCGTTTGCTCACAGGACAACAAGAAGAGAGCGCCAATCAGTAACCCCGTAAAGACTGCTGAGGGAAAAAGAACTCGGAGGGACAGAGGAGAGTTGGAAGGAATCGTTTTCAATCTTTTTGAGCAGCGTCCTAATTGGGCCTTGAAGCAGCTAGTGGAAGAAACAGACCAGCCTGTGGTAAGCCTTCTTTGAAGAGCTGATGTTGCGATGGAATAGTAGTTTGAGGTGACCGGTTGACAATTATGTGCTTTGTTTCCGTTTTGTTTTTGGATTTTCTAATGGTAGAATGCAGTCGTTTATGCTCAACTTGCAGCAAGTAAGTTATATTTTGCGTGCACGTTGGCGCATGGGAAATTGTTTTGTTGCTGAGGTTTATGGTTCCTCGGATTCTCTTCTTGGAATGGAAGGTATAGAGGAGACACAGATCGTGCAGGATATAATTTTATTTATTTATCTGCTGTGCACAGGCGTTTCTGAAGGAGGTGCTTAATGACCTGTGTATTTATAACAAGAGAGGTGCAAATCAAGGTACCTACGAGCTGAAACCAGAGTACAGGCGGAAGCCAAAAGAGGAGGATGTGAAAGCAGCCACTTAACAGTATTGATGTTCGTTGGGTGCACATCGCCTTAATTGTGCAGTTGTTATGCGTTGTAATTAGCTTGTTTCCAGGTTCTCTGTGTATTTAGCAAAAACAGACGCTTCGCAATGCCCCACAAATTTAGCATCATGTGGGTGAAAAGAAGCAGTGTACATTTACGGAGTTTTCTGGAATGATGCATTGACGATGAACATTGAAGTTCGCATCTCAAGGGAGTTTGCTGGCTTCATGATTGGGGTTCTCATACTTTAGTAGGTGTTGGATATTTTTCACGTGTAGAAGCACGCTGGGTAAGGTTGTGGTCGATTCTTGGCAGCACGTTTGAGTTGCTCTAAAGTGCTCCAGAGCTAGATTTTTTCCTAAAAGACGAAGTGCCGTGTGCTGAAATTGAATATAGTGGAAGTCATTGTAGCGCAGACAAGTTGGTTTTGAAGGTTCGTGTTGAAGGCTTTTTGCAAGATACTTACTGAACCACAATTCATGTTTCTATGGTACACTGGATAATCTCGTGTAGGAGACGGACTTAGATCGATCAAGTGATGATCATGCTTTATTTCCAAGCTGCTCAATGGCACAAATGAAATCTATAAACATTCTAACAATGAATGGACGATCTCTAACTTGGCCACTCGATCAATGTATGCGGCAATCCAAGCTTCTGCGCCACACAAATGTGCAAATGCAAGAGTGATCATATTACACACTTTTACGGCTGCATTTGCCGGCCCGTTTGGGTTTTTTTAGGGTTTCCGGTTTTGTTTCCGGATTTCGTCAGGTGCAAACAACCTCGTGAAAGTTCCAGCGAACATTGCGAAGTACACGAGTATAGTCATGAGGACGCAGAGAATGACAGGAAAGCGAAACAGAGGCTGGTCCTTCATTGGTATCCCATCGCGGACTTCCAAGTAGTACAGATGCCAAAAGATTCGTAGATGGGCGTACTCCCACAACAGCAGGTGCATTTGCATCTGAAAGCAGTCGTAGTTGATGAGGCCCTCGTGAAACTGGCGGAGGAGCATGTCGTAAATGGCTCATCGTGAACATCGCTACTTGGGTCTGGCAACGGCTGACGAAGCAAAGGGAGCAACAGCAAATTCTGGTTTTCGATGTCATGATGAGACTCAATCACGGAGATAGCTTGTGCGAGGGGCGGTGGATTTAACACGGTCCAGTCGAATTGAATTGAATGAACCTGGCTTACTGGCGATCGATTGAGCTAAACCTGAAACCCTAAAAATCATGAAAACCATGAAAACCATGCACGTAAGCCCTATACCTTAAACCCTTAAAAGAAACCCACCAAAACCCAAGCTAGCCAGTTGATTATCACTCCACGGGCAGAATATGCTGCGAACAGAGGATACTTGGACGTCACAAACGCATCCCACGAGTACATCTTGGTAAAATCATGCAGAAGATTGGTATATGTATATGTATATCTTAAACTAATTATGTTGATCTTCAACGCTACCACAATTTAATTCTCGTGGAACGGCTGGTGACTGGATAAATGTAGAACAATAAACATGCAAGAGAACATACACGCCGACTACATGTCACGGTCTGACAAGATTAATGAATCACAACAATTAAATGATCAATGTGTACATGCATACTAACTTCCAAATGAACGTATAATATTCAGATTAACAAAAGATTTAATAGATGAAGTAAGCATCTCCAATTCGACGCGGGCCATTGCATTGCTTCACCTTAATCAAAGCCGACAGTGAGCTTACTCAACACCTTCAATTCACAACCGCAATTAAAAGCCTCTCCAATTCAACCAACTTTGAGGATCGGTACCCCCTAAAGGACTTGATCCATTGTGAAATGGTCAAACATCATTTCTGGGCTAAATTTTGCCTTTTAAATTGTGTTCAAAAAACAGTTTTATATTTTCATCACTTGAAACTATGAATGGTGTATCATTGGGAAAAATTTCAATTTGTTTCATGAAAAAATGTAATTATTACAAAAAAAAATTCAAAAATTGAACATAAATAAGTTAAAATAGCAAAAAAAAATCCAAATTACTTGAAATTTTCTGAAGATGTATAGGTAGCATTGGAGATTAGTGTGAAAAAAATTTCAAGTGTTAATTTTATTTTTTACAACCAAAACAGCCACAACAAAGTCCTTGAAGTCAAATTCGACTATCAAACCAAGTTTACCCTTTTATTTAATTGATGTATAAAATTTTGATATTTTTTATTAGTAGACACATTCATTTTCTACATATGGTGTTTTTTTCAGTAAATTTGATGGAAAAATCAAATTATTGTGATTTTTTAAAGTTAAAGCTGGAAATAAAATTATATCAATTAGAATATATATTAAAATAATCTGTAATTTTTACCATAAATGAAGACTAGAATGAAAAACATAATTTTGTAATCTAAAGTTAAAATACATTTTAAGAATAGAAAATATGAATGAAAAACACACCGTTCTATGTTATTTGGATTTTAACACTTGGAGCTTTCAATTGCAATAACTCTTTCAATTTTTGACATTTTTCAAAATTTTCAAATGATATAGAAACAAAACTTGTCAAGCTTCATTTTCTTAGTTTATAAGACATACCCAAAATGGATATTTTGAAAGTTACAATTAGGGTTGACCAAGGTGCATCCACTTTTTGGATGCACGGACCTTAAAGGGTTAATCCAACCGGTCGTCGAGTTTGATCGAATTTAGTTGCGGCGATCGGAGTTCAACGCAACCAAGAATGCACTGACCGCATCTATCTTGCTACAACTTACAAGCTAGCACTGCGGTCGATGAAAGCATATTCCAAAGACACGGGTTGCAAAATGCATTGAAATTGAAAGCCAAGTCGAGTGCAATCTCAATTGGACACAAGAATTTCAATCGGCGGCAACTGAAGTAAAGAGAACTAGATGGCCGCGACTCACGAGGTGTATAATTGTGCGAACAGCCTAAATTCCTTCTGGATCAAGTGAAAGGTAACCTCCGAGGCTGCCTTAAATTAACAGGCCATGAATTGTTACACGCCCTTCGATTTGTTTATTCGATTGAGCCCCGCGAGGGAAAATGCCACATTGACAAGCGATGACAAGGTGATTAGTCAGGGTGACGATGTAATTACAGTCCTAGCTAGCTGCATTGGGAAGAGGGTCCACAGAGGTCATAGGTGTAACTAAATAATGTGAATCGTACAATATAATTATAAAGAATGTTCCTCTGTTCCTCTATATTTTGAGATTAAGCTTGGAAAACTTAAATGAAATCTACTCTATCTTTGGAAGTGAATGTTTAGCGTTTCATGATCATTTCCACAAGGTTGATTATTAATTTGTTGAACGCATAAAGGTGTATGACCTTATGGAGCACAAAATGAGTTAACCCTTGAATGGATGACCCTGGAAATCATCCCTCTCCATAACCGAGTGAATCATTGGCTTAAGAACTAGCAAAAGCACTCATTGGAAGTCAAACTACTGTAGAAGAGTTCCCCTTTTTATGAGGATTCCTTGTCATTCATCGGATGCCAAAACGTCCGGGTTAAACTACATCAAGTGTACACAAATTTATGGAAAAAACAACTAAAGCTATAGACCAAATATGTGCTATATAACGTCAATTTCTTTAAATTGTTGATATTCCATTACTTTGTGACCTTTCAAAACAACTGTTTTGAAATATGAATCCATGCTAGTCCTAGATGTTAGACTTTTAGGTATATATGTCACAATTTTTGGCACAAGAATCGCACCACTTTTAACGATGTTGACATTTAATCAGTGACCGATATTAAATGTCGACTCTCCATAGTTTTTCATTGAAGCCAATGCCACCTCCGTTGATTGACACAAAATAATTCACTGTCAGAAATATTCAGGAGCCATAATTGTAGCAAGCACAAGGACGAGGAGATTGGGTGTTCAATCAAACCAGATTATCGTAAACATCATTTTGCTCTTGCAATTGGTTCTAGCATTCCATGAGGCGGTGATTCCAAATGTGGACAACTAAGATTTAAGCACAATCACACTCCTGGGTTTGAGATTTATAAGCGACTCTAGAATTCATTTGTGAAGTGTGTGAACCTCTGGGCATACTCTTTCTGTGGCTGTCAATATGGCTAATTTGGAAGAGTATCACGGGAGCCCCAATCATGGTAAATTGGTAACTATGCAATAAATTGCATGCAAGGCAAATATTGTTAATTTGTGTGCAAGTTATGACCTCTGTTATGAGTACTTCTGATTCTGATCGTCAAATTATTGTTGAAACTTTGGTGCATGATTTTTTGCAATCTTAATGCCACAGCTAGTAAGGTGCCTAGGCAGCCTTTTCACTCTCAATGAGGTGGTGTTGATCAGAATAAGCAATTTCCAATTCGACCATATAGTCAGCATCAACAAATTCCTTCGCAGTTTTTCTGTGGTAATAGAATTATGGATCGTCCAAATCCTTATGCTCAATCGCAACCTCTGACTTCCTTGATGATGCCTCCTCCAGAGAATGACTCCACAAGAGGTAAGCTTGCACATTTGTAAGTTTAATTGAATGTAGGTCTTTTGTAATTACTTGTTTATGGTTCTAAAAAACCTGTTGTTACAATGCACGCTCTCTTTGGAATGTGAATGACCAAGTAACGGTCGCATATTCAGACATGCAATAATGCCCAATGCATGACATGTTTCTTGTAACAAGACCAATGTGCCCAGATTTGAACGCGAGAGAGATTCATTTGAAATTATTACCAACATTTTTAGTTCTGATGAGGAGATATTGAGCCTTGATTCGGATGCAAACTCTCTAAGTAAGTTAGGAGGTCTGTAAGCTCCTCAAGTTCATTAAGTAGTGGAGTTCAAATTTGCAGTTCTAGACTGCTTCATTCAATCTCTAATCCTATTATGGATGTTCCTCTTTCTGTGTCTGGAGCTTCAATATGTAAACCTACTGCTTACATCTGCTGTGCTGGCCTCCAATCAGGGTGATTGCATGAATGACTACCTGTTTTTGTTCCACTTTAGCTGTTTTTGGCTAGTAATCCTAGTACTATGAGCTTTTTGCATATGAATTTTTAAAAATAAAATAATGATAATGATAATTAGTATAACACTAGAAATGGCATATCACCAAAATTAAAAAATTAAAAAAAAATCTAGGTAAAAAGTTATTCACAGGAAAGTGTGATCTGAAATTTTGAAGAAAATACATAGTTTGACGTTTTAATTTGTACAAAATAGGAAAAACAATTTTCAAAAAAACTAAAAATTTTCCATTTAGAAAGACTTTATGTTGAAGAGATTTCACCAAAAAATTATCTTGAAACCATCTTCAACATTCAGAATTGCGTGCAAGGGAGCCTTCTTTGCATGGACGTAGAGGACATAAAATATAATATTTTTTAATGCCCCTTGGTAGGAACATGACTTCCTAATATGGGAATAGACCATAGAAATTTCAACTCCAAATCATTAAATTTGGAGACTCCATATGTAGTACTAAAACCCCATAAAACTCAAAACGTGACATATTAGTTTAAATGATTTTTAAATATAAAATGATTTTTGAAAATTTCTGTAAAATATGAGATATGATTAAACTCAAGAGAAGCATCTCCAATAAAAATTTCAAGTTCATGCGAGTCATGCTGCAAAAGTTATAGCAAAAGGAAGCTTTAATACTCCCTCTGTGACAATGTTTTAGTATTGGTTTTTCATGCAATCACCCATTACTACTACACCATCTCCAGCTACCAAAGGTAATTTCATTCTTCATATTGCATCTGTAAGCTTTAATTTATTAAGTTGTTGTACTTATTTGTGTTTTATTTTTTTCTTATCTATGACATGTGGTCACATTTCACAATTGATAATTGTGTAGGTATACAAGAAGTTGTGTCATATATTGAGCTAATGTTACTTTTGTTACTCCACTTGGTGTAGCTACACTAGGATCAGTTGTTCCTGCTCCTGTAGGCTGTAGCTACGCCATTTAGCAATATTATTGATGTGAATTTCGTTTTCACAAGGGAAAAGTCTTTTGCCACTTTAATGGCAGCATTCGGAAAGTGAAATACTACAAGAAGTTTTCAAATTTAAATGTTCTATTTGAACATCATGTTTACTACAAAACTTTCAGTACAATACATAAATAAGGTAGAATCAGCCACAATCAATTTCTTAAGCTTTTTAAGACAGATCGTGAACAATGAGACAAATAAATTTTTTTGCCATGTAGGAAGATAGGAAATATTGGGATTGTAAATTTTTTAGAATTTTATTACCAAAATTGAAATTACTGCAATTTTCGGAAGCCAAAAAATTGTTTGGACTAATAACCAATATTTAAACTCTTCCAATTTCGATTATAGAATAACTACTTTTTCGCTTGCTACTTCCTATTTTCTTCCTCACTACTTCAGGACATGTGTGATGACCATATTAGTACCAACCTTGAAAAGGAGAAAAACACACATTCTAAGCTTTGGTTGGAAATTTGTTCCAACCTTGCTTGAAAATAGTTGCACCCTACAAGTTGGACTTGGCTTCCTAGTCGGAAATGGGTAGTTCTACCTTACATGAATCAATGAAAAACATTTTTCAAAAGGGGGGAAATTTTATAAACACTTAACACTAGCATACTACTCAATACGTCCATGTGTTTGTGACATTTCATCCATTATGTTGGTCTACACAAAACATTTCATCCATCATGCCCCTATTATAATCATTTAAGACAAAAAAACATCCACCAAGATGATTGCTACATTTTTTCTCATCCATCGACTTGCTTGCTACAGAACTTTCCATCCATCAAGCGGGGGTTATAGACTTTTGAAAGTGATAGTGTGTCAGTATTGCAATGGAACTTGTTTTCATTTGTTTCAAAAAAATAATAATAATAATTGAGTCGGTAGGAAAATCGTGGAAGGTAGGAAGACCACAAGGGAGGTACCTAGTTACGTCGGGTAGCAGGTGTGTCCTCTGCGGGTGTGAGCCTGGCACGACCGCTTCTCGGCAAGCGGGACCGATCGAACCTCAACGAACAAAAATCGGTCATGGGTTTACGACAATTCATATTTGTGGCAGGCCCTCAGGGACAATCACTTGCTTCACGTCGGATTCCTGAAGGATTTCAGGCTGTCACGTATCAATTTTATTCCTCGTGAGTCGCGGCGCGCAATCCAGCTAGCTATCGTTACTTCAGGCCTTGCCTGCTGATAGAAATTGGTGTGTTCGATTGAGGGTGCTTCCGTCCTGGGTTTTTATGTCTTTGTCATATATCCGGTTTCTTCGAGATACATTTTGACCGCGGCGCTAGCGTGCATCTGCCATGGTCTGTGCCATTACTTCGTCGCGTTGAACTCGGAGCGTCACAACTAAATTGACGACCGGTTACTGATTGAATTCTTTAGCGAAATTAGTCAAACTACAGCTGCAGCCCAAATTGTGAGGATGGATCATTATCGACAGACTCCTAATTGCTGTTCCGAAGGTGCTGTGTATGCTCAATATTGTCGGCGATGATTGAGTTGAAGCAATGCAGGGATGCTTACTTCAGTAGTTACTTAGTTTTTGGTTAATCCGACATTACATTGGAAGTTAGTCCACATCGAGCATTGGCTGCAATGCAATCTCACACCGTAACATACTGTGTTCATTAGGCGCGTACGAGATCTTGGAGGTTATTTGTTTCACCTTTGTCCACAGATGTGCAAGGAGCTTTGACTCGACTTCCGTGGAGTGAATGCTGTGAGGTACGACACATTATTGAAAGTAAACATGCAATGAGCTAGCTAGAGTACACTGGCATAGAATTACTGGCATGACTGTGCAATTGATCTCCTTCGATCCGCCCTAGCTCCCACGCTTTCAATCAACAGACATATATCGAAGTCGATAAATTAAAGCTGCTATTTCGTTTCAGGTCGTTGGCGACATTCCCGATGCACGCAAACCCGTTGTACCTGTGTGACTCATACTCGTTTTTGAAGTTTGATTGGCACTGAATATCAATTCTCATCACGTGCGTCCATTTCTTGTCATCGCAAACGGACTTTCCAGATTCATTTGGTAGCAGACGCAGAATTTTTTTGTTTTTGTTTTCGTTACTGGATCAATATTGAATGATTGAATTCATTTGGAAGCTAATACGCATCAATTGATTTTAATTGTTGGCAATCTCTCAGGGTCATCAGGTTCTAAATTCAATTCAACTGCGCGTTTTGATCAACGGTCATCATCATGCATAGGGCCGACGACAACCCTGACATCTATGAGGGCGTCAATCCTAGTTACAGCAGGCTTCTAGGGAAACTCATGCACTACCGCTATCAATGCCAGGACCTATTAGCATGGCTCGCGATGGTACCTACAGATTACGATAGGTACACCCAGCTAGTTACGGGTTATTCTTGCAGAGGTCTACCTTATGCCGAGTTTAGCCGTCAAATGTTCAACCTGCTGCAGAATCCGAAGTACGCTCATCTTCGTGATTATTGGGGGGTTTTCCATCGATTAAACACTCAAGGCATACAATTAGACGACAGTCCTCTGTCCACTTTTCCTATCATACTATGCATCAACTTGGGTGTTCCAATTCCCCCAGGTGACTACATAGCACAGTTCGAAGATCTCGTGAGTGAGCTGTGGAATCAAACCCCCGAACAGATTCGCATACGGGTCACCGAACAGGTCCGCGACCGACAACTTGCAGACCAACAGGAAGTGAACCGCATTGAGCAACAGGAAATGGTGCGGCAACAGGATCAGGTCAGGCAAGTTCTGCAAATTATGCGGCAACAGGAACAGACCAGGCAACAGCAATTGGCCTGGCAACAGCAAATGGCCTTGCAACAGCAATTGGCCTTGCAACAGCAATTGGCCTTGCAACAGCAAATGGCCTTGCAACAGCAAATGGCCGAAAGGCAGGAGTACATGGCCAGAGAAGAGAGCTGTCGGGTGTCAAAAGAGAAACAACGCGAAAGGAAGCGAGCATACCACAAGAGCTGGGCTGAAAATAAAAAAAGACTTCAAAGAGAAAGAGAACACGGACAGTGACGACGACGGTGCGTAGTCGATCAAAGTTTGCAGTGTAGCTCTCGCAATTCTTCTCGAACTCTGACTACCACACGTACTGCATATCTGTCTCGATCACGAAGTCGCCTGGAGTTCATCAATTAGTTTAAGTGAATGTTGAATTTGTTTGGATTAGTTAGTGCTATTTGAGTATCTGTTTGGACTAAAGCAGATCATCATCAGAATGTCTTTGATCGTACTACGTAGCACGCTCGTACGTTGATCACCGTTGCAGCTCATATCAGCTCCGTTACAACTGGCTTTGGGTTTGAAAAGGAGTGAGAATGTGGACGTTGAGGAGCTAGAACGTCATTGTTGGGATCGATATCATGAGATTTATACAATATTGTTTGGAAGTGAACTATTTTCTGATTCTAGCATGCCTGGGCAACATTATTTCATCAATCGACCTCTCGGAGCAATTGGAAGGCTGAACTCCTGAATTGAACGAGAATACATGTGATCTTGATTGATCCACCTTATGAATTATACCTGAAATTTTGGGGTCAATTCAGTTTTCTTGAATTTGAAAGCCTGAACTATTCCTACTGAATCATCGATATTATTCTCTGATAGAAAGTAAATGTCGTGAGATGAGTAGTTATCGCTTTATAATTTCATTGAATTTGCATCAAACGAACCTCAGAAAGTCAGAAGTGAATGCCTAACTCTATTTTGTCTCGAGCTGGATGCGATGATGGAATTATTTGTGTACGTTGGACCACATACTGCATATCATAGCACAAGGTACGCAAGCTTTCGAGAAGTCATGACAAAGAACAAAGAATGATATTTATACCTCAAAATCAAGCCACAGATAAACTCAGACAGAAGCAATATTTGCCGTAATTATTGCTTAGTAAGACTCGGGTTGGGGCTCCCGTGATGTATCAGTGAGGAATATCGGTTGAATGATTCTATGTATATGTGTTCATTCGAGTTCCATCGAATCCAATGCCTTCTCGATCGATCAACACTTATCAATTGGCACAAATATTTACTCAGGCGATAAATCAAACAGGCGCGCACGGGTTAGGCAGACCCTTGCAAAGCTGCATTGGAAAGGACGTTCAAATTGGAATCAGTTCTAACTTTCTAAGGTGAAGGCCACATCTGTTAAGTTGACGGATCGGGTGCCGTTGAAAGGTTAATCGAGCAGGAGTATTGTGGTATCTGTAACAGTATAGTTAATGAAGATATATTCCACATCCATCCGCCCTCTCACGCCAGTTGAATTGTTTCAGGAGATATTTCGGAGTCGAGCTCTGCCATTTCATACTCTCAGACTGACATCAATTCCAATGCTGCATGACCCCCATTTGCAGAGTGTGTCTCGGTTTAGACTCGACCCCTACTTCAGTTCCTCTTCGCAGAGATCGTACGTGGTGCAGCTTAGTGGAAAATTTTCAGAGTGTGTGAATTGCGCGCTTGCGGTCAACTGATTGATGGCCACAGCCAGAATTGTACCTCTATCTCCTGGATTGTATCTTGATTGCGATTTAGTGCACACGGACAGGGAGTATCCGGTGGTTTCTTCAATTTTCAGACGGAGAATTAGTGGAGCCGGTTATGCGGTAAGATATTGCATTCATTTGGAAGTTAGTACAATTTAATTTGTGTGGGAGACATCATTACACTTGTAAGATCGTAACTTAACCTTGCGGACCTTGCGCATTTGAACTTGCAGATTAAGTGCTCTTCATTTATCCGTCTCGTTATTAGCCTCAGTTTCTCGCGGAATTGATCACGATTGTTATAGCGTTGAAGGTCATTCTGCAAACTACGCAAAGTATTTCAATCCAGCGAACGAGGACAGAGTCGCAAGGAGCTCGGAATCAGATTCCGTGGAGTGACTACTCCACAGCAGGGAAATCATATTTGTAAGTCAGATTCGTAAACTGTCACTAGCTTCGACTGAGAGCGTTAATCAGTGACCATGGCAGACAGGGACTTTCCAAGGAATCCGGGCCTGAATATCATTCCTTACCTTCTTCAGGACCAGGACCAGTTGGCGAGGTTCACGATGCGGCCCATCGATTACGATACTTTCAGCACGATCTTGAATACTTTTGACGTGTACGATGACGAATTTCGTCGTCAAATGGGAGTGCAGCTCCAGGCTCCGTCTTACGAATTTCTGCGCATCTTTTGGGACGTTCTCCTTCGCGGGATTATTGGAGAGGAACTCATCATGCTGGACAACCCTCTGTTTTTCTATCATGTTGCTCAATACTTCCTATTAAAACAAATCCTTTACTTCGCAGATCTCATTGATCAACACTGGATTGGGGCTCGCATACTGCAACGCGAACAGACCATATTGTCCACCCTAAGCGCCGCTTTGAACAGCATTCAAAGGCGTCGGCTGCACCGAATGGCCGGCAGGGGCTGTGTCAGGAATGCATACTCCGAGCCGAGCGAGAATTTTATTTGCTTCCTCAGTTTTTTCCAAGAATGTGCAGCGCGCTTCATGATGCGACCTGCGGATGACCAACTGTATGCCATGCTCACGCGGCGACTCAGAACTGGGCGCATATCCTATGTTGATTTTATAGGTCTGATGAGTGCGATGCTGCAAAATCCGAATTACACCTACGGAATGTCCTTGGATTCATACGATTGGAGGAAAATCCCCTGCTTCTGTATCTTCTGAATCTCTGCGTCATGTTTTTGGTTCATCGTTTCTGCGTGAAGTTCGGAATGACTCTCTGGAGCTCTTATCTCAACAGTGTGCGGCGGCAACGCGAATTTGGGAGTGACGATGTGTAGCAAGCCATTTGTATGGCGATAGAGCTCGATCGAGCAGGCAAGAGTTTGCCAATTCATTGTAGATGGGGATCCATTTTCTCCATTGAGCAGTGTGGAATAAAGCAGCCCTAGAAGGATCATCAGTATTTGATCGATCTACTCTCTTTGAACCTTGAATCGAGTCATCATCGGTGCATGCATGCAGCTCATATCATCGATCTCTTCTAGAACTGGTTAAATTGAATAGGGTTTTGCAAATGGAATGGACCTGCATGTACACGACGTCTGAGGAGAACGACAGAATGTCATTAATTGTTGAATTAAAAACAGAGGATACATTTAAGTACTGTTGAATGTTTGGACTGAGGATTAATTTTTAGGGATTTTTTGTGTGCATTGCTTTCGCTTCAAGCGCTTGTTACTTGATTGATCGAGGCCTACCAGATCAATACATATGATCAATTAAGCTTTGCCGCATTGAAAGGGACTTCGTTGATTGCTGAGTCTCTTTGTTCATATTTTGTAGCAAATTATTGATGTGAGATTGTGGGTATGGCTTAAATTTTTCATTCAATTTGGGAGAAGAGAATCTCAGGAGTAAGTCAATTTTTTTGTGTTGATCGAACTCTGTTTCAATTTTGAACAAAAAAATCTTTCAATTGAAAGGCCATGTCAACCAGTTTTGGGCAGTTTGGGGCAGTTTGGGGCAATTTGGGGCAATTGTGATAGACTCCTAACGATGCCAGTGATTCTGGTTCACCTGTCGTAATCCGCAATGAATCTCTAAGTTGGTCAGGGCTACATTGCATTACATCTATGGGCAATTTCATTAAAATGGTGATAATATTTTAGAATGGCATGAAAACAATTTACAACGGCCGTTCTAAATCTATACCTGTCTTGGATAGTGAAAATGGCATACTGTCAAAGTTGCTATGAACACTTGGAATACTACCATTTTAATGAAATTGCCCATATCTGGTCTTGGAAACGGGCGATATATAACTTCAATTTACCAATATTCCAATACATTGGCACATTTGAAGACGAACACCTTTTCTAAAATATAAATTTATAGCAATCCTAGATTTTAGACCTATATGTACATGTAAATTACAATTTTTGGACATTGGAATTGTGCTACTTCAACAAAATTGAGGTTGGATGCACAAACCCTAAATTTATTACTATTTTGTAGTGATGTAAAAAAATTGCCCTCATTTTGTAGGTGGTTGATTTTGTATTTCATCCACTCTTCTGAATCTTCTTGTTTATTATGAATCTTTGATTCTAAATATTAATTCAAAATTCCCTATTTTGATGATATGGGGAAAAAACAATTTCCAACGGATTATCCTAATTGAAGGTGAAAAAACCCACAAGACCAACTGTGATTTAGCTCTCATCCAAGGTACATCAAGTTTGATCAAAGTTAACTTTACCACAAGTGAAGGCTAAAGCATTCAAAATAGAAAAGGACCTAGGTCCTGTCTCATTAAGGATTTTTGACTATGAAAATTAGTGTAAATTTACCCTGGAGCCCTCTGACGTCCATTTTCTGGACAATGAACAGATTCAGATCCTTGTTTCTGTCTCATTCCTGCTTGGATGAAAGTCATCCTAATTTTTGGTGATACTTTATCAAGTTGTTGTCCTATCCATTGGTTGGATTTGGTGTTACTAGAATATATACATTTCTAAAATTACAAATGTGGAAGTATGTCAAGTGGTCAATTTGCATTGACTTTAGTTCAAAACTAGATGTGCAAAAATGAGGTCAAAGATGTAAAGGTCACAAAAATTTCAAAAAATCACCATATGAAGAGAACCTTATTTCAAATCGATTCCAACAAGTTTTACTCAAAAAAATGATAATATTTTACTTGTAATTGAATTTAGAAGGAATTCTGAAATTTTATTTTCAAAATTTATAGAAAAAAATTGGTGATAGCATTAGTAGATCTAACCGTACGGATAAAATTTAAAAATCAAAATCTACAGCTTTCATTTGTATACCAATTCCAAAATATTCTTCCAAATTGTAATTTATAATGGTTTTTCTCAAATCGTCAATTTTGGAGATGAATCCAGACGTTGAGGGGTTAAAAGATTTGAAAATTTAAGATAATACTAGCGGTTGGTGCTTGCTATGCTACGCATTCATCATTAGAATTTTATTAGAATTTTTATATACTAGATAAAATTCAGAACAAAAATTTCAATAAATCTTCAAATAAAAATTACTAAAATCTTTGTATAATTTTGTTTATAAGTAAGCATATATTGAAACGTACAATAGAAATTTATTGAATGATGAATGAAATATATGCAATGGTGAATACTATAAAAGATACACAATTATTGTAATGCATTCAAAAGTTGACTCAATTGTTACAAACAATGGCAACCCAAAAACTTGGTGAATTGAAAAGAAAAATTTGCAAACTACTACTCTATTTCTGTAATATAACATTGTGTGAAAATATTATTTTTATGTATGCATGATTGAAAATATTTTTACAAAATATTAAAATGAATTATTTCAAAGACTTATTGAAATCATTATCATGCATTCTATTCAAATATATCAAAATTTTACTAATATGTGATACAATGAATGCGTAGCATAGCAAGTATGAGCCCCTATTATTAATGGTAGCATTTGTGATATTACAGAGGGAGTTATGATTTTAGTAGTATCATAGAGAAGTTTGTACAAATAATGGACTTAATTTTGAGCTAAAAGATCCAAGACATTTATTAAACAACTATTGCAAGAACATGAGAATCATTATTTCCAATGGTGAGAATATTAATCTAGTATGCATTAGATATCCTTTCTTTTTGTTTTAATTGTAAATTTTCAAAATTGAGTTCAAAAGACAACTTTATATTTTTTTTTACCTTTCATTGCCTACAAAATAAAAATCCTTATAACTTTCACCTCATTATTTGAAACTCAATGGTTTAAATGTTTTTGAGTAGGTATTAGTCTATAATCCAAGAAACTAGTTAATTCTTGAAAGGCCCTTGGAGTTCCTCTATATGGTCCGTATTTATCCTTATAACTCTTCAATTGTAGATTAATATACAAATTGAGATACATTGTTATTTACATATTATTATGATCATTAATTTACTTTGTACTAAAAAATATTTGGTCAATGTTTTTTTCATCAAATACAACCAAATTTGTAATATACTATACGACCACAGTGGGCTTTCAGGCCTTTTAAGGATTAGCTTCATTTTTTTAAATATTTTTATTAGTATATTTTTATCTACCTATTTTGAAATAAAAATTAAAAATAGCCTTTTAATATTTGCAATATTTATTGGAACGACTTCAAATAATGCTTTACATGCAGCCGAGGATGATTAGCATCCATCTTAACCTCTAAAGTCCCAAGGTCATTTTTTGGTCAAAAAACACTTGAAAGTTGAAATTGCCTTTATTGTCCAAGAAAATGGAAAAAATATTTTTCTTAAAATATAATTGTAGGATCTTGTACTTGATTTGTTTCAAATCATGTAATAAAATATTCATGAAGTTCGACCATACATAATAGAAAATACTAGCATTCAAAGTTAGAAAAAAAAAATTTTGAATAGTGTCTTGCAATTTTATATGACTTTGACTGCCATTTGTGGAAATTTCTTGCACTAAACGCTTTGAATTAAAAAAAAATTATATTAAAAAATTTAGTTGAAAGTCTAATAAAAAAAATTTTAAGAGAAAATTTGATTTTCATTCTTTAAAAAATTGTTAAGTATAAGTAGGTCTAAGATTGAATTAAAAACTAAATTGTTAATAGCTCTAAGATGAAATTGAAACACAATAATCCTAGTGGTGAAATTGTTTTTGCAAACATATTTAAGCCTGCCAAAAAGTATTTTTTGTAAAATTGTAGAAGTTGCATTCAAAAATGAATCCTATAAAATGTTGTTTTTAAAAATGGTAAATTGCCCAAAAAACAAGATTTTCTATGAATTTCTCATCACTAGTCCAAATAGAGTGGATCAAAGCTTCACATGTAGACAAAAATAGAGTAATTTAGGAAAAAAATTTAATAAAATTATTTTGACTTTTTGTAATTTTTTTGTGTTGTCCACCAACCTTAGGTTTTGGCTTATTTTGCCATAGCTTTTGCTCCTTGGCACCAATTGAAATGAAAATTATATTCTTAGGAAGCTTACATATTATTGTAGATTCATCAAAATTTTGAAAAAACTATGATGAATATTGAGATCGTATGCGCCTACCCAAAGTTGCATTTTGGCTACCATAGGGCCAATGGGACTCCAAGGATTAAAGTGATGTGAGAAAACTCAAAATTATGAAGTTACGTCTAAAGATTTCTAACTATGCTTTCACCAAAAACACTCCGGAACTGCCATTTCTAGTACAATACATACCACATTTTAGAAAAGAAAATATTTTTGGACACACATAACTATAGGATCTTGTATTACACTAGTTTGGAAAGATGTGAAAAATCTTCAAAAATTACCACCATGTAGATTGCGAGATATTAGCATTTGAATTGAAAAAAATATTTTTTTGGCCCTGCAAAAAATGGGGTAGCTGCACTTCACAAATCACAAGGTCACATGTGTATGAAAAAATGTCCAAAATATTGGTTAATCTTTGGATTTATTTTTCAAGCCAAGTTGGCTACATGTTTGAAAAATTTCAAATCATTTGGAATTGTACAACATATAGGAAAAAAATAGTTTGTAGCAAAAAGTAGAGAATGATTCAAATTAAAACACTAAATTATTAAGAATTTAGTTATGGAAATGAAAAATGCCAATCCTGATTGCTGTAATGTTGTAACAAACAATCTAAATCCAATTAATGTTTTTATTTTTTTCAAAAATATTAAAAATTGAATTAAATAGAAGACTGCAGAGTTTATTTTAGTATAGAAATTCCCTAACTATCCGCAAACTAAAACTCCTCATAACTTTCATTACATTAGTCCAAATAGTATGATTCAAAGCTTTCCATATACATATAATTCTAGAAAACCAATTTAAAACTTTATATCTTGAAAAAGTGATTTTAAAGAATTTTTTGAGCTACCAACCGAGCAATGAAAATTACATATCATACTATAACTTTTTAACCATGTAGTCAAAAGTTATGAAAATTGTTGGGCCTTAAAGCTATTCCTTAAGTACATGTTGTATGAAAATTTCATAGGAAAAAAATAAAATTTCCGTTCATTGTGAGCTACCCAATATTATTATGTTGCCAAAAAAATGTTGTTTGGTCCTTTAGAGGTTAATAGAGTGGGCCCCTCAATATTTTAGGGGTTGGTTCCAATTTAAGCCAAGAAGATGGACCTATAATCCACATTTATTCAAACTTCAAAACCATTCAATTCCTATGCTCCAATTTTAAAACCATATATGAATAAACCTTTTAAAGTGTTGTTAATTCAGATGAAAGCACAATTTTCCTAGAAGTCATAAAAAATTTATATATTTTTTTAAAAAAATTATAAAATTATAAATTTTTTAAGGTAAAATGGAAAAATTCCATACCAAATTTTGAATTTTTATAAAAATTCTGAATGTGCATGTTTTATTATTGAATATTATGGTAAAAATAGAGTTACCACCTCATTCTCATATTAAAAACTAAAAAATGTGGTTATAGGTCTAAAGTTGAAATTGCAATTAGATTTTAAATTTTATAAAATTTTCAAATTGGAGTAGAATTTAGACTTGATAAACTTTGTTTTATTATTTTAGCTCAAATGTTTGAAATATCATTTTTGTAGCTCAAATTCATTTTTAGACTAAGGAAGTAGAAGTGGACAAATATACTACACGGTGCCCTATAGATTAAGCATTTTTTTTGTAGAAAAATTAGAAACACATCAATGAGGTAATTTTCAACATTCTCCAAACAATTGTCCAAAATAAATTTGGACAAAAAAACAACATTTTTTGGTCGTCCAAAGTTTATCAAAATCATTCATCAAACATTGATTGCTTTAGAGGGTTAAAGAGTAGTTTAGGTGTACTTTTTAGGGAATCAAATTGGGTGAACAGAATAAAGTCCCTCTCATTCAATGGTCTTTGATTCTATGTATTTAAGAATTTTTCTCAAGTGGTGATACCAAAATCCATTCAATAGGCATTTTAGATGTGTATATATATTTAAATTTACAAATTTGTACACTATTCATTCAACTTGGATGATTTTATTTAATTTTTAATGATCAGCATCCATTATTTAGCGACAAAATATGAGATTTTTGACCAAAATATTCAAGTTCTTAAATGACAACTCTAAAATTGAGGCTTTGGGATAAATTTTACTACTTAAAATTATCATTGGTCCCTCTATTTTTGTCCATACCATAAATAAATATAAGGTTGCCAATAATATTATTGTTCAATGTAAGGCACGTTGGCAATTGCATTTTTGTCAAGTAAAACATGGCCCGAAAGTGACACTTTTTTGTTCCTACTACCTAAAAGGTCAAATGACCAAAAAAATTAATGGGATTATTTACAAATCCAATAGATCTATATGCAACCCAAGGGATTTTGTAATTTTTTGATGCTTTAATAATATTTTACAAATTTTCAAAGTTGAGAACATAGGATAGCCTATGCATAACACTAGACTCACCTTAAAAGGACACCTGCCTTGAAGCACAAAATATATCAACTTTCATTAATTGGTTCAAAAAACTCCTCACCTTTCATTGATTGCTTTTGGAAAGTTGTAGTGGTTTTGAATAGAGTTTTGAATCATGAAAATATTCATTCAAGGTTCAAAAGAAGACTACAAGTTCCTAGCTTGTTCCCAGCCTCAGAACTCTACCACATGCGTAATCTGACATAGTTGAGAGAATGCCACGTCAGATTTTTTGAAAAAATATAATAATAATAATAATCACTTTTTTTTTTACTTTTAAAAAATAAATTTAAAAGCATTATTCGGCTGGTTTAGAATAGGGGAACAAGCCTGAAACGGCCCTCCTTTGCCCTAAAATCTCCCCTAATGCTATTTTTTAGATATTGAAGAACAAAAAATGTTTCAATTAGGTGTCTACCTTTATTGAAATCTCTCCGACCTTCTTTGTTTTAATCACTTTCATGTTCTTACAAAAGAAATTATTCAAACCACAAATCATACTTTAAGGGCTTTACTTCAAATTTTACATATCAAATCCAAACTATTTTTCCAAAAGGATATTCAACATACTTGTACGTTTCAAATCACAATAAAAAATTTAAGCCACATTTGCACCATTCAAGTAAACCAACAAATATTTCCAAGGCCTCAGATACATTAAAAAAAATGGGGCCTTAGTAGGGCTCTTTTATTCTGGCCAACAATGCAAATACGACAAATTTAACAAACAAATAAGTAATATATATTTTTTGAATAAAAATAAAATAAAAAAATTGCAAACTACTACATAAATTGATGTGGGTGATTACAAGAAACACTTGTACTATTTGTTGCGTTTTGCATTTTTGTACTTTTTGTACTTTTTGTACTTTTTGTACTATGAGTCACCTTCAGTACTATTGAAGGCATAGAACATAAAATTTGAATGGTCAATTGGATTTCAAATTTACTATTCTGACAACATGTGATGTTCATCATTGGATGACAAAAATGGATAAAAATACTTAATTTTGCCATTAAAAACAATTTAAATTGGTAGATAGAAGGTATTACGAGCCCTAGCAGTACTATTGAGTCTTTATGTGTACCTTGAAGTACTATTTTGAGCCGCATGCTACAATTTACCCTAGAAAATGAGACTTTCATGTTTCTATTTTTGAAAATTAGGAAATGAGTTTGAAAATTTTATTTTAAAGTGGCCATTGTTGTCAACTAAGAGCAAAGTAGGAAGATCAAAGTTAGAACTAGAAAACCATTTTTAATTCAACATAAATTCAACCTGAATGTTGCACACTTTAGGCCAATATAAAACACACTTGGAAAATGTTTTTGGAAATCCTTCTCTTGAGACGATGTATTTCTATTAGAAGAGCTAGCCTACCAAATTTGATGATATAACTCTTCAAAAAAGGACTCGATAGTACTAAAAACCATCCAAACTGCATGTGTGACATATATTCAAAATTCAATTTCACCTATTAAATTAATTTTGAAAAAATTGAAATAATTCAAGTGCATTTTCTATTGCTATAGGAAGCTTGTTTTTGAATTTCATGTTCATTCAATCATTTTTGCAATACTTATGGCACAAAATAACTTCCACATTGAAAGTGTGATGGAAAATAGTACAGGTGTTTCTTGCAATCACCCATGTGCCATGTCAAATTGCAAATCCTAAATTTTTAAATAAATCCAATTTGATTTTTGATTTTTGGTATTTGCACTATTGATCTATTTAAAGTCAAACCACCCTCTTGAGATCCCATTTTTTTCTAATGAAGCACAACAATGAAAATGCTATTAGATCTTTAGGTCTAATTCAAGAGTCAAGTGCAACAACAAGTAAATCAACTCAGCCAATAATGAATGCCAGATTGTTAGCTAGAATATGTTGTCCTTGTTATTTGACAATAATATATTAATGTTTATTAATTCAAACACTGCAAAGATATTGAATTTCAAAGTTTAGAAGTTATTGGAAATCATAGAAGGTGGGACAATATTATTCAAGTGCCCTAGAGGTATGTAACCTATTATTCAAAATTTTAAATTCTAATTTTTTCCAAATGCTTTGGATATCACTTTTGTTTTAGCCTATTTGGCACAATAGCTAGGTAGGTGTTTCTTCTGACAATCCATCTATCCAAATACATGTCAATGATATGGTTGAAAAGGTCTATGCTCAAATAAGGTAAATATACCTAATTGCATTGTAATGTATATTCTCTTCATACTTTAAAACTTAAATCTATGGTTGTCATTCTTCTTTTACTCATGTACTACAAATGTCATTTGACAAGTATAACCTTTATACAGATTTAAGCTTTGAAATAAAGGAGAGGGCCTTGGTGTACATTGTAGCACAATTAGCCGGTGTAGTTACTTTATATACTTTACATTGGTAAAGCATTTCATTGTTAGTGGTGATTTGGATATATTAATTCAAACACTACAAAGACTGTAATTCAACATTCAAAATGTCCTTAACCCCTAAGAGTCTTAGAATCCCTAGGAGGATGGTAGATGTAAATTTTTACATTTTTTGGCAATACATATTATGGCGTAAGAAAAATCTAGACATTAACCCCTAAGAGTCTTAGAGTCCCTAGGAGGATGATAGGTGTAGAGTTTTTTTACTTTTTGGCAATATAAATTATGGTATGAGAAAAATGTAGACATCAAATCTTCATCTCTTTAAGATTTCTTTCTCTTCCCAAATTCCCATCTATACATGATACTTTTGAAGACTTGCACAATAATCATGAAGTATTTAGCGTCTGCATTAGTCGTATCATTGAAGAATGGACAAAAATTACTTATTCAACATGTTTGGATGTACTTCATCCATCACTTGTGAGTTGTAGCTCTTGAAAACAATTATAATTGAGTCACTTGATGCCATCCCCCTTAGGAATTGAAAGATTGAATCAAGGTTTTAGAAATGTTTCACAACATGAGTTAATTCAGTTAATGCTAGCTGCACTAAGTGTATTATATTGCATTTTTCTATTTGAATAAAATTTATTTAGAAAACTTCAGTCATGGTCAGAATATACATTTTGGCAACCAATTCTTAATTTTTTTTTTGAATATGCCGTATACAGCTATCGGAGTCGTCAACGGCTCTGCCATGTCATTCTGCGACACCATTTCCGATGCTGCCCCCCATTTGGAGAGTGTCGACAAGCCGGACGGGACACTTCAGTGTGTTCGATTCCTGTTTACAGAGACCGTAATTGTGTGTTTGCTAGCTAGCTCGGCGTAGAATTTTAAGAGTGAGTGAATTGTTTGCAATGCGGTGATGGAGCTGCAATTCAGTGATGGCCCCAGGATGAATTGAAGCAGCAGTGGTATGTACTATCTGTCTGAGCTCATATATAATTTTGTTATCCGCTGAGCACCTCTCCTAAATTGCATGAAATGTTTCGTTGGACGTTGCAGTGAACAAGGATTTGAAGCGGCAGACGTTTCAATTCTTTCAATTCTCAGACGGAGAATTTGTATTGTTTAAGCGATATTACATTGGAATTTGTACTGTTGATGCGATTCGTAAACATTTGCGCGTGAGGCATTACATTCAGTATACTGTAACTTGCAAGACCGTAACGTAACAGGCTTGGGGTGCACGCGCGTGAAATTGCAGATTACTTTCATTACGAACGTTTCTCAGCTTGTTATCCATCAATTTCAATCCTCGGGGAAATAAGCACGATTTGATAGCGTTGCAGGTAATATACTCTGCAAAGCAGGTGTTCAATCGAGGGAGTGGGACAGATTCTCAAGGAGCTTGGACTCGTATCTATTCCGTAGATTGACTACTCGACAGTGCTCATTAAAATCATTAGCTAGCTAATTGACGCGCCGAATGTTCGATCGATCGATTGCCAGATTTATAATTGACTTCGACTGAGAGAGTTTCATGGGATAGTTTCTCTCAGTCCCCATGGCAGACATGGACCCTCCTGCCTGGCCCGCTGCCTGGACTCCGGACCCCGTCGTTACGGACGAATATCGACCCGAATATCTCCTTCCCTGCCTCCATTTTACCCTGACACTCGTGGCGAGGTTTACGATGCGACCTGTGCATTACGAGGAGTACAACGAGATCGTGCGTAATTTCGATGCCGGCGTCATACCATATGAGGAATTTCGGTTTCAAATGGTAGCGCTACTACAGCAGAGCTCGAATTACGCCCACCTGGGAGTGTACTGGGACGTTTTCGATCGTGTGATCATGGGGGAGGAGCAGATGCTGCAGGACAACCCTCTGTTTCTCTACCCTGTCGCTCTCTACTTCCTGCTAAATTTATTCCTTTACTCCACACAGATCAGGGATCCACTCTGGAATGTAAAAGAGGAACGCATACTGGCCTCGCAACGCGAATTGAGCCGAATACGAAGCCGACGGTACTGTATGGCAGGGGGGGACCCCATGAGGGCTTTGGATCCTGACATGAAGCCGGAATGGAATCTCTTTTTCTTGCTCGACTGGTTCCAGGAATGGGAGGCGAAGATCGTCATGGGAAGTGAAGATTACGACTGTTACGCCAGGCTCAGGTACAATCAATTTCATGGGCTCATGCCTCATGACAAGTTTATGGAGGAAATGGGAGCGCTGCTGCAGAGTCCGCATTACCAATTTCTGCGTTTGTGGTGGCACATTCACCGAGTGGATGTTTGTGGAGTGAGACGGATGGTGGACAACCCTTTTCTTCGCTTTCCTCTCGCGGTCTGGCTCACGTTGCATATTGTCCTTTACTTCGCAATGTTCGGAGATAATGAGTGGAACCTTTTTCTCAACGCTGTCCGGCAACATCGGCGGTGACGATGTGTCCTCAATACACAATTCGATCGTCTGGAGATAGAGCTCGATTCGAGCATGCCGTAGTTTTTCAATTCGTTGTAAGCTTAGATGTGGATTCATTTGCGCCATTGAGCAGCTTGGAATAAAAAATGATCATCAGTATTTGATCGATCTAGCTTCGATGATCACTAACCGTGAATCACCGGTGCAATTTATATCATCATTCTCGTTTAGAAATGGATAACTTGAATTGGGTTTTGCAAATGGAATGGATCTGCATGTACACGACAATCATCTGAAAAGGACAGAATGTAATTGTTGGAAACACTGAGAAATCAATTAATTGATATTGTTCGGGACTGAATGTTTCTAGAGTTTTGTGGTGTGCACTGTGTTCGAATTAAGCCCGTCTTAAGATCAGATCGATATATCAATGGGAGGCACGCGCGCTGCCCACATCCTAAGATTCATCTCATCAAGACTGGGAAGTAATTAAGGTTGCATTGAAAGGGACGTCACGCTGTGAGTTGACGGTAAGGCAATTTGTGTTGTGAGATAATTGGCCATGGCTTGAATATTGGTAAGTTGAATTTGAATGAAGCGAACCTTACGAGCGCGTCCATGGCTGACGTTTCTGTAGACAAGCTAGGTTACTTGGTTGATTATTGAGGGTTTTTTGGATATGTTGCCTGAAAGCCCTCAATAGCTAGATTGTGCTACGCAAGTAACGTTAGAATTAAATTGAAGAAGACATTTACGAGGCTCAACTTGAAGGTAGTATTTCAAACTCACCCCGAATCCAGGCATATATTGAGACTAGAATAAATCAAAGAAGTTTCAGGTTGACGTCTATCTCAATTTTGGATGTTACAAACGTACTCTGAAAGACCATGACCAATTTCGGCACCCTGATCTGTGAGGACTCATAGTAATACCGTGATTTTGGACTATAGAAGTACTGACCTGGACATTAGTCGGTGTTCTCAGTTTCACCTTTTTAAGAGGATTGATTGCATGGAAATTCAACTTTTGATGAAGTAAGCTCGCGATCGAATTCGTACCACGTGTAATACGAGGAAAGCTTCCAGTGCTAAAGTGCAGTTGCTTTCTGTGTTCCCAGTACCGGTAGTTTCAAACTGCAAATTGCACAGTGCTGTTTGCAGGTCACATTCCAAGCCAATTGGGTTCACTGACGAAACTTCAAGTGCTTACGTTGGAGGCAAACAATCTCGATGGCCTAATTCCACCTCGAGTTCCACCTATCCTTGGAACGTTCAGGGAGCTGCAATACCTGGATTTGAAAAGCAACAATCTGACAGGCCCTATTCCCCCTTTTTTGGGAAATTATTCATCCCTAGTGAATCTCATGTTGGGGTCCAGCAAAATCGAGGGAACCATACCAGAAGAACTGGGAAACTTGAGTTCTATTCTGTGCAGTTTGGCTTTGAGTACAGCCGGAATCTAACAGGCCCTGTTCCTAGCTTTCTTTCGAAATACTCAAAGTTGAGACTTTGTTCCTCGGTGCGTGTGCTTTCACAAGCATAGCCCCAGAAAAATGGAGCATGAAAAGCTTGGAACATTTAATCGTCTTTTCTATAAAGCTGACTGGTAAGCTGCCATTGGAAGTTGGAAATTGCACCAGCCTTACATGGTTGGATCCCGGTTGATATCCGAACAGATTGAATGGTTGCACTCCACCTACTAAGTTAGGAATGCTGACAAACCTGACCAAACTCAGCCTTGCGATGAATTGGTTCACTGGAGGAATACCGACAAAGCTTGGAAATCTTGAGCACCTGGACACTCTGTGGCTCGCACAAACCTACCTTACTGGCAACTTACCTCTCGATCTCGGCAACTTGACCAACCTTCAAGAGCCTGACCTGTTCGCAAATGGATTGCATGGTACCGTTCCCGACGATTTGGGCGGGTGTTTATCGTTGCAACTGTTTGACTTATCCAGCAATTGCTTCGCAGGTGATACAGTGTTCCAAAGTTTCTGGGCAATTTTTCCAGTCTAGTGACATTGGATTCATCAAACAATACGCTCAACGACGATGCTGCTGCTTCATCAAGTCTTATCCAGTGTTCAAAACTGGAAACTCTCCTGCTAGGGCAAAACAATTTATCTGGATCTTTACCTACCTGTGAACTTCAACTGGCCAAGTTTGAAATATATTTCTGTTACTGGCAACAAGCTAACAGGCAGGATTCCTGCTTCCTTTGGAATCACCTACTCTAGCCTTGTGCTTGTGGATTTCAGCCGAAACAAGCTTACACTCGGGAGAATTCCTTGCCCGACTTGACGCTTCTCATCTCTCTGAGCTTCGTATCCTTTAATTTGTTTCCCATGGTTTGGAGACTCGAGGAGCTTGCAAGTGTTGGACTTGTCCTTCAATGATCCCATTCCCCAAAACTCTGGTAATTTGGATGGGTTCAAAGTGCAATCCACTGACATCACACCTTCACCAGGTTTTGTTTTTTCAGCTTCTCATTTAAAACAGAGCACGAGTTTGACACTTGGAGGAGAATCAGTGTCCTTGTACATCTTGCAAGAAACAACCTTTTTGGACCTGTCTTGGAATGTATTGCAGGGAGAGATTTCCGTAAAGATTGCAGAACTGGTTGGTTGGAAGTACTTGATTTTATCTAAGAACAAGTTTGATGGAAACTTTTGGACAGCTGTTCGAAACTTGAAGGCCTTGGAAGTTCTTGACTTGTCCCAAAATATTCTCAGTGGACCCCTCTCTCCAGTGTTGCCATCTTCTTTGAGCACATTCATACAGTTTGTCAACAATTTTAGCGGCGTTAGTCTCTCTGGGGACCATTATGATACATTTCCAGACAACCCTTATATCCTGACTTGTGTGGAAACCTGGTAAGGAGGCCATGTGCTGGTGAGAGTGTGGATTCACTCCATAACCAAATTAGGGTCTCGGATGACATTTCAATCCTGGGTTCTGGAATTGGAGCAGCTGTTGGGTTCTGCATTATGGTCACGACAGCTCTTCTTTGGGCCCAGCTCGGAACTTTGTGTTCGGGGCAGTTCAGAAGAGAAACGCTTCAGAATATGAGCTTGCGAATGTGAGCCTGTGAATGTGGTTAATCATTGGATGCCTAATGTGTGTTGCAAATTCTGCTTATTTGTGACATGTTTGTGAATCTGGTCACTTTATGAGTTCGTCACTAGTTATTTTGTACCTTTGAGACGTTTTGCAAAGTCGCTCAATGCCAGCAAGTCCTACTGTCTATCAATGAGAAAAAGTAAAAGGTTAGATTCATTTGTTAAGAGTTACTTCGTTTTTTCGCACTCAGTGATAGGTGTGCGTGCCACTTGTATTTGAATCATCACTGGATGGAATGTCACTCAGCAATAGATGCCAAACTGCGGGCAAAAAGACCACAAACTCTGCTATGCAATACGATCCGATTCTCAACAAACGGATTGGACTCCTGAAGTTGATTGAAATTTGCGATATCATAACATTTGAGAGTCTAACTCAATCACTGGTAGTTCTTGAAAAGACGAGTCCTCTCCGGAGGTAATAGTGCTATTGTACAGGACAACCACTCAGGTGAAGCATCCAATTCATATGTCAACTCAGCTCTCTCTAAGCTCCTTCACATATATACAATGCTCCTAGATCAGTATGCTAGAGATCCTAATGCTATCACGTTCCCTGAGGAATACAGCACATGTGCATTCCACAGTCAGCAATTTCAGCCAACGCTGGTAATTATTACACAGTTACGGAGATTTAAACCCTAAGCCCTAAAACCCTAACTATTTAACAAAGCAGGAAACATATGAACGAAGAAATTTCAGATGCTCCGTAAATATAATCTAGGAAAACACACATGCTACATAAAGAAAAAGAAATACTACCAACGCTGACATCAAGAATAGCTTTTCAGACCTTAAACATTTGTTAAAATCTCGGACGGAACAAGCCATAAGCAGGTTGAACCTTGACACTGGCATTTCGCTTCTCAGCTGCTCCAAGCACAAAGACACGAGCTGGGGCCCAAAGAAGAGCTGTCATGGCCACAATGCAGAAACCAGCAGCTGCTCCAATTCCAAAACCCGGGTATGAAATGTAATCCGAGACCCTAATTTGGTTATGCAGAGAATCCACATTCTCACCAGCACATGGCCTCTGTATCACGTTTCCACACAAGTCCGGATTCCCTGGCAAATAATATTTGGATGGAAATGTATCATACTGCCCCCCAGAGGGAATAGCACCGCTAAAATTGTTAAGGAACACCTTGAATGTGCTCAAGGGAGATGGCAACGCTGGAGGAAGGGATCCACTAAGATTATTTTGGGACACGTCAAGAGTTTCGAGGGCCGTCAAGTTTTGAACAGCTGCCCAAATGTTTCCATCTAAACTATTGTTCGATAGATACAGGTATTTCATACCAACCAGTTCTGCAATTCTGATGGGAATCTCTCCCTGCAATGCATTTGAAGACAGGTCCATAATCGTTGTTGCCTGCAGAATGTAAATATATGACACTGTGTCTCCGGCGAATGTCAAGTTCTGTTTTAAAGTAAAAGCTACATCTGGTGAACTTGAAGAGTCATTCACTTGCACTTTGTACCCGTCCAAATTACCAAAGTTCTGGGGAATGGAACTGGTGAGCTTGTTGGAGGACAAGTCCAACACTTGCAAGCTCTTCAAGTTTCCAAACCATGAAGGAATTGATCCTCCAATCTCATTGTGGGAAAACAAAAGAACTCGAAGCTCAGTGAGATGAGAGCCATCCACATGGGCAGGGAATCCTCCTGTAAACTTGTTTCGACTGAAATCCACAACCACAAGGCTCGAGTTGATGCTTCCAAAGGAGGGAGGAATCCCTCCTGTTAGTTTGTTGTCGGTCACAGAAAAATATTTCAAACTTGGCCACAAGGTGAAGTCCGCAGGTAAAGATCCATAGATATTGTTTTGCCCGACCATGAAAGTTTCCAGTTTCGGACACTGGTTAAGACTTGATAGAGCAACGGCATCGTCGTTGAGCGTATTATTTGATAAATTCAGAGTCACTAGACTAGAAAAGTTGCCCAGAAACTTTGGAATACCACCTGTGAAGTAATTGTTTGACAAGTCCAACTGAGTCAAAGATACACACCCTCCCAAATCCTCAGGAATGGTGCCATTCAATCCATTTGTGGCGAATATAATTGTCCACAGTTTGGTCAAGTTGCCGAGGCCACGTGGCAGGTTGCCAGTAAGGAGGTTTCGGGAGAGATCCAAAGTGCCTCGAAGATTAGACAACCTGCCAATACTTGCAGGAACAGTTCCACTGAACTGGTTGTTTGACAACAACATGTCTGTAAGACTTGAGCAGCCTCCAATTTCAGTCGGAATGGCACCAATGAACTTGTTGTCTTGGAGATATAAAGTTTGAAGGTGTTGAAGTTTGCCCACAGTAGCTGGTAGCAGTCCAGTCAGGTTGTTGTTGTGCAATAGGAGTCTCGAGATGTTGAGGTTGTTTGTGAATAAATCCTCCGGAATAGCTCCACTGAAGTTGCACAACCCCAAATCAATGTCCACCAAGGTTGTCAAGCTGGAAACTTCTCTGGGGATAGAACCACCTAAACCAGAATTTCTTCCCATCCACAGAGTTTGAAGCTGCTTTAGGTTTCCAAGCTCTGGTGGTATTTCTCCAGTGAATAAGTTCATCATAAGGCTGAAGGTGGAAAGGTTTGTCAGCAATCCTAACGTTGGTGGAATGGAACCATTCAATTGACTGTTCCAACCGAGATCCAACCACGTAAGGCTGGTGCAGTTTCCGACTTCTAATGGCAGCTCCCCAGTCAGGTGGTTTGAAAATAAGGCTATTTGTTCCAAATTTTTCAAGCTCCATATCTCCGGGGCAATGCTTGTGAAACCACACGCACCGAGGGACAAGGTTCTCAACTTGGAACACTTGGAAAGAAAGCCAGGAACAGGGCCGGTGAGCTGCCGGTTGTACTCGAAGCCAAACTGTTCGATATTACTCAAGTTTCCAAGTTCTTTTGGTAGGGTTCCAGTGAAGTTGTTGCGACCCAACATCAGATTGACTAGGGATGTACAATTTCCCAAGGAAGGGGGAATAGGGCCTGTCAGATTGTTGCGTTTCAAATTCAGCACTAGCAGCTTGCTTAGAGTTCCAAGGGACGGAGGAATTTCGCCACCGAGATTGTTTTCCTCCAAGAGAAGCCATTGAAGCTTCGTCAGCGACCCCAATTCACTTGGAACGTCACCTGCGAACACGAAATGCTGTTTTGTGGATATTCGAAACACAGAAAGCAACTGCAATTGAGCGCAGGAAGTATCAGCCTAGTTTTGGTAAGACCTAAAACCCCTGCGTACCGTAGCCTATTAGCACCTTCGGCCAGATCTGAATATTTTCCCGAAAGGAATTGTAAGTAACCTGATGCAATACTGGTAATGAAAAAGTTGAATCATGAAATTAGAAATCACGACGATATCACAAAGGCCAACAAGTTCAAAGATTCCACTTTGAATCGTCCTTACAAGTCGAACAAATGCACATCGAGACTCACCTGAGAAGCCGTTGCTATCCAACCGCAGTTGTTTTAGTTGATGCAAGTCACCAAGAACTGCAGGAATGCTTCCATTCAACGAATTGTTCGTGAACGATACAAGCTCTAAATTCTGACATTTACTCAAGCTGCTTGGAAGGGTTCCAGAGATTTCGCTGTTGTCGATCCACAAATCGGTCAAACTCTGGCATCCACTGATTCCACTCGCCTCAACTTCAGGAAGGCGACCAGAAATGGCGTTATTCGAAAGCCACAGAATCTCAAGTCTCGGCAACGTGAAAAGCGCCGCAGGGACCTGCCCGCCCAGGGAGTTGTGACTCAAATCCAGAACCGACAGATTCTGGCACCGTCCCAACGAGGAAGGAATGGCGCCCCACAAGCTGCTCCCACTGAGGTTGAGAGTCGCCAAATGAGCAAGGCCGCCTACCGAGGGAGAGATCGTGCCGTTCAAGCCTAAATCGCGAAGCTGAAATTCTGTCACTTGCCCCAATTCGTCAAAAGTGATGCCTTTCCAAGTGGAGCAGCGCGAGGCCTCGTTTTCCAAAGTCCAATTGGTTAGGGCTCCAGTGGGGTCTGTTCGAATGGCGCTTCGGAAGGCGAGGAGTGCGTTAGCCTCGGTGGTGGTGTTGGCAGCCACGAGGCTCCTGCTGTTGGAGAGCTTCCTGCCATGAGATTCGCTGGCTATGGCAGCACGCTTCGCTCGCCACTGTTGAGCGCTCGCTTCGGCGGTTCTTCGTTTCCAGGTTTGCATGTAATGACGGTGCATCTTCTCGGGAGAGCTCACTCGCTCGCCCGTGGGCAGAGTCTTCCATTCCATCAGGTGAGTTTCCAAATGGTGATCGGCGACGTTGGGTGCGGTAAACACCCCAGTCGTCGTTCTCAGCAAGCAGAACAGAGAGAGCGTGAGCAGCAAAGATGGAACGCCAGTTCCCTTCATGATGGATCAGTGCAATCAGTGAATGCCCTCAGGCTCAGCTGCAACAGCGGCTGCAAACTAGTCTGGGAACTACAAGCTACCAGAAGAAATCAGATGCTAACAAAAGTAAGCTCCGTCCAAGGGATCTTCGCAAAAGATTGACGTTCCAAGGAAAACATGCAGCGCGTCCACCGCCTCAGCAATTGCGAGCTCTGGAGACCTCTCAGGCGCGGAACCAAAAGCAGAATTTTATGACTTGCACGAACGACTCTTGACCTTGCATAACAATTCCGCACTATCAGTTGACGGAAGTCAGCAACACAAAAATTCGATCAAAGGTGAAAGTCGGTGTAGCACACTTTCTTGCAATTGAAATTCGTTTCAGTTTGTGCCCCGAAACAAAACTGAAAGGTGACGTGGAAGTGAGAGGCGACTACGACTCATAAGAACTCTGCAAAACTGACACTCGAATCCACACTTCGGGGAGCTTGCTACTGTATATATTGGAACTCCCCAGAAATTTATCAACCGGATTCCTAAGTAAGTACGTCGGTTCTTGCTCCTATTACCCTATTCTCAGAGAGGTTCCATGAAATATTTATAAGCTTAGGAGCACTTTGAACTTTTCATCAGTGAAGATGTAATTTTGACTTGCGACTGTGGAATGAAAGATGTATGAAATTGAGACCTTTTTTCATATGATATTCAGACTTAAAGGGACAGCATTCAAGGGATGAAATAGTGTCGGGAAAACTTTCCGCCACCTCATACTCTACTCACAATTAGCTGCAAAATTGCTTAAACGATCGGCTACTGGTGCCTCAAGGTACATTCAAGGGATGAAGTAGTGGCTACTGGTGCCGATCATTTAAGCAATTCTGCAGCAAATTGTGAGTAGAGTAGGAGGTGGTGGAAATTTTTCCCATGTAGAAAGATAGGAAATATGGGTATTGCAAAATTTTCAGAATTTTATTTCCAAAATTGGAATTAATGTGAATTTCAGGAGCCCAAAAGTACTCATGATCCATAGCCAATTTCTAGACTCTACCAATTCCAACCATTCAAGAACTACTTTCCCACTCACTATTTTCTTGCTACCTACTTTGGGGGACATGTGTCATAACCTTATTAGTCCCAACCTTGGAAAGGACCAGAAAAAAACATTCCAAGCTTTGGTTGGAAATTTGTTCCACTCTTGATTGAAAATACTGCATTCTATAGGTTGAGTACTGGGTGTGGTTGACAATTGGTGCCTCTACCTCAAGTGCAGGACATGCCCACGGCCCACTCCTTAAAGCTTGAAAGGCAACTGCAGCATTAATCTCGGACGTTAATGTTCAGTCTATGATTGCCAGTTCCATCTACAATGCGTAGTAAAAGGACAACTGAGCAACTGGTCGCTGTACTGTACTGAAACAAGGCCGGAGATGTAAATTCAAAGATGCCCACTTGACTCAGAGCTTTCAGTTTTTTTTCTTTTTGAAACTGACTCAGAGCTTCTTAACAACAATTGAATCCCAGACAGTCAAGCAGTCAAGCCCTTGTGCTCTTCGCTTTGCAATACAGACAGTTTCAGCTTGTGCCTTTGGTCCTGCACTCCTGCCACCTGCCAATTATCAAGGAACAGTGGCAACACAAACGTAAGGTAACAGGTTCAGAAATCGCCTACCGAAGAGCTGAAACTGAATTTTGGGGAGGTGAAACGTCTCGAAATATTTTTCAGTAAACTTTCCTTGAAAAGACAAGAGAAATTGGCATCTAACCCAAGTCGTTTCATATTTTTTGTAGCTTTCTAGAATTAGTTATGAAATTTTGAAGTTGAAGTGGCATAGGGCTCTAGAAGCGCCCACCCCTTAAAATGTACAGTGTTTGTACATCGTTGAAGGCTATGAAATAGTTACATCTACAAGTACTGTACATTTGAATAGGGTGGGCAATTTTAGAGCCTGTGTGATTTTAAAGCCTGTTACCTTAGCACAACCCCAAAAGGATGATTGTACGTCACTTGTTGAGATACACTTAAGGAAGCCAACCCATTTCTGATCACTTCACCCTTAAAGGACCAAGCTGCGTTTCTTGACAACATAGCGATTTTAGGTAGCTCACTACAAATGGACTTTTTTATTTTTTTTCTTTGAAATTTTCACACAACATAGGGACGAGGTTTTACTTTAAGGCCCAACAATTTTCATAACTTTTGACTACATGGTCAAAAAGTTATGGTATGATATGTAACTTTTCTTCTCAACCAAGCAATCTAGGCAGACTAGAAAAAATCACTTTTTTTAGAAACAAAGATTTGAAATTGGTTTTCAAAATTTATATATAAGTGGAAAGCTTTGAATCATTCCATTTTGATCAATGAGATGAAAGTTATAGTTTTAGGATAGCTAACTATGGAATCTCTACTCTAAAATAAACTTTAAAGTCATTTATTTAACTCAATTTTTAGTATTTTTGAAAAAAAATAAAATCTTAGGACGTAGTTTGTTTATTACAACATTACAACCATTGGGATTTGCATTTTTCAATTCTATAATAAAATTCTTAAAATTTTTGCATTTGAATCATTCTCTACTTCTTTCTACATGATATTTTTCCCTATATGTTATACAATTCCAAATGATTTGAAGCTTTTCAAGCATGCAACCAACTTGCCTTGAAAAATGAATCCAAAGAAGCACCACCATTTTGGACATTTAGTTTTTGTAAAAATGTGACCTTATAAAGTGAAGTTTCCTGGTTTTTTGCAGGGCCAAGAAAAGGATTTTTGTCAATTCAAACGCTAATATCTTGCAATCTACATGGTGAATTTTTTTGAATTTTTTTGAAATTTTTTCCACAACTTTTCGAAGTAGTGTACTACAAGATCCTATAGTTAGATGTGTCTAAAAATGTTTTTTTCCAAAATTTGGTACTTGTACTAGAAATGGCAGTTTGAGAGTGTTTTTGATAAAAACATAGTCAAGGAACTTTAAAGGATACTAATTATGCGAGTAATTATGGCATAAAAAAAATCTAGACATTAATCCCTAAGAGTCTTAGAGTCCCTAGGAAGATGATAGGTGTAGAGTTTTCACTTTTTGGCAATATAAATTACAGTATGAGAAAAATGTAGACATCAAATCTTCATCTCTTCAAGATTTCTTTTTCTTCCCAAATTCCCATCTATACATGATACTTATAAAGACTTACACAATAATCATGAAGTACTTAGTGTATGCATTAGTTGTATCATTGAAGAATGGACAAAAATTACTTATTCAACATATTTGGATGTACTTCATCCATCACTTGTGAGTTGTAGCTCTTGAAAACATTTGTAATTGAGTTATTTGATGCCATCCAACGATCCCAAAACCTATTTGGTATAATTTTCCAAGAGGCTATTCTTGTGCCCTAGGAGGAGCTATCTCTGCAACCCCTACTTCTATTGATGGAAACCAGAAGATAATTTTGAATTTGAAATGTGGAATTCTAGATTTTTTTTTGGTGGTAGACTCGAAGTTACTACGTGGTGGAAAACTCAGTACAAGATTCAAAGCTATTTCTCTGTATTGCATATGGCGGAATTGCTAAGTGAGAGAACAAAAGATTTTTTAATGGTAATTTTTTTTTCAAAGGCAAAAAAAGTTGTTCCATTACAATTCAATAGAATTGATACATACTTTGATACAATAGAATTGAATAATAGAATTCAATAGAATTTAGTAAAATTGATACATGCTTTCAAAGGTAAAAGAAGTTTTCACATCTTTTGAGAAGTGGTATTCAAAAAATTTGCATTTCACTGGCAAGGGATTTGAACCCTTCTAGACTGCCCAATTGCAGTGTCAATGTTCTGCACATCACAAGACAACTATGACACATTAGAGGGTTAAAAACAACGCCAAGGCTCCAATACTCTTCCAGTGTCACGCCTCAATGGCAACAGTCTCACGCAACAGGAACCGTTGTGTCTTGTGTCAAGGAAAACTTGAGTTGCAAGGAAAGCTTAACCTCACGAAAACTAAGGAAAAAATTTCCATAGTGAGGATACTGGTCCTATTGCTATAGTTTACACATCCCCTTGCCGGCCAAACGTAGCAGTACTTTTCCAAGATTAAATGGCATCCTTGTATGGAAAATCCTCAAGCAAAAAGTTCTATTCATTAGAAGAATTTTCAACCCTCCAGATTGCTGCTCCGGAGTAACAAACCAAGCTATTAAAAAGCTTGGTCTGTCACTCCAGCTAATTGCCGAAGTGAGTAGTTAGCTTGGCTGACCGCTCGTCAAAGCAGTCAGTTTTTGCAATTTTTTTTTTTTCACTCGTAAAACTTGGTTCCCGCGCCACTACCACTACCGTTTCAAGTGGGCGGGAATAGGGGGAAAATGAATTTTTTAGCAAAAAAAAGCAAATTTCAGGGTACCTTCAGAGGCCTGAAATTTTCTCTAATGTGGCCAAACATGCGCACAACAAGGGATAAGTGCTTCCCTAACCTATTTCTTTTGTAAGATTTGAGGAATTTAAGAGTAGAGAAATACCTCTCATCCTCCATTGAACCAAGAACCACGCAACACCTTATTTTAGCAACCTTAAAATACTCTGAGATAATCTTACTCAAATGGTGTGATTGGGATAGTTTACACCAAAGTTTAATCACAGAGTTGATGTTGAATGGCGGCCTACAAGCAGCCTTGGCGTTGACCTTCATTGTGACTTTGAAGAGCCCCTGTTGGTTCTCCAAATTAGACACTAAGAGCAACTTTGGCACAGTGTAGGGCTTCCCACCATCGACAACATGTTGTCTTTGATTTACACCTTTGGCCGTTGCATAAAAATCACCTTAAGTACCATCAAGTGATGCTTGAAACTCTCATTAGCACCTTCTTGATGCTAGTACTAGGGACATATGACCTCGAATGCATCAAGCAACTTTTGTTGGAGGAACCTGCAGTCAAATTCATCACAAAGACATTGGGCAATCTTTGCAAAAATTGAACCACACAAGCATTAGAAAACCATGATTACACATTCAGCAATACTCCAGCATTTAGTTGTGATTAATCCTTAAAGTTCCTTGACTATGTTTTCACCAAAAACGCTCCAAAATTGCCATTTCTAGTACAAGTACCAAATTTTAGAAAAAAAACTTTTTTAGACACATATAACCATAGGATCTTAAAATATTCTAGTTTTAGAAGACGTGGAAATTTTTTTAGAATTTTCCACCCTGTAGATTGGAAGATATTAGCATTTGAATTGGCAAAGATCCTTTTTTTGTCCCTGCGAAAAACAGGGCAGCTGCACTTCATAAGGTTACATTTGTATGAAAAAATGTTCAAATTGGTGGTGCTTCTTTGAATTCTTATTTCTAAACAAGTTGGATACATGCTTAAAAAATTTCAAATCATTTGGAATTGTACAACATATAGGAAAAAAATAATAAGTAGAAAAAAGTAGAGAATGATGCAAAACACTAAATTGTTAAGAATTTAATTATGGAATTGAAAAATTTCAATCCCAATGGTTGTAATGTTGTAATAAACAATATATATCCTATAATTTTATTTTTTTCAAAAAATATTGAAAATTGAGTGAAATAAAAAACTTTAAAGTTTATTTTAGAGTAGAAAATCCATAATTGCCTGCAAACTAAAATTCCTCATAATTTTTGATTCATTGGTCAAAATGGAATGTTTCAAAGCTTTATATATATATATATATATATATATATATATATATATATATATATATATATATATATATATATATATATATATATATAAATTTAGAAAACCAATTTCAAATTTTTATTTTTGAAAAAAGTGATTTTTTCAGATCTGCCCAGATTGCCCACCCGGTGAAAAAAGTAACATATTAGGCCATAACTTTTGACTCCTATTTTGAAATGTCATGAAATTTAGTGCGTGTAAAATATATTCCTTGTCCCCACCTTCTATTAAAATTTCAGCTTAAAATATAAAAATCTCTAGTCACACGTACCTGCCCAAAATCGCTATGTTGCTAAAAATAGCAATCTGGTCCTTTAGGGGTTAAGTATTTAGTTTCAAGCACTGGGTTGTGATTAAGTTGTAATTTAGTTTCAAGCATTAAGTTTAGTTGTGATTAAGCATTCAACATTCAATTTCAAGCATTGGGGTGTAAGCATGAAGTACTTCATTCCTAAGTCACTTACCATTCAGTTCTAAAGTATTCTAGCCAAAACAAAAGAGACCAAAAAAATTGGAAAACATTAAAAACAATAGTGAACCAAAACCAGTAAAACTGCCCCCTAAAGCCACTAGAGACCTGCCGCAGCACTCACCGCTACAACAACCTAACAACACCCAGTAAACCAAGAACATTTTCAAACTTAAATAAAACTACACATACAATCTCACCCAAACATTCAGACATAAACAATAAATAGAAAGCCAAATGTACAATATAAGCATTATACACAACAAAGAATCAAGACCCCCAAGGTGGCCAACCTCCAAAAAAGGATGCAAAAAAATGAAATCAAATGGAAAGAAAATCAAAACCAAAAAGCAGTGAAGAACTAGCTTGCTTGCAAATTGGCTCTGAATGTTGTCCTGCAACCTATTGAACTCCTTTTGTGTGACAAAGAGATGTGCCCCTGTTTGCTTGTCATGGCACCTTGCATACATTGCATGGAGAGGGAAATTGAACATCAAGTGACAAATACCGCTGTCTCCAAGCAGTTCCTACCACTTCAAAAGGACGTCTACACTTGTGAGCGTTGTGAGCTCATTGTACACATGGAAGTCCGATTTGTTGAATGTCGTGGATTTGTCAAGAAACATACAAGCCAATTCTTGCTAGTAGAGCTTCAAAGCTTGGAGGAAGTCACAAATGAAGTCATCACGAGCTTGTGAAAGCTTAATTAGGCAGGGGACAACATTATCAAGGGGTATGAAGCAAGCCAAAGAAAGAAGCACCTCAACATCAATGAGGAGGTCAAAGTTATCAAATGCCCCAGCAGGAAACTTAGAACTAGATCCGCCACTCATGTTGTGGCCCATCTTTACCAACAGGGTACGGTACTCAGAGAAGATTCTGGCTGCTGGACTTCGCATTGACATCCACCGAGTTTTGACATTTCGGAGCATTTTGTTGCCCTTAGTTTCCATGAGATTGGCTAGCCTCTGCAACTCAGCTTGAAGCTTGTTGCTTCGACAGAAGTAACTGTAGAAGGAGTAACAAAGGCCCTCAAGCCTGGAGACCATCGAAAATTTCGACATAGTCTCCACCACAAGGTTCAAGCAATGACTCATACAACTAGCACCAACAAGAAATGGAGCCCATTTCTCTCTGATTTGTGTTGTAACTCCTGTCTTGGACCCTTGGAACGTACTCACTCCATCAGCGCCAAAGCAAACTAACTTTCTAGCAATTTTTTCACGAGTCAAGCCTCCCTCCTTTATCAAAGCATGCATAATCAAATCTGTCAAGTGGTCCGCAATACTTGTCTTTGAAACACAAATGCAAGAGATGTGGAATGTGCTCCCAAGAATCTATGGCATAAATATGAACACCCAGCCAAGACGTATTGTCAACAACCGTGACTTCATCGGCGTTGATGGAGATTATGCTAGTGGATTGGACAACAGACTTCAGGGCCGACAAGACAGAGTCATGGAGATGCTCGCTCATCTCCCAACCGGTCGTCTCCGACCAGTGTTTACGGGGAAGAAATTTTACCTTTAGTTGCCTTAGCAACTGCTGCTAACGCTCATCGTCACATATTGGGCGACTATGGCTTAAGATATGAAAAAACATTGAGAACTGCATTTGCTTCTTCTTAAACTCGTTGTCCATGTCTGCAAGAAACTGATGAGCAACAGTTGGGGCTTTTTCAACTTTGCCAAGAGCTTCATCAACTGTAGGTGTTTGCAATTGTCCTTCACAAAAATGTCACCCTTCTTCAAGTAAGCGTAGGAAACGCTGTCTTCTATGCAAATACGTTTACCTTCATGTTTTTCTAAATTGTCACACTTCGGGACCTTCACCTTCTGCCTCCCCGTCATCGTAGTGCAGCTGCGACAAACCACGCCTACAATATCACCGTCGGCATTAAAGTCACCCTCCGCCTAAGTGAGTTTGCACGCCTAGACTTCTTGCCACCTCCAAGTGATAGTACCAACCGCAGCCTTCGACCGTTTCCGCCTCGCCATCCCAGTTTTTTTTGCCCTCTTTTCCACTGGATGACCCTCACCATCGTTGGCAGAATCGGCATTCAGAGAGATGACAGGTGCGGACCGCTAGATGGGAGAGAGACTGCGACAAACGCGTCTTGGAGACGTGGGTGACCTCCACCTCCAAGTGCCCAATCAGATTAGCATTTAGAGGCAAATACTTGCCCAGCCCGCTTGTGGTGCAACTGGAGCCAAAAGTTTTTACACCAAAGTTCTCCGGGAGTTTCAAGCGCGACACCATTGACTAAAGTTTGCACCCCAATACCCCAAGGCCATAGTACCAGAAGCGCAATAAAAAAAATTGCAAACCAAAAGAAGCCACACACTAAACAAAACCGACAAGGATGGTATGAAATGAAACACAAAAGCAAGAGTAAACCAGCGGTCGATCAAGAGGAATTCTAGCAGCGCAAAGATACAGGCAAAGTCAGCGAAGGAACATTGAAAACAGAAATTACCAGAGGATGTTTGGATGCCAATCAAAGCACACGAAGCGGAGCTTAAATTGTCCATGAAAGAACCGTTCAATTGCCAGAACACTGCTTCCATTTCCAAATTGCAGGAAATGCAGAAATTAGGAGCTCTAATCCTCCTTGTCTCCAAGAATTCCACCACAACGAGGAAGTGGCGCAGTGGCGTCTCCAAAATCCAGTGCACAATTGAACATTCAAAACACAAAGGATACTACCATCGGCTCTGTAGCATTCAAATTTGAAAGCGATGAAGGAAGGAAACTAGTTTCAAGAATAAAAATGATTAAGGACCCAATTCCTAGAATTCGGAACTTGCATCTCCAAAGTCCAGAGCATCAAAACTGTGTAAAAATGCAAGCCGACATTACTGCTAAACACGTACAAAGCTAATGGTCATTAATGCAAAACTCAGGTTGCTCAGGGAGGGGGATGATGCTAATTCCCCCCAAGCGCCTAAACCCTAAGGCCTAATCTCCTAGCTAAATCGAGCCTTGCATGTGATGCAACTGCCCGGCTAACAAATCGATGGTCCACGTCACAAGATGGCGACTCCTTGGAAAAACGAGGGCACATCAATGCTATTTGAGATTTGGCCAAATCAACGAACTGGCGAGGTTCTGTGAGCGACTTTGTACATTTTGGCTCAAAATCTTTTCTAGGTTGTCATTTGCACAATGTACATGCAGCACCTAGATTTTTTTGGTAGAATTTGAACGCATATTAGCCAATTTAAAGATCAGTGACGCCATCCTTCTTAGGGTCTTAGGAATTGAAAGATTGAATCAAGGTTTTAGAAATGTTTCACAACATAAGTTAATTCAATTAATGTAACGTGCACCAACTGAAGTGTATTACATTGCATTTTTCTATTTGAATAAAATTTATTTAGAAATCTTCAATCATGGTCAGAATATACATTTTGGCACACCATTTCCGATGCTGCCCCCCATTTGGAGTGATACAAGCCGGACGCGACACTTCAATGTGCTCGATTCCTATTTACAGAGACCGTACTTATGTGTTTGCTAGCTCGGCGTAGAGTTTTAAGAGTGAGCGAATTGTTTGCAATGCGGTGATGGAGCTGCAATTAAGTGATGGCCCCAGGATGCATTGCAGCAGCATGTGGTATGTATCTGTCCAAGCTCATATACTGTATAATTTTGTTTTCCGCTGAGCATCTCTCCTGGATTCCATGAAGTGTTTCGTTGGACGTTCCAGTGAACAAGGATTTGAAGCGGCAGTCGTCTCAATTCTTTCAATACTCAGACGGAGAATTTGTACTGTTTAAGCGATATTGCATTGGAATTTGTACTGTTGATGCGATTCGTAAACATTTGCGCGTGAGGTATTATATTCAATATACTTTATCTTGCAAGACCGTAACATAACCGTCTGGGTGTGCACGCGCGTGAAATTGCAGATTATTTTCTCTACGAGCATTTTCTCTACGAGCATTTTCTCTACGAGCATTTGGAATTCATCTGATTCGTAAACATTTGCGCGTGAGGTATATCATTCAGTATACTGTATCTTGCAAGACCGTAACGTAACAGGCTTGGGGTGCACGCGCGTGAAATTGCATTACTTTCATTACGAACATTTTTCCGCTTGTTATCCATCAATTTCAATCCTCGGGGAAATAAGAACGATTTGATAGCGTTGCAGGTAATATATTCAATCCGCAAAGCAGGTGTTCACCTCAGTCGAGGGAGTGGGACAGATTCTCAAGGAGCTTGGACTCGTATCTATTCCGTAGATTGACTACTCGACAGTGCTCATTAAAATCATTAGCTAGCTAATTGACGCGCCGAATGTTCGATCGATCGATTGCCAGATTTATAATTGACTTCGACTGAGAGAGTTTCATGGGACAGTTTCTCTCAGTCCCCATGGCAGACATGGACCCTCCTGCCTGGCCCGCTGCCTGGACTCCGGACCCCGTCGTTACGGACGAATATCGACCCGAATATCTCCTTCCCTGCCTCCATTGGACCCTGACACTCGTGGCGAGGTTTACGATGCGACCTGTGCATTACGAGGAGTACAACGAGATCGTGCGTAATTTCGATGCCGGCGTCATACCATATGAGGAATTTCGGTTTCAAATGGTAGCGCTACTACAGCAGAACTCGAATTACGCCCACCTGGGAGTGTACTGGGACGTTTTCGATCGTGTGATCATGGGGGAGGAGCAGATGCTGCAGGACAACCCTCTGTTTCTCTACCCTGTCGCTCTCTACTTCCTGCTAAATTTATTCCTTTACTCCACACAGATCAGGGATCCACTCTGGAATGTAAAAGAGGAACGCATACTGGCCTCGCAACGCGAATTGAGCCGAATACGAAGCCGACGGTACTGTATGGCAGGGGGGGACCCCATGAGGGCTTTGGATCCTGACATGAAGCCGGAATGGAATCTCTTTTTCTTGCTCGACTGGTTCCAGGAATGGGAGGCGAAGATCGTCATGGGAAGTGAAGATTACGACTGTTACGCCAGGCTCAGGTACAATCAATTTCATGGGCTCATGCCTCATGACAAGTTTATGGAGGAAATGGGAGCGCTGCTGCAGAGTCCGCATTACCAATTTCTGCGTTTGTGGTGGCACATTCACCGAGTGGATGTTTGTGGAGTGAGACGGATGGTGGACAACCCTTTTCTTCGCTTTCCTCTCGCGGTCTGGCTCACGTTGCATATTGTCCTTTACTTCGCAATGTTCGGAGATAATGAGTGGAACCTTTTTCTCAACGCTGTCCGGCAACATCGGCGGTGACGATGTGTAAGGAATACACAATTCGATCGTCTGGAGATAGAGCTCGATTCGAGCATGCCATAGTTTTTCAATTCGTTGTAAGCTTAGATATGGATTCATTTGCGCCATTGAGCAGCTTGGAATCAAAAATGATCATCAGTATTTGATCGATCTAGCTTCGATGATCACTAACCGTGAATCACCGGTGCAATTTATATCATCATTCTCGTTTAGAAATGGATAACTTGAATTGGGTTTTGCAAATGGATTGGATCTGCATGTACACGACATCTGAAAAGGACAGAATGTAATTGTTGGAAACAGAGGAATCAATTAATTAATGTGTTCGGGACTGAATGCTTTTAGACTTTTGTGGTGTGCATTGTGTTCGAATTAAGCCCGTATTAAGATCAGATCGATATATCATTGGGAGGCACGCGCTCTGCCCACATCATAAGATTCATCTCATCAATACTGGGAAGTAATTAAGGTTGCATTGAAAGGGACGTCACGCTTTGAGTTCACGGTGAAGCCAGTAACGTTGTGAGATTATTTGCCATGGCTTGAATATTGGTAAGTTGAATTCAAGTGAAGCGAACCTTACGAGCACGTCCATGGCTGACGTTTTCTGTAGACAAGCTAGGTTACTTCCAGGTTAATCATTGAGGTTATTAAGATATATTATCTGAAAGTGCTCAATAGCTAGATTGTGCTACGCACGCATTGTGAGAATTAAATTGAAGAAGATATTTACGAGGCTCAACTTGAAGTTGGTAGTTCAAACTCACCACGAATCCAGGCATATATTGACACTAGAATATATCACAGAAGTTTCTGGACATTAGTTGCAGTTCTCATTTTCACCTTTTCAAGAGGATTGATTGCATGGAAGTTCAAATCTATACCTTAAGAAAGGTTGTTTGTTTTGTTTGTTTTGTTTGTTTGTCACGTCAAGATCTCCCGGACCGTGGGTCCCCCAGTGGCGTGCTTGGTACCGTCGGAAAGCCCTCGGCCGGGAGGGGTGCATGGGCTTGGTTTCGTTGCGTTTGGAGTTAAGGTGCGGAAGTTATTGAATTTCGAAGCATTTACAGGTCAAAAAATTAGGAAATTACTTTTACTTTGATTTGGGTAACGTTCTTGGTACCGTCGGAAAGCTCTTGGCAAGGAGGGGTGCACGGGCTTGGTTTCTTGGCGTTTGGACCTACGGTGCAAAAGTTATGAATTTTTGAGTTATTTTTGGATCTTAAAAATTAGTAAATCATGTGTCAATTTGTCACGTTTTTGGTACGGTTGGAAAGCCCTGGGCGAGGAGGGGTGCATGAGCTTTGTTTCATGGCGTTTGGACCTACAGAGAGAAAGTTTTGGGTTTTTGAGTTATTTTGGGTTCTTAAAATGACTTTTACTTTTATTTTAGGTGTGGCAATGGCACAGGGCTACACTAGTTCTGATGAAGAATGCTTGCAATCGAATTCTTACCACATGTAATACGGGGAAAGGTAATGGACCCTGAATTAGCGAACAGAATTGAACACCAACTTTTGAAATACTTCTCTTCGCACGGACTCAAATCAGGAGCCTGAGTGGTTGTAGAAAGTGTAATGCCAAATCGTTCAATGCAATCGAGAATGTCCAGACTTTTGGCTGATGTAACTTAAGGATTATCATACAGTTTACAGAATTTGCTTTCTTTTGTACATCTTATAAAAATTCCACCCCTGCACTGCGATTCTGTGCAATTCCATATTCAGAAAAGTCGTCAGAAAAGTCCTCTAATCCATGCCAGTGCGATCTAGACAGCATTCAAAGGAATGATGGCTCCGATTCAAGTGGCAATGAGACAGGGCAAACTCATGTACCGCAAACGTTTCTCAATAGCATGTACTCTGGAGTAATGTACAGTCTTCTGAGAATGAGGATGAATCCATGTACAGCCAATCACAAGTATCTAACAGTTAGAGAAACTTTGGAGACCCCAAGTGGGCAAGTGGCGATTATCATGTTATACAGTGGTTAACAAGAAAATGAGAGGACTAATCAATGCTTGCTTGAGAGCAAGGAGACACTAGCAACAATCAATTCAATACAGTGCCATCACCTAAATGGAAAAGATGGGAAACAAGTTCAACAATGAACAATTCAATGACCAAACTCTATAACTGCAAAGTGGACATCCCAATTCAGCATTGAAAGTCTTTGTTATTGAAGCATTTTCATTCCACAAAGTCTAAAACCCACTTTGAAAGCATGAAGAAATCAACGTTTATCAGTTGAACCCTCACTGCACCACTAAAGATAAATCTGAAATGAAAAGATTCACCTAGAGTTTGGAGGATTTCCGTGTTGGCTCACTTCTGTCTGAGCGAATGATGAAGCCAAAATTCAACAACATTTCATGCAAACAAAGATTATAAAGTGATATACATACATCCAAATTATGCATTAGATCATTTTCGGGAAGTATCATGAAGAGCGTTGAAAATTTATTGCACATCAGGACTTAATATGATTTCAGAACACTCTCCTATCACTTTTATCGTCACATGACACCTTGAGGTTGAAAGAGAAGAGGGTCCAAGTTATAATCTCTCAGGGAGCTATAGATCTCCAGTATATTACGGTTCTAATTCAGTCTGCAAGCGAGCCGAGAGTTATATTTGATAACCAACTCAGGCCTACCAACCGTCTAGAACATAAGCTTAGCCAATCATGCATGACTTCGGGATGAATAGAAGCATCTAAACCATTATAACGAGTAAGCTCCATCGCTACATGGAAAGTGCCTCGTGATGAATTCATCAGACGTGCACATGTGCGTGAAATGGGAGTCGCTCACAAACTTTCACCTTCAAGATCATTTCAGGGATGAACTCTCACCGGTTTCATAACTTCAGTATCTTCCATAGCGAAAAAGTTCACCGCAAAATTCTCAATCGCCAAATGACAGTCACATGAGTTTTCTTCTAGAACTCCCGTCGCGCTGCAAAAGTCTTCTGCATCTGCAATTGTCATTTGTTATACCCGTTCGTTATTAAACGTCAAATAATAATTTCGGAGAGAACATGTTGAAAAAAATTTCATGGAGGGCATGTGATTTCCAACCTAAACGTATCACTCGCAGAGTATCAAGTATCCGAATGAAAATCATATATACAATCTGGCCCTGCTTCAAGTTTCTAAGTGCTAGCAGACAAGTGCTTCCCGAAGCTACAGAAGCATGCCTTTAAGAACCAAAGCAAAAATACTGTTATTCATTCAAAAATGAGATAATCTCTGTTGAGAAACATAATTAGTGCTTAGCAATAGGATATTTTTGAAGATACAGAAGCGTGCCTACAGGAATCAAAATAGAGTGCTTCTACTCTATCTAGAAAGGATCATTCCAGACACTACAAGCAAGACACTAGAGGGTGTGAGAGCTTGCCAGCAGAAGAAAGCAATTTCTAAATTATATTCCAAAACTCATCCAAGGGGCTAGTACCTTAAGGAAAATAGAATTGCGCAGTGTCCAATTTGGCCACAAATATGCAAATCGTGGAGAAGTAATCGCAAGATCTGACCCTAATTTGGTAATAACCCTGAAAATCGCAGAGGAGCAATCTGACAACCCCTATTTGTACGCTAGCTTTTACAACACAGAAGACTTCAGAGTATATAGAAACATTGAGCCTTGTGATGAAGTTGTTATTATGAGGTGGACCACATCACAGCACATGGTATGCAGGCTTGCAAGAAAGTCCAACAAATATAAATGTATTCCTGAAAATCATGCCGCAGTCATAAATCGCACTCAAACAGTATTTCCCGTGATTGCTTACCATGATTGGGCCTCCCGTCATAGTCTATCATACCGGCAAGATAAGCATCCGCCCATGAGCATTCTTGAACTGGGTTTAAAGCACTGGATATGGACGATCCAGTGTCGCCAATATCAAACCCAAGAACATGCGCATTCAAGCCGTCCACATTCCGAGTTACCCCTTCATGGGATGCTAGAACCAAGGGCAGATGCTTCGGACCATCTACCTCCATAGATTGGTGCGATTGAACATCCTCCGCCTCCTCCTCCTCCTCCTCCTCCTCATGTTTCCCTACATTTACAGCAAGGACATTCTCATCTCGGAATTGCTGTAAAACCCTCTGCACTTCCACACGCTTGACCTCTTCCACCGCCAGCTTTTTCAAGCTCTTTATAAACTCCGTTCGCTGAGATTTGAAGCTCTTGCTGGCTATGGACACCGCATACTCAAAGCACATCTCTCGACTTGTGAGCGGTGCCGAGGTGTCATTACACTCTAGCGGAGGTAATTCGAAGTTGACGTTCTGCAAGTGGAAGCACGGACGGCCGATGTAATAATACACCAGGTCAGCGATGAACTGGGCGTCTACGTAATTTCCAATCTTGCCAATCCAAATCGACTCCGGCCATCCCGTAGGGCGGATATTCACAACGAACGATTTGTAATTATCAGGAGATATGATTCCACCTTTCGTATGCGCACTGCAAAACACACGCACAAACGTAAACAGCTCAAGTCTCACCAACTAAATAGCGGCTTCAGCTAACTGGAATTAGTCACTGAGTGCTTTACACTGCCAAAGTAGGGTCAGTTAGCTATGGCGCTAATTCTCGCTTACTGCTGCCGTCCTGGATTTACATTCTAGAGTGGTCCCTTGTCCAGTGTAAACTTAAGATTGAAAAAACATTTCAAGCATTGTAGATCTCTCTCTCATGAAGTCAGGACAATTCTAAAGGATTGAAACGCGGCATTTCAAGGACAATTTTGAGCTCAAAGAATCCAAATTCTTTTTAACAACAGTTTGAGGTTGCTGAGGCAGCTTCTAAGAACGTGGTGTGCGCATTCGCAAAGTAACTAACGGACATGCCAAGCGCTAGAAAAGAGCCACAGCTCCAGAAATACAGACGCGCAAATCGAGACAACGATGCCCTAGGATTAACAATTTTGGAGGAGAACTCATCCAACTAATTTCAAACCCTCTCTACTGCAAAGACGGGCATCATAAAATCGTTACCAGACGAGAAGTTTGACGAAGAAGAAGAGAGCTTACCGTGGACAAGGAGCCAACGCCGCTACATTCTGCGCAAATTTATTGCCGGGATTCTGATCAGTGCAATCCGGCATCTTGGAGGACCCAACACTACAATCCTGTCTATGAGTGAACTCTACTCTTCAAAAGTTTGATACAACTCTAGTAGCTGCGATCTGTTAAAACCCCGAATCAACTCCTCAAAATTCACTTAGATACTATCTCCATCGCCATCGCCATCGCCAAGTTGAAGCTCAAGCTTCCCAAAACTCGCTCAGTGGATTTGATTCACGACTCGCTTCCCTAGTGCTCTCCGAAAGTGCAATTTGTATTCAGACTCGTGTGCACATGCTCGACAAAACAGGGGATTGATTTCTCTCATGCTAACGAACAGCTCCATAGGCTTCTGGGCTTCGATACTGTACAGCGGAATGTGCGCTCAGGGCTCGCACCCAACGAGGAAACACTGCAATTGATCCCCGAGGCAATGCTGTAAAGCGATGACTGCAGAGTGCAGAGCTTTCTAAGCTCACTCTAAATGCTTTACAAAACGAGCGAGGAGTGAAGACGTGTTGTATTGACAGGACAGGACAAAGATAAGGGGGGATGTGGACATAGGCGTCTGCGGATGATGGTGAATGAAAAACAGTACAGACACGGCTCTCTGTGAGATTGTCACCATCCATCATCATTCACAGAGAATAAGCAGCTATGCTACGCGAGGCTCTGTTCCTGTAGCACTAGATATGTGGAACGAGGCGACTGGAACGTTTATGAACCTCTCATTTCATTATTTTATTCGTTAAAGTGGCTTGGTTATCAAGGAAGGCATCTACTCAAACTTCCTTTCCTATGTTCGCACTTGGTGTTAGGGGTGATGTTAGCAATGTGAATCTGGTCTAAATTCGTTCCTGAGACCCATGATTGGAAGTCTTGCAATTGCGGGCCACAAGCAGAAAGTGGATTAGGGTTGAGGATTTCTCCCAATGCGGTTCGAATTGTCACAACTGCGGGACACAAGGAGCGACGCGTTTAGGATTCGAAGATTGATTATTTTCCCACAATGTTTGCAGTCGATGATTTAAAGCCTTGAAATTGCGGGACACGAAGTAGCAAGCGGTGTAGAGTTTGAAGCTTAATTTCCCCAAACGTTTGCAGCCGTGAGTAATTTCACGTTTCGCAATGGCAATCTATGATAGTGCAAAGAGCTGGGCAGAGTGAAGGCGCCAGCGAAATTGGGACTACAATGGCTCCGACTGCGCGATGCGACGAAACGTGCACTTCATAGTCCCACAGTATGATTTCGAGTTGAAGGACTCTTCCAGAGAGTATCTCACCTTGTACATGTTGGGTAGCCACACTGCCAACCATTACTTCTGCAAGGTGTGTGGGATCACTTCCTTCTATATTTCTCGCTCCAATTCCAACATGGTTGCGGTTTCTGTGACTTGCGTGGATTTGGGGAGATTCTGTCACGTTGACATGAACAATTCCGATTACCAGAATTGGGGGGATTGCTGCCGCCACGAAGCATGACAGAGGCATGTTTAGTCTCTCATTCCTTCAATTGTATGATACCCACAGCAACCGTAAGGTCCCAACTTCAAGGTTCGAGCAATGAGAGTTCCACTAGAATTGCTTCCCCTGTTTTCATGATTGCATTGCAAATGAACAAGTCATCAACCATTCACTTCGATTACACAGTAGAAGACAGCATGGAATTCTCTGATATGCGTGCCGCGAACAAATTTTCTTCCATTCCTTGAGGTCGCAAATTCAAAAGCCTCAATCTGCCGTGAAAAAAAATACAGTAGCTACATGATCAAGGTCCTCGCTATCATATATACCATAATTAATACAGTTCCCAGTGTCTATAGTTCTTCACATTTGGAACTTTAAAGAAGTTAGCGTGCTTGGTAAACAAATCAGCTAGGTCCAAACCTGCAGGCCTCTGAGTTCAATGAATAACTGTTTTAACATTGAAAGACCAAGCACCTGGACATGACTTACATTGCATTAAATCCACCTAAGTAACCATTACTGGCTGGAGCTTTTGTGTAAGCAGCAAATTGAAACTGCTCATGCTGTCCACATAAAATCAAGAACCCGTCTTTCAAACCAAGTACTTGCCTGTCTAGGAAAACATTGTAGAATACTAGCTAGAACATGATATGATGATTCTACATGGAAGTTCACATTCTAACCCAGGAGATTGAATCCCACCCCTCAACTGGCTCATGTCTAAAGCCATGTCAGTAAGTAAATGGAAATTAGTTAGTTTCGTGCCTAATGCATCAAGACTAGGATCGTAAAACACGCATGATATTTACGGAGGTTGAAAAATGTTCCAGAAATCCCCCACAGTTTGATAAGCAGACGGTTTCGAAGGAGGTAAGAAGGCCGCCTCAGCACCAGCTTCAGTAGTACGAAAATGAGGCCAATCAAAGTACACTTGACGAGAATAGGGGAAGGGGTGATGAGGTAAGAGAGGATTGTACGATTGGCTGGGATGGTAGTCATAACCGGGGAAACGGGAGACCAGGAATTCGTATGGTGGATACTGCACGGCTTGCACTTCGGGAGGAGCTGGTGCTGGAGGAGGCTCTTCCTTGGGCTTCTCCTCTTCCTTCTTCGGCTCCTCTTTCTTTTCCTCTTCCTTCTTGGGCTCCTCCTCTTTCTTTTCTTCCTCCTTGGGCTCCTCTTTCTTCTCTTCTTCTTTTTTCTCTTCTTCTTTCTTGGGCTCCTCCTTTTTCTCCTCTTCTTTCGCCGGCTCTTCCTTCTTCTCCTCTTCCTTCTTGGGCTCCTCCGGCGGGGGTGGAGGCTTACAAACAACGCATTGACAGGCAGTACAAGTCGGAGGGTCAGGCGGGGGAGGGGGAGGAGGTGGAGGAGGAGGTGGGGGTGGCGGAGGGGGAGGCCAGTAATCAGCTTTCTTGTCCACTCGCCTGGCCCTCCTCAACACATCCGGTCCATATGGTTTTCCAATCACAGTCACTTTCTTTATGACATAGTCGATCTGCACATCCATCACTCCTGCAGACATTTGACACCCGTGCATTAATGCCGTTTAAAGAACCATTGCTCGCAAATCCACATTAATTTCACAACACGTACTCCTGGATCATCACATATGGACAAAATCAAATGGTAGGTATTCAATTATCAAGGAATGAATTAGAAAACTTAGCAAGCTTACAATTGGAAGAACTCTCATCATTTGTTAATCTTGTGAAGAGTTTGAACAGTACTACTCACCAGGCACTTCTCTAATTTCTTCCGACACAATCTCCGCACATTTCATACAGCACATTTCCACTTTCAACTCAATCTTCTTCAGTCCAACCATCTGCAAGCAATGATTCACGAACAATGGGGCACATTGTCAAACTGAATCTTGCGTTGGGGTTTGATTCATGGCTCTGAAACTGCTATACGAGAGAAGCAACTCACTTGGAAGTTCGCATGGTATGAACTAAGCGTAGCTACTATCCACCCGTGGATGTCGCATATCTTCAAGAAATAGAATCTTTATGACTCGCAAATCACTCAAGTAGGTTCTATTGGCCATACACTGATTTGGAATGTACATTCAAATACGATTTTACAAAAGGTAGACTTGAGCGGATGCAAAGAGACAGCAATCAGACAACATAATTGAAGATCAGCGCATTGAGATTCACATATGATTACCGGCATTGTTTCGGCTGGGGCAACCTGGACTGGAGCAAACCATGAATGCTTTTCTAGCCAGTTGGGGGGAGGACCACCCGTGAATACGAATACCTATCCATGCTCACACGCCATAAACTGATTAGTTCGTACAAATTCTCCAAGCAAGTAAATATGTCAAGAATTAGACGAAGAACACTGGGCGAGTACAAACTAATCTCTCCACGTTTAAGATTGTAAAATATTTGAGAAATCGTTTCAATATCCAAACATCAACTAAGAATTCCACTGCCACATTCCTGCTTGAGCAAAGAAATTGTTCTACGCAACAACAAGACAACATTATCTTAAGAAGAATCTTGGACTGAGTTCAACGAGAGAGAAAGCAATGGCTCCTTTAGATGGACGATAATGTTGTAAATTGGATAATGAGGGAACAAATTGAGTTACACACAACCACTGGCTTGTTTTCATTTGCCTCTTAGAAGAAGCATGAATTAAACTATGGGTCAGTCCGGATATGATATTAGTAACGCAAAATAATGTTGAGGACGTGAGATAGTGCAACTATACCTCTTGATTCCCCATTTTGACTTGTCAACAGATTTGCGATACAACTTCTGGCTACGAAATTGAGGCTGGAGAGCTACACCACAAACAAGGAAGTTGTAATCATCAGACTCGCATGAGTTCTGTGGGAAGGAACTCAATACCACAAAACTGGAACAATACAAATTGGACACCACAAATGAGATAGGAACAATGCTTGCTAGATTCATTTACCTCTTGGTTGATGAAAATGAACAACGAAGTTGACTTCAACTCTCTTACGCACCAAGCTGCCGCTTTGCAATCATTGCCCCGCAAACAGCTCCAATGCGGCAAGGTCAGCCAGCTAGGGAAATTTCAAGAGCGAACAACTACGATTGATGTTGGTGTTGCATAAGCCAAGAAGAAGGCTTTGGGACCCACTACCTATTCGTCGGGAGCTTGTGCAAGCCAACTCTTGAGCCCAAATTCAAGTGCAAAATCTGTTGTGAAATAGCTCACAGTCCAAACTGTACAATACTAATTCAATGAAAAATTGGAATTCACACGCTTCCTATCTAACGCTAGAAGATCAAGTACACTGTGTTGACTCTCATTGAAAGTGTGCGATGGATAATTAAAAAAATTGTACCAAAGAGCTACTTAAGCTGAAAACTCAAAATCGGTCTTCACATCCAACTTCCGATGTAGAGAATCGATGCCCACTTAAAACTTCTTGTAACTTCAGAAAATTACGTTTAAGACTGCGGTATCAGGTTGAAGTAAATATGTGACGTCCTCCTTCAATTCATCCAGTGTCAAGGCTAGCTTTGTAATACTGATACGTTTCTTCAGAAGAACTGCTGAGAAAACTGCTACCCATGCATATTCACATGTACGATAAAACACGACCAACAACAATGCTCAAGTTAGGCAGCAAAACCTTCATAAGTCGAAGCTTCACAACTGATTAACGCACCTCTATATATACCTCTGTGTGTACACCTCTTCCGGTAAATCAGAGAATAAAAGACCATGAAAATTTGTATTGTTACAAAGCTAGGAAAAATACGGAAATACGGTTCATCACTTGAAGTCTGTCAGATTATGATTATTGTGCATCACCAATTAGTTTGAAGAAATTTCGCCAGTCCTTCGATTAAGATTAATTTCACTCTCCATTGCCGAACTAGATTTGCGTTACAAACAAGTCGTTCGACCATTCAGTTTAAACACACAACGCGCTCACTGAGAGAGTGCAGTGAACAAGTCTTCTTCCATTCCTGGTGAAGGCAATTCAAAAGCCAGACTGAATGATGCCATTGTAAAATCTCGTAGCTATGTAATCAAGGCCATTACAATTATATATTCGGTAATGATCAAGTCAGTTCACAATGCCACACATTTTCAACATCTCCAGAATCTTCAGACTTGTATGATCTGGAGGTGCCTGCTTTGCTCAAGCAGTTGTTTAACCATTTGATTTTGTCGCCGCTTAAGAAACTCAAATCGAAACAGCTAGAAGTACTCAAGCCTCCCGATTCAACTATATGGGCCAATGGCAAATTCGTTGGAACGGCATGTTTCAGAGCTCCAAAATTATGGCATTCAAGTGCACAACGCTATAGAAACTAGGACCCGTATAGATCTGGGGTTCAAGAGGGCATCTAAAAAATTGCCGATTTCTAGAAATTGAATTAATTTAACGAAATCAATATGGTGATACAAGAAATCAGAGCCTTGCGAACTTATTCGAAAAGACTTGTAGGTCGGCGTCTGAAGTCAGTTAAATTCCTTATTACGCTAGAGCAACGTCGGTAGGTTTAAATATAATTGAGCTTAATTTAGTACTTCCAAGCATAATCAGATTCTTCAATCTTCTTGACCGAGTTCCTGACATCCGACTGAACATATATGACTAAGAAACGGTCAGTCAGAGTGCTACTTACATCAGCCGGGCCTGCTGCCGGTGTTGCTGAATGTGTGAAACGTGACCTGCTTCTCAACCTTGGAACCTCCATGCTCGCCTTGGCCATGTGACCATCGGCCAAAATAGTGAGCTATAAAAATAACACGCGTTCTTGTCAACTTCAAAGCTCAATATATCCTCCATGGAAACCACAAAATTACATCGCTACAGCTATTAAAACCCCAAGCACAGTATCTGATCATGAGCAACAGCATCCACTTTTCGCTCATTCAACTGGAGACATTAGTGATTTGAAACCTGCAGTCAAAATCTATTTAAAAATCAACAAATTAAAATCTAACCTTCAAGTAACCAAAATCACAAAATAGCAGAATGGGAAGTCTTAGCAGATCGACTCACCACAGGTAATTGAGACCAATATGGCAGCTGCAGAGCAGAGCAGGACGAGCGGCATGTGAGAATGACAGAGCTTCCCCACAATGTACCATTCCCTTGGCCTTGGCTGGCTTCTGTGGTTCCCCTGTTCACCAGCGACTTCTTCAGATAGGGATGCCTGACTAAGTCCGCTGCCGGCCGGCCCATCTCTGACTTTGTCTACATGAACAGTCCCCTTAGACTTGTCTGAAATGAGAAGATCAATGCAGATGCAATTGCACATCTCTTAACGACTTTGGTACCACACATTGATAGGAAACAGTCATCGACGCCTGCATACACGCAACGCAACGCACCGAAGGCTTTTTATCTTTAGGTCAAGCATGGGTCCCCATTAATAATTCTAATAATTCCAGACTGGAGTGGGCTCAACCTCGAACGGCACTAAAGGTCAGCTTTTAATTTGCGCAGGTCGAGGCAACAAATTCGTGTCATTAGAGTCATCCTTTGAGTCATAGTGTTATCAACCCCATTTTTCAAAGAAAAGGCAAAACGACCCCCCCAAAATCTCGCCAGCAACCGCAAGTTCAATCAGGACCACCAATTTGTTGGGCAATTCTAGATTGATCGTTACCTTTCTGTGACACAGTGTGAGGAACATCATTGGACATAATGTTCAGGATAACTCTAATACACTGGCAGTATATCATTGAGTGTAATTTCAAATTGCAATTGGAACTGCGAATCAAAACTTATCCAATTCAATCTTGACTGCCCATCAGTAAAATTTAGATGATCTGTGACCTCTGATATCTAGAAAGTGATTAGCCTCTGTTGTCAAATTTGACTTAAATTCTTCATATTTGAGCCGACATGTGAGCAATTAACCAGGTTCTTCAATGTGCCACTAGGACAGAGGGGAAAGCTATTCAATTGAATACAGACAAATAACTCGTGTGATACCAGGGTAGTATACGTAATTCCCTGGTTGTCTCACTTTTCTCCCTGAGGTCTAGAAGATGTTGCAATTCCCCTGTGAGGTCGAGAGGGAAATGCTGATATTAGCACAAAAGGGATTTGACATAACCTCCATGAGTACTGATGCATGACATGCTGTCCCCCACTAATCTCAAGGAGAGAAGAATCAGGGTGAACGATTAAGAAAATGGTCAGTGAAGGCTTTGAATCAGTTCTCCGGTAGTTATATTCGAGGAGAGATTTGTTTTGCCGTCTGGATTCCATACAGACACATGACAGTGTGCACCGTTCCCATGAAAGGTTTGGGCATGAACGCTGCTCGGAACCCAGAACCCAGGCATCAATGAATCAGATTTTAAACATTCCTGGAAAAAAATTAGTAAGATGAGTGTAGCAAGCTAGTCAACGCTATTCGATATTTTGGGACCAGGAATTCGTCAACGTGTTGCTAACCATGTTTCACGGCAATCGATTTCGCCATGACCTTGAAAAGCTTTCGATTGCTGACCAGCTGTTGCCAATAGTCATGAATTGCACTCCAATGCCAGCTCAGCTCCAACTGCCCATGCTTTCCATCCTGCTTGACATGTGGTTCACATGAAAGCGTATTTTGCTAAGATTCTTTCAACTCTCATCAAAGTATTAACCAGGCAGCAAAACCTAGATGGACCGACCTCATGACATTCTTGAATGTTGATATATAAGGGGTCCCTTCCAATCCCAAGCATGTAGGCCCAGAATATCCTCCCGACTTACCACCCAAAAACTTTGCACTTCGGCCATTGGCTCCTGGTCATTCCTTTTGTCATTGAAACTTGAATCAAAGAAATCCCGACAATGCAGAAAGAATTCACAAGAATACAATATAGAAAGAGACCTTGCAACGCTGCGTCAGAATTTTTATGCTTGGGTCAAGACTCCTCCATCTAGTTCCGAATTTCGAAGCAGTGATGCGTTGGTTACCATTCCAACCGAGTGTCTCCATGTGCTCAAGCAGCTCAGAAATCACCTTGAAGTGATGCATGAGAAACCATTGATAAATTCACAAGAATGACAGCCCCAAAGACATCATGCACGCCACCATATTCGCTAAAGTGCTGAGGACGAGTACATGTAAACCTGAAGAAAAAGAAGCAAAACCTAATCAACCACCGTGCATACTGGTACTATACCTAAAAAGGTTGAACAGATAAGGTCGGAGAACCCAATTCCAACAGTGTCCTAATTCAAACATCCGAGAACCTTGACGAACAAGTACATAAGGTACGGGCAAAATGGGAGCAGGCCCATTGTGGGAAATATTGTAATGGTGGTGTACATTCAACTTCAGAATATTGACTATGAGGATGCAGCACTGCATAAAAGTTTGATCTTGGGTTGGTTTCAAACCGTGAACCAAGAAAAAACTTTCAACCCTCATAATTTTAACATATGGTATCCAAAACACGGGGTCTCGTACTACGGTAGCTTTAATTTCGGAGATTGGCTTATAGCGCAAGAATTTATATGCACAAGTTCATGAATATACACAAGAATCCAATGAAACGAAAATGAGTTACGAAAATCAGCAGGTTTCAGGGAAAAGTGGGCGTGACTTACAAGGAAGAACTGAAGATCCCCATTTCAGAAGAAAATTTCGGATTCCAGCGTTGCTGACTGCGTTCAGTTCGCAATAGTTTTCAAGTTTCACCTTCAGGGTAACCCTAGAACAAAACTTGGAGGGAGCAAAGTAGGGCCGTATGGTATACGACCGGTTTCCGACAATGTAAAAGCATTTTAGCGATTGAGTGAAGGGGGGATGATTTTCTCCAGTTTTTTGCTAGTTTTTCATCAAGTTTGGAATTAGAAGAAATTAAGGAAATTTAAATTATAGTCCGACTTGTTCTCGAGGTATAGGCAAATGTATTTCCAAGAAGTGCAAAACTAAAACTGGTTGTGGTGGCATACAAAACAAAAAATACAAGAAACTAGAAATCAACATGTCAGGCCTTTATATTTTAATCATAAGAAAAGTCTTTTGTCACCATACATTTCCCTAGATTCTATGACTTGGAATTTGTGAAACTCCAAGCAAAAAATTCTTGATGGCTACTTTAGGGCCAACTTTAACTGAATGGACAACATGAACAATAAAATATGATAGGGAATTTAGGGTTTACATTTTAGGAGATTTCTTATTCATATCCAAAACAAACCCCACTTGTTGGAGAGCCCATGTTTTATTAGTTAGAATATCGATAGAAATAGCTTGTTATGGGAAAAAAATAAAATACAGAACCTACTTGTTATGAAAATTATGAAAATAAGAAAAGAATCTAGACCTAGCTTGTTATGAAAATACAAAATGAATCTAGACAATGTCTTGTTTTGGAAAAAAAATCGAGAACCTTTTACCTAAGTCCATTTTTGAATTTTTGCACATTTTGGATTATGTCATCATATAAATATATTATATACCAACCTTGTATTTCATCCAATTAGACATAATAGAAGGTATAGGTGTAAAGATATAAAGATCTTTTTGGATGAAATAAGAAATTGTTTTGCCGAAACATCACCCTTAATCACTCCATTCATCATTCAAAAGATGAGCATTGGAGCAGTTAGGGGTTAAGAATACATAACATTCTAGGGGCTTGAAACTTCTCTACTATTGGATTAACCCTTCTAACATTCATATCCTTTCTTAAAAATCAATGTTTTCATCTTACATTGCTTATCTTAGTTTCATCAAATTGGTTGTAAAGGACGGTTGCTATTAGAAGATTCAAGCAATACATTGGATGAATGACTTGAGAAATTATTTAGACAAAACATCACCCCCAAAGCACTGTGTATAAACTATAAACTTTGGGACACTTAGGGATAAAAGCACTAAAGGCAAAAAAAAATCACTAAAATAAATTGAGAACTACAATTCTCCTCTGCCTTGTCACGATGGCAATAACAAAAATGGGTGTTGCTCTTTGAAAATTCATAACTAATTCTATACTAAAAAAGTTAACCACAAAATTTAACAGTTTTTGGTCATGAACTCCAGAGATGTAAAGAATTAAACGGGGTATAATGTACTTTTATTCGAATATTTCCAATCTCGGATATTGTAGGCTTCATCCTCAATCGCTCCTGATTCATGTACAGCAATGAAGGAGTCGTTGGAAAATGCAAGTACCTCGGCAAGTGCACGACATGGCCATTTTTTGTCCAACGATGGAAGTAGGCTAATCAGAGACCCACTACCGTGGCATTCGCAGTCCTGTCTGAGCACTTCACAGAAATCAGCTTCGTAGAGTTGCTGGAGCTGCTTGGAAGACACAAGAATAATTTCAGTTTCGCAATTGGAATAACAGATGTATGAGTACGTAACATGACATATCTATCCATTCACTCCATCCGCCCTTGTATATCTGCAACCAAAATGCGAACCTAAATTCGTGCTAAGCGCATGCATTTCAAAGATGCAGTTAAGCTTTCACACGTAAACAACAGACAACATTCACATCATGGACAAAATCAAAAGTAGAATCATCGCATTACTAAACTCTTATCTATCATGAGCATCCAATTTCAATGCAGATTTCACTAGAAAACATGGCAGGAGCGAGTTTGAGGAGTTCCTTGCGGATGTTCAAAATCAATCATGCAGGATTAGAAAAACAATTCTAACCTAAACACGAACTCAAGAGCATCGCTTGCATAAACGACCTGGCTGTGTCACAAGGGAGGTATAGAGTCATTTTACTACGTTCACTTGTCAAGAATTTCTCCCATCTCCTCACTTCCGCTTTCCTACATCACCTGAAGGATTGCCAAAGGACTTGCAATGAGAAATCTGGACATTGTAATGCAGCCAGATTCTAAAACCTAGTCACCATTCATGTTATGGGACTAAACCCTGAACCCAGCTCACTAACGATGAGCGTGTATTTGCATGTACTTCGTTCTTCCTCAGTGCGGATAATTTGCTATTTCATCGGGCTTAAACATCAGACACTGAACACCTTGGAAATATGCACATCGTCCTCGCTATGACAGATGCCTCTAGCTCTGCCACCACGACCAAAAGCACTCTCCACGAGCGCCACAAAGCAAGAAATCACTCACGCACTTCTTCAATCTACAAAAACCAGCAGAAGATTTTACGGAACCATAAGGCCACATGCACACTCTCCACATGCACTCACTTCGGGAGAGCGCCACAATGCGAGCGATGCTCAGCGTATTTCTCCAGTCCTTGCGACATCAGAAGGTTTCCCAGTCACACACGGCAACATGCACTCTCCTCACGAGTGCCACGAGCAATGTTCCGCGCTCTTCTCATCAAGCATGAATTTCACCAGTTCAATTCCTTTTTTCTCATCAAGCATCAATTTCCTCAGTTCAATTCCTGTTCACACTCAGTTCTTCCCTGCGACAATTCCACATCATCCCGCTTAATTTTCCCAACGTGAGGCTCTATACTCCAAGAATTGCTCGTGGCGCACGCATTTTGAGTAGAGCTCATCCTTACTCTTTGCTTCCGTGGGAGCAAGTGACCCTAAGAGCTCCCAACTAGAAGGAAGGGCATGCACCAACGTCAACACCAGCAGTCGCTCGAGCTGCACCACGCCCATGTCCTCAAGATGCACCAGCACATCGTTCACCCGGTCGAAAAAATCCACCACTCTGTCACTCTCCTTCATTCTCAGCTTAAGGAGACGACTCTGGAACTCGAATTCGCGGTCAGGAGTGTTGCGAGCGAATCTGTCCCGCAAGTAGATCCAGCATTCGCGTGGGTCGGTGTGGAAATGGATGTGGAACGCCATGGCTGCGTGAATGATGAACCCTGGCCTCCTTCTTCCTCTCTTCTGTTCCATTAGCAGACGCTGTGTCCACCTTCGTGTCTGGATCCACGACGTCCCACAACTCCGCAGACACAAGAATGTGCTTCACAGTGCGTTTCCAGTACACGAACTTGTTGCCTGACTGCTCAAGTTTTTTCTCACAGGAACGCCACGAACCATTGCCATTTTCCTCGTCCTTGACATCTTGCCCCTCTGCCCCGGGCAAGCACGCCACACATACACAAACGGTCTCCTGATTCTACAGAAATCTGCTCAATGCGCACAAGAATTTCAGAAACGCCACCTTCATGGGTACAGGCCACCTCCCAAGTCCGTCTCAACCTTGCGGCGGATGAACTCAAGTCCAACGACATCCAGATGTTCATCCTTCGTAGATTTTGAGTTCTCTTTTCAGTTTGTCGTCGCAGGAGTTTCTTGCCCTTGCGCAGTGCCGTCGATGAACGATTGATCCACGGCAAGAGTCAGGAGTACCCAGCAATGGGAGAGCCGAAGAGTAATTGGAGTTTTTTTTGGCCCTGTCTGAGCCTCTTCTTATTAGTTCCTTTGCGATAGGAGTGAATTACTACTGCAGGATATGAGATGGGTTTTTCGGTTGCGAGCATTCACGCTTGTTGCGGGTTGAGAGCTCGCTCGTGGGAAACCCTCTCTTGTGTTGCGAGGTCCGACTCGCCTCGAAACAAGGGTATCTGCTTGTGTGTGAATTCTCGTAGTGAGCATGGTGTTAGGGTTAGTGGTGGTAAGGTTGCCGTTACTGTAATTCGAAGCGGCCGGAGAGCTGCTAGGACGGTGAGGGTGAATGCGTCGGCGAAGGGGAGAGATGGCTGGTCGCCGATATCGCTCGACGACGTATGTCGCCGACTCCATTTTTGCTTCTTTGAGGTACGAGAGGAAATTGCCGAATGTGTTTCTTCACTCGTTTCTTGCTTGAATGAATTCTGTCGCAAGTGGTATAGATTCGTGTGCGAAATAGTTTGCAACAAATTGCATACTCTCAGCAATCGAAATGTTCCTTCACGTCATTTTGCTTGACTGAACCCTTTCTCAAGTGGTACAGATTTGTGTGCACAATGGTATTGTAGAAAAAGGCTTACTCTTAGCAATCGACGTGTATCTTTACTCTTTTCTTGCTTGACATTGAATTTTCTCTGAAATGGTACAGATTTGTGTGCAAAACATGGGACGGTCAGCAGGACAAGCATTATATGAATTCGTCTGTGCTGCTGTTGATGCATTCGTGGCTGGGTATACATTCGACAAGCTGAATCTGGAGATGTTGGTCAGTACTTCGGACCCTGTGTTTGAATTGTAGATCTGACTAGTATTTGCAGTAGTTTGAAGTCTTTGAAGTGAGCGAGTCTGAATGCACCGTGCTGTACTATCTCAAGCATGTGTCTACCCTGGGATGGTATTGTGAAGGCAGGGCCAACGCAAGGCTGGAAAATAGACTGGCAGACGACTGGGTAGATATTAAAAGTCTAGTTCTGATCTGTTTGCATTAGAAATAGGTTGAATTCTGAAATCTCTTCAAAGGGGCAAGTCTTGTGTCATGTGTTCCATTTCTCGGTAAGAGTGTAGCAATTGGGACCTTCCTTGCAGCATGCATGGCATCCTATGAAGGATGTCTCTAACAGGGACATTCCCCAGCCGAGGTCCCCGTTGCTGCTTGTGTCCCTAAATCTTGCATAACAGTGTTCTTGTCTCTCCAGTTACCGAAATTCTCCAGAGTATGTGTGACTCAGGCATGAGGGGGGTTCATAAAATATTTCCTGTGGCAGCATGGTGCAGGTGGTATTGAAGAGTTTAAGATGGAAAATGCAGGCTATCGATTGACTGCTTCTGAGGAATATTATCGAATACAGTGGTTGAGCACGGTACGCACCAGACTGCAGAAAAGTAATCAGTTGGATCGAGCTTTGACATTGTGCAGAGAGCAATCCCTGTTTGCCATATGATGTGTACGCTGAAATTTAGAGGATCATGTTGAATGCCGGGTCAAGTCTAATGTAAGGTAGTTGAATCTAAATCGACATGTTCTGTACTGAGCATAGTTCCTACTATGTTCATGTCATTCTTAGTAAGGATTGACAGGCGAATCCAACGCAATGAAGTATTTATTGTTTGGACACCGCATGCAATAGTTATGAGGGTTCAAAGTTATATTGGTAGGTGACGTTAACTGACACAAGTGTCTAATATCCAGGTGCTGTAAATTCTCACAATCAATATGTACCTGTTGTCCATGATTTTTCGGTGTCGGAAATTGGATTTTGACTTGATTGAATTCTTAGCTTTCTTCTAAGTGATAATGCAATAATAGTAATGGAATTAAACAATTGTTTGCATCATCTTTTGGACATCTTGGACATGGGTCTTTCTCTTGATGTCAGTTGTCCATGTCATGGGCTGCAGATCTATGTGACATTGCAGATGATGAAGTTCGCTGACAATGAAGCATCGAGATCCTTTGTCACCGAAAACCTACAGCTTGTACAGATTATTCACGTAAGTTCTTGGTGTGAACCTCCTGTACTTCTCGTAACTCTAGTTTCAATGTTTTGGGGTCGCATGGAAGGTCTGGTTTCACTAGGGTCTAATGTACGTAGAGTACTGCTTGGCAACTTGCAATGGTAGAAATATTCTAACGAGCGGGCTTTCCTAGCTTGGAGAAATGACAGCGAACTCTGGAAGGGCAACGGCATGGTGAAGAGCAGGTGAGTGACTTCGCCCTGTCTTAGCATCTTATTTAGGTATATGCCCATGGTATGCGAGTCATATCCTTAATGACTTTGTCGGACATTGTGAGTGATTGTGGAAAGACAAGACTTCCTGAGCCCTTGAGTTTAAGAAGGTAATGTAGGATCCCTAACCGTTTTCGTATCCTCTACCTTAGTTGATCTCTGATTCATAGTGTTCAATGTAACTTGTGTAGAGCCTTGTGAAGTTTGATAGAGGCCTGGCTACCAAAGGAGCATCTGGGGGTGCTGTGTCCGAAAGGCTTGTGATTTCACCCCAATGGGTGCCGGTCACCCAGATTGTACTCTTGACCATGAAGGTGAGTTGTTAAGATGCTGAGCTAGATGGTGCATTAGGCGTGGTAAACTGCAGCTTTGCAGGCTTCTGTGTTTCATTTCAAGTGGCTTTGTATTGGCTTGTACCCCAAATTGTATTGACTTGCACCCGAATTGTAACTACTGTGGGGACTACTAATTACTAGAACGGAGCCCGTTGCAATGCGACACGCTCGGGCGCGATGAAATAACGGGATGAGAAAAGCGGGATTGAAACGTGACCGTTTCTGTGACATCGGGTCGTGACAGGGGTCGTGACCATCTGTACTTAATATAATAGATGAGGAAATTACTTTCCTTTGTAATCTGAAGACTTTGCAACACTCAGATAATTTGTGGCCCAGGAATTTCAAATTCACAGTAATTACAAGTTTTAGTATCATGGCCATGGATTCCTTTTCTTACCAGGAAAATTATGTGTGTCGGATGCAGGTTGTAAATGAAAATCGATAGTTCCAGGACTCACTAGAAGAGGAGTGCTTCTTGAACATAACTTTCGAGATCATTTCTTTTGCATTGAGAAGATACAATGTACTCAAGATAGACGACTTAAATAGAACAAAGAATTGCAAAGTACACATTACTGGTAGTGTCAGTTGGCATTCCAAAAGCATTGAAGAGTCCCCGTGTTTTATTATGTTCCCATTGTAGAGATCTACATTGTAGAGCTCTGAGGTTTCAGGGAAGGCCCTCCAAACTAGAGTGGTTTGAGACTCTCAGCTGAAATGTACAGTCTGGAATCTATGCTAAGTCTAGATTTTAGGGCTATGAGGTTCCGTTGGGGATCACACCAGAGCACTTATAATTCCAAATCTTGAGCACTTGATTGGGTGGCACAATGGATGTCGCCAAAAGAATGAATGTGACGAATATGAAGTTTCAAAACTGTGAGTTTCGCAGATTGGCTCTGTCTGAAAACAGAATATACATAAATGTTTCAAAGTTACTCACCTCCCTCCCTCCAATATGTTCAAGAATATGAATTTGTAGAAAAACTAATCGAGGCTTCAAAAAATCTGTATCCTTCTGAGCTCTAATTTCATTTCAAAATAATCTTTTGACACTAATTTGCATGTGATTCTGACGAATAGGATAAATCCGTATGGTAGGACAAAGAGATGAGATCCTCCATCTTCTTGCGATGTGAACCCCCTTCTTGCGATGTCTTTGTAGGAAGTGGACACTCACAAAATTGATGTCTCCACCCCTGTGGGAAAAAAATCCTTGGCCGAGTTGCAGAAGGGAGAGAATTTCGGCTCCAGAGTACTGCACAAGAATTATCGTCACCATTTTTCATTAAAAAGGGTACCACCCATATAGACAGAATGTTCTCGTGAGCCACTTGGAGCTCACCATGAACTCAAGATCAAGTTCTTTACAAAAGGGCTTTCCTCAGAGGAGATCGGCTCCAAATCGACTTCCATGCCAGTAGGCGAGCTTAGGGATTCGATACTTCTTGGAGGTTTAGGTGCCCAATTCGGTAGCAAATTGCAGACCTCATTGCGGAGGTTTGCCATCCTCTGATAGAACTCGCCGAAAAATCTGCCACCCTAGACTAAAAATGCGAGTGCTACAAGAATTTGCTCAACCAGGCCTTCCAACTGCTCATCGCATTCACCAGCTTTGAATGGGCACCCGTGCTGTCCTCCTCCTCGAGAATGGAACTGCAAGGCGCACTGCGAAACTGTTCGCGCAGCAACGTCTGCACTTCCAGCTTGCCATCGGATTTTTCCTTGATGGTGATGCGCTCGTAGTCGCAGCAGTCGTCCGAGTTCAGAAACAGCTGGTTGGCGGCGTCGCTCTTGTCCTGCACCAGAAACTCCTGGTACGTCCAGTTCACGTCGATTTGCATCCGGTACTCGCCGCCCACTTTCACACTGGTGAGTCGCGCGTAGCAGTGGCGATTGCCCACTTTCATGGTGAGCCCTTGCTTCGTGTTGTTCACGATCACCGTGGTCACCTTGGTGTCCATCATGCGAGACATCAAATCACTGACTGCTCTTCAATTCTGAGCTAAAACGAACTATAGTAGCGACAACGTCGAAATTCGCACTTGAGCTGTGGTCGACTCGAGGCACTGAAACGCAATTGATAACAGCAAGCGGAGCCCTGCCTGTGGAATTGAAATCATAAAACTTGGAATGGAATCGCGAGGTCAAGATAGCTTCTCCGAGAAGTTGGTCCCTTGCGAAAGTTGATTGATGTCCTTGTGATCAATATCACTTGCCTGTGAAGACCTTATATACAGAAAGTGTTGAAATGCCTGCAGAAAGCGCGCTAACGACATCAGAATCAGGGCGGCGAGGCTCAGACGCAGGCGCGGTGTCGGCAAGATGTTCTGTCGGCAAGGTGCAGATTACCCTAGCCTGGAGGAAGGGGCCTTCCTGGATGCTTCGTCCTGTGTCGGCATGAGGTAGAGGCACCCGAAAGGGTCCCTGTACTCAGTGGCGTCCCTTTCTAGGAAGGGGAGTCACTTCAGAACCTAAATGTAGACATAGCAAACATAGTTTATTATTTCTTGACAGAAATAGTAAACCATGTATGATCCACCTACAATTGCGATTCAGAATAATGCCCCTTCCTAAAAAGGGACGCCATTGGGTACAGGGACACCATTGGATGCCTTTACTTTAGTCAGTTTTTTTGGCAAACAAATCATCCAATTTTGATTATCCACAATATTGTCTAAGAATAATAAACTTCATCCATCTACTTGTGTTGCACAGTTGCCACAATCAAAATAAAAGTAAAAGTAATTTTCTAGTAATTTTTAATTCATAAAAACTTTAAAATTCAATAACTTTGATACCGCAGATCCAAACATCACAAAATAAAGCATGTGCACCCCTCATTGCTGAGGGCTTCCCAACGATACGAAGAAACCAAGAGATCTCACTGTAACAAACAAACCAAACAAACAACCTAACTCAAGGTATGGATTGGCAAATCTCATACGGAATATTTTGTAAAGATTCTTTTGATAGTTTCATCCACTTTCTTCTTTTCTAGGAGTGTCAAGGAAGTAAGCTCAAAAATCAAATAAAATGTTTGAGATTCCTCAACAAGAAAATTTTCAAGGTCACAATTAGCCAAAGCAGCCTATTGTAATTCTAAATGAATGATCTAAGGTACAAAGATCTATAATTGTTCATTTAATCCCTAATGGTCCCGTGCTTCATTCCTGTAGGATGAGTCTTTGTTGTGGAGTCTCAATATAGCCTTTTAAATCATATTCAAATTTCAATGAAGTATTATTGTTACATAAGACCATATGTTATCAATCAACCTAAAAATCTCTAGTAGTTTTATAATAAATTATCATTTTTATCATTTTTAAACTATTAAAAATAAATTGGTAAATATAACAAAAACAATTCAATTAATTTGAATTCTTTTGAAGAGGTAAATGTAGCCATGACAATTAGTGTAAAAGCTTTTTATGTAATTGTTTTTTTCTTTACTCCCAAAACACCCCTGGCAATGACCTTCAATTCAAATTGCTATCATCAAGCTAAATTTAATCTTCATATAATTGATTGATAAAATAGTGATCATTTTTATATTTGAATAAATGCTATTTCTATGAATTTTTGTTTTTTAAATTTTTTAGTGGAAAAATTCAATTATTGTGATATATATATATATATATATATATATATATATATATATATATATACACTTATTAGAATAATTAGAAATTAGGTCCAAAATAAAAAAACAATATTATGCAATTTAAACTTGAAAACCAATTTTATAGAAAGAATCAAATATACAAGCAATGTGTTTGTATTAGTTGGAATCTAATACATAGAGCTTCCAATTGCAATAATTCATTAAATTTTTGAATTTTTTCAAATTTTTCACATGAAGTAAAATATACAACTTAATAGGCTTCATTTTCTAACTTCAAATCAAAACAATAAATAAATATTTCGAAACAATCAAGTTTGACCAACATACATCCTTTTGGAGATGCTAAAACCTTAAGAGTATTAAATTTTCTAGAATAATTTACAAAATACGAAGTTCGCAATTCAGAACCCCAAAATAGAAGGGGCACACCCTAATAAGTTAAAATTTATCAGAGTGCAATTTTTTGCCTAAAAATCCCATTGGTTTGAATGTTGTGCAACAAAAATACTCAACATCACAACTTACTTCCAACACTTCAGTAAGTAGGAGGCACCTATTCAATCCTGTCAATACTCTGGTCAATACAAGCAATTCTACATACTTTGAGGTAGAATCAATACATGAAATTCTTTTTAACATTTTTGCAATTGAAAATCATAAATATATATTTTGAAAATTATCAATTATTTTTTATCAATTATCAATCATCAATATGTAAAAAATTCAAATACATTATGTACTCCAAACCATTATATGTGCAAGTTGTACATTTTCAACTTCCTATATCCATATATTTTCAATATCAGTAGAAGGTAAGCAAGATATAATGACAAAAATAGGTGCCTCTACCTTCGCCCGCATACAAATCTCTTCTTGGAATGTTAGGAGTGAGTTGGAAATTGAAACTTAATCAAACACTACCAATTTTAAACCTAACTCACAAATAGAATATGAATAGCTTAACCCCTTAACCCCTAAGCGTCACAGACCCAACAGCCCTGAGATTGGGGTTTGAGGAACGTTCTGAAGAAGGCGGCATAACTCAAAATCTACTAGGTTACTCGAGTGACCACCGTAGAAATTTACAGCCAACAACCTGACGAGTCTGAATTTGTTGTTTTGGGGTAAATCCACCGTACGGATACGAAGATTACAAGGTTTGATCATAACCCTGTTCTCGAAATCAGGGTCCTTTTTTAGCAGGCCGAGCTTTTGAAAATTTGCTGACGGCGGAGCACAAATTAGATGCGTGCGATTTCCAAGCATGACGTAGAGCATAGACAATGCAGTCCAGGCAAAAAGAAATTACTGAAAAAAGAGTGAAATCCCAACTTCGGTGCATCTCCAAAGTTGCTCAATGCAAGGCGCAACCTGTGAGGGACCTCGATACGATCTCGTCAGTTCTGCACACAATGCACACTATTTTCGGCAATTATGATTTGCTCAACGCCATCCGTGGCGCGTATAAGCTTCCGACACATTATCGCAGTGTTGATAGCTGCCGACGTACACTTATCTTTTGAACTCTGGTGCTAATTCGGCTCAAATTTTTTTTCAATCCTCTGCGTTTGGAAAACGTCCGCCCTGACTTTCAGAGGTTAAGGATCAAAGGATAGTCCAAATTTTCACAAATAGAAAATTGTGAAGATGTGTTACAAAATGCAACTAAAAAGCATAATTTTAATGATGACCCTCAAATAATAGTTGTAAAATATGATTCATATAGTTCGGTCAACTAGCACACAAACCAATATTTTCCAATAAAATTGAAGCCAAAAATTAAAATTTGTTTTAAAATTGATTGCAAGTTGAATACTTGTGATTTCCACAAGGATTTTTTCCTTGAAGTTCAAAATGTAAGGTTCTACATTTTAAAGTTATGAGGTTTCGGGGAAGGCCTTCAATACTGGAGTGGATTGAGTGGTTTGAGACTCTCATGTAAAATCTGCAGTCGGGAATCTATAATAATCCTAGTAAGATTTTAGAGCTATGAGGTTCCATTGGGAACCCACCAGAACACTTGTAATTCCAAATCTTGAGCACTTGATACATAACATTTAATAGCAAGCATTGGGACTATCTTGGCTTAGAGTAGATGGTGTGGGATATTCCACACCCTACAATACTCTATCAGCAGCTAAGTAGACAGGTGGAGGATGCAGAGGAAATGCAATGAGCATGAAGACTGTTAGGTGGAGAATATCCCACACCATACCCTATAGAGCAAAAGACAATGCCCATGTCTACTACTGTTGGAGCCTTGGAGGGTGGCATAATGGAAGTTGCCAAAATAATGAATATGACGAATATGAAGTTTCAAAACATAATATATATAAATTTTTTGAAGCTATTCATCTACCTCCCCCTCCAATAAATTTAAGATCATAAAATTGTAGAAAACTAACCGAGGCATCAAAAAATCTGTATCCCTCTTGAGCTCTAATTTCATCTCAAAAAATATAGTTTGCAGCGACACTAATTTTGCATGAGATTCTCACTAATAAGATAAATCCGTATGGCAGGAGGAAGAAATGAGATCTTCCATCTTCTTGCGATGTGAACTCCCTTCTTGCGATGTCTTTGTTGGAAGTGGACTCCCACAAAATTGAAGTCTCTGCCCTTGTGGCAAAAAAATCCTTGGCCAAGTTGCAGAAGGGAGAGAGTTCAGACTCCAGAGACTATATTGCACAAGAATGATCGTCACCATTTTGCATTAAAAGGGTGCCACCCATATAGACAAAGAATGTCACGTGAGCCACTTGAAGCTCACTATGAACTCAGGATCAATTTCTTTACGAAAGGACTTTCTTCAGAAGAGACCGGCTCCAAAATCGACTTCCAAAGACTCCATGTCAGTGGGCGAGTTTAGGGTTTCGATACTTCTTGGAGGTCAGATGAATCGCGCTGTGCCCAATTCAGTAGTAAATTGCCGACCCGATTGCGGAGGTTTGCCATCCACTAATCGAATTAAATGCAAAATCTGCCACCCTAGACTGAAAATGCGAGTGCTACAAGAATTTGCTCAGCCAGGCCTTCCAACTGCTCATCGCATTCCCCAGCTTCGGATAGGCACCAGCGTTGTCCTCCTCGAGAATGGAACTGCAAGGCGCACTGCGGAACTTTTTGCGCAGCAACGTCTGCACTTCCAGCTTGCCATCGGATTTTTCCTTGATGGTGATGCGCTCATAGTCGCAGCAGTCGTCCGAGTTCAGAAACAGCTGGTTGGCGGCGTCGCTCTTGTCCTGCACCAGAAACTCCTGGTACGTCCAGTTCACGTCGATTTGCATCCGGTACTCGCCGCCCACTTTCACACTGGTGAGTCGCGCGTAGCAGTGGCGATTGCCCACTTTCATGGTGAGCCCTTGCTTTGTGTTGTTCACGATCACCGTGGTCACCTTGGTGTCCATCATGCGAGCCATCAAATCACCGACTACTCTTCAATTCTGAGCTAAAACCAACTATAGTAGCGACAACGTCGGAATTCGCACTTGAGCTGCGGTCGACTCGAGGCACTGAAACGCAATTAATAACAGCAAAGCGGAGCCCTGTCTGTGGAAATGAAATTATAAAAGCCGAGTTGGAATTGAATCACTTCACAACTGAGGTCAAGATAGCTTCTCCAAGAAGTTGGTCTCAAGAATTTTGATGTCTGTGTGATCAATATCACTTGGCTGTGAAGGCCTTATATACAGAAAGTGTTGAAATGCCTGCAGAAAGCGCGCTAACGACATCAGAATCAGGGCGGCGAGGCTCAGACGCAGGCGCGGTGTCGGCAAGATGTGCACGTTCATTCTGCAGATTCCTTGCAACGCGTCCGTGAAACCCTAGCCCTGGAGGAAGGGGCCTTCCTGGATGCTTCGTCCTGGGTCGGAGGCACCCGAAAGCGTCCCCGCCTGTACTCAGTCAGCCCACGCACATGATCTTAAAAGTGGCGGGTGCCGGCGGTTTCCTCCATGCTCCGCTTGGCGGGCTGGCGGAAGAAGCCCTGGCGGACTTGACCACCGCCAGGCGTGGCGGAAGGTGAAACTATTTACTGCGTTGTAAAAAAACAGCGCCAGTTCGCTGCTGGTTCGAGAAACTTTCATGATTTTCCAGTTCCGCCTACTCCCTTCCTCGCAACTCCTGTACTTCGGGTTTCGAAAATGAAACCTCTCAGCTCTAAGGTAGTATGCTCATTAACCGACCTTTGATTGCCTTTTGGGGCAAGCTGAAGTCCTTCAAACAGTTTTCAGTAAATTTTAGTAGGAAGAAAAATGAAATTGGTATCTAACCCAAGTCGTTTCATATGTTTTGGACATATGTAGAATTAGTTATTAATTTCCGAACTTGAAATGCAGTGTTCACTAAAATGTTTCATCCCTTACATTAAAACATTTGCAATACATGTGGGCTGCAAAATTTAAATATTCTGCATTTGCAATACAGATGGAATTCTAGAGGTGGAATTAACGTTAATTATTTGTTTAAGCAATAACTCTATTTGATCATACCGGTTTACTCCATTTCAGAGGGATAATGATAAGCATGCCTGAATATTTTCTTGTTCTCAATTTACTAGTTCTCCACAATTTCCTTTCATTCTTGCTTTGTTACAGCAATCAGAAATTCTTGCTTTGTTACTGAGTTCTGCATTCCAGGTGTCCTTGGTGGGTTCTTAAATTTCAGTGCTTGATTAGGTTGCAGATCATAATAAAAAGCAGGATCTTTTCCATTTCACATAATTTTTTCCCATCATTAGAATGCCATTTCGCAATTACCACGGGCCTGCATTTTTTCCCTTGGCATGGCAGGGTGTGACGGACTGGCAGGGGCTCAAAAGCGTGGGGAGCTCCACCAGCCAGGGCCATCCGCCCGGGATTTCCGCACCAGCCAATGGCGCCCCGCCACCTGGCCATGCGGATGGCGGATGGCATGGCGGTCCCAAGGCATGTGCGCGGGCTGAGTGGCATCCCTTTCTAGGAAGGGGAGTCATTTCAGAACCTAAATGTAGACATACCAAACAAAGCTTATTATTTTTTGACCAAAATAATAAGCCATGTATGATCCACCTAGAATTGCATTTCAGAATGATGCCCCTTCCTAAAAAGTGATGCCATTGGGTGCCTTTACCTTAGTCAGTTTTCTTGGCAGACAAATCATTCAATTTTGATCATCTACAGAATTGCCTAAGAATAGTAAACTTCATTCATCTACTTGTGTTGCACAGTTGCCACATTTAGAATAAAAGTAAAAGTAATTTTCTAATATTCTTTAATTCATAAAAATTTAAATTCAATAACTTTGACACCGCAGATCCAAATGTCACAAAATAAAGCATGTGCAACCCTCCTCATTGAGGGCTTCCCGACGGTACAAAGAACTCGATTGGGGGATGCAATGTCCAAGAGATCTCACGGTAACAACCAAACCAAACAAACAACCTAAGTCAAGGTATGGATTGGCAAATCTCATATGAAATATTTTGTAAAGATGCTTTTGACAGCTTCATCCACTTTCTTCTTTTTTAGGAGTATCAAGGAAGTAAGCTCAAAAATCAAGTAAAATTTTTGAGATTCTTCCACAGGAAAATTTTCAATGTCACAGTTAGCCAAAGCAGCCCTATTGTAATTCTAAGTGAATGATCTAAGGTACAAAGATCTATAATTGTTCATTTAATCCCTAATGGCCTAGTGCTTCATTGCCGTAGGATGAGTCTTTGTTGTGGAGTCTCAATATAGCCTTTTAAATCATATTCAAATTTCAATGTAGTAATACTGACCATATGTTATCAATCAATCTAAAAAATCTCTATTAGTTTTATAATAAATTATCATTTTTATCACTTTTAAACTATTAAGTGAAAATGAATTGGTAAATATTAAAAATATAATTCAATTAATTTAAATTTTTTTGAAGAGGTAAATGTAGCCATTACAAGTAGTGTGAAAGCTTTTTATGTAATTGTTTTTTTCTTTGTACTCCCAAAACATCCTTGGCAATGACCTTCAACTCAAATTGCTATCATCAAGCTAAATTTAATCTTTATATAATTGATTGATAAAATAGTGATCATTTTTATGTTTGAATAAATGCTATTTCTATGAATTTTTGTTTTTTTAGATTTTTTAGTGAAAAAATTCAATTATTGTGATTTAAAAAATATATATGTAAAGTAGAATACTTATTAAAATAATTAGAAATTAGGGCCAAAATAAAAAAATAATATTATGCAATTTAAACTTGAAAATCAATTTTAAAGAAAAAAATCAAATATACAAGCAACATGATTGTATTAGTTGGAATCTATGACATAGAGCTTCCAATTGCAATAATTCATTAAATTTTTGAATTTTTTCAAATTTTTGAAATGAAGTAAAAATATAACTTAATAGGCTTCATTTTCTAACTTCAAATCAAAACAAGAAATAAATATTTTGAAACTAACAATCAAGTTTGACCAATGTACATCCTTTTGGACATGCTAAAACCTTAAGAGTATTAAATTTTCTAGAATAATTTACAAAATACAAAATTCGCAATTCAGAAACCCCAAATAGAAAGGACACACCCTAATAAGCTAAAATTGATCAGAGTGCAATTTTTTGCCTGAAAAATCCATTGGTTTGAATGTTGTGCAACAAAAATACTTGACATCACAACTTACTTCCAACACTCTAATAAGGAGGAGGCACCTATTCAGTCCTGTCAATACTCCGGTCAATACAAGCAATTCTGCATACTTTGAGGCAAAATCAATACATAAAATTCTTTTTAACATTTTTGCAATTGAAAATCATAGATATATGTTTTGAAAATTATCAATTATTTTTTATCAATTATCAATCATCAATATGTAAAATGTTCAAATACACTGTATACTCCAAACCATTATTTGCATACATATATGCAAGTTGTACATTTTGAACTTCCTATATCTATATATTTTCAATATCAATAGAAGGTATAATGACAAAAATAGGTTTCTCCACTTTAGCGTGCAAACAAATCTCCAGGCCCAAAACTCTTCTTGGAATGTTGGGAGTGAGTTGGAAACTGAAACTTAATCAAATAGTTTAAACCTAACTCACAAATAGAATATGAATAGCTTAACCCCTTAAGGACCAAAGGATAGTCCAAATTTTCACAAATAGAAAATTGTGAAGATGTAATACAAAATGGAACTTAAAAGAATAATTTTAATGATGACCCTCAAATAATAGTTGTAAAATATGATTCATACAGTTTGGTCAATTAGCACACAAACCAATATTTTCCAATAAAATTGAAGCAAAAAATTTTCAATTTTCTAAAATTGATTGCAGATTGAAAACTTGTGATTTCCACAAAAAAAAAATTCCATGAGGTTCAAAATGTAAGGTTCTACATTTTAAAGTTATAAGGTTTCAAGGAAGGCCTTCAACACTGGAGTGGATTGAGTGGTTTGAGACTCTCATCTAAAATTTGCAATCGGGAATCTGTAATAATCCTAGATTTTAGGGCTGTGAGGTTCCGTTGGGAACCCAACAGAGCACCTTGTAATTCCAAATCTTGAGCACTTAATATATAACATGCACTGGGGTTGCCTTGGCTTAGAATAGATGGTGTGGGATATTCCACACACCCCAGTACTCCATCAGTAGCTAAGTGAATAGGTGGAGGATATCCCACACCATCCCCTATTGAGCAAAAGGCAATGCCCATGTATGTTATGTAGGGTGGCACAATGGAAGTCTCCAAAATAATGAATATGACAAATACAAAGTTTCAAAACAGAATATACATAAATTTTTCGAAGCTACTCATCTATGGTACCTCCCCCTCCAATAAATTTAAGATCATAAAATTGTAGAAAAACTAACCGAGGCATCAAAAATTCTGTATCCCTCTGAGCTCTAATTTCATCTCAAAAAATATAGTTTGCAGCGACACTAATTTTGCATGTGATTCTCACTAATAAGATAAATCCGTATGGCAGGAGGAAGAAATGAGATCTTCCATCTTCTTGCGATGTGAACACCCTTCTTGCGATGTCTTTGTTGGAAGTGGACTCTCACAAAATTGAAGTCTCTGCCCTTGTGGCAAAAAAATCCTTGGCCGAGTTGCAGAAAGAGAGTTCAGACTCCAGAGACTATATTGCACAAGAATGATCGTCACCATTTTGCATTAAAAGGGTGCCACCCATATAGACAAAGAATGTCACATGAGCCACTTGGAGCTCACTATGAACTCCGGATTCATTTCTGTACAAAAGGACTTTCTTCAGAAGAGATCGGCTCCAAAATCGACTTCCAAAGACTCCATGTCAGTGGGCGAGTTTAGGGTTTCGATACTTCTTGGAGGTCAGATGAATCGCGCTGTGTTCAATTCAAATTGCCGACCCGATTGCGAAGGTTTGCCATCCTCTGATTGAATTAAATGCAAAATCTGCCACCCTAGACTGAAAATGCGAGTGCTACAAGAATTTGCTCAGCCAGGCCTTCCAGCTGCTCATCGCATTCACCAGTTTCAGGTAGGCACCCGTGTTGTCCTCCTCCTCGAGAATGGAACTGCAAGGCGCACTGCGGAACTGCTCGCGCAGCAACGTCTGCACTTCCAGCTTGCCATCGGATTTTTCCTTGATGGTGATGCGCTCGTAGTCGTAGCAGTCGTCCGAGTTCAGAAACAGCTGGTTGGCGGCGTCGCTCTTGTCCTGCACCAGAAACTCCTGGTACGTCCAGTTCACGTCGATTTGCATCCGGTACTCGCCACCCACTTTCACACTGGTGAGTCGCGCGTAGCAATGGCGATTGCCCACTTTCATGGTGAGCCCTTGCTTTGTGTTGTTCACGATCACCGTCGTCACCTTGGTGTCCATCATGCGAGCCATCAAATCACTGACTGCCCTTCAATTCTGAGCTGAAACGAACTGTGCGACAACGTCGAAACTCGCACTAGCTTGAGCTGTGGTCAACTAGAGGTACCGAAACGCAATTGATAACAGCAAGCGGAGCCCTGTCTGTGGAAATGAAATTATAAAAAGCCGAGTTGGAATTGAATACGCTTCACAACTGAGGTAAAGTAAAGATAGCTTCTCCGAGAAGTTCGTCCCTTCCGAAAGTTGATTGATGTCCGTGTGATCAATATCACTTGGCTGTGAAGGCCTTATATAAGTAACGCTGTTGAAATGCCTGCAGAAAGCGCGCTAACGACATCAGAATCAGGGCGGCGATGCGCAAACGCAGGCGCGGTGTCGGCAAGAAGTGCACGTTCAATTCTGTCTGCACGGTGCAGATTCCTTGCAACGTCCGTGAAACCCTAGCCTGGAGGAAGTGGCCTTCCTGGATGCTTCGTCCTGTGTCGGCATGAGGTAGAGGCACCTGAAAGTGTCCCTGTACTTAGTGGCGGCCCTTTCTAGGAAGAGGAGTCATTTCATAACCTAAATGTAGACGTATCAAAACATAGCTTATTATTTATTGACCGAAATAATAAGCCATGTATGATCCACGTAGAATTGCGTTTCAGAACGATGTTCCTTTTTAGAAAGAGACGCCATTGGATGCCTTTACCTTAGTCAGTATTCTTGGCAGACAAATCATCCAATATTGATCATCTAGAGTATTGCCTAAGAATAATAAACTTATCCATCTACTTGTGTTGCGCAATTGCCACAATCAAAATAAAAGTAAAAATAATTTTCTAATATTTTTAATTCCATAAAAAATATAAAATTCAATAACTTTGACACCGCAAATCCAAACGTCACAAAATAAAGCATGTGCACCCCTCGACACTGGGGGCTTCTCGACAATACGAAGAACGCGACCGGGGGATTCATGGTCCAAGAAATCTCACTATAACAACCAAACCAAACAAACAGCCTAACTCAAGGTATGGATTGGCAAATCTCATCCAGAATATTTCGTAAAAATGTTTTTGACAGTTTCATCCACTTTCTTCTTTTCTAGGAGTGTCAAGGAAGTAAGCTCAAAAATCAAGTAAAATTTTTGAGATTCCTCGACAAGAAAATTTTCAATGTCACAATTAGCCAAAGCAGCCTATTGTAATTCTAAGTGAATCATTTAAGGTACAAAGATCTATAATTGTTCATTTAATCCCTAATGGCCCCGTGCTTCATTGCCGTAGGATGAGCCTTTGTTGTGGAGTCTCAATATGGGTGATTGCATGAAAGACCGGTATTGAAACTTTGTCACAAAGGGAGTGCCAAAGCTTCCTTTTGCTATAACTTTTGCAGCATGACTCGCATGAACTTGAAATTTTATTGGAGATGCCTCTCTTGAGTTTAATCATATCTCATATTTTTCAAAAAAATTCAAAAATCACTTTATATTTAAAAATCATATAAACTAATATGTCACTCTTTGAGTTTTAAGGGGTTTTAGTACTATAGAGTATCCAAATTTAATGATTTGGAGCTGAAATTTCTATGGTCTATTCCCATAGTAAGAAGTCATGTTCCTACTAAGGGGCATTAAAAAATATTATATTTTATGTCCTCTACGTCTATGCAAAGAAGGCTCCCTTGCGCGCGCAATTTTGAATGTTGAAGATGGTTTCAAGATAAATTTTTTTGGTGAAATATCTTCAATATAAAGTCTTTATAAATGGAAAATTTTTAGTTTCTTTGAAAACTGCTTTTCCTATTTTGTACAAATTAAAACGTCAAACTATGCATTTTCTTCAAAATTTCAGCTCACACTTTTTTGTGAATAACTTTTTACCTAGATTTTTTTTAGGTTTGAAATTTTGGTGATATGCTATTTGTAGTGTTATACTAATTATCCTTATTTTATTTAATTTAAAAAAATTCTTATGCAAAAAGCTCATAGTACTGGGAGCACTAGTTGAAAACAGCCAAAGTGGAACAAAACAGTCAATCATTCATGCAATCACCCATAAAGCCTTTTAAATCATATTCAAATTTCAATGTACTATTATTGTTACATAAGACCATGTGTTATCAATCAATCTAAAAAATCACTATTAGTTTAATAATAAATTATAATTTTATTATTTTTAAACTATTAAGTGAAAATAAATTGTTAAATATAAAAAAAACAATTCAATTAATTTGAATTTTTTGAAGAGGTAAATGTAGCCATGACAAGTAGAGTGTGAAAGCTTTTTATGTAATTGTTTTTTTCTTTTTACTCCCAAAACACTTGGCAATGACCTTCAGCTCAAATTACTATCATCAAGCTAAATTTAATCTTCATATAATTGATTGATAAAATAGTGATCATTTTTATGTTTGAATAAATGCTATTTCTATGAATTTTTGTTTTTTTAGATTTTTTGTTGGAAAATTCAATTATTGTGATTTAAAAAAAATATTTATTTAAAGGAGAATACTTATTAGAATAATTAGAAATTAGGGCCAAAATAGAAAAAAAATATTATGCAATCTAAACTTGAAAATCAATTTTCAAGAAAAAATCAAATATACAAGCAATATGATTGTATTAATTGGAATCTAATAAATAGAGCTTCCAATTACAATAATTCATTGAATTTTCAAATTTTTTCAAATTTTTGAAATGAAGTAAAAATACAACTTAATTGGCTTCATTTTCTAACTTCGAATCAAAACAAGAAATAAATATTTTCAAACTAACAATCTAGTTTGACCAACATACATCCTTTTGGAGATGCTAAATTTTCTAAAATAATTTACAAAATACGAAGTTCGCAATTTAGAACTCCAAAATAGAAGGGATACATCCTAATAAGCTGAAATTTATCAGAGTGCAATTTTTTGCCTAAAAATCACATTGGTTTGAATGTTGTGCAACAAAAATACTCGACATCACAATTTACTTCCAACACTCTAATAAGGAGGTGGCACCTATTCAGTCCTATCAATATTCTGGTCAATACAAGAAATTCTGCATATTTTAAGGCAGAATCAATACATGAAATTCTTTTTAACATTTTTGCAATTGAAAAACATAAATATAGGTTTTGAAAAATTATCAATTATTCTTTTATCAATTATCAATCATCAATATGTAAAAAATTCAAATACATTATGTACTCCAAACCATTATATGTGCAAGTTGTACATTTTCAACTTCCTATATCCATATATTTTCAATATCAATAGAAGGTATAATGACAAAAATAGGTTTCTCCACTTTAGCGTGCACACAAATCTCTAGGCCCAAAACTCTTTTTTGAATGTTGGGAGTGAGTTGGAAATTGAAACTTAATCAAATACTACCAATTTTAAACCTAACTCACAAGTAGAATATGAATAGCTTAACCCCTTAAGGACCAAAGGATAGTCCAAATTTTCACAAATAGAAAATTGTGGAGATGTATTGCAAAATGCAACTTAACCCCTAAAGGATTGTTTGTCCCCTCGGGGGACAATTTGGGTCCAAGTAGGTTCCTATTGTCTCAATTTGTAGTAAAAAATTTTGGGATTTTTTGAGGTTGTGTAGTTTTGCAAGAGCTTTGTGGATATATAATTTTTATTTAAATTGGTGCCCGGAAGCAAAAGTTATGGCACAATAAGCCAAAAAAGAAAGATTGGCGGGCAGCCAAAAAAATTCAAAAAAATTCAAAATATTTTTTCCTAAAATATTATATTTTTGTCTACACGTGAAGCTTTGATTCATTCAATTTGGACTTGTGATGAAAAAGTTATGGACAATCTTAGTTTTTCAAGCTATCTAAGCATCTTCTTGAAAAAATAACCTACAGGATTCACTTTTGAATGCATTTTTTACAATTTTCCAAAAAGAATTGTTGGAAATGGTTAAATTTGCTTGCTAGAACAATCTCACGGTTGGAATTATTGTGTTTCAATTCCATCTTAAAGTTATTAATGGTTGTATCTTTCCTTCATTCTTAAACCTGCTTCTGCTTAACAATTTTTAATGAGTGAAAATTAAGTTTTTTTTTCCTGACTTTTTTTCCTATATTTTCAACTCAAATATGCAACATAAAAAGTTAAAAAATCAAAATCAGTAGTACAAAATTTTTAAGTTAAAAAGATTAAAAGCCAAAAAATCTAGTCATAGAAGGTGAAAGAAAACTTTTTTTCTTCGCTTTGGATGCAAATATTTTGCAATCCACGCTGTCAAAGTTTCTAAAATTTCTTTCATATGTACTTATACTAGTCTAGTATAAGATCCTACAGTTAGATATGCAAAAAAAAACAATTTTTAAAGTTTTTTGCTCTTTGCAATAGAAATGGCAGTTTCAAGTGTTCTTTGATGGAAAAAAGCCTCGGTCCTTTAGGGGTTAAAGGAATAATTTCAATGATGACCCCCAAATAATAGTTGTAAAATATGATTCATGCAGTTCAGTCAACTAACATACAAACCAATATTTTCCAATAAAATTGAAGCCAAAAATTAAAAATTTGTTCTAAAATCGATTGTAGATTGAATACTTGTGATTTCCACAAGAATTTTTTCCCTAAAGTTCAAAATGTAAGGTTCTACATTTTAAAGTTATGAGGTTTCAAAAAGGCCTTCAACACTGGAGTGGTTTGAGTGGTTTGAGACTCTCATCTAATATCTTGCAGTCGGGAATCTATAATAATCCTAGATTTTAGGGCTATGAGGTTCCATTGGGAACCTAGCAGAGCACTTGTAATTCCAAATCTTGAACACTTGATACACAACATTTAGTAGCAAGCACTGGGGCTGCCTTAGTTTAGAATAGATGGTGTGAGATATTCCACACCCCACAATACTCCATTGATAGTTAAGTAGACAAGTGGAGGTTGCAAAGGAAATGCAATGAGCATGAAGATTGTTGGGTGGATAATATCCCACACCATCCCCTGTAGAGCAAAAAGCAGTGCCCATGTCTACTATTGAATCTTATGTAGGGTGGTACAATGGAAGTTGCCAAAATAATGAATATGACGAATACGAAGTTTCAAAATAGAATATACATAAATTTTTCGAAGCTACTCATCTACCTCCCCCTCCAATAAATTTAAGATCATAAAATTGTAGAAAAACTAACCGAGGCATCAAAAAATCTGTATCCCTCTTGAGCTCTAATTTCATCTCAAAAAATATAGTTTGCAGCGACACTAATTTTGCATGTGGTTCTCACCAATTCGATAAATCCGTATGGCAGGAGGAAGAAATGAGATCTTCCATCTTCTTGCGATGTGAACACCCTTCTTGCGATGTCTTTGTTGGAAGTGGACTCTCACAAAATTGACCTTGTGGCAAAAAAATCCTTGGCCGAGTTGCAGAAAGAGAGTTCAGACTCCAGAGACTATATTGCACAAGAATGATCGTCACCATTTTGCATTAAAAGGGTGCCACCCATATAGACAAGGAATGTCATGTGAGCCACTTGGAGCTCACTATGAACTCCGGATTCATTTCTTTACAAAAGGACTTTCTTCAGAAGAGGTCGGCTCCAAAATCGACTTCCAAAGACTCCATGTCAGTGGGCGAGTTTAGGGTTTCGATACTTCTTGGAGGTCAGATGAATCGCGCTGTGCCCAATTCAGTAGTAAATTGCCGACCCGATTGCGGAGGTTTGCCATCCACTAATTGAATTAAATGCAAAATCTGCCACCCTAGACTGAAAATGCGAGCGCTACAAGAATTTGCTCAGCCAGGCCTTCCAGCTGCTCATCGCATTCACCAGCTTCGGATAGGCACCAGCGCTGTCCTCCTCGAGAATGGAACTGCAAGGCGCACTGCGGAACTGCTCGCGCAGCAACGTCTGCACTTCCAGCTTGCCGTCGGATTTTTCCTTGATGATGATGCGCTCGTAGTCGCAGCAGTCGTCCGAGTTCAGAAACAGCTGGTTGGCGGCGTCGCTCTTATCCTGCACCAGAAACTCCTGGTACGTCCAGTTCACGTCGATTTGCATCCGGTACTCGCCGCCCACTTTCACACTGGTGAGTCGGGCGTAGCAGTGCCGATTGCCCACTTTCATGGTGAGCCCTTGCTTCGTGTTGTTTACGATCACCGTCGTCACCTTGGTGTCCATCATGCGAGCCATCAATTAAATCACTAACTGCCCTTCAATTCTGAGCTAAAACCAACTATAGTAGCGATAACGTCGAAATTCTCACAGGAGCTTTGGTCGACTAGAGGCACTGAAACGCAATAGGTAACGGTAGGAGGAGCCCTGTCCGTGGAAATATATGAAATTATAAAGGTCGAGTTGGAAGTGAATCGCTTCACAACTGAGGTCAAGATAGCTTCTCCGAGAAGTTGGTCCCTTCCAAGTGATTGATGTCCGTGTGATCAATATCACTTGGCTGTGAAGGCCTTATAGTGTTGAAATGCCTGCAGAAAGCGCGATAACGACATCAGAATCAGGGCGGCCAGGCACAGGCGGAGACGCGGGGTCGGGGAGATGTGCAACTTTGATTCCGTCTGCACGATGCAGGTTACCAGATTCCTTGCAATCCGCACCGTGTAACCCTAGCCTAGACTTATCCAAAAAACAAAACAACAAAACAAACCAGCCTTGAGGAAGGGGCCCTTCCTGGATGCTTCGTCCAATGTCGGCATGACCTCCGGTACCGGAAACTGCCCTCAATTCAGTCGCGGTGCAACCTTTTGGGGGGTGCTAATACCTTAACCCCTAAATGCCCAAGGCACCCAATTTGGGTGTGGACAATAATTTGAAGTTAAATAAAACCTAACCAATTTGCTATTTTTAGAAGTTTATATTTTTGAAAAATTCTTTTTGAAGTCTAGTTTTAGCATAAAAATCCAATTATGAAAATGATTGATTATGATTTTTCTATTTAAGATTTTGTTCAAGGGTACCCATTGCAATCTTGACTTTCGGTAGTGTTGAGGGCTTTGGGAAATGAGCCTCAAATACACTAGATCTTGGAGGGAAAATCACATTAGAAATTCATTTAAAAAAATTGTATAGTAGATTTTGAGAAGTCGTAAATTGATTGGGATTATGCATCTTAGGCCCTTTAACCTCATATGTTTTTGGTGGCTAACTTTTCAGATTTGATATGTGAAAAAAGGATTGAAAGAATTTCTTAGTTTTAACACCCTCATGATCAAACATTATACTATCTTTCAATCCCTAAGTGATATTGTTGTATTTTCTTTTCCTATGTAATCTCTAATATGTCTAGTTTGAATTTGTCCGGTTACAATTCCAAAAAAATTGATACAACACATCAAAATGTTGGCTTTTTGTTCAATTTAGAGCAAATTCCTAGATGCTCAAAGTAGGCCTTGGATACTTAGGGGTTAAGAGTAAAAAAATATTTTAGAATAATGTACAAAATATGTGGTTGGCAATTCATAACCCCGAAATAGGAGGGACACGCCGTAACAAGCTAAAAATTGTCAGAGTGTGTTTTTGTGCCCAAAAAAATCCATCCCTTAGAATGTTGCAACAGAAAGACTCTGCATCATAGCCCTCTTCCAAGACTCTAGTAAGGTGGAGGCACCTATTCCCATCAATTTAACTCCTAAAGTCCCAAGGCCATTTTTCCATTAAAAAACACTCAAAACAATCATTTCTATAGAAAAGAGCAAAGAAAAATGTAAATGTGTTTTTTACATATTTAACCATAGGATCTTGTACTAATCTAGTGTAAGAATGTGTGGAAGAAATTTCAAAAACTTTGACTATGTAGATTGCAAGATTTTTGCATTTAAAGTAAAGGAATCAAGTTATTTTGCACCTTGCTCAATTATATTTTTTGGCTTTGAACCTTCTTAACTTAAAATTTTTGCTATAATGACTTTGAATTTCTAGTTTTATATGATGAAGAATTCAGTTGAGAATCTAGAAAAAAAATTCAAAAAGCACACACTTAGTTTTCACTTATTAAAAAATTGTCAATTAGAAGTAGGTTCAAGATTGAAGGAAAAATTAAATCTTTAATAGCTCTAAGATAGAGTTAAAATATACTAATTTCAACGGTGAGATTGTTCTAGCAAGAAATCTTAACCTTGTGAAATTTTTTTTTTGGAAAATTGTCAAAATTGAGTTCAGAAATGAATCTTATAAGTTATTTTTTTCAAGAAGATGCTCTAATTGCCCGAAAAATAAGAATGTCCATAATAATTGCATAACATATCAAAATGGAATGAATCAAAGCTTTCCATGTAGAAAAAAATAAAATCTACATGAAAAAAAAAAATTTAATTTTAAATTTCAAGTTTTTGTGAGGGCTTTTTTCTACCTGCTGAACTAAAAGTTGGGTTTTTTGTGCCATAACTTTTGCTCCTCGGCACCGATTGAAATAAAAATTACATTTTCGGAAAGCTAATGTGATTCTCTATCTTCACAAAAAAAAATTCATAAAAGCACGACAAATATTGAGACTGTAGGAGCCTGTCCAACATCCAATTTGTCTCTGGAGGGGACAACGGGACTTTAAGAGTTAAGCAACAAATGAATTTTTTTTTGAATCGGAATCAACACATTTGCAATTGAAAATCATAAATACATATTTAGAAAATTATTAAATACTCCCTCCGTCCCAAAATGATCTTCTTATTAGACAAAATGTCTCGGATTAAGCTTAAAAATTCAAAAAATTCATTAAAAAATTGAGTTTTACGTAGACTTAGATGCACTCCTATTGTCTTGCAAATTTGAATTTCAGATTAATTTTTAAAGTATGATTTTGGAATACTTAAAAATAGGATTTGGGGGGCATTTTTGAAAAGCGCCGCTAGCCAATTATTCTTCAATTCTTGCGCGCTCTCTATAATTTTGATGCATTTCCTATTGTTGCCTTTTCCCATTCCCAAGCTCATGTTGTCCACGTCAGAGCCTAAAAAATTTCCAAAAATCAAAAGCACAAGGTTTTTTTCTCAAGAATTAGGTTGTCGGAGTAGGTCTTTCGAGAGGCAAGACATTTTGTACCTGATTTTGCTATTGTAATGGAGTTTTTTGGAGATGTGTGGCCTACAGTTCATCACTTTTCAAAGTTTTTGTTCACTTTTTTATTTTTATTCTCTTCGCATGCATTGATGACTGCATCTATTCCTATCCCAAGAAAAAATTTAAGTTCCACATTGTTTCATTCCATGGAACCTTCTCCACATCATTATAAGAGAATCATTTTAAGACACAAAATAAAGGCCAACAGGACAATCATTTTGGGACGAAGGGAGTAATATTTTTGAATATGTGAGAAGTTCAAATACAACGTGTATCTGAAATTATTATCTGTATTCATCTTTGTAAGCTATACATTTTGGACTTCCTATATGTACATATTTTTAAAATTGATAAAAAAATACAATGACGAAAATAAATGCTTCTATTTTAGCCCATATATCAATCTCTAGGCGCAAACCTCTTTTTAGAGTGTTGGAATCAAGTGAATTGTAGATTGGTGCTTAATCAATGGCTACCAATTTTAAACCTAATTCACAAGTAAAATATGAATAGCTTAATCCAAATTTCTAAAATTGTAAAGATGTATTGAGAAATATATTTTAAAATAATAATTTAATGATGACTTTCAAACAATAGTTGTAAAATATGACTCAAAAATCATATCTATACGGTTAGATCAATTAGCACACAAACCAATATTTTTTCAATAAAACTTGAAGCCAAAAATCAAAAATTCCTTCAGAAATTGGTCGTATATAGAATATTTGTAATTTCTACAAAAATTCTTTTTTTTAAGTTCAAAATGTTAAGTTCTAATCATAGTGATATTTGAAGATATTAATTTAATTTTTGATTCAAGTCATTTTTGAAGGATCATTTTCCAAACTGAAAAGGTCACTATTTGAGGTCAAACCTACTAGTACCTATTGAATAATACAATATTTGCAAAGCAATGTCTTTAGAATCTATACAATACAAATGTTAAAAAAGAATACATTTTTGTGTGTTTGGGATGTGTTTGCATTCATCCATTGTTCAAAATTTGAACAACTGCATCAGGAAAGTACCCCCCCCATTGCAATAGTATTGCATCAATACTAAAGCAATTGCCCTACTACGCAGTATTGATGCAGTACACAATGTATACGTACTAAATACTAGAAAAGTAGGTTTTCTTGCAGTACTGATGCTGTACAAACTACGTAGCTATTCAATTATGAGAAATTAGCTGTTGTTGCAATATTGCAACAATTAAAATTGTTGCAGTACTGATGCAATCCTAATATTTTGCAATACTGATGCAATACTGAAAATATACCTATACAATATTGAAGAATTTGGTAGTGTTGCCATATTGTAACAATAAATATTCTTAATTGAAAATTGTTCTGAATATATATTGAGATTGTACAATTTAAAATAACAAATTTATATTGAAACTATATTGCCCAAGTATTGCAATTGTCCACATCTCACCCTTCAGTTATTCATTTTTTCTACTATCATTTCCTTTTTGTAACTTCTTATAAAGATTGTTGGTTGGCATGAAAAAAATGGTATCATTTTAAGAATATTCTCTCAAAACTATCCTATTAAATTTATTATTTTATGCAATCTTGATTAGCACACCAAATTTCAATTTTACAAAACAAAATTTCCATTTTTGATAAAAATTTTATTGTTCTTCATTGTATTATATAATAATTGATTGAAAAATATTGGTGATGGATTTTCCAAATTCTATTGTGGAAACATTTAAGAAACATCAATGTGCTCATCTCACTTTGTAAAAAATAATTTAGATTACCTAAGAAAAAATTTACATTAGAAAGAACTCAATGTTAAAGTGTTGCCTTTGCAAATTTTATTAAATGTATACTTTTAAATTATAATTATATTTTACTAATAAACCCTTGTATCATGACTACTTCTATACAGTTGAGCATGATGGTTCAATTGGTTTGCCAAACCTAATTATAATTTTGAGATTTTTTTAATAATTTTTTTATATTAGACTTCATAGTAGGGTTGCAAAACTTCTTAGAGGGTACTAAGCAATGGAATTTTTTTGGTTAAACATAATCATTTACAATTTGGTGTTTTTTAAACTCAACAATCTTTAGCGGCCATTTTGGCATAGCAAAACAACTATTTTCAAAAGACTTTGAACTATGAAAAGTTGTAAAATTAAGTTAACTTTCATTCCCAAAAATCCGTTTGAGATTTTGAGCCTCCAATCAAAAGCTACGGGCAAAGTTCAGAGGGGTTGAAAAAGACATTTTTTTTGACATTTTCAAACATCCTCTCTGATTTTTGTCCATAACTTTTAATTGGAGTCTCAAAACCTCAAACGGATTTTTAGAAATGAAAGTTAACTTAATTTTACAACTTCTTACAGTTCAAATTTTTTTGAAAAAAGTTGTTCTACTATGCCGAAAAGGCCTCCAAAGTCTGCTGATTTTACAAATCAAACAAAAAACAACTAGAAATCTAGATAAATAAAATTATACACCCAAGGTGTTTATCAAATTCATTGTATGGTGTGTTGGCAGCACCCTTGGACCTCAACCACGAGGTCCAAGGTTTCAAACTCATTGGTGATGGTACCTGCGTAGTGGGGTGGTTTACCCTGGCGGAATGCCTGCCTGGGTAGTGGGGTACCTGCGTGGTGGGGGGGCTTGCCCGGGCGGTGTTGGCGGAATGCCTGCCTGGGTGGTACTGCCTGGGTGGTACTGCCTGGGTGGTGCTGTCCGCCATGCGGGCAGAAGATTTCTTTTTTAATTAAAAAAAATTGATTAATTTTTTATGTATTCTTTTAATATCTAGTAGTAATAAATTTTGAGTTCTAAAACAGTATTGTAGAATGAACATGGCAATACTGAATAACAAAATGCTTGGCAGTATTAATTTGATTCTAATTCAGTACTATATGCAATAAAGTCCTCATCTCTATTGCAACTGTACTGCAACAGTACTGCATCAGTATTGGACTGTGAAGCGACTGCAAATATATTGAAACAATACTACAACAATATTGTTTAGAGCGCCAATTTTTTCCCGATGTGGTCCTCTAAGGTGTTAATACATCTTGCAAACCCTTGTCTGCAGCAAAATCTTGCAATTCAATAGTGTAAGGATTTGATTAGTAAGAGTAAGGCGTGATACAGCAAGCACTTACCCCTAAAAATAATTCTACTGAAAATTGACTTCTTGGAAAGCTACAAGCAAGTCTCACTCTGCAAAAGGATTTGTAAATGTGCTATCCACACTAGCTAGGTACCGTAACTCAAAATCTAGACAATCGTAAAAGAGGACACTACGATCCTGAGTGGTGTTTACACATCTGTGAACATACACAAAGATTCCCTGACCTCAGGTGACCCATAAACATACTGAAAGAACTTGTCATCAGGTTACTGCTCAGCAGGAAGATGTTTCAAAAAATGACTACCTTCGATGCCCAGGCAAGTACTGAGAACGATACTCGGTTAAGATCCAAAGAAGCACGCACGGCACTCAATTTCAAATCAATCAAACACTTTGCGCAGATTACAAAGGACAAAGAGCGAACCGGGACAGATCCCACAATAAACGTTTTGATCAAAAACAACACCTACGGTCAAAAGACATGGCATGCAGGGCATCCCTTATTCCAGCAGGTTCCACAAAGAGTAGCTGGATTCAATATGCTTGCAAGGGTTTATATTTTCTGTGGTTTTCATACGATTGGAGAATGGGATGAAACAATTTCCAAAGCACTCAAAAGCACCTTTACTTTGCACTTCCAAAGTCTCGGGAGATAGGATCTATACCATTCACGTTCTATAGGGGTGTATTTCTGGTTACTACGTTCCTAATCATATTCTATGTGGAGAGTATCAAATTCTTGTTGAACTCAACCAAGATCATGACATATTTAAAGGAGAGGAAAACAATAACGCCTATTAAAAACATAAGGGGTTAAGATTTACATTAAAAGCTATTCTTCATCAATGTTGCGACCATTCGATGCTCTTCAAATCGATGCCTTCCTGTACCATCTCCCATAAAGGACTCATCTGCCTCAACTTAGTCACTTGATCAACAGTTAAAGCAACGGCCCTGTCAACTTCCTCCTTCGTGGTAAACCTCCCAATGCCGAACCTGATAGAGGTATGAGCCATATCTTCTTCTACTCCCAATGCTCGCAACACGTATGATGGCTCGAGACTTGCACTAGTGCAAGCACTTCCGCTGGAGACAGCTACTTCTTTCAGTCCCATAAGCAGGCTCTCCCCTTCCACATACGCGAAAGATAAATTCAAATTTCCGGCATACCTGTGCTCTTCGCTGCCGTTCAGAATGACGCCATCCAGCTTGGACAGTATGCCCTGGTGCAACCGATGGGTGAGTGCTTTGATGTGTTCCTCGTCGTGCCTCATTTCTTCCCTTGCAATCTCGCATGCGGCACCCATCCCTACAACCAAAGGAGTAGCGACGGTCCCGCTTCGAATACCTCGTTCTTGGCCGCCACCGCTCATCTGTGCTTCCACGCGAACGCGAGGCCTCCTCCGCATGTACAGAGCTCCAACTCCCTTGGGACCATAGATCTTGTGAGCGCTCAAGGACATAAGGTCCACCTTCAATTCGTCCACATTGATAGGGATCTTTCCGGCCGCTTGGGCCGCATCCGTGTGAAGGAAAATCTTGTTCTTCCGACAAAGCTCTCCAATCTCCGCAAGTGGCTGAATGACACCAATCTCATTATTGACTAGCATAACCGAGATAATTCCCGTGTCGGGTCGAATAGCAGCCTTAAGCTCCCCCATATCAATCAAGCCATCTTTCTTAACAGGCAAATACGTGACATCGAACCCCTCCTGTTGCAAGTGGCGGCAAGAGTCGAGGACACACTTGTGCTCCGTCTGCGTGGTGATCACATGCCGCTTCTTCTCCTTATAGAAATGCATCACTCCCTTAATTGAGATGTTGTTCGCCTCCGTGGCGCCCGAAGTGAAGATAATCTCCTTAGGGTTCGCCCCGATGAGCTTGGCGATCTGCTCCCGCGCCTTCTCCACCGCCTCATCGCTCTCCCATCCATACATGTGCGTGCGAGAGTGCGGATTTCCGTATTGGTCGATGTAGAAGGGCAGCATCGCATCCAGGACGCGAGGATCCACGGGAGAAGTCGCCTGCATGTCGAGGTACAGCGGGCGACCAGCCATCATGACGCCCTTCATCAGAAGAGCGGCAGGAGCAGAAACTGGAGGCGCAACAGGGCCATCGTCGACCGCCGCAACGGCAGCGGCAGTGGAATTGGCACGCGAGGCGAGAGAGGGAGAGAAGCGGCAGACGGCAGCGGAGGCTCCAGCGCGGGCGCGCCAAAGCGACGCCAATGAGCGAGACACCAAAGGAGGCGCCATTGCGAAGAAGCCTGAAGGTTTTTGCAGAAGAGAATAGAAAAGGAATGGGAAAGGAGAAGTACTACTCAGCGAAGCAAAAATGGAGCAAAAACAGAGCAACAAAAGCTTCAGCAAAAACTTCGGAGTGACAATGGTTGCGTGCAAAGTGAGAGAAAGAGACAAGCCACAGAGAGAGAAATGATATAAAAGAGTTACGGCAACTTACAAGCTGGGTCGGAAGTGACAACTGAAAGCTCCACCGAGAAGCTGATGTGAACGAAAACACTTGGCCTTGTCACTTAGTGATGAAATGGCGGCAGAAACTCGGCCCACGTCTCCTGCCCTGAAACCCTAGCCTCGAAACCAGGGTCTTCCGGGAGATCTTTCTTGAGCACAATTTAGCGTTACAAAAAAAAATTTCAAGGGAATCTTTGCGGGTATATTTCTTTTTCATAACATTGTTCTTCCCTGAAACGACGCTGAGGACTCAAAGTGATCCATGGATGACTTTCTGTTGAAACCAAGAATAATGCACCTATTGATCCAAAAACTGAATCATATTTGAGGGAGTATCCATCACCTAGGTAGCATCCTCATTTTAGGGTTAAATAGAATATGTGGTCTTCAGAACACTCTTAATCCTTGAAAGACACCACGGCCATTTTTGAGCCAATGAATGACAAGAGAATCCTTACTTCTACGTAGGACAAAAGTGCAACTATTCATCCTCGAAAATTTGTGTAAAAAGGGGAGGTCTAGCTTAATGCTTCCAATGTGTTTTTGGAAGGACACTAGGAAAGTTTTGTGTCCTTTGGATGGTCAACAAGGCATTAAGCATATTGAAGAATGGTTTCTTTTCATCTAATTTTGTGTGTGCAACTTTGTTGATGGGTTATATTCACAACATTGACTTAAGTTTAAGACATTTTAATTGTTTATTTTATTTTCTTTGGGATAGTTTATCAAAAAAATAGTACACTATATAATTTATTTCAATACTTTGAGCTATATTTCCAGAAGAATTGATTTTCACATTCAAAACAATTTCCTTTGCTTTTGAGCATGAGTAAGAAAATGAACTTACTAAAGTACAATTTCTATTGTACTTGGAAATTTTGAAGAATTCCTTAAAAAAAACATTTTAGTGAAGTTTGAAGTTGAAGATCTCTAAACCATGTTTTAAATTTGGAGTGAGAAAGAAATTATACCACAATATTCTACATTATAATGTATTTCCATGTTGAAATTTTAGATTTTTGAACATGATTTGTATTTGATATGAATTTTTTTATTTTATCTTCAACAATTTATAATAATTTGATTTTTTTTTACATTGCATATTTTGTGAAAAATATTAGACATGTGCTTTTGTCTGTAGAAAAAAAATTCAATCATGTATGACAAATAAATGGAGGATACAAAGTGAGAGACTTTCAAGTTTGATTACACGGTTATACACCCCATCCTTTAGGGATTAAAGATTCAAGAATATAAGATAATTACACCCAATTGTGACCCCCACTAGATTCTTGCCTAAAATGTACAACCTCTTTTCACAAGGGCCTATAGTCAATTTTGGATTTACCTTTCTTTAGTACCCTAAAAGTTCATAATTTATTCATTTGGTATCCAAAAAATGCATGAAAAGAAAATCCAAAAATACTCTTTTGACTTCAAACAATCCATAAATAATTTTTAAAGTTTTTTGCTCTTTGTAATAGAAATGGCAGTGAAAAAAAGGACTCGGGACTTTATTAGGGGATAAGTGATTACAAAAATATGCAAAAAGCTGGGGAAAAGACCTCAACGTTGAACATAAACATAAATTACAGTAAGACTACCTGGAAGGGAGTAATGAGACGAGCACCATGAGCATCTTACCAATCTTCTACATCGACACTTGAACCTCCAAACTCAAGTTGCGAAGACGGAGGCATTCAGACGAACGTGCAGGACAAAGTGAAGGCAACCAACTTAATTCAAAGTTAAAACTCGTTGTCAATGAGCTACAGAATACTAGTTTCACAGTACCAAACATCACATCATCACCTGAACCTTGATCAAATTGAAAACTAATAGAGATACGCGGACAAAAAGGAAACCTCAAGAAGATTGGATTCAGACAGAAATTTTGCTAGAAGGCAAGAACCAAGTAGAGTATTATAAACGTAGGTCGCAATCCACCTGGTTAGCATGAAGACACATTCAGTAACTAGTGGATCATTTTCTGGCTAAGCGATACTACAAGAGCTGTGCCAGGCAGCCATAAAATGCCTTGAGATCTTGGTCTTCCAGCCAGGTACAGAACTGCCAAATCATGACTGCTCTCACATAATGAATAAAATTTTCCTCACATGGTGACTTCCTCAACAGGATGCCACCGGTCCATCGGTTATGCCGGGTAAGTTACCGAACCTGCCACTATGTCACTATGCCTTGACTTTGGGCTCTGCCACCACATAGTGGTAGGCAACCAGTAGCACAAATATCGAAATGCCCAAAAAGTTGGCGAAGAAACCCAAATCCGTGTCGTCGATCATCTGCACACAAAATATTCCAGATCACCTTTGTAAGTTTGTTGCAAACCAAATTGCATTTCGATTCGCAAGCCATTGCACTGTGCGTAAGTAAATTGCCATCTATATTCAGACATAAACAAAGAACCATTGACCAACCCCAAACATATACGCACGAGAATTACGGAAGCTCCTTTCCGTTATCGGTGCCCGGTTGTGACACAATTCTTAGCGATCCCAATGCCGAACGATGAAAGCACATCCATCACTCCTCCAACACCGTCCCAACCATCGCAGAAACGTGAACTCCAGCTACGCAACCTCCCATGAGCTAAATTTTTTTTAAGTGATGCACAGATAACCGATCACAGACCACACCTCAAACCCCAACCTCAAAACCCCAACTCCACCTTTACTAGGGTTTCAGTTCCCACGGAGAGCCAACTCTCGTTGCAAGCGGTCCACTCACAATGATACCTCCCTCCCTTCTTCACGTAGTGAACCTCATCTAACGATCAAACAATTCGGAAGAAAGGCAAAATCTCATTCCGCTATCCCAATCGTGCATCCAAACCCGAACCCGATCCAGCTCTCTTAGGGCAACAGAACACAGAACAATGATTCATTTATAAAACACCGATTGACATGGAAACGCGAATAAGTGGATCTTCCATACCTTGGTAAACCCGGAAGGTCGGACGCAGAGCAGGCCGGTGTCGGTACTGGATGGCTGTGGCAGGGAAGCGCTCGCTCCGTCGGAAGTCGGAACAACAGCAGCACCAACAACTGCTCTGCAAACACCGTGTTCAACGTGTTCACGGACTGAGGAGAAAGCGTACATATACGTATTTGTATCACGTTCTCGCCAGAATACGTATTGAGCAATGCACGAGGAGGGCGGAGCCCGACGAGGAGGCGCTTTTTTTCCCAACATGCCTGACGACCAGAGGCATTGGTCGACGTAACCTATTGCCAGGAAACCGCAATTGAATGAAGAAAAGCGGTCAGAGATGACAGTCGTGGATGAAGAATCCGTAATCCACAATTACACATGAAAACCCGTGTAATCGTGGATTACGGCCTGATTGTGCCAAATAACGAGCTTGCAGAATGAATGGGAGGGTTGCTGGCAGTGGTTTATGTGTACGTAAACCCCCGCCAGGATATTTCCTGTTCATTTGTTGGGCCGGTTATTTTTTGTAGAATCAACGCATTATGCAGGCCCACCCGTAAATCTGGGCATTATAGATTCTTCAAATCTGGAAAGTTTTTTTTGTTTATCTTAAGGATCTTTATCATGTCTTTCATTTCCCACATTTTTTGGCGAGCGGATTAAGCTAGGTAATTTCTTGTCCTACTGTCATTGCCCTATACATATAAGAGCACCTTCACTGTGCTTGGTGGCCCAGCTCCCAATGTCGGCCTATGTGATCACGTGGTCGCACAAAGGTCTGCATTGCCCCACCCCGTGACGGCGATGCTAAATTGTGAGGTTGTCATAGAAGGGACAAAATCATTCCCTTCTCCATTGCTAGCCATGTGATGCAAAATGGCATCCATTGTGGCCACTCCCATAGTACCACATGGTGGCCAACCATTGGTTATGGCAATTGAAGTCTAAAGTTGAGTATGTATATTCTAAGGAAGAGGTTTGAAAAAAAACATAATCAAGTTCAAAATACTTGCAATTTTCTTTGTTTTGTACTTATACTTGCAAATTTGAATGCCTATGGTTTTCTTGTTTGCACATTGGAGGTTTTTGGGCATTTTATTGTACACTTTCTCATACTATGATGTCAATGGAGGACTCTCCTAATTCATTGCAATTGGTGAGAGGTTCAAGTTTGTATCAAGTATGTTGGGATGTTTTACAAAGTGCATTAGGATTAATTTACTTTTTGAGCAAGGATCTACTCATATTTCTACATTCACAATAGTTGTAGCTTTTTCCTTCATCTAAGAGCTCATAAATCATGGAACACTATACTTTTGATATAGAAAAGATCAATTGTATAGATCATCAATTACAAAAAACAATATATCACTACCAAAAATAGATATTGGTTTCTATTCTTTTTTTTATTCTTTTTTCAACACTTTTTTTTAATACCATTTTCAACACTAAAAGTGGTAAAAAAAACAAAATGTCATAAAAGTTAGAACATTTCAATATTTTTTGACATTAAAGTGTCAAAAACAATATTGAAAAGAATGTTAGAAAGAGTGTCAAAAAGAGTGTTGGAATTTTTTTTGAAAAATATGGTAGAAAGTATGTCTAAAATAGTGTTGATAAATATCAAAAATGAAGTGATTCACTTCAAAAATTCATCACAAATTAGTGTGCCGCCTATACCGTTGCCACAACCAAAATAAAAGAAAAAATATTTTTAAAATTTGATAAAAACTTCAAAATCCAATTTCTTTTTATCATGAGTTCAAATGCCATGAAACAAAGCCCATGCACCCCTCCCCAATGAAAGCTTTCCAGCGGTACCAAGAATGCGGTCAGGAGATCTCACTGCAACAAACAAAACAAACTTAAGGTATGCATTCTACAAAGACCCTTGATTTAACCCCTAAAGGATCAAGGTGCGTTTTTTGGCAACATAGCAATTTTGGGCAACTCACTACAAATGGAGTTTTTATTTTTTTTCTTTGAAAATTTCACACAATATGTGCCCGAGGAGTAGCTTTAAGGCCCAACAATTTTCATAACTTTTGACTTCATGGTTAAAAAGTTATTGCATGATATGTGATTTTCATTGCTCGGCGGGCAGCCCGGGCAGCCCAAAAAACTTCTTTAAAAATCACTTTTTAAAAAAATAAAAATTTGAAATTGGTTCTTTAGGTTTATATCTACGCGGGAAGCTTTGAATCATTCCATTTGGATTAATGAGTCAAAAGTTATGAGGAGTTTTAGTTTGCGGGTAGGTATGGAGTCTTTGAAAGCCATACCTACCCGCAAACTAAAACTCCTCATAACTTTTGACTTGTTAATCCAAATGGAATGATTCAAAGCTTCCCGCGTAGATATAAACCTAAAGAACCAATTTCAAATTTTTATTTTTTTAAAAAGTGATTTTTAAAGAAGTTTTTTGGGCTGCCCGGGCTGCCCGCCGAGCAATGAAAATCACATATCATGCAATAATTTTTTAACCATGAAGTCAAAAGTTATGAAAATTGTTGGGCCTTAAAGCTACTCCTCAGGCACATATTGTGTGAAATTTTCAAAGAAAAAAAATAAAAACTCCATTCGTAGTGAGCTGCCCAAAATTGCTATGTTGCCAAAAAACGCACCTTGGTCCTTTAGGGGTTAAGATTTCAGAGTTTCAAATCCCATCACTTGATCACTTGTCTTAGTTAAGTAGGGCTACTTAAGCAACTCGAGCAAGGGCGAGCAACCTAGAAATACTAGGCAAGCAATCAAATACCCCCCAAAAAACTTAAAATTCTTATATTTTGTTGTTCTGCCATGTTTTTTGCCATTCTTTCTAACCCTCTTTCTAACATTTTTTCAGACACTCTTTCTGTCACTCTTTCCTACACTTTTTTATGACAATCTTTCCAACATGAGGTTTGACAATTTCTTTGACCAAAAAAAACACAATTTTTTGTGACATTTTTCCAACACTTTAGTGTCGAAAAACTGTCGAAAAAACTGTCAAAAACAACGCCTTTTCTCGGGTAGTGGTTCAAAACTCAAGCTACACTGATTTACTCAACTATGGTTTTGACAGAATATTTATAAAATGATTAAATTCGTGTAGGTTGAAATATTAACATGTTGTCCAATGTTCACAACGATAAAATTTTGTAGTGACACTAATTATCCAGGCATTTCCTCCCCAACTCACTGACAGGATAAATCAGTGTAGCACCTTCTTCCAACCAATGTTAGTCATCGAACCAAGAAATTCTATTGGAAGTTTTTGAGTATTTAAGTTTCTAGGTAAATATGGGTATAGCCAATGCGAGCTATCATTTTGAAACCCTCTGAAAGTTCTACCAGGACGAGATTCTCACAATCCAGTCGTGTTGTTTTCATTAAGGGATGTCAAAGTGTGAGCTTTCGGTTCAAAAAATAGAGGTGACTCTATTCCAAGACTCAACGCAGCAGCATTGGAGACAAGACAATGGGCTCCAAATCATGCAGGACCAAATTTGGAAAGAAAAAGCGACAATTTGCAACAAATTGCAAGCTCTCACACTCTATTAAAAGCTGGAGAAACAAGGTACTGTAAAAGATTTCGTGCAGCTACTCTGTCTTGGTCATGCAAGACAGCAGCTGCTCACACAATGCTCGCAGCTGTGGAGAAGAATCCATATTCGCCACAGTCGCCACTGCTCGGCGGGCATCTTCAATATACGGAGCAATCTCTTTGAGGACGCTGTCTTCGCTTGCTAAGAGCGAGGCCAGTACCTTCGTACCTGCAGTTCGCTCCTGGTGGACATTCATCAAAAGCACAAAATCTTCTGATCAGAAAAAGGAAATAAGATTTAAATAAGCGCCCTCTCAACCAAGAGAGGCTACTGCAATACATGCAAAAAGTTTGAAGATTAATTTGGATAAAGCAAATCGCAATACCAGCTGTCCAAGATCTTTGGCCACAGTCACATACAGGATCTTGCAGAAGTTTTGATACGGAATCTGAAGGTTCACAAAGACTGAATTTTATTACCTCTGTTGAGTAACGGCCTCCAATAGTGCTAATCGCAAGGTTCAGTAGATCAGCAGCGAATGGAACTATGGCTTGGCCTTTGAGATGATAAATAGAAGTGAAGAGGACTTGAAAACAAGCTGCCCGCAGATTTGGCCCAGAGTTCACCTGCAGCCAAAGCATTTCAAAGAGCATCACACAGTTTATAGAACAGAATGCATGAAGTTCACATGATCAAAGGAAATGACAAAAAACTCTGAAGGTGCAATTCTAATCATAAGAATGTGCACTATTAACCCCCAAATGCCTAAAAGGATAGATATGTCCCATTCATAAACTTCAAAGCCAGTTTCATTCCAATTGAAGCATCGACGTAGGTGATAATGGATTATCAAATATACAAGGAAAATTCATATTATGATACTGGATTCTTAGAGATGGGTGCCCATGGTTATTTGAGAAAAATAGTTATCAATCGGGGGGCTAAATTTTCTCTTTGTTCGTAAAATTACTATGTAATAAAAGTTAAAAAGATTTTGATTACCGTACATTGAATAAGAAATTTGCGGACTTTTTAATTCATGTTGATAGCTTTAACATTATAGAGCGAGTGCAATTCCAGCTGTAAGAATGTGAGTTTCTTAGGATGACACCCAGTGTTTATAAATCCTTAATATGAAGAAACATTCCAATACGAAATGAACACCAAAAATGAAATAGATATACCAGAAAATGTTGAAGGAATGAGATAAATACCTGAGTGAAGCTCATGATTGGCGGTATGACAGCCCGGGCATATGCAGGTTTGACACTAGCAGAAATCTTTTGAGAACTACTGATCAGGACATTGGCCATGCACACTCGGTAGACCTCAGGAGCTGGCTGGGCATCTTCACACCCTGTGACGCAAAATTTGAAATGCTTTTAGAACGAAACTCCAATACAAATAGAGATAAAAAGAAAAGGGTGACTTCGTTGAATTATCACTTGAAATTAACTACAGGAGGGAAGAAGGCTGCAGTGACATCTCAGATTGATATTCCTACCTTTCTCAACTTCCGATAACCTCAGTGTTGCAGAAATTGAAGTAATCGGCTGACCGCCTCCAACACACTCGATCACTGAAGAGAGAATTTTCCATCTTCTTTGAGGCTCTTGTTTACCTGCTTCAAATTGGAAAATGTTAAAGATGCTGTCCGAAATCACTAAGAGACACGAAGATAAGCAGAAATCAGAAATATGCTAACTATGTGCTCTTCACGTTTTATGCAAACACGGAACATTGAGCTATCAAAAATCAAGCGCCAAGAAACCATATTCATTAGCGTGATATCCTCAGAAGAGAGCAGCAAGCAAAACAGAGGACAGCCGAAAGACCGAGAGTGCACCTTTTGAATGACTTCTCCACTCCCCCTCAGGAATCTCCTCGATCAGTTTCTTCATTTTCAGATCTCCTTGCAAAGGCTTGGACGGTAATGGGGAGACTATGCCTAGAGTACCAACTTCTGCACAAATCATTGCTGCAAAACAGTCGATGCAACCATGTTGTGCCTTCGCTATTTCCTTTGACCCTGCAAGACGCAGTTCTCCCGATTACATTCACCACAAGCATTAAATGCCATTATCAACAATTTACCTTCACTCCCCCTTCACATTCCTACAAACTACCTAAATAAAATAGAATATGGTGAATTTTTTTTTGATAGAGATGACAAGAATGATGAACATCAGACCTTTCAGAGAATTTGGGGACCAAAGTATGATACTTGATAATGACTTCGGAACCTGATCTAACAAAGGGTGTTCAAGTGTCTCTCTGCCTCTAATCTGCATCATAGATCAAAGTTGGGTTACAATGTCAGATGATAGGAAGATATTCTGTTGCCATGTCAGCATGTTGCCAGATAGATTGTTCAAGGTAAAACTATAGCAGAAGTACACTAATAATGAAATTTAGTGTTATGCTACCTATAGTGTTATCTACCATATCATGTAACTCATTCTAATTCTCATTTAGTTGACAATTAGTGTTCATGTTGGATACTGATTTAGTGCAGGATGAACAATCTTGGTCCTAATTTAGATTTTTTGGTGGAAATTTAGTTGACAAATAGTGTTCATGTTTGACATTTAGTTTTGGTAACATCAGCGGCGTTGTTGCCATTTAGTGTTAGAGTTCGTAACTAGTGTCGCATACAATAAATTTCATTATTAGTGAAGTGGGATTGATTGAGTGACGCAGAGCTTGAAAAGAAACTTACCATAAGTGATGTACAAAGAGAAAATAGACAAGCCTTGGCTGTCACAGTATTTATATTTCGGGCAGCTTTCTCTAATGCTGCAGACACTGATGGCAACATAGCCTGCCCAATGTATCCAAGTTAGTGAATCTTGGTAGACATATGCACTTCTTCCATCTATGACCCTGAGAGATCGTCATTAAGCTACAAAATTAGAAAATCACGAAGCGATTTTGTAATTAATGTAGAAGTATGCATTCTTTGTCTTATATCAGGAAGTTAAAAATAAATCCCGAATAGCAGAGATAGGGTCTCACATCAGGAAGAAGGCGGCCTGTAAGCTCTGCAGCAATCTTGCGAACATCGTCAAGCTCGTAGCTGTTAAACATCCTGATAGTGCAACAAGATTCAGTGTAATGTTCCACTGTCAGCAACTGTAAAAATAAAGCATGGCACATCGAATGTCTTCCGAACATTTCAGCCTAACCACAACGACACAAACAGAAGACATGCGTGACCTACTCGCAAATAGATGTACCTTTCAAGCAAGAGGCCAGTAATTGACGCCCTCTCTTGGTCATGACCTTCACCGGCAAAAGCACAGCATGAGAAATAATCTTCCAGACAAATTGTAGACAACTTCAACAAGCACAGAGAAAAAGAATTGACTATGAATTAAATGAGCGTTTTCTAACCTGAAGCTGTACCATCCAACAGATCACCATACAACTCCTTCGAACTAGAATGAGAGAAGGCGTTCAAAGGAAGGATTCTGAGAACAAGCATAGGGCTGAGGCGCTGGAAGAGCAACTCCGCAAGAGCATCTTCACTCTCAGAGACATTGGTGAGAACTTCCTTACTCATTCTGACCACCACAGAAGCAGCAAGTAATAGTCAGAAGTCCACAGATATAACATCCCAGGAGCTAAACAAAATGAAGCAGGTAATGAACACTGTAGGCTGAGTCTTACTTCGGTTGATCATTCATTCGTTGATAAATCCGTGGAAAGACCAAATTTGGCATGTCAGCTAACTGGTCGCTAATGTGACTCAAGAATCTGGGAATCACAGGATTTGATGCCTCAGTGTACATCTTATCCAGAAGTGCGTCAATCACAGGCTGCCAGTTTTGAACCTAATTCACAAACAGAATAAAATAGCTTAATACATAAGAGCATCACACAAATCTTGTCTGCAGCAAAATCTAGCAAAGCAATAGTGTAAAGACTTGATTAATAAGCATAGGCCTTGACCTAATGATACAGGAAGCATACACCTCTGTGAACATATATAAAGATTGTGTGACCACAGGTGATCCATAAACATAATAAAAGAACTAGCCATCAACAGGAAGATATTTCAAAAAATGCCTACCTTCGATGCCCAGGCAGGTACAGAACTCAAAACTCGGTCAAGATCCAAAGAAGCACCTACTGCACTCAAAAGGATAAAATACAATGAGCAGTTTACAGAGGAGAAACAGATAAACAGTACAGATCCAACTATAAACGAATAGATGAAGAACAACACTTGCGGGTTAAAAGACGCGGCATGAAGGGCATCTCTTATTTCAGAAGGCTCCAGTTTTGCTCAAGTAGCAAGTACGTTAACCAGGATATAGAAAAGCGTCAGAACAAAGTGGCAGGTTCATAAGAAGCCTAAACATGCATATACCTTTCTTAGAGCCTGCAGCTTTGTCAGCAGAGGCAGTCTCTGCCATTAGGTCCCTGCAAATCAGAAGAGAGTTGATAAAAAGAAATGCAACAAATTAAGCAAACATGATTCAAAAAGAGATCCGCATCCATCAACCGGTAAAAACTTTGCTTCAACAATGAAGACAAAACAAAAAAACATTCGAGAGTTGGAGACGTAGCAAAAGATACATACATGATTTCAGGTATAAATCAAAATACCATGCCACACCAAGTTGCACAACTATAGCACGCAATCATCACTGCAATGGAAAATGTCTTGCACCTGAGACAATCAAGAAGCACAGATATAGTGCGGCACTGGTCAGCGTGCCCACATAGAACAGCTTCCACAGCTGAACTCGCTGCTGAACGCTTCCGGGCATCTGGTGAATACACTAACCGAACCAACTGTGGCAGCGTGAACGAAGGGTCTGCACAGTGCCAAAATCATCAGATGAACGCAAGTCCTCTGAATTGAAAGCTCATATTCACAGACGAAGATCATGCTCCTCATGACGATGATCATACATACTACACCAGACCAATTCGTTTCGATTTGTCAATCTTTACATAGCACCACAAATCAGTCTGATACTATTTGTGAGGTAATCTCGATTGGAATATTGGAGTATATATACACAAGTCAGCAAGTGTCGGATAAAAGTGTCGGATAAAACATCGTACCAAGCTTTGCAAAGAGTGCAGACGCTTCCACCCGATTAGTAAGCTCTTCATCGCCTAGACGGTCGAACAAATGAACAGCAATTGTGCGACTGCCTCATATGTAACAAAATGATTTAATTCATGAGACGCACATTTCAGACCAGCAACAATTAAAGATAAATAACAATTTAACACTGTTACAATAGAACTTAGAATAAATATCGCATCTTTTAGAGCATAAGAGCCACTACGATAAAACACAATGACAAAGCAGACAGGAATATGATACCGTGGAATAAGAAATCTAACTACAGCGAATGATTTCAACAGATTTACAGATCGATCGTTGGAAGACTCAAAACCTACATACAGTCCCATCAGAACAACCAAAACTAAGGCCTAGGCAAGACAGGAACCTCAACAGGGTGTCCACAGTTTCCGTCGACTTAGAGGTGACAGCCACGAGCTCAGTCAACACATCAAGTCCATTGCGGCGTTGCAACGGATCTTCTGAATCAAGTCGTGTCAATACTTTCTCGAGCTCAGGCGAAGCAGGATTTCTAAAGAGCAGTTAAGGGAAGATTGCAAGCATCAACTAAATCAAGAGTAGGATAAGATGCCAGACAATCAATCACTTGAGGATTGAGAGAGCCACTATCACATCACATAAACTATCCCTGGTTTACCAAGGAAAAAACTAGCAAGTAAATACTCATATTGTAATCTCTCAAGACCTGCAAGAAGTTAAGTAAGAATATCATAAGTAAAAGGATACAAAGCAAAGAACTCAGCCACCAGAAGCACCACCGCTCTGGCCGCTGAATCTCTCGTATCTAGCATATCCATCAAAACAGGAACAATCTCTTCCATTTTCGAGGTCACAGCAGAACTGCGAAAAAGCAAGGATCGCAGAATTGCCATAGCCATCTCAACCACTTCAATATCAGCCGCTCGCACCTGTTGAAATGACAGGAAAATATACAACCCGAATCAATTGAGACAAGAAGTTCAGACATCTGTAATAACAAGGAAACTGTTTCAGAGTAACCACGTCGTCCAATTCCTACAACTATACAAGATAAATTACTTGCATAATAGCACATTTCAACTCATACGAGCAAAATAGTAATCACTATAAATGTTCAATCTAATGTGTACAGGATACAAAATTACATACTTGATTCATTAAAGTTTGCAGAAGCTCTGGCTCAGTATCCTTCAAAACTTCCTCTAGACGCCGAGGGTCAAGACGTCCCAGTACTAGCGCAAGGCAGGTCAAAGCATAGCCGCGCATCTCATCAGCTCTCCGAGTCTCGCTTGCATCCAACTCCTCAGCAGTTTGTGTCCAATACTGCTCAAAGAAACCAAAAATCCAAAGCCGTAAATTTCAAGCCAGGCTTTCAGCAAACAAAGTAACTTTCTTCTAATGACAAATACAACATCTTTGCTTTGAATGGTTACCTGAAGAGCTCCACACCAATGTTCAACGACTGGATCTGGATTAGAGACCAAGGTACGGTCCTCCAAAAGTACCAAACTACTATATTGGCGCCAACAGGCTGCCAAAACAGAAACCCCAACCTGAATATTCTCTGCATCTGTCGAGATCACCATAACCCGTAGTCAGTAATTCCACAAAGTCATGCTTTCATATGTCCAGAAAACATCATACCATCATGAACCCATCAGTCCAAAAACCAGAGGTTTCGGTTATCAATTAATAACCAACCAAAGTAACGACAATTGAGTTGACTGCAAGTTCCACAAATCTAGGTTCAAGTGCAGTTGAGGTGTGGACTTACCTCCAGCAGGGGTTTCCAAAGAATCCCTATAGGTAGCTAGAAATCTAAGTCGCTTTAGCACCTGCTGAAGCCCTCGCGCATGTAGAGGTCGGCCTTGCTCATTCCACTGCACCAAAGTTATGAATTCAAATAAAAAATATCCGTCACACTGGGTTGGGTGACCTTTTGTAAGTATGTCCTCACCTTAATCTAAAATTACGACGACTATCATACACAGACGAAAGGCAGTTACAACTAAAGCATATGAAGGGTATAAAATGCAGACGTTTCTATGGCCAGAGTGATGATGTCAGTATGACTTACCTCCTGCAATTCGATAACAAGCAGAATAATGTCATCCAGGTTGTCCCAAAGAGCACGGGGACCTTGTTCCTTTAAGTCATTCTCTGATTCCCGACCTACACGAAAGTAAACATGTGCATCAGGAAACATATAAATTAAACACACCGTCTATAAACTTTGTTGAAAAATATCCACATAAGCAAGAGTGAAGTGTATACAGCAAACCTGATGTGCTGGCTTTTGCCTCATTGTTATTAGAAAAGATATCACTTTCATTTTCGGTCAAGCGAGGAGTAATAAGCACTCTTTCTTCGTTCTTCTCTTGTTTCTCTGTCGCTGACTTAATGGATGTAGGAGGGGCGTCAGACACCAGGCCCTTTGTAATTACTGTGACACAATCTGCAGCTGCCATTGCGAGGCGTGTTGGTGACTTATACTTTCCCTGCTTGAAGCTGTCAACTCAAAATGCAATAGGTCAGCGCCGAGTAAAGTCACTTTTTAACTGTAAGTTCGAAACACTGAGCAGTAGGAGCTACCAGTTTTTAATGTTATAAAGCTGATCAAATAGGCTAATCGTTTAATGTGGAGATGTCGATGGAGGCTAAAATAGGGGTTCAAGAAAAGATACTGTGAACAGCAGGAACAACATGACTTCGTCATTCCAAAGCATACTGTGTAAGACAGAAAGGATAAAATGAGAAGTAAGAATCACCTTTCCTTGCAGATGATTTGTATCAGAGCATGCACACACTTCGTGAAGCATATGAGAGGCGGTTTCACCTCTGAAAGTTCCTCATCTGTCTGCACTGAAGAATTACTTACACAATTAAGATCCACCCGTGAGTTCATAAAATTAGCACCCTATCCTCCGCCCTGTACTAAGGTATTACTTAGAATGCATCAATCCTACAAACTGAACGAACTTACGACAGCAATATCTATTCCCAAATTGATGCTTCACGCAGGGTTCCAGGAGCTCACCACTTGGCAAAGAACGATACAAAACTGCTTCCTTCTCTACTAATTCCCGAACAACAACACACCAACCTAGTTGAACTCGGTGATCCGCTTTTGAACTTTCAGCTATGGAGGCCAGGCTTGATGCCAGAAGCTGACCATGTTTGGTTCCTGCAAATAGCCAGCGAAACACGCCAACAATTTTTCTTCGGTTGCTATGATCTTTTGATTTCACTGCCTGCACGGATGAAGAAATTATCAAGCACTTTCCCCTATCAAATGAATTAGTGAAACGCTGAAAACCCTAAGAGCAATTGTATCTGTACACTTTAGTCCATCAACCAAATACGCACGCCCTGTAAAGACAGCATGTCCGCTTACATGCTCAAGCATAGGAATGAGGATCTGGCCCAAGGATGCACTCGTCGTAAGCCTAGACTCCACGTACTCCAGCAATGCCGTCAATGCCCGCCAAATTGATCCTGCTAAATCCACAACACTGCAATTAAAATCCAACGACAAACTAGACAATCATAGACCTGACCTCCAATTCTAAAACCCTAAACCTTAATCCGACGCCAAGATCACAAAAAGCTTTGGATAACAAGCAGAGCACCTTGTTGCGGTCGAGTACCATCAGAAGACAAGGCTTTCTCCAAGCTTCGCCACTCTGCATTGAAAATTGTACTGAGCACGCGTCCCAGAGGAGGTAGCGAAGCAACAGGTCGGCTTGCTTCCCAAATGAGTTGGCCCTCCTCCTCCTCATCGAATCTTAACGCTGGAAACATTCTTCAAAGCCCTTCCTCAGTAGATTTTAAGCCTACATGCATCACGTACTCCTGGGCCTACAATCACAACTAGAAAATTTCTAAATAATCCTCACAACCAAAATTCTCCTTAGCACACATGCGTTGCTACAGCTGCCGACAGCAATCTTCACAACAATGCTCTCGCGCGTATTCTTGCAACCATTCCGGCAACGCCAGATCGCTACACGAACTCTCCAAATAGTATAATTAAGCGAATTACGAGCTCTGTGGAGATTCGGACTGGGAAGGTCGTAGCAAAGAAATCGAGACCGCAGAATCAATACCGCAGAATCAGTTTGTCATTTTGATTACGCAGAATGAGCATTAAATGATAATGAGTGCAAAAAAGATGATCACTGTGGCGATCAAAACATATGAAGCGATCAGCAGGAATGAGCGAAGGAGGAGATTGTGACAGTTGCCAAAGACAAGGATTGACGGGAGGACTGATGCTTAAAGAAATTTTTGAGGGAAGTCTGATCTAAGCTAACTTACAAGCTCGTTTTCAAAACAGGAGAAGACAATTCATGAACAAGAACAGGTGAAAGCTCTGAATTCGTGATTGGCAACCCTAATCGACTCCACCCTCGAAGAAACGCCCTCCTGCGACTTCAAGTTGCCGCAAAGCTGCCGCAGGCGCGCGATAGCGGTGGACGCGGTGGACGGGCTTGGATGAAAACGGGATGAAAAAACAGAGGCCCTGCTTACTACTTTAGTGAGGGTTTCGAGTTCATGTCTGCAACTGAAGTCGGTATGGCAGCCACGAATTTTCACGCGGCCGGCAATGTCTGGCCGGCAAGCGTTTCCGATCCCGACGAAGGCTTCTACGCGCAATTCATCGTCATTCTTATTAAGAACTTCACAATTGTAAATTCGTAGCTCACATCGACGTATTGTAAGTACCATTCTCGGACAGATTCATACAATTGTTCGTATTTCACTGTCCAACCAAGCGAGCTTGCTCTGAGATTGATCAATTTAGTATTGCATTTCTGTTCACGCTTGCTATACTGTAGTTTGCATTCGACTTCGTCACTGTTACCTTTGAAGACTCGATACCATGGATACCAAGGTGACGACGGTGATCGTGAACAACACAAAGCAAGGGCTCACCATGAAAGTGGGCAACCGACTCTGCTTTGCCAAGCTGACCAGTGTGAAAATGGGCGCCGAGTACCGCTTGCAAATCGACGTGAACTGGACGTATCAGGAATTTCTGGTGCAGGACAAGAGCGACACTGCCAACCAGCTGTATCTGAACTCGGACGATTGCTGCGACTACGAGCGCATCACCATCAAGGAAAAATCCGACGGCAAACTGGAAGTGCAGACGTTGCTGCGCGAACGGTTCCGCAGTGCGCCTTGCAGTTCCATTCTCGAGGAGGAGGACAGCGCTGGTGCATATCCGAAGCTGGTCAATGCGATGAGCAGCTGGAAGGCCTGGCTGAGCAAATTTTTGCAGCACTCGCATTCTTAGTCTGGGGTGGCAGATTTTGCATTTGCCACACAAATCAATCAGTTTATGAGGAAAATTGATACCTCAATGCGAGCTTCGAGTTACGAAGTACTCGATCGGCAGTGCTGTAAACATTGTACAAGAGATTGTTTGATTCAATATCAGTTACCGTCTATATAAAGCTAAATCTTTACCCTGAATTTGAAGATTACGCTGTAATCGCGCACAAACCGTCTATTGGATCTTTCCTGCATGACAGACTTCTTCAAAGCATTTGAATGTTGCAGTGACCATGCCTGTAAAAATTCTCTCTGGCCGCCTTTGGGATATATATTTGGAGTTGATTTGTTTTTGAGTTTGGTCGTCATGGACAACTAGACCAATACTATCTATCACTTCTAGGTGTCCTCTTTCAGAATTAATTTGTGATTCATTCCCTCTTGACTTCTTTAAGCACTTTGAAACCTTTACACTAGATCAACCAATGTGGCAAACCAATGTGGTTAGCATCTTCATAGAGTTCTTTGCCTTGATGAATGCAGTGATGTTCACAACTCAGAAGAGTGCGCAATGCATGACTCATAGTGGATTCCCTTTGAGTCTCACACTTTCCAATGAACATCTGCATTCGCCCCCATGCTAAACTTTCTTGTTCACCGTTTTATAGCCTACAAGGACCAACGATTCTGACCATGTACAGTTTTAAGAGTCTCGAGCATCTTCCACCGATTTTCTTAGCAACCTCATATTCTTAATCGGAATCTGACCATGTAGTTTGGTAAGAGACTCTTACGTTCACTACGACTGCAAGTATGCACAAGATCTGTTGATAAAAATGGTATTTATAACTAGAAAAATTGCCCCTGTTTAGACCTTGTAGGTTTTAAAGGGTTAAGTAGACGACATGGACAGATGCTTAACTCTAAACAATGGTGGGAAAAGTGAGACTTACACTAGGAACTAATCTAATATGAAATCCCTGTTCAGCAAGAAATACTCCAAAGGTGGCCAGGACTTCTTTCAAAGATTTGACTTGAATTCAGTGTACACAAAATTGAACAAACAAAGTTTGTGTGCAGTTCGATCACAGTGGTGGTCATTGTTCATAAACCAAGAGAAAGGAGGGTGTGTGGAGTAACAATTAGATGAAGATTTCAGACCCAGCACCCGCAGCATGATGAATGTGAATGCCATCATCGTGAGTTTCCAGACCTCTACATTCTGAGACACCAAATTTAGTTCAAAATTCACACTTTGTTCAAATGAAGTACGTTGTGTACAAATGTGATGATTCCAAGCTCAACAAGTGAGAAATATAGAGCTTCTAGATCACCTTCATAACTCACATGACCTGAAGGACTTCTTAAATGTCACTTTTAAATGCAATATTAAATTCACAAGAACTCCATATTACCATGTGCATTTTGGGCTCCTAGGCTGTGTGACATTACAGAGGTCTGGGTGGATATCTGTACCCTGCCAAGCTGATCAACTTATCCCCAGTCAGACCGGACGGGAAATTCAAGGCGTCGTCATTGGAGGAATGAAACGGGAGTCGGCTACTTTCGCCAAAAGAATTTCTGACATCCCAAGCCTCCACGTCTTCGGAGATCAGTTGGCCATTTGGAGATTCAATGGTTCCTGCAAAGATCAATGCCACATACTTACCACAGAAAGCTATTTGAGGCAATTCACAGAATGAAATTGGTACCTGTATGCATTTCTTCTATGACGCTCATGAAGTTTTTGTGAGCACATCAGATGTCATGGACAAATCTGAGTTCAAATATGAGTGCTGCCCTTTAAGTTTATTAGCGATTATTTAGTGCTAACCACTTCTGAAGCATGTCATTGAAAGTATAATATACATCCAAAAAGCAGTGTCTAAAACTGGGATGTTTCAAACAGTCTGAAAATCAATGCAGGACCATCACACTACAAATTTAATCTTGATTTGCTTTATTGCAAGTGGACATGCAGTACACAGTGTCCAGAATTTAGCTCTTTGGTTCAAACACTAGTTTCAACTTCTAAGTAGGTTGAAGCATCTCAATGTTGTTTTTCTTTTAGTTTTGTTTCAACTGAGAGATGGCATGTGTGATTTTTGCGACAGTTCGAAATGTTTGAACATTTATGAGCATCTCTATAATTGTGTAAAATGCGCCACGCCAATTAATTGGGGAGACCAGAGCTACCGTCAACTTCAATAAAATGGCGAAAATTTACTACATTGACACTTTTAAAGGCCCTGAAACATACATCGACACCAATCCAAGTATTTTTGAGCTATAATTTGAGCACTTCAACTCAGAGTTTCGGCTCATACATGCATTGAATTACACCAATATAACGAAACTACTGAAGTTCACTCCATGTCATTGTAGTGTACTGTACAGTACAGACTCAGTGAGGAAACTTCATTGCATTGCAATTTCATGAAATTATTTTAAGAAAAAGATTCAAACTGTGTGAGAATTCATCGGTGTGCTCTAGCTATCGGCCATTAATTATGTATCCCTGAGGAACTAACTACTTAAGTTGAAAGACCTGGTTCATGGAAGTGGTGGTCGCTGAAGAGAATGTCGCCGGTGATGTGATCCACATTGGGCAGCTGCGGATCGGTCGCCAGCGTCGCAAAGTCCACATGATGGTGATGGGATCGCAAGTGATCTTCCAGCACGCCTTCAATGTCTTCCACACCGGAGCTGCCTGCGCCCAGCTGGTCCGAAGGATTGGAATTGCAAGTGGGAACCAGCTGTTCATTGGCAACTAGCTGGAGCTCGTGGTCTCGTTCCGTCCTCAAGCGCTTCACTCTCGGAGAGGCCGCCGAGTCTCCTTCGTCTTCTTCGGTGTCTTCAGAGGCCTTGGCCGCCCTTTCCTTGGGACTCACCTGCCAATTTTTATTTACCTGGAAAATCAATCCATTTGATCTATGTACAATACTGGACTCCCGACTTGACTCCCGACGTGACTGTTGATCAAATCACTAGTACCGAAGGCTGAGATTGCAATACGATTTGCAACGGTTAAGCAAGGACTTCCAGAAATCTATTAACAATTTCGCAATGGTTTAATACAGCATTATGGTACGTATTTTTAACCACTTCAGATTGCAATAGTAAATGGTTAATATTGATTTGCTACAAAAGTTAGCCTACTGTTTGGCGCAGATCAATTCAAAAGCATGCATCAGGGACTCCATCCCTTCCAGCAGCGAAGAGGAAGGGTGCATCCTTCTCAATACTGCAAGAAGAGTTATGCACGCACGGTCTTTCCCATGCAATAATTCAATGCAATATGGAAATTAATTACCACGATGTCGCAAATAACTAGAAGCCGATCGAAGGAAGAGTATATTAGACAGTCTTTAAATACATAAGTGGGCACGGACATTAATTCAAACATACCATAATTAGGGAAGGTTTAATTCTTCGCTTCGGGAGGACACCAATTGAGTTAGAGTTGAGCTGACATGGTGTACATACGTACCTTGGGAGCATGGTTTTCAGGGGTGGAGCGCGTGAGTCTTCGTCTCCTGCCCACCTGATGCTGCAGCTTTCGTTTGGCGCGGGCTTTGCGGTTCTGGAACCAGTTGTACACATTGGTCTCCGAAATGGGGCCGAACTGGCTGAGCTCCAGGGCGATCTCTTTGATGCGTCCTTTGTTGGGCGTGTTGCCATTGCCCTGCTCAAACATGCTCTCCAGCGTCTGGAGCTGCTGGGGATTGGCATTCCACCGTGATCTCCCGGGGGCTTTGGTGGATGCCCTTTCCATGTCTACTCTTACTTAGTTTCTTTCCTTCTTTTGTATGATTCTTGTGTAATTAATTACACAAGATAGTTTGGGACCTGTGATCGAGAGAGAGATAGAGCTAGCTGGGAGCTTGTTGTCGCTTCCTCCTGTTGGGGGTGTGATGATTTCCAAGCGACATGCCGCTTCATTCCTGACTCCTAAGTCCTGGCCCAGCTTGGGACTCACTGGATACGGCGTACTGCAGGCACTTACATGTATACTATCCAGTACCGTATCCACTTACATGATAATGCAATATTACATGTGTATACTCACATAATATCCACGTACTTAAATCCACTCATATCCACTTACATGAAGTACAACAGGAACATACATGTATTATCCAGTGCTACCAATAGATATCATTCCAATATTGAAAGGATTTTATTGAAAGGATGTTGTAGGAATTTCCAGTCTCCTATTGGCGGTCCCTTGTTACCAACAGCTACTTCTCTACTCATACACTTCGTTGGTCTCCAATTAGGAGGGTGAGTGTAAGCATAACTTTGGTAATAAAATGTCTACATACCTATGGTAAAAATCAATTTTGTTAATTTGGCGCAATTCCGTTAAAATGGCATTGTGGAATCTCCAGAAAGGATCAGAAGATAATGGAATGATTTAGGAGACTAGGAAGGGAATGCAAGTGGAATCTTAGCAGTGGACAATGTTGTGGATTCATGAAATGCAAGTTGCATACTCATTTGCATGTCTATCGGCACAACAAGCTAATGTAAATGTCAAAATGGCACATGAAATTATTCCACCAATTTAACAGAATTGATGTTATGACCACTGATTTTTGATGACAGTGGTGTGATCTAGAAATCTGCAACTTCCGACTATGACATTGCATGAGAAACTCACACGTAATGATCAAAATTTGATCTCAACAGATTTCAACCTCGTACCCAAAGTGATCTAGCCAAAGTGAATTCCAAAAATCACAATCCAGCATATGTCAAAACGTTGTAAGTGAGCAAATAGTATAGATGCTCTAAAGTATGGTCGATTTCTGACCCAAATGATCCGTTGCAAGATTTCCTATGATTTGGTCTCAGTAGCCAAGCAGGAATTCCATGATCACATGTAAGTTACAACGTTACAACTTACAACCCCGCGCTTGCACTGTTTTGATGGAAAAGGATAATTCTCTGACGCATACACTGATTGAATTAATTTCAGTATGCCATGTTGATCCTGATATTGTTAGGAAAGCATTTATTCGTCACCTAGTTTGTTTGTTTGTTTTGACACAAATGAAACGAAATTTCATTGCAAAGGGTAAAATACAAACCGCCAGCCACAAGTGGCCTGGCGGGGACAGGACTGACGACCGGGACAACATCACCTAGTTTTAAGAGTTATAAAAGTAATATGCATTAGGCTTCTGTCAAAGTACTGACAGGGTAGATGACTCAGACTAGGATTTCCAGCTCCTGCATCCTTCACAAGATTTTCTGGGCAATGTCAACTGCAACGGGAAGTACTGTAGACCTGTCAGGAGCACTGTATCAGTTAATACCATGAATCCACTATTATTTCCACTCGTAGTGTCGATCTTCACAAACACAGTTTAACAAAAAGAACGTGCAGAAGTGGTCCTCTGCACTTTTATTGATTAGAAGAATAAACAATAATCGATGTAACTCCACTCTATTCCCGAGTCCCGACCTTTACAAATGGGGGAACAAGAGGGTGCGCCTATTGAATCAATTGAATACGGGTACAAAAATAAAGAATTTGTCAGTGGCCGTTTTGGCCACCCCTTCATGTGACATAAAATATCAGAGTCATGCTTCATCCTGCCACACCCAACCACATAAACATAAAAATCAAATATTGGTCTATGTAGTCTAAGCAACACTGAAAAAAACAGCTCCCCTTTCAGTTGAGCAAAAAGAATGTCAAGAATTAAAAGAAAACCAGCACTGTTGTCGAGCTAGAAGAGTAGCCTCAGCCATGACTTACCAGGGGCTTAAGTATGTGTTACATTGTTTGAAAGTTAGGCCGATAACTACTGATGCTTCATGACATTCGTGCTGCACAGAAAAATGCCACACCATCGTCAAAAGAAGTCAGCTCATTAACTGAGTGGCAGCATTCTCACAACATTACAGGAGAAGTAGGAGTACTATATTTTGATTTAGGGTTTTTTAGGGTAGGGGTTTAGGGGTTTAGGGTTTAAGGTTTCTTCTAATGAAAAATCACAGTGAACTCTGCGCAGTGAACATCATTCCTTTACTCGTGTCCTGGCAAAAAAACAGAAAATGCAGACGTCCACACCTGTTCAAGCCCATGGTCAATCCGAATCCGAAAGGGAACAACGGGTCGTAATACTTATCCCCCACGTTCATGGGCAGCTGATCCACACTTCGAAACCACGTTCGGGCCAGCTTTCCCGAAAACTCATAGTCCCCATAGAGCACATCCGCAATCCCCAGTCCAGCCTCCGTGCCCGGCAACCAAGCAGCCACAAAGGCGTCCATTTGGTGCATCTGGGGAGCCACCACCAGAGGCCTTCCTGACATCAGCATCACCACGCATTTCACGTAACGGCATGTGTTTCGGATGGTGTGACTGCCTCGAAGCGGGATGGTAAGGTTCAGGTTGTCGCCACGGCCTTCAGCATACGGAGATTCCCCTACCACCACCACCGCATAGTCGAATCCCTGGTCCTTGATGAGGCTCTTCTCGGCTCGCTCCGAGTACACCACTTCAGTGGTTTCAGAGACCGCTTGTTGGATGCCCTGCAAGACCGTGGTGCCTGGGACACACATAACAAACACACGCATGAGCTAGTTCATGGCAAGAAAACTTTCTTGAGAGGTTATTTAGTTTGCAACAACGGTTGCAAACTTAATGGACGTCTGCGCATCAGCTCGTAATTGTGGTCTGTTCAGTTTCCCAAGTAGTTGATCATCAATGAGTCAAAAAGTTGTAGACTTATAATAGAAGGTTTAGGGGTGAGTCTATGTCAACAAGGTGTTATATGTTGAGTACAACCACTGGTGTAAGTGAATGGATGCCTGGGGACCATATGTCACTGAAAATTGTTATGTAACATTTGATCCTGTTATAATGCAATAAGCACTTGGACCTTAACTCCTAGAGACCCGACCAAGGATTCATGGTTTGAATCTGATCAATTCAATTAAACATATTGTGATGCTTTAATTCAAGAAGGGCCAAAGTTTTTATCATGAAGAACATTGCATTTGTTGGCAAAAAACTGGACCCCCTATACTCCGAACTGCTAAAATAAACATGGGACGATTTGGGCCTTTTGATCTTTTATTTAGGGGTAAGGTTAATCTGCAAGTTTGGCAAAGTGAAATCTCCAGACCAGTGAAAAATTTGAAGTGAGGATAGGGTTGAGTTACCGGGGGTTATGTCGCCTGAGCCTCCTTGCCAGTGAATTGTCCATCCTCCACATTGCAAGCCGATGTTATTAGCGTGCGAGCCGACCACGAGAATCTTCGACGCATTTTTGCTCAATGGTAAGAGAGGAGTCTGGGGAGTTTTTCCATTCTTCAACAGAACAAGAGATTTGCGCACTGCCTCCCTGCTCAACTCCCTGTGCGACTGCACGTGGAAATAGAAGATTAATTTCAGAAAAAACAACGATCAAGATCAGGGCAATTAGTCACTCAAACCTGAACATTGTAGGCCCTGAAAGTTTCCACAAGTGGAAGAATACCCATACAGATGTCACAAAGTGTACCTACACAATTGAAATCACCAAGAAATGAAATCCAAAAGGCTCCACACTAAGACACAATCAGGAGAACGCGAAGGGGTGGAAGCTAGTGAGGACTGAAATTCCAACCTCTTGACCCAAAGCCTTGGACAGCTTCATATCCGCGTAAGGACGCTCAAACAGGCCCATCTGGAACTTCACACGAAGGATGCGCGTCACCGCATCATCAATTCGCGACATAGGGATAGCGCCACTCTTCACCATTTGCGTCAAGTTCCCAATGAACTCCTCGTACGCAAAAGGAACCATGATCTGCAACCCAGAAGTCCTTATACATCAATCCACCTTATAACTTCACCTCTGCGATTTCAAACCTAAAATCTGAGATTACTATTTTATCTCAAAAAAAAACAAGGAAGCCAAACATTAGGGGGTGGTTGTGTTTGTGATCGAAGAATAGAAGCACAAGTATGCATATGGTTACCATGTCGAGTCCGGCGTGAATGCCAGCATAGACCGAGTGGGTGTAGTTGACGCCGGGGGGGTCGGTCATCTGGTCGATGGCCATGTAGTCGGAGATGATGAAGCCTTTGAATCCCATCTCCTGCTTGAGCACGCGCGTGAGCAGGAAGCGGTTGGCGTGCATCTTGACGCCGTTCCAGCTGCTGTAGGACGCCATGATGGTGGTCACGCCCTTGTCGATGGCGTCCTTGTAAGCCTTCATGTGGATGTTCACGAGCTCGCTGAAGCTCACCTGCGTGTTGTTGCTGTTGATGCCGTCCGTGGTGCCGCCGTCTCCCACGAAGTGCTTCGCGCACGCCGCCACCTTGTCGCTGCACGCGCAATTGGAATAAATCAGTCAAATTAAATCTGCAATCAACATTTATTTATTTATTTCAGACCTCATGACAAGCAAAATTTGCTTAAAATTTGCTTAAATTGCGCCTGAGACTCAACTTTCCATCAGGAGTTAGAAAGCAGATTTAATACCCGAGTGAGCATCAAGCTGTTGACCACCCATGAATCAAAAGGTCATACACTTACGAAGATTCACAGCGATATGCTAGCAAGGTCATCTGTCTCACGTAAAAGATCCACTATCGTGCCATTGATATCAAAGTTCTTTAAAAGTTGTAGCTAGAATAGCTAGAATGAAACTTAGACAATGGGTCATCGCACACATGCATTGATTAGGGGATGCCACAAGCGAGCTTTAAGAGTGTACCATCATGGTAATGAAACGAAGTTCACCATTTACGAGCCTACGAGACCTGTGGTAATAGTTCAATTGAGATAGTAAACTCTATTTCATTTCCTCTATGATACGTAAACTCTCTTAAAACTCCCTTGTGTGCAGACGCAGACACAGACATCAAACATCTGTTGTGGTGTCGGTTTCAGAGTATGTACATATCTAACTATTGACAATAATTCACAAATATCCAAATCTTTCGTGTATCTTTCAGGGCATCTGCAGTATCCAAATCTTGGGACTTGGCATCCACATATATACAAATCTTGGGTGCATCTTTCAGGGCATCGACAGTATACAAATCTTGGGTACATTGGAAGCCCCTTTCATTTGTTTTACGTGCGTACCGGTTTTCGACGTAGGGACCAACCCATCCGGGTGGCGCCCGTCCTTGTAAGCCATCGATGAGCGACGTCATGTCGCGCACGATCTGGGGATCCTCGCTGTAACTCTCGTAGCATCGCCCCCACCGCGGATCCCGACACACGGCAATGCATGGAGCGAACACGTACTGGATGCCCGTCGCTCGGGTCTCCAGCGCCGTAGCCGCGCCGATGCGCTCGACCAACTCGGAATCCCTGTCATACACAGCCACAGGCGCTCCAGTTAATATAATGTAAGTCCCGACTCCCGACTTGCTTGCTTTTTCCACCAGTTTGCAATATATAGATCTTGAAAATTGGCTGGCAGTGAAATCGAAGCAAAGCCGGCAAACCAGTGCAATTTGAGAATAAATTTTTTCAAAAAAAACAGATATAGTTATCAGCAAACCGAGCTTCAGTATCTGCATTTACATAAAATCTCGAGACCAGTGCAAATTCGCGATAAAAAATTTCAAAAAACAGATTTAGTTATCAGCAAACCAAACTTCAATACATGTATCTGTATAAATCCTGAAAATTCATTTCTAAATTGAGGCCATCTCTAACGATAAGGCGGACAGATGAGAACGGAAAACCAGTGCAAATTCAAGAGAAAAGAATTTCAAAAACAGATTAGTTATCAGCAAACCGAGCTTCAATACATGTACAGTAGCAGGAGAAAATCTCATTCGCTACCTCTAACTACGACGCCGACCTCTCTATCCAACACTTCTGTTTTCAAATACAGATATGACAATAAGACAATTCCCTGTCTGAGAGCATAACCACCAATTTCCTGTATTTGTATCCGGAAACGAAGTCTCTGAGAAGCCTACTCAAAATCTACTCAAATCTAAACCAAATCCTCGTAACACCGCCGGTATGTAGGTACAAAAATATTTCAACCATGCTTGTTCATCTTACAAATTTTAGCAATTTAGAGAAAAAGTGCAATAAAATGTACGACTGTTTCCCAGAACAAGCTTCCCTAACTTCTCCGTTGGTGTTACCAATTGCAAGGTCTCAGTCAATTTCTCCAAATTCGGGTAAAAGCAATGTTAAGTGGGTCCAGCAAGGTTTTAAACACAGTTGTTTCACTTTGCAAAAAACGTCAATTTCGTTAAATTGGTTTATTCCAATACTTTGGCCTGAAACGTACTTTATACGTACTTTTTTGAGCATTGTGTAGATTTGCGTCACAATTTTTTGCGCCGGAATCGCGCTACTTTAACGAAATTGACTTTAAAAAAATTGCCCAATTCCCAGGAAAAAGAGCAAGATCATTGTAATTGTTTCCAAACACGAGCCTCAGTGATAACTTATGATCCCAGTTATTGTGTACAAATATGAGCTTCAGTGATAACAATGATCTCGGTTAGTCTTCCTCAGTTAGTGTTTCCAAACATGAGTTTCGGTGATAACTTATGAGGGACGGGGTTCATTCAAAGGATGGGTTGCTTACCGGGTGCACCCGAGGCCGACGTTGTGAGGGAAAATCGTGGCCCCGTAGACGTTGTTGTTGCCATGGACCGCATCAATACCGTAGATGAGCGGAATTTGCAGGCGCGTGTCCATGGCGGCCCTTTGGAAGTAATTCGTCATGTTGTCCCACTGGAGCACTGTGGCGTTTGGGACGGGCGCGCTTCCCCCACCGCTGAGTATACTCCCTGCATCCACACTCAATCTCTTCCACTGTTACACAAAGATCATGACAATCTCTTTCACTGTTATACGAAGATCGATCCGATCGCAGTTGTGATGGAGGAGAGAAGCTCAAGCATAGATACCCACCGATACCGAACTCGCGGATGTTGGTATGGTTGTTGACGGTGCGCTCCGTCTGCGTCATCTGCCCGATCTTCTCCGCCAGGGTCATCCGCGACACCAAGTCCTTCACGCGCTCCTCCACAGGCTGCTGCATGTCCTGGTACAAGAGGTACTTCGAAGTCGACTGTTTTCTGCTTGCGTGGGCTCCATGGACTGCCAGGCTTATTGCCACCAGTAGCACCAGCAGAAACCGCGTCGTGATTGCCATAGCCATGTCTGACTTCAATCACTTTCAAATTCCGAATTCACCTGCAAACATAACAAGGTCAATCGCTGCACACAAAACCTCTTTTGTTTTGACCTATTTCACTGCAACAATAGATGGGACCGAATGCATTCTCGGGGCTACAACGTAACGAAAGATGTTCTCACCAGATTTCGTCGCAATAACTACTGACTTTGTGACTACTGTAATAGATTTTGCACTCTCCAGTTAATAGAAAAGATCAAAGTTCAAATTCCCCTACAATCGTAACAAGGTGTCCGTCATCAATCTCTGCGCACGAAACCTCTTTTGTTTTACCCTATCTCCCTGCAACAATAGGTGGGACATAATGTATTCTCAGGGCTACATGTAACGAAAGATGTTCTCACCTGATTTTGTCGCTATAACTACTGACTTTGTGACTATTGCAATAGAGTTTGCCCGCGCTCGCCAAAAAACAGAAAAAATCAGAGGGCCCGGACCAAGAAAGCGAGCTGCAAGAGCATGTTCTTATATGACTATGGCGATATCACGGCCCGCGTTCTTGTGAAAATAGAAAAATAGAAAAATAGAAAAAAAAACTTCAGTCGAAAGTAAAAGATTGGGGAATACCTGTAAAAATAGCAAGAGGATTGGAGATAATTAACAAGCTCTTCTCCAGCAATCGATGGATTGCGGATACTGGTGCAGCGAGGTCATATTAATGCCCAGGCCTAGTGATCTCCAGCTCGGCCGTCTACTTGGGAGCTCGAAGACTGCGAAGCTGCAGCTGCATTGCTTCTACTACTACTTCTGCATCGGAATCCATATTGACGACGACCCTTCAGCTGAATATTCATGTCACGGAGATTTGGACGTTGTACGTGGAGGTTTCTGCAAGTTAAAAAACTCTACTCCTTCAGCCGTCACGTGCTGATTGTCAGGCAAACCTAATGCGACAGGAGAAGAATTGCAGAGACGCCGCTTCCGCAATGAAAGACACCACTCACACCAGCAGCAGACAATGCGGCACCTCAATCTCATGGCCTACAGTTCGAACGTCACCACCAATGCGCACTCCGGCCTTAATATAACAGTAAACAGGACACACTGACAAGCAGCCACACCGTGCACAAAACGACCGCAGCGAGTTACAAGTGTTGAGCCAAGACTCCCAAAGCATTGACAGACAGTTGGAGCCTTGGAGAGTTGGAGGAGGAAGTAAAGAATCTAAGCAGCAAGATATGCAGCTGGGTTGACATGAATCTGGCCATCACTCCAAGACTACTCATTTATTGCTTCTCTGTGCAGACCATCTCTGGCGATCTCGGGTTCCCACTTCCCAGGGCATTCCGTCATAATTATACTGTATATTTGTGAAAGGCCTGCACCGAAAATAGCAACCATATGAATCACGATATGTAAAGCAGGTTGGCAGTTTCTGCTTCCAAAGTTACGTACTGAGGTGGGCCTTTTTGATGTTGTGTATGGGTACAAATGAAGATTAATAATGTGAAAGGTAAGCGTCACATACGTTACTCACCTCTTTGAAGTGAGTGAGACTGTGCGAGCGAAATGAAGGTGATATTTTCGTCCTCCTTTGCGTCAAGTTAAAGTCTTCCTGCTTGAAGTGATATTACGATATTTGGAAGCTGAATTTTGGTTGCATTGGGGCTGGTGAGTCCACCGATCACTATCATGAGTTCATGACAGGTTTGTACACTGTAGATAATGTCTGCCGCTGCCCCTGGCATGCAGCGCGAAGAAAATCGATCAGGTACAGTACATCCAAACCTCTCTAATATCACATCCTCTGTACTTCTCAGGGACATATACCGGTACTCATTCATCTTCAGAGTTCAGAGAGGGTTGGTTTTGACGTGAGTTAAGGTTGAGTTATTCAACTGGGGTTTATTAATGTGTCTGCCAAATCATTGGGCGCACACAAGTTTGGAGTTTGGTTGAGTTAACCCCTAAAAGCCCGTTGTCCCTTCGGGGGACAAATGCGTTTTCGGGCAGGTACCTACGGGCTGAAATTGTGTTCTGATTTTTTGAAATTTTTTTTGGAGATAGAAAAACTGATAAGCTTTGTGGGAATACAATTTTTTTCTCAATCGGTGCCCGGGAAAAAAAGTTATGACCAAATAAGCTCAAAACAGGGGACGGCGGGCAGCTCGGGCAGCAGAAAAAAAATGGACAAAAATTTGAATTTTTTTTTTTAATATTTTTTTTCTGATAGGTTATATTTTTGCCTATCTAGAAAGCTTTGATTCATTTCATTTGGATATGTTATGAGAAAGTTATGGACATTCTTGTTTTTCGGGCAGTTTGAGCATCTTCTTGAAAAAAATAACTTGTAGGACTCATTTCTGAATGCAATTTTTCAAATTTTTCAAATTTTTTTTTTTGGCATGGTTTAGTTTACTTGCTAGAACAATCTCACCATTGGAATTAGTGCATTTTAATTCCATCTAAGAGATATTAATATTTTAAATTTTCCTTCTATCTCATACCTACTTCTACTTAACAATTTTTTTAAGGATGAAAATTAAATTTTTTTGAGTTTCTTTTTTTTTCCTAGACTGTCAACTCAATTCTCCACTATAAAGATTTAAAGCTCAAAACGCTGTAGTGCAAAAAATTTAAGTTAAAAATGTTTAAAGACAAAAAATCTGGTCCCGCAATGTGCTGAAAAACTTGTTTTTTCCACTTTAAACGGAGATATCTTGCAATCTGTGCGGTCAAAAATTTTGAAATTTTTTCCACACATTCTCATACCAATTAGGTGTAAGATCCTATGGTTAGATGTGAAAAAAAAACAATTTGAATTTTTTTTTACTTTTTGCTATAGAAATGGCAGTTTTGAGTTTTTTTTGGCAGAAAAAAGACCTTGGGCCTATAGGGGTTAAAGCAGACAACTAATTTCCAATCACTTAAGCAGTTCAGCATATTTGGTGTATGGGTATGGTGAGGGGAAAATTTTCTACATTTAGAGAAATAGACTTAAGAAGGATTTCATATTTTTGTACATTTTTTTCCTGAAAAACAAAACTACCATGAATTTTTTCCATGAAGATTCCATTCAACATTCTTGTTACATAGGTCACCCTATTTCCAACCATAGGCTAGTTACAAAATCGACAATGCTTCAATGCAGGTGATAATTGTAGCCTCCAATGTACATCTTGTGATCTTTCTATGCTTTCAATGTACACCTCCTCAATATTTGTGCTTCCTTTGCTCACAAATATCTGCGTGAGCTGTCCTCTAAACCACGATCAGCTGATCGGAAACAAAGCAGTCTAACTAACGAAAATGGATGGCTGATCGGAAATGGGTCAGCTTCCTTTAGGGCTTGGTTGAGAATTTTTCAACCAGAGTAGGGGCACAGTTAACAGTTTCTCTCCACGGTTGAAATCCGTCTCTTCGTAGAACCCTTGGTATGAAGGTCAAGTGAGTTTCCCCTGTCAGTGGGGCAGTGGGCTCCAAGTCTGTGACATTAAAGAAAACTTAAGTTAATGCCACTACTTACCACTGACGGAGCGGCTCTCCTAGTGCCTGACTGCCTGAGGTACAAGGCAGGCTGTGCAAAGTGCTAACCCGAGGTGGCAGCTGACATAACTGAAGTAGCCTGGCAGGTTTACCCTAGCAGTTGAATCATGCGTTCAGCAGTTATTAAGCCAGGTGTCCAGCAAGGATCATCCTTGCCTATTTTTTTCTCATGTTGGACACGCATGGTTTAAGGTAACTTACTGTAGCTTAGTCTGCTTTCTAAAGCGACCTTTCAAGAGCCGATTGCATTTTGGGGGAAGCTATAAGGTAGGAGGTCCAGAAATGGAGCATCTAAGCGCTGAAACTGAATTTTGGGGAGGTAAAACATCTTGAAATATTTTTGAGTAAATTTTCCTTGAAAGACAAGTGAAATTGAAATCTAATTCAAGTCGTTTCATATTTTTTGGACCTCTATGGAATTAGTTACAAATTTTTGAAGTTGAAAAAAAGTGGTCATTTGTGGTCATCAAAATGGACCACCTCCTGAAATGTGCATAGGTGGTACATTGAAGAAAGCAAAATGTACCTTTGAATCATGTTCCATTTTAATGCCCGCTCCGTTTTACAGCCTCCTACCTTAATCATTTCCCAGTGAATTTTCAAAGGAAGAAAGTTGGAATTCAAATCCAATCCAGGTCGTTTCATATTTTTTGGACCTTCATGGAATTAGTTACGAATTTTTGAAGGTGAAACACAGAGGTTACTAAAAGCAACCACCTCGTGAAATGTAAACTATTGGTACATTGAAAATAACAAAATGTACCTCTATGTTAGAAGTTGCTTTCAGATCAAGGTTGCTTTTAGAGCACTTTACCTTCACGTTTAAATTCTTGAACATTTTTGCACACGATTGTTTGCTTGTATCTTTATACGACTACTAGTGCATCCTGTGATGTTGCATACAACCAAAATAAAAGTAAAAGTAATTTTCTAATTTTCTAATTCATAAAAACTTCAAAACTCAATAACTTTCACATTGTATGTCCCAACGCCACAAAACAAAGCCCGTGCACCCCTCCTTGCAAAGAGCTTTCCAACTATACTAGAAACGCGACCAATTGGTGCCTGCTTCAAACAATACATAATTTAGCATCCAAAAATAACTCAAAAATCCATAACTTCTACACTGTGAGTTGGGACACCAGAAAACAAAGTCCACGCACCCTTCCTCACCAAAGGCTTACTGATGATACCAAGAATGCAACTGGGAGGCCCACAATCCAAGAGATCTCACCATAACAAACAAACAAAACAAACAGCCTAACTCAAGGTATTATAGAAAGGTACGGATATTAATTACATCAATTTCATCAAACAAGTCATAAGGAGAGGTCATGTTAAGACTTAGAAATTGCTTTAGATGAATGCAAAGGTACAGAATTCGAACAAAACATTGGTCTAAAGCACTCTATTCATCATTGAGAAAATGAAAGTCACAACGTTTAAGGTAGGAGGTCCATAAATCGCTCATTTAAGAGCTGAAACTAAATTTTGGGGAGGTGAAACGCCTCAAAATATTTTTCAATGAATTTTCCTTGAAACACAAGAGGAATTGGCATATAACCCAAGTTGTTTCATATTTTTTGGAACTTTCTAGAATTAGTTATTAAATTTTGAAGTTGAAGTGGCATAAGGCTCTGAAATCGCCCACCCCTTAAAATGTACACTATTTGTACATCCCTGAAGGCTATGAAAAAGCAACACGTACAAGCAGTGTACATTTGAGTAGGGTGGGCAATTTTAGAGCCTGTGCAATTTCAGGACCTCCTACCTTAGGACTCCTCTTTTTTTTTTGTGCCCAGTCATTTCATCTTTGTTTCATCTAATTCTATTTTCTCTTTCATTGTTTCACCTACATCAATGTAATCCCGTTGCCATTTGCCCATGTTCTTGTGCATCTAAATGATTTCTCGCTTACAAGATTGTGTTGCATTCATAACAGTTTTAAACGGCAATTTCCTACCTCCACTCAACCCTAAAATTAAGCAAAGAAGAAAATATATACTTCTCCCTTAATATTTGACATGCTAATGGGATAACTCTTGAAGTCCTAAGTATCCCCTCAAGAGACATCATCTCGAACTTGAAGGAGGATGATTTTTCAATAAATATCGTACTGAAGTCGTGAATTCATGCCTACGTACCATAATTGTACATATTACGTACATTTTTACGCACTGAATCAGTGTCGTTAAAATCTTTATTAAAAGTGTACAATTTATGTACTTTAATTATACAAATGTGATATCTAAAATGCACCTAAACTGTACTGACATTAGTACAACAATCGTATGTTACTGATAGGCATTGTTTACGCACTAATTCAGTGTGTAAAAGTACACATAATATGTACGATTATGGTACGTAGGTATGAATTCATGACTTCAGTGTTGTCTTTGTACGAACCTATGAACCTTATAAATTAGAAATGATTTGAAGGTTTAGGTAGGCTCCCATGATCCCAATTTTTGATGTGATTTTTTCAAATTTCTTTGGAAGAAAGAAAACGCATTAATTTTCTAAAAATATATTCTTATTTCAATCGGTGCCCACAAGAAAAAATTATGCTACCCAAAGTTCAAAATAGTAAAGAGGGGGGTGGGAAAAAAAATGAAACTAAAATTTAAAAAAATATTTCTCATAGATTATAGTTTTGTTTGTATAGAAAGTTTTTGATTCATTCTATTTGGATTAATATTGTAAAAGTTATGGAGCTTCTTGGCTCTTGCCCGGAGTTGTTGCATCACCTTGAAAAAATAATGTATTGGATTCATTCTTTAAACTAAATTTTGAAAAATTTCTCCCCCCAATTATTTTGCAAGGTTCAATATTTTATCCAAAGTAATCTCAAAGTTAGTATTTAAAAAAATTTAAAGAATAAAAATCAAGTATGTGTTTTGGATTTTCTTTCCTAAATCCTCAACTTATTTCTTCAATATAATATTTTTAAATTCAAAATATGTAGTGCAAAAAGTTTTAAGCTAAAAAGATTCAAAACTTGTATTCTTGTTAGTTGTTACAAAAGGGGTAGTAAAAATTTGTTTCCTTCACTTTAAATACAAATATCTTGCAATCTATGAGGTCAAAACTTTTCAAATTTCTTCCACACATTTTTATATTAGTATGAAACAAGATCCTATAGTTAAATATGTAAGAAAAATTATTTTGAAGTTTTTTCCTCTTTGCAATAGAAATGGTAGTTTTGAGTGTTTTTTGATGAAAAAAAGGTCTTAGGATTGTAGGGGTTCAAATAGTAGCCAATGAAAATGTAGAAGTCTCATTATTTAATCATTAAAGATCCTAGTTGTAAAGATAGTAAAGGAAACCCTACAAAGGGTTAAGAATGTTTTGTTAATTCCTATTGTTGAAGAATATGTTTAACCAAAAAAAACTTCAAAATTGACATTTTTAGTGCAAAATGAAAGAAAAGTACATTTTTTACATATTTAACCGTAAGATCATGCATTATCTTACTAGTAGCTCACTCACTTTAGTAACTCCTCCCTTCTAAAAATGTATAATCATATTGTATGTAAGTTCATTTTGTAATACATATTAAATCACTAATAGGACAAATCAATGGAATGGAATTCTTCAACAATTTGATTGGCATTGATCTAGAAAGACATCGCAAACATTAATCCCTAAAGGACCACATCTCTAATTTATAAGGTTCATAGGTTTGTACAAAGACAACACTGAAGTCGTGAATTCATACCTACGTACCATAATCGTACATATTATGTGTACTTTTACACACTGAATCAGTGCGTAAACAATGCCTATTAATAATGTACGATTGTTGTACTGATGTTAGTATAGTTTAGGTGCATTTTGGATACCACATTTGTATAATTAAAGTACATAAATTGTACACTTTTAATAAAGATTTTAACGACACTGATTCAGTGCGTAAAAATGTACGTAATATGTACAATTATGGTACGTAGGCATGAATTCACGACTTCAGTACGATATCTGTTGAAAAATTGTCCTCCCTCAAGTTCGAGATGCATTGTCCCTTCGGGGGACAAATGCGTTTTCGGGCAGATACCTATGGGCTGAAATTTTGTCTTGATTTTTTGAAACTTTTTTTGGAGATAGAAAAATTGACAAGCTTTGTGGGAATATAATTTTTTTTGCAATCAGTGCCCGGGAACAAAAATTAAGACCACATAAACTCAAAACAGGGGACGGGGGGCAACCTGGGCAGCAAAAAAAAATGGATAAAAATTTGAATTTAAAAAAAATAAAATTCACTCTTAGATTATATTTTTGTCTATCTGGAAAGCTTTGATTCATTTCATTTGGATTTGTTATGAGAAAGTTATGGACATTCTTGTTTTTCGGGCACTTAGAGCATCTTCTTGAAAAAAATAGCTTGTAGGATTCATTTCTAAATGCAATTTTTTCAATTTTTCAATTTTTTTTTTACATGGTCTAATTTACTTGATAGAACAATCTCACCATTGGGATTAGTGCATTTTAATTCCATCTAAAATATATTAATATTTTAGATTTCCCTTCTATCTCGTACTTACTTCTATTTAACAATTTCTTTAAGAATGATAATTAAGTTTTTTTGAATTTTTCTTTTTTTTCCTAGATTCTCAACTCAATTCTCCACTATAAACATTTAAAACTCAAAACTCTGTAGTGCAAAAATTTTAAGTTAAAAATGTTCAAAGTTAAAAAATGTTCAAAGTCAAAAAATCTAGTCCCGCAATGTGCTGAAAAACTTATTTTTTTCACTTTAAACGCAGATATCTTGCAATCTATGGCGGCAAAAATTCTGAAATTTTTTCCTCACACTCTCATACTAGTTAGGTGTAAGATCCTACGGTTAGATCATGTGAAAAAAAAACAATTTTCAATTATTTTTACTCTTAGCTATAGATATGGCAGTTTGAATGTTTTTTGGCAGAAAAAAGGCCGCCTTGGTCCTTTAGGGATTAAGTGTTTGATGGATGACTTCACCTAAGAGTATAGGATGGAAAAAACATTTTTTCATCCAATATTTTTTGGAGAAGTTGCTTGAGTACATTTTCAATGAATAGTATTGCATATTCTGTCATTATGGTATTATTGACTTTTCTTAAGAAGAAGACGCTTAATCCATAGATCACCCTTGTAGTGTCGCCATTTCTTGCTATTTACATTTGATGTAGGTTTTAGCTGTATAAATGATATTTTTTGAATTTGAATCCCACTAAGCCTATTGCAATGAAGTTTATCAAGTTCAGTTTCTACTCCAATTCAAAGATTTGAAAAATTCAAAGATTTCAATATTTTATAACAATATGAAATTTGGACCTGTAACCATTTTTTAATTTTACAGTGACATGATAACTTTGGTTTATACCACGATGTTATACACTATATTATACATTTTTTATGAAAATTTCAGATTTTTTTAGTATACTTTGTATTTGACATGAATTTTCTTCATTTTTTTCTTAAAACATTCGTAAGAATTTCAAATTTTTCCAAAGTGTTTTTGACTTGTATTAGACATATGATTTCCATCTTTGAAAAATAAACATAAATTTTTTTATATAGAGTGATGGACACTGAGGCTTGAAATCAGTAAGGTAACTGCACCCAATTTTGACCCCTTTCTAAAACCGACCCCTACAAATTCTTGCCTAAAATGTACTCTCACTATTCATGAGAGTCTAGGGTTGGTTTTAGAAACACCTATTTTCAGCACTTTGAATATTCATAGTTTATTCATACGATGTCCGAAAAATGCATTCTCAGAGAATCTAGAATCCCCTTTGGACTACCAACAAGACCCCACAAAAAAATTCCAATATAATAATGGAAACCATGCTGAAATCAACTGAATTGCTTAAAACAGTCAATTTTAGGTGTAGTTAGAGCATCTCTTGCAGCCTTGCAACCCTCCAGCCCTCGAGATACCCCCTCCCCTTTAGAATTTGGATGAAAAGCAATCAATTCTAGCGGTTGTTAAGCTCCAACCTTCTCTTTCCCCGCTCGAAAAGCCATTTCTAGAGGGGCCACTAACCCCTCTTCCACTACAAATTTTCTTGGGATTAGCAAGTTGTCATAATAAATGCAAATTGTGTGACTTGCGATTGGTTGGGAGTATATTTTGGAGAGTTATGTGACTTGTGAGTGGTTGGATGTATGCTTTATGGAGTTGCGTTGTTGGGGATACAAGTGGCCATCTCCTCTTCATTGGACAGATCTTCTTTTCTTTTTTTTTGAAACAAATGAAACGGAATTTCATTGCTAAAGAATGGTACAAAACCACCAACCACAAGTGGCCCATTGGACAGATCTTGAATAATGGAGCGGGTGTATCTGGAGGGCTGCAGGAGATGCTCTTACCTTAGTCATGGGTCCGTCCTTCCGGGGTTAGTACTGTTATGCAGTGCAGGGCCTCCTACCATTGATTGGTTGTAAGCTTCGCTATCTTCAACTCCAGCACCTGGGCAGTGGCTGTGGCAACACAATCCTGCATTCCAGACTTTCCAAAGGTCTTGCTGCAGTCAACCCTCAAATGGCAGAGCCTATTACCGTGTAATTAAACATCAAGTCCTCCACCTTGGATGCTTCATTGTGCCATTGAAAATGGATGGATTTTTTATTATTTGTACCAATCCTTGGAAAGGACCATACACAAATCTTATCAATTAATTAACCACCACCGTAAATCATAAATAAATAAATAAATAAATAGAACACTTGATTTGCCCACCAACCTCCAAATCCAAAACCGAAAAAACTTTGATATAGGCATGAAATATGGAATTTATATAGATACATATACCGAATATGGAATACGGTTCAATTTACCTTATAAAGTTGTTGTGGATACTAAGTGTCTAATGGATGATAGAATCCCTTTACATAAGACAAAACTGCAGATGTTCATCTTTGAAATTTTTTATGAAAAGAGGATGTCTTGTGTAGTACTTTGACCTCCAATGAGTGCTTTTTTTTCATTCTAAGCAAATGATTTACATGGGAGTGAAAAGGATGATTTCCACGATGACAATCATAGCGTAGTGTTCGAGGGTTAATCCCATATCAAATCGAATCTAACATATGCAAAAAAACTATAGGTATGCGGGTACACTGAAAAAGCATTAGTTTTTTTCATTTATAGTGTGAGTGCGTAGTGGCTATCCCTCAAAGCATGCCCACCCCCACTCACCACACCTGGCCCAGGGGGGTTGACAAGGGCCGGGAGCCAGGGCATCCCCTACTCCCACTCACCCAAATGTTATTTTGATTCCGAGCACGCCACATTTTGGCCTTTTTTCCTTAGCATCCAGTGAACGGGGAAATCCTCCCAGAGTCCGGAGTTGACCGTGCTGACACATCCTTGGGGCTTGGAGTCAATAAGATTAAGGTTACTTGGATTTTAAAAAAAAAGTTAAGATGCCTTCAATGCACATGCAGATTGTCAATGTTGGTGGAGGGAGTTGCCCGGCCACACTGGGGGGAACTTGAAGTCACAGTGCATACCATTTGTACAGAGCTCGCCAACCCCTCTTCCCCATGGCTATTTGGTCGGGCAACAGTGGCCATGCTCTCATTGTCCCTTCAAAAGGTTATTCGGTCTGCCAAGGCACCAGACATGAGCAAAAGTGTATAAAGGAGCATTCATTTGAAATCTTTTATTGCCTATTTTGAGATTTTTGTTTCAAATGAGGTGGTAATGCCACAATTGAGTTATAATGCGTTTTAATTAATACTAGTGTGCCTTGTGCCGTTGCCACAATCAAGTAATTTTCTAAATTTTTAACTCACAAAAACTTCGAAATTCAATAACTTTCACAACCTAGGTCCAAATGTCACGAAACAAAGCATGTGCACCCCCTCTTGATGGTACCATGCAAGACGTGCATCTTCTAGTTTGATGGTACCAAGTACGCAACCGGAAGATGCACGGTCCATGAGATCTTAACTAAACAAACAACCAAACTTAAGGTGTGGATAATAAGAAAGGAGAAAGGTCTTAACATGGCAGAAGGTTAGATGCACTTGGCCTAAGGGGAAAATTTGGCAAACAAATTTTTTGGCTTTGCATTGACAGTAAGGTAGAAGTACCTCCATGTTGGTTTTATGGGGTGGTCTATTGTCGACAAGAATTGGATGCACTATTCATTCAAATAGATTCTCTGTTTGTGCCTTCTTGTCCATTCATTGTCCATTTCTTCCTTGCTCAGGGAGAAGTGCCAAAGCTAAACGTAGTAGGTGAGTCTATGAGACTAGAATGGGTTTGAATGAAAAATCCACATTCATATTAAATAAAATATTCATTCTTGAAAAAAATTCATCCTTCCTCATTTTTATGTTTTCACACATTGAGCTCAATTTCTCAACGAATTTCCCATATTGTACAAGCTAAAATGCTTAAGTTATCAAATAAAGAGCCGTACTTCTACCTTAGTTAACCCCTAAATGACCAACTTGCTATTTTTAGCAACATAGAATTTTGGGCAAGTACGTGTGACTGGAGATTTCCATATTTTAAGCTGAATTTTTATTAAAAGAAGGGGACGAGGAATATCTTTCATATGCACTAAATTTCATGACATTTGGAAATAGGAGTCAAAAGTTATGGCCTAATATGTTACTTTTTTTTGTAACTGGGCACTCCAAGCATATTAAAAAAATCACTTTTTGAAAAACAAAAATTTGAAATTGGTTTTCTAGATTTATATATATATATATATATATATATATATATATATATATATATATATATATATATGAGGAAAGCTTTGAATCATTCCATTTTGGGCAGTTATGGATTTTCTATTTTAAAATAAACTTTGAAGTCGTTTGTTTCACTCAATTTTCAATATTTTTTGAAAAAAATAAAGTTACAAGATTTAGATTGTTTATTTGAACATTACAACCGTTGGGATAGACATTTTTCATCTCAACAGGAATGAAAAAAGTTATGTTTATTTAAGAGATGAAGTCTGATATAAGTCGTAAAGTCTTCAAATTTTTTGAGGACTTCAAAATTTGACATTATTGTGAGTTTTTAAAGAAAAAAATAGAGGAAATTCATGTTGAATACAAAATGTACTCAAAAAAACAGAAACTTCATCATAGGTGTATATTGTGGTATATAACACCATGGTGTATAAACCAACATTACCATGACATTTTAAAATTAGAAAATCAACAAACCATGGTTATAGGCTCAAAGTTCATATTGCTATAAAAATTATTTTAATTAGAGTAGAAAGTGCACTTAAAATGCTCTATTTCATTAGTTGAATCTAATTCATTCAAAAATTATCTTTTTTATGGTTAAAATTCACATCACGCGTAAATTGCAAGAAATGGCCAAAATACACTATAATAGTGATCCATGGATTAAGCATCTTCCTCTTTAAAAAAGTCAGTGGTACCATGATAAGGGAATTTGCAATACTATTCTTTGAAAATGTACTCAAACAAATCCCCAAAAAGACATCGGATGAAATTTTTTTTTTCATCTTAGAATCTTAGGTGAAGTCATCCATCAAATATTTAGTGTCCGTGGCATCTTTCTAAGGTTAACCTTGGAATCCAAACTAGTCACCATAAAAATCATTCCTTTCGATATCTTGCAAATCATCTGCTTGGAAAAAACCCAAAGTACTCATTGGAGGTCAAACTACTATCCAAGCCTCTCCTTTTCACACAAAATTTCACACATCTTTCTAAGGATGAACATCCGCACTTCTAAAGGATTTTGCATCATCCATCAAACACTCTTAGGTTGTTGTGTTGTTACATGGTTAAGTTTATCTATGAAATAATTTGAATAGGACCATACTTAGAGTAGCTCCAACGCACACGGAAACGCAGATTTGACTATGACTATTGCGGGAAGGTGGCACTTTTGGGTTCCACCGCATTATTCCTAAAGACTTTTGGTCTGTTTTTTTTGGAAATGCTACAAGGCTCTGCCCATGCCATTTTTGAGGTCTTTCAATTATATTCATGTACTTTTTCATCCAAATTTGGCAGCTTCATCCACATTTTTAATCAAAATGGAAAAAATTAGCCAAAAAAAGATTACTTTAATTTGGCAAAAAGCAGATATTTATTTTGAAATGGTGCAATCTGGCCCTGCAGTGCCAAAAAAAGGGTTGGTTTACACGTTCCTTTCTATGTTGATGTGGTGGAGCTATTCTTAGAAAATAAATTAGTATCGTAGGAATATAGTCTTCTATGGCTAGTAGTTGCTTGTTCAATTCATTAAAGAAAATTTCAGGCCATGTTTGAATTGCTTTCTTGTATGAAAATGTGCATTTAGAGAAAATATCAACCCCAAAAGGCCGTCAGAGAATCTGTAAAGTGAGTAGTCAATTGGTGTGCCCCATAGGATTTTCAATTAAAAAATATTTTTTCATAAAAAAACAAAAACGAAAAAAATTCATTGTATTTGCACATCCACCAAAATCCTAACGGCCCTCTACAAGGCCCAAATTTCTTATTCAATGATATCATCATCTAGAACTCATAATGTCCAATCAAGTGCCTTCAATGGAACCTTGTCTATGTGGCTATCATAGGGAACAATAGGATCATCACAATTGTAACAAATACTTGATATTTAAAAAATCATGTAGTTACTTCTTGTTTATTGTTTCCCTACAACATTAGAGTTCATTGTAAAGTGAACCCGAGTTTGTAGAAGGGATCTTAGAGGAAGGTTTAACTAAGACTAAAACAAAAAAACATAGCACCAAACTCCGTCAGACCAAGTTTGAATGCTGCAAGGAGTTTTGTCCTATATTTTTTTCAAACTCCAGCTCCTGGTACCTCATTGCACACACTTTACAATTAATTATATTATGTTGTACTTTGTAGATTTATTTGTTTTACTTCATTTTTGGCACATGTTGAAATTTTTGGCAACAACATATAATGGCAAACCACCTCAAGATGAATCTAGGGGTAGACTGCTAGACCTAAAGCAAAATGAAGTTATGTACACGGGATTTTTCTCCCATAAAACCTTCAACTCAAATGGCGGGTATAGAGAGCCTTGTATTGACTCCATTGTTTGTAAAAACTACTGTAGCAATTGTAGCAATCTAAGTGGTAGGCTCCTTACCAACAACATAACATTCAGTAGCATTACCATGCATTGCCTTGGTTCTACAGTGTTGGGTGTGGAATAGTCCACACTCAATTGTCCTTCATTGGTAACTACTAACAAGTGGAGGATGCATAGACTATTGGGTGTGGAATATCCAACACTGTAGAGCCAAGGCAGTGATTAGTAATGCTTTAGAATGTTATGAATACTTCCATATGTGAGCCCTCAAGATAGCACTTGGAGCTCTGGATTTATTTTTCGCGATTTATTGTTAGTTTTTAGTATAAATTCATGTAAAATAATATGAATTAGTAGTTGAGAGGAGTTTGGTAGAAGTCCCTACCAGATTAGTGAGAGATTGTCCTAAAATCATGGAAAGCACAAAATACTTTGCTTTACTATGTTTAGGTCTTAAGTTTAGTATCTTAGAGTCCATATTTACGTATTAGAGAGATGTGAGGATGTGAGAATTAGCCAGTTCTAGTGTCCTGTCCATGTAAAACTCAACCTGTGAGCACATGTGACAGCCTGGCTGAATCATAAAGTCTATGTTCAGGTTTAGAAGTATCTAGATCCAATTCATGTAAAATTTGGACTAGTTATGTGAAAACCTACAAATGTTAAAGAATACGAACCAGAATGCAAAGTAGAAGAAGGGCGAGGTGATTGGAGCTTACAGAAAGGTGCTTTTAGGGTAAAAGCATGCCAAGAGGTCAACAGTGGAGCTAATCATCCACGACAAACCCCGGTACCAGATTAATTTCCCCCTAGGGCAGAAATTACTAAGGAACTGCTAAATTTAGCATCCTTATTGGAGGTTTGGTTTTGCCTTTAGCTTTTGGACACTTCCTAGAAGATTGCCCAAAAGTTTCGGGATTTTACAAAACTCCACGATGACTCCATGGGAAGTCAACCGTCTTTGAAACTGATGGTAATTTCATAGAAATTACCCAGAATGCGGTAAAACCTCACTAAAAATTAGATTAGAGTTTTATATATAAAATAAGCGACCAGTCAAGTTTGAGGGCTTTCCGATAGTTAGAAGTACCAGAATCGACGACGACATCGAATTTAACAAGAATTTACAACATGGCGGCAGGTTGACCGGCGAACCAGGAGCTAACGGTGTCCGAATGTCGCGAACAAGGAATGTTTTCTTACTCTCACGAACCTTCCAGGCAACTATGGCCAGTCAGTTTTCTCGGGAAACGCAAATTCCATAAACTGGAATTTTGACTTTTCTTTGAAGTTACCGTGAGTGGTTTTTATACATATTTACAGCCTAGAAGTGGGGGCTAGGGGTTCTCCGAATTAGTTGGGGCCTTCTGAACGCGATGGCGCAATCGAATTTCAATTTGGAGTTGTTCTCAAGAAGATAGGAAGAGTTCAGCTGTAGCGTTGACTTTTTTAGAGTAACTAGCGGTAATTCAAAGTTGTTTCACAAAATATCTTGGTAAAAGTCGAAGATTGGATTTAGTTAAAATTTCAAATCTTTCCTTTAAAAGTCAATTTAGATTAAATTAAGAATATTTGGAAATATCCTAGGGTTGTTCGCAAAATATCTCAAGGTCAAAATAGTTAAATTCCTAAATATCTTTGGGAAAAATCTTAGATTTTATTTGGACAAGATTTCCTTTCTAATTAAGGCTTGTTCTAGAAAATTCTAAAGATTAAACAAAGATTATTTTGGAAATATCTTAGGGTAGTTTAGAATTTTGTTTAGGTTAGTTTTTGAGTAAGAAGACCAAATATCTCATGGTAAACTAAGTGGTGGGGCCTTCTAGCGAGTATATAAGGCCTCCCCGCGAAGTTTGTCGTATCCCATTTTGTTCATTATCTGCCTACCGACACTCTATCGGAATACAGACACTCTTTCTTTGTTCCATTTGCTTACCGGCCTTGTCGGAAGCAATTAAGCTAGACCAAATTTTGGTCATCTTTGCTCATTTCCGTTCTCGTTGCTTTCTTTAGTGGAGGATTTGGTTAAGGACTCGGGGTTTCCTTTCAACCTTCACAACCACACTAAGTTCACACTTTTGGGAGGTTTCATCCCTCAAAACTTGCATACCTTTGCGTACTAATTTCGTGTTTTGTAACAGCTATTGAGCTAGAATTCTTAAAGAGGTGAAGCTAGTCTTCACCAAAAGATTCTAACACTCAAACCATTGACCAAACTTCGTTGTATAACAAAGTTTGGTGTGACTTAATCCTTAATGTTCGGTTTAACACTTTCATGTGTACCTCCTTTAAGAATTAAAACTATTTGATACCTTAGGAATTATTTTAGTCTTTAATGTTCGGTTCAAACACTTTCATGTGTACCTCCTTTAAGAATTAAGACATTCCTACAGCCACTTGGAACTAATTCCCACAAGTTTGGCCTGGGGTTGCCCCCGCACGGCGAAGCTTTCACCTCAACCAAAAGTTACTTGAACACTTGAGAGAAAAGAAAAGAATAATTGAGAAAAATCCTTGGGTTGTTGGGCTATTAAAGCCAACAATTCCCACCAAGTGGTTCTCTTTCTTTCTTCCAGTATTTGCTCTGTTTGATTTTGCTCCCATTACCAAAATTTGGATCTCCATTGTTAGTTAGTCTTTGTTATAGTTTGTTTATTTGCTTAGTTAGTTCCCTTTTATTCCAAAAATCCCAAAACAATTAGTTAGTTTGCATGGTTTAGTCATTTCCCTAGGGAATCACAAAGAACCTTAGTTTAGAACCCTTTGCTTTAAGTTACCAAAAAATCATTTAGAATTGCTTAAGTTTCCAGACTCTTAGATTTAGTTAGTCCCCTTTTATTTTAGCCCCAATAACCCATAATCGTTAGTTAGTTAGAATTTAATCATTTTTTAAATATTTAGTTAGTTTTGTTTTGTTAGTTTAGTTAGTATTCAAAACCAGAACCAACATACGAAAAACCAGAACCAGCACGAAAAACCAGAACTAGTGTACGAGAACCAGAACCAGCATACGGGAACCAGACCAGCATACGGAATCAGGCCAACATCAGTAAGGGCTTGGGGAGTCGGGAAGGGCCACGTGTTGCTGGGGCGGGTTGAAGGTCGCTGGGGCAGGTTAGAGGGTCGCTGGGGCAGGTTAGAAGGTCGCTGGGCGGGTTAGAAGGTCGCTGGGTGGATTAGAAGGTTGCTGAGGTTGGGTTAGAAGGTCGTTGGGCTGGGTTTGGGAGTCTAGGGAGGTCCAGGGAGTCCAAAACTTGGACAACTCACACCAAAATTGGAGAAAAATCACTGACGAAAATCACATACTTAAGGTTAGGCCGTTGCTTGCCACACCAAACCATTTTGATTTTTTGTCTTACAAATTTTGGTACGACAACTACAAATTCAACTCACTTCGAACACTCACACTCTCAATCCAAACTCCATAGCCACAACAACAATTGACAACTAACTCGAAGAAGAAAACCACTTAAAGAAGACGAAGTGGTGGCTTGGGAATAATTAGATTAAAAAACTAGTTTTCCTAAAGAACCGCACTATTCATGTTGGCTTGATGTTTTGTTTTTCACTATTCCTTTTGGATTTGGCGTGGTTTTTTATTGTTTTCTATTCATTTTGTTTTGTTTTGTTGTGCTTTTACTATTCATTTTAGATTTGTTTTGGTTTTTATTCCATTACTATTCATTTACTATTCATTCGGGACAAATTATTTTTGTTATTATTCTTTCTTTACTATTCATTCACTATTCATTTAGAATAGTTCTTTGGTTCTATTCCTTTTACTATTGAAGAATTTGGTTTTTTCTATCAATTAGTATTTTTGGAAGGAATTAGTTGGTCTTGTTGACTTGGGTTTTTGTTTTATTGGTCTAATAAGCCAAATAGGAAAAGACAAAAAGTCAACAAAAACAATAGATTAATCCAACAAAAATCATAAACTGATGAATAACAAATAAAATTGACGATTCATTGGAATATTATTAGTTTGGAAGATATTAATCTTTTAAAGTTAATTCTTAAATTAAAACAAATATTCAAGGTGGTTGAAAATAGGGCCTTCAAGTTATTTTAAATTCAAAGAGTTATTTTAAAATCAACTAATAACCATTAGAAGTTTAGCGTAAATTCCTAAAATCAAAGGAATTAAGTTAAATACTTAGACTAACCCTTTTATTTGTAGGAAAGCAGTTAGAAGAATGTAGGAAAAGGATTTTTTCATACATTTTGACACTAAACTTTCATCGATAGACGGAGTACCCATGATGGAAGACAACGGCTATCTTGAGACCATTGTGCTAGTGATCTCCGATGACGGGACCATGGACCCAGAGGTATGTTAATTTTACCCTTTGCTTTTGCTTTGTTTTTGTTTTCAAATTAAAGTTAGAATCTTTGCTATTAGAAGTTAGTTTTTAGATTAGAATTTAGAATTTTAGATTAGATTTAGAAAGCTAGAGGTTATAAAACCACGTCATACTTAAATCTTAACCCAATAACAAAAATTACTAATAATTAACCATAACCACACAATTGGATGATAATCTAGGAATTTCATCCAAAGGAATATTTAAGGAATCTTTTTAGGTAGGAATCAAACAAAGAATCTATAAAGATTCCAAAGCCCCTTTTTACTTTTGAAAATACTTTATTTTTGAAGGATAAAAGGTTGGATGAAGTTTGAGACCAATTTTGGATGAAAAACATCCAATTAGGTCAAAATTCCGATTAGTCTTAAAAATACGTAACTTAAAGGAACTAATAACTTAACCTTAGAATTAAGACTTATTTTGGATTGATTTGCTATTTTAGATTAGTGGATGAAGGTTAGCACAACTAAGGGGCCGAACGTACCTCGTGGTAACTTTTGCTAGGAATCTTGGAATCTAGTTTTCTTCAGCATTCTGGGAAGAGGAAATTATATTCTAAAAAGCTACTTAGATACAATTTTAGTTAGATTAGATTTTGCTTATTTCTTTGTTTTTTACCTAACCATAGCGTTTAATTAATTAACCCATAGCTTTTCTTAGAATTAGTGGAATTTTACAGGATTACCAGTCGCAAAAAGTGTCCATTGCTTGGAAGGCGAACACTTATTTAGAAATCACCTGATTAGGAGTAAAATCTCCAATGAAACTGCCGCTAGAGCCCGTGTGTAACTTTCTGACTCAAGGGTGGAGTTAGAAACACTCACACCATACTAGTGATTTTCCTAAAGTATTTGAAACTTTTCTTCAGTGTCAACAACAATATCTTGCTACTTGCTTTGCAACACAAACGTCAATAACTTTATATCTTGGTTGGCATTGGTAAGGTAGGAGGCTCTAAAAACAACCGGGCTGTAAACTCAATCATAGCATAGGGGTACATTTTGCTTTCTTCCATGTACTAAGAATGTACATTTCAGGAGGTGATCGCTTTTAGTGCTCACTGTGTTTCAACTTCAATAATTCATAACTAAATCCACAGAGGTCCAGAAAATATGAAATGACTTGAGTTAGATGCAAATTCAAAATAACACTAACAAGTACGCAAACCAAATATAAGGTACACCATCACATCACCAACTGAAGTAGTTTAGTGATTTGACCTACTTTGAGAATATGCAGTGTACCAATTGGAATTTTTCATCTAAAGATAATTTGCATTGGAACCAGCTACAAGTGAAATCCAAATTTCCTACACAAAATTGTAAATTCTATCAATTCCAGAAGTATTTCCCACCAAAATTACAATGCTATCACAAGGTGAGGGCCATGCCCATTGCAAAAACGGTGGATTTTTGCATCTAAAGCACTAGAAAATATCATATTTACAATACAATATTTTTCCATTATAAACGATGGATATTTAAATCTAAAGCACTAAAAAAATGCTTGAAAAGCACCATCATTATTGTTGATCACAGCAAAATTGAAAAGCATATGCCCCATGTCCTATCCCATGTAGCAGTATGATACTATCCATGTCTCAAAATAAATCCGTGGTCTCTAGTTGGAACTACACTGAATAGTGAAATTGGGTTGCTTTGACAATTAGGTTGCCTTACCCTAGAGAAATTACCTCATGGCTAATGCTTGTCCAGATGGAGGCACATGCCAATCTCTAATCCCAAGCCACAAATCAATGCACCAACTTATGCCACACATAATTCTTACTTCACTGCATTCTTCTAAAATAACTGTACACATTGATATAGTGTAGAATGTCGAGAAATTAGTGTGGGACAACCTAATTTCACTATTCAATGTAATTCGAGTACCACGGATTTATTTTTAGACAGACGGAGTACGATACATGGATGTAGGGTTTGGATATGGATCCATGTGTATATGGTTTTGCATATGCGCCTTGAATTGTCTCAACAAGCAACGACGTGCAAAACTTAACCCATTCCAATTTGATACCAATTTGCCGGTATTGGATGAAGTTTATTGTGTGGGTGAGGAGTTTTCATAGAGTACTATAATGAGTGACAAACTGGGCTGGGCTGTTCCACCGGTGTACCTTAACCCCTAAAGTTCCGAGGCCTATTTTCTGCCAAAAAACACTCAAAATTGCCATTTCTATAGCAAAGAGTAAAAAAAAAAAAAAAAAAAAAAATTTCCACATCTAACCGTAGGATCTTACACCTAATTGGTATGAGAATGTGTGGAAACAATTTCAGAATTTTTGACCGCACAGATTGCAAGATATCTGCATTTAAAGTGGAAAAAACAAGTTTTTCAGCACATTGCGGGACCAGATTTTTTGACTTTAAACATTTTTAACTTAAAATTTTTGCACTATAGCGTTTTGAGCTTTAAATCTTTATAGTGGAGAATTGAGTTGAGAGTCTAGGGAAAAAAAAATAATTCAAAAAAAATTAATTATCATTCTTAAAAAAATTGTTAAATAGAAGTAGGTACAAGATAGAAGGAAAATCTAAAATATTCATATATTTTAGATGGAATTAAAATGCACTAATCCCAATGGTAAGATTGTTCTAGAAAGTAAACTAAACCATTCCAAAAAAAAAAAATTGAAAAATTACAAAAATTGCATTCCAAAATGCATCCTACAAGTTATTTTTTTCAAGAAGATGCTCTAACTGCCCGAAAAACAAGAATGTCCATAACTTCCTCATAACGAATCCAAATGAGATGAATCAAAGCTTTCCAGATAGACAAAAATATAATCTATGAGAAAAAAAATATTAAAAACAAAATTCAAAACTTTGCAAAAAAATTTTGCTGCCCCCCGTCCCCACGCATTCCAAGAAATGGCATAATTTCTCGCTCAAAGGTCCGATTTCAAATTTTTTTTTCTGCCACGTACCTCTCTCAATTCTTCATGTTCACAAAAAGTTTCAAAAAATTAGGAGAAAATTTCAGCCCGTAAGTACCTGCCCCAAGTCCCATTTGTCCCTCGAACGGACAATGGTCCTTTAGGGGTTAATTTGTAGAACCCACTCTCCAAAAACCAAATTCAAATTGCAGATGATCACGATTGGATCTTTTTGAAACCTGATGCTGTGGTTCTTTTCAAATTTCAAGAGTGAGGTTCCCAACTCCAAATCAAATTTTTGCAGAGGCTAAATTCACACTCAAACTCAACTACTGTACCATGGTCTTGTACTCTTGTGTCCCCACTTTCACATCATACTATACAGTACAGTACTGTACATGATTGACACCCCCAGTAAATAAATGTGCACCTAGTTGAAGACAACTAACTTACCCGTAACTTAATAAGAGTCCGAAACTTCAGTTTGAGATGTGTTTCAAAAGGCATTGGCTTTTGTACATCAACATCCTTGCTGCAAAACGTGAAGATGAAGATGATTCCGTAGATGGATGGTCTGCCTCAGTAGAAGCGTCACACACTGTATGTGCACCTTGAATGGGTCCGTGTTCCAGGCAATTGGTTGCTTTCATTTGAGAACAGAATGAACGTGCCGTAGGGCGACATCCGTGGCCCAGGAAGCTTGGGATATCCACCTCAATCTGCTTCGAGAGTAAGGTAGGAGGTCCTTAAATGGAGCGGGCATTAAAATGGAGCCCTAACTGAAATGTAAACTGTTTGTACATGTTACTTTTTCATAGCCTCCATCATTGTACAGACTGTGTACATTTTAGCTAGGGCACCATTTTAGAGCCCTTTGCCATTTCAACTTCAAATTTTTTTAACTAATTCAAAAAAGCATGAAAAAATATGAAACGACTTGGGTTAGATGTCAGTTCAATCTGTTTTTCAAGGAAAATTGACTGAAAAAAATTTCAAGATATTTCACCTCCTCAAAATTCAGTTCCAGCCCTTAAATGCTCCATTATAGGACCTCCTACCTTAGACAGAACACCATCTCCGTGTCCCTCTTTCAAGCCTTACACTAAGTTACCTGTAGTAGATATCCAGTAGCAGAAGATGAAGGAAGAAACTTGTGAAGAGATTTTTTTTCTTAAAAACGCATGGAGAGATTCACAAGTGGTCTAAGTCATCGTTTGAGTCTTTTCATGGGTGGTTTTCTTGGTTGAGGTGTGGCAGTCAATACCATTTTTCTTTATTTTCGAGATTTGATGAGACCAAGTAAGGTAGGAGGCTCACAAACCGACCATCTAACAGCTGTTTGCCATTGTAAACTCCTTGAAACAATTTTCAGTAAATGTTAGTAGGAAGAAAAATGGTAGGCTTTGGTATAGGGTCTCAAACAAACAAATTTTTAATCCTTTAAATACCTAAGGCACCTCATTTTAGTGTTTAAAAATTTGAAGTTAATCAATATTGTATTGAATTATAAATTTTTTATTGGTAAATAATCACTCTACTTAACTTCAATCATAAAAAAAAAATTAGAAATAATAATATTTATTATTTTTCTATTCAAGTTTCTATTCCAAGGGAGGCATTGTTAAGCAATTAAGGATTTTCAAAATTAGGAACTCTTGGAGATGAGTTGCATACATTGCAATGTAAGGGAAAATATCATATTGCAAATTCATTTAAAGAATACACAATAGATGGAAAGAGATCATATTGGAGCACAAGAAGAAGTACAAAATAAGATTACTCTTGATACAAAATAAGCCTTTGATTATAAAGTGCAATGGGAAACAAAATAGATATGTATTTTTTTCTTACGTGCTTTCTTCTAATATAGCTCACCAAAAGCCTTTGTGGAATGATATAAGAAATCAAAAGTGTCTTAGATTCTTCTTAACTGAGTAGATAAATCTTGACATATGGTAATAGTAAATGCATGAATTTTGTGTACAAAACTATCTTTCACTCATGAAATCTATAGACTATTTTGAATTTTGAATTTAAAAGTGATAGTAGGAAGTACTTGTATGATTCCATATTGCATGTCTAAGACAATTTAATTTTTTTTTATCATAAGTTATGCATTAAAACTCCAAATGACTCAATATTTATAGGTAAGGTGTTCATAACTATTTCAAATTATTTGAATATATTTTTTTCATATATTTCAAAAGAATTTACTATTTATAAACATCTCTCAATTGGATATCGCTCTTTCCAATACAATGGTTCTTGCAATATTCACCCAAATTTTGTAATTTCATCTAAAATCATGGTTTTATATGATAATTGATTGAAAAACATTGGTAATGAATTTTTAAAATTTGATTGTATAGATATTGTATATAGGAAACAAAAACATGACCTATTAAAAATTCAATGTGAGTTCTCATATGACCGAACTTTGACCTTACCATCATAATGTGTTTGGAGCAGTGTGTTTAAGGAATGTAGCTTGTGCATGTTTGGATTGTATACAATTTTGTGTGTATATTCTCCTTCCTATTGTGATTTCAAAAATGTAAGACTCGCTTCATTTGGAGTTGGTATGTGAAAATTATGCTTAACAAAGTAAAGAAGGGTCAATTGCTAACGAAATTAGAAGGCAAAAACTTTGAGGACTTATAGAAGTTTGGTTAGAATGATTTTGGTTTCAAAATTCAAGTGATTTGTTTATTATGTTATTAATACACTACTAGAAAATCAATGACCAAATCAACAAAAAATAGACAAAAAAGTGTTGATTTGGTTTGCCAGTTTCATGTTGATTTGGACGTGTTGACTTGGACACTATCCAACAAAAACTTGTTAATTTTTTTGTTGATTTGGTCAAGTACAGAAAGAAGAAAAAATGAAAAATTATTGGCACTGGCCAATTAGAAGGCGCCACATGGAAGTGCCACCTAGGCACATTAAACTAACATGTGGACAGGCCACCTAGGCAACCCCGCCACATAGGCGGCGAAGGCATGGGGGTTTGAACCCCCAACCTCCCAAGTGGAGGTCCAAGGCCTTAGCCATTGCATCATCCACATACTGTCATGCCTATAGAAGGAGTAGAAATGTATTTCTATAGTTTTTCCCAATTTATTTTTCATTTTTTTGTTAATTCAGCAGACTTTGGTGTCCGTTTAGGCATAGTAGATTAACTTTTTTCAAAAAACTTTGAACTAACAAAAGTTGGGAAATCAATCTAACTTTCATTGCTAAAAATCCGTTTGAAATTTCAAGTCTCTGATCAAAAGTTATGGGCAAAGTTCAGAGAGGATGTTTAAAAATTTCAAAGAAAATGTCCATTCCAACCCCTCTCTGATTTTTGCCCATAACTTTTGATCAGAGACTTGAAATTTCAAACGGATTTTTGGAGATGAAAGTTAGATTTATATCCCAACTTTTATTAGTTTAAAGTTTTTTCAAAAAAGTTTTTCTACTCTTCCGAAACGGTCACCAAAGTCTGCTGACTTCAAAAAATATCAAATTGTGAATGATTTAGTTAGAAAAAAAGTTCCATTTTACATAGAAATCTAACCATGGTGATTTTAACATTGCCCGGATGCCAAAAAATTATTTGAAACTCTTCTAAGTGAAAATGAACAAAATGAACAAAAAAGTGTTGATTTTTTTGTTAATGTGGACATTGTACTATCCAAATCAACAAAAAAATTGTGGCCGTTTTGTTAATTTGTGCCAAATCAACAAAAAAATGTAAAAAAGGTCGATACAGTACCCAAATCAACAAAAAATTGGTGATTTTTTGTTGATTCGGACATCATTTTCTAGTAGTGATAACATAATATGTTTATAATGAATTGTGTTTATTTAGTTATTATAATTCTATGAATATATGAAACTCTTAATTTGGAGTAGAGATGTGAGAGTTATGGGTTTGGAAGTTAGAGGGTGTAGAATTGTTGTCAAACCTACAAGTTCCAACGTTGACAAAAAATAGGGAATGGAGTTTTAGTTTTGGAATCTAAGATTTTAGAAAGATATAAGTGAATAGATTATCTTCGTATAAAGATATAGCAAGACGTATTTGGAGCATTTATGAGATTGAAATGTGCTTCAAAATGGAAGGATGTACAACTCCTGCTAAATTTGAAAGTGTCAATTTCAACACGGGAAAAAATACAAACGACAATTTTTTTGGCTTGGAAATTTGGAGAGATTGTATAACGTCGTAATAGCTTTATGAAAAGCTAAAATATGTTTGATTTAGAACTTTAATGTGGATGTGATAATCATTTGAATGTTGGATGTGTTTTCAAGAAATCTATATGAATTTATGGTATTTATGGAATTTATGACATATATGGTGTTTATACATGGTATATACAAATATGAATGCACTTGACTTACATTATGCAAGTATTAATATGTGACGTTTATACATATTATATATGAGGTTGCATATACTTTATGTTATATAAATTTCATATATTAAACAATGCAAATCTCCTATTTGAAATGACACATCTAACTACTTCTTTAGTTATTGTATCCCCTTATATCTTAAATTGATTCTAATTGCAATAAAAAAACTAGAGTTCTCTTAAAGCAATATTATCTCTATCTCTATTCATTAACGTTGAGGTCCTTTTTTTTTTGGAAACATACGACCTTCAAGGGCCGCAATTAAGACAGACCTAATACAACCATGGCAATCCATGGACCTAATCCCCGTCAAGACCAAGTGGAGGGACAAACCAACTCCTCATGCAGCAACATGAAGAGCCCCTACACGAGCAACGTCAACATAAGGAATGGAACCAAGAACCTCGTGGATTCCAACGGAAGTCTCTACTACTTGGTTATCACCTAGGGTAGCTTAAGGTCCCTTTTTGCTCCCCCAAATTCAAGGATTTTCCGACGTTCTCATTGGAAAAGTACATACAACTACAAAGTACTATACAGTTGAATGCTCCAATGTTTTCACTAGAAGAGTGCTTAACAACCATTATAGAATAGAATGCCATAACGTTCTCATGGAAGAGTGCCTAATAACTACAATAGAATGAAAAATTGTATCCTATTAGTCATGTAAATTAGCTTGAAATCACAACAAAAGGTATATTGATGGAAGAATATACCTTCCATCTAAGGCAGTCCGGAAAGGGATTTAAGTAATGTTATGGAATTTCCCAGCCAAAATTTGAAAGGTCCATGCTACCCTAAACCAATCACAAGATGACATGTGGCACCGAAATTTGGACCGAAATCCCTTAATTAATTTATTAATGCCAAACCCGAGTCTCGCTTTAGGGTAGCAAGATAAAGGCGGAAACGAAAAAAGCGAAAGCCAGCCCCTCTCGGAAGCCCATTGTGCTGCCTGACGGAGCTCCATCGCCATCGCGCGACGCGACTACGAGGAAACCGTCGATCAAGCGCACTCTCCAGTTGCCCGCGCATAATTCAAGCGCTTCTCATTTCCTCCCACGATTTTCACTGCTCGCAGATTCTCCATCCCCTCTCCTCTCCCGATTTCCGCAATTTCTTTTTACCATTTCGCAATTGCTCAACTGCACAGAGAATCCGAATTCAATTTGGTGCCGTGATCATGCTGTTGTGATTCTCCATCGGCGCCGTGCTGGTGTGCACGCTGAGATAGTTTTGAATTCCGATTTGGTCGAGAGGTGGTGGTTTTAGGTTTTGGGTTATAGGATTAGGGTTAGGGTTTGTGCAGGGGGGCCGAGATGGAGGGAGCATTGGGCAGCACGCGGATGGGCAGCCGCTCGTCCACGCGCCATGGCCCAGCTTCCGTGTTCCAAGGTCGGGTGCGACGATGGAAGAAGTCGTGGGCGCCTGTGGCGCCATCGCTCACTCCCTCCGCTGCCGCTTGCCGAGTTCTTCTGTACAAGTGGACGCCCGTGACGCTGCCCACCGCCAATGGTGCGTTTTCAATTTTGCTATGTGCAAACCCTTGTTCTTAGAATTGAAACAATACTGAGATGATCGGCGTATGATTGGATGAGTGACGTTATTGTTTGTATGTCTTAAGGTGTATGCACCTGAATCTGCCATTCTGAAGCGTAGTTATAATTATTGTAATGGACTGTTTTTAGAATAGTCTTCTTGGCAAATTAAAGAGGATTTCTACGCACCGGGGAATGCATTAGTTGGGAACCGTATGCATTGTAAGGGTTCAAAGTTTTGTTCTTAGATGACCTAAAATCAGGACGCTTCATTGTGCAAGATTTTTTGGTTATAGGCTGGTGTTACCTTGAGGTCCTCTACCTTTAGTCACAAGCGGCTTCTCCTCCATGGTTAATGTGTCGGTATTGAAACAATAAGTGACATGAACCATCGTCTCTTTCCAGGTACAAAAGAATCCACCCCGGAAGAGCTATTGCCAGTTAAACCCGTGCGATTTTTGCCTGTAAAGTTTCTCTCCCAGACATTGCACTCTTCGTAGAATTTGATCCCTTTAATTTCATGAGCATTAAGTTGGCGACCTGCAATGCTTCTGTTCGGTGTGTAAGCTTGAACTCCCTCTAGAATTTTGAGCACATACTCCGATGGCTATCTACAATGTTGCCTTGCCGGGCACAGGTTTCAGTATTGCTGCAACAGAAGAAAGACGAAGCTCAGAAAGCTGTTGAAGAAGCAGAAGCCCTAGCAAGGTTAGAACAAGAGGCAGAGGCTGCCACAAATCCAACTGTGGGAACGGATGGAGCTGAAGCGACAGAAGCTAAGCAGGTTATATTTTCAACTGAAGTGGCCCATGTAGTTCGAGCTCAACTGTATTGCATTTGACTTCGATTTTCTATACTCTATCGTTAAGATTGGTCTACTTTTGAACTAGTATTTGCTTGTGTTTATCCAGGTATTTGTCGATTATTTGGATGCTCATGTAGGCGGGTATGTTTTGCCTGTTTGTATCGAGAGAAAGTTTTTTGTTTTTGTTGCCTGTGTTTGATGAATCCAAAGGGAAATTTGCGCTTCTTTGGAAAAGTCTTGAGGACAGGCCAAAAGCTGAGGCTAGGACATGCTAGTCAAGTCCAAATCGAGGCGTTAAATATGTGATTACATTAAGTGGTCCTGTCCTGCGGACCATTTTCTAGGCTGATAGATTTTGAAGTACTGCCAGAAGGGTCAATGGGCCAAGACCTTCTTGAAAATAGGTTGCCACATTGACTCTATGTCAAGAACATAGAGTTGGTAGCCCCGTCCAAATTCTTGGAGCCACTTTAGCTAAAAGCACGAAATATGAAAGGATTCATTGGCTTGTTCAAACAAATGTATACCTGCCCTAAGTGTGCTCAGCGTAGTATTTCATTTTAAAATTCATGGTATTTTGCAGGACACAAGCATGGGTGATGCGCAACCGGAAGAAACAGCAAGTGCAAAGGTCACCGAGTCCGCAGACCAAGGGGTTGAGGGTGATGCACAGGCAAATCTAACCGAACCTGTTACATCATCGCAGGTACAGAGCTTGCCCCATCTTGCTGTATTCTTCATATTTTTTTATCGTAGTTAGTGCCTTTCTTGGTTGTTTATGAATTATAATACTCGCTGTCCGTGTTTTTGAACAGATCGAGAGCACTGCTGCACCTAAAGAAGAGGAGGCTGCTTCCATGGACGTGGACCAATCAAAATGATGAACCATCAATCGCTTGCACCACAAGCTCAAATATTCAACGCATTGTTGCAACGACACATTCTGCAGTCTTTGCCAGGTTCAACACGAGACACAAAAGCTTCTACTTGTAGAATATGTCCCTAGTGAATGCAGTGTCAGGTGATTGAAAAGCCAGAGATGACAATTTTTCCCATCTGTGTGAGAAAGTTAGTGATGCTGAGCGCGCAGATCTGATGGGGGTGGATTATCACATCGCAGGTTGTTCGGTGACTAAGACATGTAGATTGACTGAGGTGTACTCCTGTTCTTGATACTGTGAAACGATGCTGTACATGTTCTTGAGGAAGATTTAGATGAAGGGCTGGACTCACCATTGGCTTTTGAGTTTTCAGTCAATTTGAAAATGTCATAGATTGAAGTGACGGATGACATTCAAGTCTCTTCCGAGTTCCCCGTGAAGGAGCTAACTCGGACAGATGGCTCTGGGAAGTCTGGAACTCTGTTTAATACCAGTTCTATTCTTGTTTTCTAGTCTCAGGTCAGAGAGGTCTTTAACATTTTGCAGACAAATGTATTTTCTGCTGAATCTCTGGAGAATTCAGTGACACACCATGGTCAGAAATTGAAATAAAGCTGATGTTGATGAGAACTGAATCATGCTGCTGGTGTTACCTCTATTGAAGAGAGGATCATTTGAAAACATCAATGGTGCGGAATTTTGATCTCATTACAGTCTTTAGCAATTGGGAGACCTTGATGCACTTCTCGTCAGTGTGTAGGTGGCAACAAAAAACTCAAGGAGTTTGGCTTTCATTGTTGTGAGCATGGAGCTTTGTGAGTGGCTACTCACTATTGAATGAGTAGTCGAGTACATCTTTGTGAGTGGTGGCGCGAAATTTTTGGCTCCTGCAAATCATATCACCACAAATTTGAGATTTTCTGGAAATTAGTACAATACAGAAGTATTTCAGCTTGCATTAATTTAAAATAGAGTGACTTATGTAAATTAGTGTCACAAGCACTAATTGTATAAATCTTTTATTGTTGTCTTCTTGCAATTTTTGTTACCTCCCACCTGAGATGAGTTCAAGATTTTGGCCAAAAAGAATCTAGATTTTGTTTATAGGTGTAAAAAGCAATTCAAGGGAATTTACATTTGACAATAATATTCCTAAAAATTCAAATGTGATTTCAGGACTCCTACTAGTTTTATAACATTCTTTAATATAATGGAACAAATTCACCTTTATCCATTGTAAGCAAAAAAACAAACTCAAAAATCCGACATTTATAAGAGGAGAATTGGAATTGTTTTTTTTTGTCAAAATTACAAGGAGAATCCCATCAAAAGTGGGGGAGGCAATTTTATAACTTCCAAAGAACTAATTTTGACATTGGCCACTTGAACTTTTTTGATTGCTTTTAGTTTGACAATGAGACAAAATTATTCCTAAAATATAGTTTATCCCTACTCCCATAGAAGTATAGACATAATGGAAATAGGCGATTACTATTTCAATTCTAGAAGACTTGAAAATTGTTTTCCGATTCCAACTCTACATAGAAGTCCACTCTTTGTCTATAAGAACACATCGCAAGACAAGTAAATCTTACTAATATATGTTGTTATGAGAGGAGCCAAATGTAGAGATTTAGCTTGGTGTCAATAGCTTCAGCTCGAGGATGTAAAAGTAAAGACATAGAGCTTTGGCTTTTTGACATTGTAGTAATTAAAATATTGTGTTGAAATTTGAATATGATTTAAAATGCTATATTGAAACCCCTAAGATTGACCTTGCAGCAATTATGGAACATATTTAGTAGGGATTAAATAAACAATTTTAGATTTTTCTACTTCAAATCCTGCAATTGAAACTATGTCGATTGGTCTATTTGTGACTTCAAAAATTATCTTGGTGAATCTCTAAAATATTACTTGAAGTTTGAGCTTACTTCCTACACTCTAGAAAAAAGGAAGGAAAAAGAAGATGAAATTGTCAATAGCATCTTTACAAAATAAGAGATTTGCCAATATATGGATGAAGTTTATTATTTTTAGGGGATGAGTGATGAGTGATCAAAATTGGATGATCAAAACTGGATGATTTGTGTGCCAATAAAACAAATTTTTTTTTGGTGAATTGAACCCAACAATGTTCGGGATATTTTTTGAGTTTTACCAACTAATTTCCTCCAATTCCTATATAGAATTGTTTTTTCAAGTACCCACTTCAATTATTTTCTCTATTTTTTTTTTTTTTTACTCACAGTAGAAATTTCAACGATCTTTTTTCCAGCTTTTTGAAACGGTATATCAAATTGCAAACGCTTTTTTTTCCAATTCCACCGGTATTTCCCGAACAGTGGAGCCCAGTTTCCGTCCTGCCGACATTGTTCGAAGCATCCAGGAAGGCCCTCCCTCCAGTCTAGGGATTCACGGACAGCGTGCAAGGACTCACCGTGCAGACAAATCTCGCCGCCTCCGCCTGCGTCTGCGCCTCGCCGCCCTGATTCTGGTGTCGTTAGCGCGCTTTCTGCAGGCAATTCAACACTACAAGGCCTTCACAACCAAGTGATATTGATCACACAGACATCAAACAACCTTCGCAAGGGACCAACTTCTTGGAGAAGCTATCTTGACCTCAGTTGTGAAGCGATTGAATTCCAACTCGGCTTTTATAATTTCATTTCCACAGACAGGGCTCCGCCTGCTGTTATCGATTACGTTTCAGTGCCTCTAGTCGACCACAGCTCAAGTGCGAATTTCGACGTTGTCGCTGCTATAGTTCGTTTTAGCTCAGAATTGAAGAGCAGTCAGTGATTTGATGGCTCGCATGATGGACACCAAGGTGACGACGGTGATCGTGAACAACACAAAGCAAGGGCTCACCATGAAAGTGGGCAATCGCCACTGCTACGCGCGACTGACCAGTGTGAAAGTGGGCGGCGAGTACCGGATGCAAATCGACGTGAACTGGACGTACCAGGAGTTTCTGGTGCAGGACAAGAGCGACGCCGCCAACCAGCTGTTTCTGAACTCGGACGACTGCTGCGACTACGAGCGCATCACCATCAAGGAAAAATCCGACGGCAAGCTGGAAGTGCAGACGTTGCTGCGCGAACAGTTCCGCAGTGCGCCTTGCAGTTCCATTCTCGAGGAGGAGGACAGCGCTGGTGCCTATCCGAAGCTGGTGAATGCGATGAGCAGCTGGAAGGCCTGGCTGAGCAAATTCTTGTACCACTCGCATTTTTAGTCTAGGGTGGCAGATTTTGCATTTAATTCGATTAGAGGATGGCAAACCTCCGCAATCGGGTCGGCAATTTGCTACCGAATTGGGCACCTAAACCTCAAAGAAGTTTCAAAACCCTAAACTCGCCCACTGACGTTGAGTCTTTGGAAGTCGATTTTGGAGTCGATTTCTTCTGAAGGATAGCCCTTTTGTAAAGAAATTTATCTTGAGTTTATAGTGAGCTTTAAGTGGCTCAAGTGACATTCTTTGTCTATATGGGTGGCACCTCTTTTAACCCATTAAGGACTGGTCGACCACTTTGTGGTCGATTTGGGTCCTTTTTGGTTTGTAGAGAGAGCATGTCAACGAATTTGGTGACGTGGCAAAGGGGACGGGTCTGGGGAATTGGGAAGTGAAGAGTTTAGGATAATAACTAGGCCAATTTGAGGTGGCATGTGGCCAGAGGGTTGAAAAAACCAAGACAACAGGGGCTGAAATTACACCAAGATTTGCTAAAAATTCCTACTTCACAATGCACCTTCACCAAAAAAATTTATGCTAAACCCTATATCATGTGCAACACTTCCATCCGTACGGTTAGATCTCCGATAGGCACTGGCATTCAAAATTTTCAAAATTGCTCCCAATTGGCCATACAAAGGATTGCCCACCCCCCAAATCAACCACGGTCCTTAATGGGTTAATGCAAAATGGTGACGATCATTCTTGTGCAATATTCTGGAGTCGGAACTCTCTCCCTTCTGCAGCTTGGCCAAGGATTTTATTGACTCTGTTCCACAGGAGCAGAGACTTCAATTTTGTGAGTGTCCCTTCCAACAAGGACCCCTGTTCACATTGCAAGAAGATGGAGGATCTCATTTCTTTCTCCTGCGATACAGGTTTATCCTTTTAGTGAGAATCATAAGCAAAATTAGTGTCGCTACAGAGCAATATTTTTTTGAAATGAAATGAAAGCTCAGAGGGATGTACAGATTTTTTGAAGCCTCGGTTAGGTTAGTTTTTGTAGAAATTTTTATTCTTAAATTTATTGGAGGGAGGTGGATGAGTAGCTTTGAGGATGGTGAATATATCGACCCCAACTCCCAAGTGAATGTTTTATAGTAGGCCTGCCCACTTTGTCTTTCTTTCTCTCACAATAGGGCTAGCCTCAGATTGAAACATTTATGTATATTCTGTTTTCAGACAGAACCACTCTACGCGACATACACTTCTGAAACTTCATATTTGTCATATTCATGCTTTTGGCGGCATCCATTGTGCCACCCAATCAAATGCTGAAGATTTGGAATTACAAGTGCGCTGATGGGTTCCCCAACGGAACCTCACAGCCCTATAATCTAGGAGTAGTATAGATTCCAGACCGAGGATTTCGGATGAGTGTCTCAAACCACCCCAGTTTTGAGGGCCTTCCCTGAAACCTCAGAACTCTGAAATGTAGATCTCTAAAATGGGAACATAATAAAACACGGGGACTCTTCAATGCTTTTCATATGCCAACTGACACTACCAGTAATGTGTACTTTGCAATTCTTTGGTCTATTTAAGTCGTCTATCTTGAGTACATTGTATCTTCTTACTACAAAAGAAATGATCTCGAAAGTTATGTTCAAGAAGCACCCCTCTTCTAGTGAGTCCTGGAACTATCGATTTTCATTTACAACCTGCATCCGCCACACATAATTTTCCTGGTAAGAAAAGGAATCCGTGGCCATGATACTAAAACTTGTAATTACTGTGAACTTGAAATTACTGGGCCACAAATTATCTGAGCGTTGCAAAGTCTTCAAATTACAAAGGAAGGCAACTTCTTCATAATTAGTAGTGCCCACAGTAATTACAATTTTGGGTGCAGTGTCCTTACAAGCTAGTACAAAGCCACTTGAAATGAAACACAGAAGCCTCTACCAAGCTGCAGTTTACCACTAGTGCAAAACACCTAATGCATTTTAACAACTCACCTTCATGGTCAAGAGTACAATCTGGGTGACCGGCACCCATTGGGGTAAAATCACAAGTCTCTCGGACACAGCACCCCAGATGCTCCTTTGGTAGCCAGGCCTCTATCAAACTTCACAAGGCTCTACACAAGTTACATTGAACACTATGAACCAGAGATCAACTGAGGTAGAGGATACGAAAACGGTTAGGGATCCTACATTACCTTACTTGAACTCAAAGGCTCAGGAAGTCTTGTCTTTCCACAATCACTCACAATGTCCGACAACGTCACTAAGCATATGACTCGCATACCATGGGCATACACCTAAATAAAATGCTAAGACAGGGTGAAGTCACTCACCTGCTCTTCACCATGCCGTTGCCCTTCCAGAGTTCGCTGTCATTTCTCCAAGCTAGGAAAGCCCGCTCGTTAGAATCATTTCTACCATTGCAGGTTGCCAAGCAGTACTCTACGTACATTAGACCCTAATGAAACCAGACCTTCCATGCGACCCCAAAACATTGAAACTAGAGTTACGAGAAGTACGGGAGTTTCACACCAAGAACTTACGTGTATAATCTATACAGTACAAGCTGTAGGTTCTCGGTGACAAAGGATCTCGATGCTTCATTGTCAGCGAATTTCGTCATCTGCAATGTCACATAGATCTGCAGCCCATGACATGGACAACTGACATCAAAGAGAAAGTCCCAGGCCTTGTCCAAGATGTCAAAAAGATGATGCAAGCAATTGTTTAATTTCATTACTCTCATTGCGTTATCACTAAGAAAAAAGCTAAGAATCCGATTAAGTCAGGATCCAGTTTCCGACACCTGAAAATCACGGACTCTAGGTACATATTGATTGTGAAAATTTACAGCACCTAGATATTGGACATTTTGTGTCACCAATCTAACATTGAACCTTTATAACTATTGCATGCAGTGTCCAAACAATGAATACTTCATTGCGTTGGATTCGCCTGTCAATCCCTACTAAGAATGAATTGAACATAGTAGGAACTATGCTCAGTGCAGAACATGTCGATTTATATTCAACTACCTTACATTAGACTTGACCCGGCATTCAACATGATCCTCTAAATTTCAGCGTACATCACATCATATGGCAAACAGGGATTGCTCTCTGCACAATGTCAAAGCTCGATCCAACTGATCACTCTGCACAATGTCAAAGCTGAAACACGAGAACGAACGCGCTCTCTACGCGCAACAAGCGTGAATGCTCGCAACCAAAAACCCAATTCATGTCCTGCAGTAGTCATTCACTCCTATAATAAGAAGCTCAGACAGGGCCAAAAAAAACTCCGATTACTCTTGGGCAATCCCACTCGCTGGATACTCCTGGCTGTTCTGTGGATCGATCGTTCATCGACGGCACTGCGCAAGGGCAAGAAACTCCATCGATGACTATGCAAACTGAAAAGAGAACTCAAAGTCTACGAGAATGAACATCAATGGAGTCTGGATGTCGTTGGACTTGAGTTCATCCGCCGTAAGGCATCTTAAGAGGGACTTAAGAGGTGACCTTTACTTTTCTTCCTTTCTACCGCCTAGAGGACGACGGATTTAAGGTTTAGGTCCAAACAGCTGACATTATTTGCGACCTTGATTTCAAACGCTGTCGTGTGTGAGAGACGTGCATCTGGTGTAATTGATCGACTTTCTATTGCAATGAATTCTTGACAAACCCAGAATATAGTGTGGAAAGTCTATTATCTTGACGCCAAAATTGACAGTTCCGGTTTTCATCTTGTATCATCACGTCATGGTCAGGGTTTGAGAGTTTATGCAGACAATTGTCCAAGTGTTCGGTATTTCAATACTTTGAAAGGAGTTTGGATTCTCTGAACGAGTTCTGTCAATCTGCTTTAACTCTCGAGACCTTAGTAGCTATATATCGAAGCCCTAGTATTAGTCCCTTACCGCTTCTTTATTTCTCTCTTGCTTGCTAGTTGATATTAGGGGACGACATAACTTGCAGTTGACAGATTTCTTGTAGGGCGCAATGCTGTATTATTCCTCGAGATGGATGTGTTAAAAAGAGAATTCATTGTTCACATGAGGTGTATGAGAGATGTGCATCTTCGATGTAATTGACGGATATTCTGTTGCAGCGGAACTTGTCTCAATCTGATCGATCCCGTTGATTTTGGTCTGTAATCAATAGAGTTTACATGGCAGATCAGAGTACTATGTTCCTTCATTACTGAATTTGAGGATATGAATTTCTTCTTTGTTTCTAAAGAGGGTCGATAGGATGTGAGCATTTTAGGACGGGGGAAAGTGCTGACTTGATTTAATAGACTAGAAAGGGAGAATTTTAGATTCGGTATGAGTCTAGAAAGACTTATGGTTTAGTTTTAGTGATCAACGTTCACTTAGCTGTGACTGAGGCACAAATGGCTGAAATCTTTCTGACGATTTCATGTCGTGTGGACAGGTGCAGTAGATGCAACCACGACTGCAGGCTGCTATCTCGCGGGCAGCGTGAATGACTGCTGCGTGTCTCCCGCAAGCTTGTATGTGCCATTTTGTTCTTCAGCAATTGGGTTTAATATTTACTTAGCATTGTTTGGATTTATTATGCACTTTCTCTTGATGATATTCAACCCCTATTTTTTCGCCAAAACAAGCTCAGCAACCCCACTTCATTTATACTAGATCTAGTATGTTCCTTTTTTTGATTCTACATTTTCAGGGTTTCTTTGAATGGAGTTCGTTAGGCTTGTGAATTCTGAAATTTGAAGCTTTTCCCCTCATGCGAGGTCATATTCCCAGATTTCTGTCAACTTCTTCAGGAAATAATATTAGGGTTAAAGGTGCTCATTTTTTATATGTGAGAATTGTTTTGCTGTTCGGATGCAGCTCGGATTGCCGCAGTTGTGAACGTGAAGTGCGCCCTCCACCTTGATTGAGCTCCCTAGTAACGAAATTTGAGCAGGTGACTACTTTGTACAACAATCGTAGGGATTTAGTTGATGTTAACGTCAACATTCATGTCATGCTAATGTCATTTGAGAACACAGCAATTAGAAATCAGGACACTGCAAATTTTGAATGCGGATGAAAATTGTACAAGCAATTAAAGTCGAAATGAAATTAGCAGGATGCCAGTTTTGGTGGATAGGACCTGAATTAGCCATTATCGCAGGATGTCAGGTTAGTTGAACATGATTTAGGTTAAGTTCATTTACTAGACATGAAGGGCAGAAATGTAAATCAGGTCAAACAAGCCTGAATTGGAATTGGAAGCAAAATACACTAACTGCCAAAACTGAGTACGAGTTTGAAACTTTTCATTCAAACAACCATACCATAAACATCAATGGGCAAAATCCAAAAGTATATACATGAAAGTTGTAGTATGCAACATATAACACATTATCATGGAAGATTCAAGAAAAAATTAGTTGTGATGTGAAAGAAAATTAGTTTCAAAGTTAGCTATGTCTAAAACTCGGTTTTGAGCGCCACAATTTGGAATTACTTTATATTTTGTCAAAAAAAATTTAGAACTCCAAAAAACTTTTCGTGTCTTGGGCATGTTGGTTTACATCATTTTAGATTGTTCTACACAAAAATTGGAGGAAGTTGACATTTATAGCATTTAAAATATTCACAATTTGAAAAACATGCAAATGATGTTGATTCTCACTATATTGGAATATTTTTTTGGAATTGAGAGCATGGGATTGCATTATCCATTGTAAAGAGAGTATAGGTTGCAACAAGGACCATTGTTACATCTTAATGCCTTTGCATTTGAAATATTTGTTGAAAAAGACAATGCGTTCAATGTACTTATTAAAGCCATACAATGCGTTTTTAGGTTCAAATTTTGTGTACAAAGACTAGAGTTCATGCTCCACAGAATTCATTCAACCAATCCCCAAAAATTAAATTATCACTTTCTATATTATCAATTTTATAAAAGTCAATGTATTTTTTAGCATTTTTATAAAATTGATGATATAGAAAGTGATAATTTAATTTTTGGAGATTGGTTGAATGAATTATGTGGAGCATGAACTCTAGTCTTTGTACACAAAATTTGAACCTAAAAACGCATTGTATGGCTTTAATAAGTACATTGAACGCATTGTCTTTTTCAACAAATATTTCAAATGCAAAGGCATTAAGATGTAACAATGGTCCTTGTTGCAACCTATACTCTCTTTACAATGGATAATGCAATCCCATGCTCTCAATTCCAAAAAAATATTCCAATATAGTGAGAATCAACATCATTTGCATGTTTTTCAAATTGTGAATATTTTAAATGCTATAAATGTCAACTTCCTCCAATTTTTGTGTAGAACAATCTAAAATGATGTAAACCAACATGCCCAAGACACGAAAAGTTTTTTGGAGTTCTAAATTTTTTTTGACAAAATATAAAGTAATTCCAAATTGTGGCGCTCAAAACCGAGTTTTAGACATGGCTAACTTTGAAACTAATTTTCTTTCACATCACAACTAATTTTTTCTTGAATCTTCCATGATAATGTGTTATATGTTGCATACTACAACTTTCATGTATATACTTTTGGATTTTGCCCATTGATGTTTATGGTATGGTTGTTTGAATGAAAAGTTTCAAACTCGTACTCAGTTTTGGCAATCACTGTAACTATGCAACCCATATTAGGAAAACACAGTAATGAGCTCAATATATCTAAGTTAAGAGCTGTTTAGCTTGACTAGAGTTGAATTGCTCTCGGGAGTCGGCTATATATTTTATTGTTGTATTTGTTAAAGTGTGGCTTTGGATTTAGGTAGAATTGACCTCAATTTGGAACAAAGCAAATCCAAAAAAACATAAATAAGCTAAGATTCTCAATTGTAAGGGGATATAAACTCAATAAGAAGCTTGTAACTCCCTTCTCAACTTCTCAGTCCCTGCAGCCTCTGCTTCTCGAGGCTCCATCCTTTGCATCGCCATCACAATTACCCTTTATAGGTTTGATCGCCTCCATTGTCCTCCTCTCAACCTCATGCCTCCCATTAGATTGTGCCTCTGCCAATGCCAATTGTTTCACTTTAGTTGTATTTTTGTTTTAGAGATTCCTTGTTTCTGTGATTTTGTGTAGGATGGTTGGTGCATTCAATCGGTGCATACGGTGACCTAGTAGTCTTTAGGTGTCGTTGTTTGTAACATTGTCCCCTATTTATTTGGTTTATCCCTAATTCATTTGCATCTTCTAGGTTGTATCAATAGCCATAGCTGATTGAGCTAAGGGTTTATTTGAGGTGTACATAGTAGCATGGCACGACTTGATGATGGGGAGTCTAGCTATAAAACTTCATCCTATAGGTACTAGTTTCAAGGTTGGGGCAATCTTCTGAGTGAGTATGAGATTTTTTACTCTCATTCATTTAAAAGCTTGTATGATTCCAAGGAGGTTTTTATACGGACTTGGTAGAGGAGGACATGGAGGGCAAATCTCAATATCTGGGAATTACACATGTGAGGATGAAAAATTTCTTTAGCTCTTTTAGAAGATGTCATTCAAGGTATAGAGCATTTGGCCAGTTATTTCAAAATTACTTAGCCCAAATGGTGTCCCTTGCGCCCGCAGCATAACGTCATAAATTAAAGTAGCTGGGATAGTAAGAGATGTACTAGCATAAACTTGACCTCCTCCAAGGTCAAAGTCTGTATAAGGGTTGAAAATAATTTTGAGCATACGGGTTTAGAACGTTCATATTCCGAGCTGGCTGCTATCATGAAGCTACACCATCCTACCACCTCTGGATTACGATAGTCCTTGCTCTCTTGTCAACACTAGCAAGCATTGTTGTCACATTGGTCGAGTTAGGATCATCGGACGTCCCAGACGGGCGGACATATCGGACAGTTTGGGCAGACCGGATGGACTATGTAACTACTTTAAAGTAGTCACTTTAGGCAAGTTAGGGTCATCGGATATTTTGGACGGGTGGACAAATTAGACGATTTGGACAGACAGTCCATTCAATGTGACAACTATGCCGGCAAGAATCACAATATGCGTTTGCCCTCTAGAACATTCAAGCCAAAATCGAGCATCTTGCTGCAACTGTGTAAGTCGTTCAGACACCCCACACCTCAAAAACAACGCTAGGCCAATCTGTGATCAAATTTCGTGACCTCGGCTTGAAGGTTTCATCAGCCTCCTTCATTTTGTTTGTACCTTTAAAACGGGTTGATTTCCCACCTATGATAGAATAGATACTACTAGTCCGCTCTAGAAGCACATCAACAAAAACTGTTTCCAACAAGCTTGCGCATGGGTTACACCCACCATGAACTTCACAATTAGAATCTCCTCACCATAGTCATACATAATGTCATTTTTACAATTTGACTTTGAATCTCATCAATGATATTGTCTTAGGCTAGAAGCTGGAGGTTGTCGAAGAGGTAGGAGGATTGTGGTTCTAACTAATCTGGAACTATAGCAAGGCTATAGTTCCTAGTAAAGAAGATACATAAGACATGGTTGGCAAAAAATTTCAATGTCATGGTTTACTTTGCCAATTTTAAAAATTAATGATTCCAATTGGGAGTCACTTGCAAATTTCTTGCTAATGGGCAATCAAGATTGAATTGGCAGTTCCAATTGGCAGACGCGTATTGTAATTTTTGCTAGCATAGTTGTTACATTGAATGGACCGTCTATTAAAACCGTCTAATTTGTCCGCTTGTCCGAAATATCCAATGATCCTAACTTGCCTAAAGTGACTACTTTAAAGTAGTCGCATTGTCCGCCCAATCTGTCCAAACTGTTCGATATGTCCGCTCGTCTGGAATGTCCGATGATCCTAACTTGACCAATGTGACAACAATGCTTTGTGGGTGGATCACTTAGTACATTTTAGAAACGACATGCGGCCAAAGATAGGTAGGATTTTATTCTTTTGAGATAAAATTTATAAAGGATATACAACTAAAGTAGGGGACATTTAAGAGGGAAAATTCATTATAAGTAAGTTAGTTAGCCTACAAATGAAGACCATTAACTTTTTATACATCTAATTTAGGGGCTAGTCATTTGAAACCTTGTATTGTATTTAGTAAAGCATGTATGTTACAGTTCGGCGTACCAGCGGGTCATAGCAGCTGGGTGTATAGACTTGGTTTGAATGAAAATTTGGTTTGTGCCTGCATCGGGACTGAAAGTACCTCCCTATTGCATCAATACTGCATCAATACTGATGCAAGTGCTATAGTAGGCAGTAATGATGCAGTATTGAAAGTATATTTATATAATATTGTAAAATATGTACTTATTCAGTATTGCAAAAATTGGAATTGCTACAATATTGATTTTATTAGAAACATTGCAGCAGTATTGCAACGGGATACCAAATTGAAAACAATCTTGAATGTATATTGCAAAAGTGCAATAGAAAGTAAAATTTTGTATTAAAATAGTACTACATAAGCATTGTGAAAGTACTAATTTCATCCCTAAAGGTTCTTACAGTGAAGAAGTTGTTATGTGCCTTCATGAAAGTCTATTTTGGCCTTGAGTGAATATACAAATGTTTTTTGCTTATCTATAATGAGCAAAATGAAGCTCATTCATTACATTTTTTAAAAACTGAATGTTCTAGATAATGAATTATTGCAATTGTGAAGTGTACATTTCAATACCCAAATTCCAAATTGCAACAAAAGTGAAAGGATACACATGAGAAGTTTGAACCTACTATTAATCTATCATTCTATCACTATGAATTAAATATTACACATAAAGCTTGCATGTCTCACTTTTCTATGAGTTTGACATTTTGTATAGTTTTTGCATTTCTGTTCAATGATAAAATGCATCACTTCATGCATTGTTTTACTTGCCCTTTTATCTCTATAATTCAATAATATTGTTGTTTGTTTGTTTGTTTGGTATGTTTTTGTATTGTTTTAGGTTTTTTTGTTACAGTGAGAGATCCTAGACCATGTGTCCTTTGGGCACATCCTTGATATTGTTGGAAAGGGCTCTGTGAAGAAGGGTACATGGGCTTTGTTTTGTGGCGTTTGGACCTATGGTGTGAAAAATATTGAATTTCAAAGTTTTTTTATATGAATTAAAAATTAAAAAATTACTTTTACTTTTATTTTGGCTACGGCAACTATACGAGGCAAACTTTTACTTTTATTTAAGGAAATTAAAGAGGGCTTAGCCATCACTTCTGACATCACAATGACTATGGTAATGGCACAGGGCACACTAAGGTAAAATAGCTTATTATGGACAGAAGACCCATTGTGGACACCTAGAAATGACTCCATTATGGATTTCTTCTTGTGAATGAGATTTGGGCCACAATCAAGGTTTTTTTTCAACTAGAATGGAGTGATTAGTGACTACAATAGGAACTTTTAGTTCTTTAGTGGTAATTCATTGAAGAAAGTGACTTTTTTAGGCCTTCTATGTTAAAAAATATTGTGATTGCTTTAGATGAGTAAGATGAGCATTATCACTAGAAGAAACCTGTTTTTTTCTATGTCAACCCTTGGACATGTGGTGTGTTTATAGACATCATGATGTTAGAGTGTTGATGGCCCGCGAAGGCAAATTTTCATGGATTTCGCAAAGAACATTGGTAAATTACTGTTGAAACACGTTGATGCTATCATTGACGTCTATGTTTTATTTGACATGAACTCAAACATGGTGATGTCTTTTTGAACATCCAAAAAACATAATATTGTCACATCAGCAAGCAAATGCATTTTGACTAAGGGTAAGTCTATACAAATTATTGTGGGCTGTGGTAAAATGCTGACCAAATGTGAAAAATTTAGGAGAAAGGCAGCTACGTGGCATGTTTTGCAAAAAAAGAGAAAAGGATGGATGTACACCATGGATGAAAACATAAGCTCTTTATACAAGTAGGGGAGTAGGAAGTAAAACAAACTATATGGGATATGTAAAGCAAGAACTGTATACAACGTAGAATGTCTGAAATAACATCCACATGTCCAATAGTCAAGTTTCCATCTTCAAATTATCCCATATCTTTTGTCTGACCATGGATGGACAATGGCTTTTACTATAAATATGTCCCCTTCACCTTTCATTCTCACTATCTATCAATGAAGTAATTCCTTTACTTTGCCATCAAAAATTCTCTTGATGGTAGATGGTAAGTTATCTTTAACTCTTGTTGATTTCGCAAGAAAAAATTTGTTTATTTATTTTTACTTTTTCTTAAATGTTATTTTTTGTTGCCCCTGCCCTATCAGTACAATATGCACCAGTTGATGTCTTTACAAATGTTTGGATGTCTAAGTTGACATCTAAAAAAAATATATAAAATTTTTAAGACGGCATAAAAGTGTGCTGACTAGGCATGCCACATCATCCTTGTTGGTTGCCACGTCATTTTTCCCGCCTCTATGTTTGCTGCCATGTCATGTGCCACATCATGGACGGGCTAGATGAAAAAAATCCCACGTGGCTCTCCTCACCCACATGGCGCTTATGTGGCACAAATTTGGCAACCACATGACACGATTTCCTTGAGTGCAGAACCAATGTCTCTGTGGACATTAGATGCTAAACATCCAATGTCACGCCGTCAAGCGGGATGTTTTACCCTGTCAACTTTGACAGGATTTTTTGGACATCAATGTTGACATCAGTAGACGTCAGACACAACATGCTGAAGCAAATTTTGGACATAAAAAAAAACGAGGTTCTTCTAGTGTATGGATACAGTTTTTGTTGGTTTGGGGGTAGTTTGGAGACTCTTTTAGGCCATGATGGGCAATTGAAATTGGGGAAGTTGAACATTCTTGAAATTTTTCTTACTAGATTTCCTTAAAAGCTAGTTAGAATAGATCTTGAATCCAACTTGTTTGACATGTTTTGGAGTTTTTTGGAATTAGTTATAAATTGTTCAAGTTGAAATGCCATTGCTATGGCCTTTTATGTTTGAATTTTGGATATGCTCTCAATTTTTTGTTATAGAAATACATGAATGTCCTAAATCCCAACCAAAGTGTTTAAGATGAAAAATAGGATGTCAACAATGCACAAAAAATTCATACAAATGAAAGTGTCACCAAAAAAAATAGGATGCAAAAAAGAAAGACCCTTCTAACACCATCCAAAGTGTTGCCAAAAAAATAGGGTGTGAAAAGGAATAAAAAATTCACACCAACCAAAGTGTTTTATTAAAAAAAATATGATGTGTAAAAGAAAGAAAATTTATATACCAACCAAAGTGTCTTCACAAAAAAAATAGAGTGTGAAAAGGAACTATAAATTTCATACCATGTTAAAGCCCCAAGTGTTGGAATGCTAAAACTAAGTTGTTTGAAAACGCATGGGAAAACGCATGGAACAAGATTGATTTGCATGCATATACACTTTGTATTTTTTTCTAACTTTTTTGCTTTTACTTTGCTTTTCAATTCTTTTTTCTTCCTTATAAAGAAAATAGCCTAAAAATTGCATTGACATGGGTAGTATAAGTATTGATAGGGTACCATAATATAGGCCATTTTGCTGAATTATGTAATTATAGGGGACCTTTTATTGAGGCCTTGGCTCGGGCCTTGGAGGTAAGTAGCCCCCCAAAAAATATCCCCTCGTCGCAAGGGGGGTATAAAACATACAAAGAGTGATCCACCCAAGTAATGCTTGCTAGTGTTGATAAGAGAGCAAGGACTAACGTAATCTAGAGGTGGTAGGATGTGTAGCTCTACGACAGCAGCCAGCTTGAAATATGAATGTTCCAAACCCATATGCCCAAAATTATTTTCCAACCTTTATACAGACTTTGACCTCGGAGGAAGGTCAAATTTATGCTAGTGCATCTTACTATCCTAGCTACTTTAATTTATGATGTTATCACTATAAGAAACCCGTGTTTTAGGTGACGTTAGCTTAATTTTAACAGACGTTAACTTAATCTAGTTGTTACATTGGATGTTATTATTGACATAAAAACATAAGTTGTTTTCTCGAACGTCCACTAAAATCCGTCTCTTAAAATTAAGCTAACGTCACCTAAAACACAGGTTTCTTATAGCATTACAAGGAGTTTCGGGCCTCGAAGAGTCTGTTAACAGATGATTTTCGGCACCCCTGCGGTGCAATTACAGAATTTTAAAAAAAAAATATTTCTTTTTTAAATATTTTTTTTAATAAAAAAATATTATTTAAAAAAAAAATATATTATTTTAAAAATATATATTATTTTAAAAATATATATTATTTTAAAAATATATATTATTTTAAAAATATATATTATTTTAAAAATATATATTATTTAAACAAAAAATATTCTTTTATTAAAATAAAAATATTAAAAAAATAAAAAAGTCTGACGTGGCACTAGTAGTGCCACATCAGCACCCGAAATCAAATAATTTTTTATTTGAATTTTTTCTGTAATTGCACACGGGGGAGTCAAAACTCGCGGCCCCTTCGAGGGCTGAAATTTCTTGTAATGTGTATGCCGCATGCGCAAGGGATACCATTTGGGCTAAGTGATTTCAAAATAATTGGCCAAATGCTCAATACCTTGAATGACGTCTTCTGGGAGGTATTGTCCTAGGCTAGAAGAGGTTGTTGAAGAGGTAGGAAGACTGTGGTTCTAACTAATTTAGAGTTGTAGCAAGGTTGTAATTCCTAGTAAAGAGTACACAAAAGACATGGTTGGCTTAAATTTTCAATGTCATGGTTTACCTTGTCAATTTTGGAAATTAATGATTCCAATTGGGAGTCACTTGCTAATTTCTTGCTGATGGGCAATCAAGATTGAATTGGCAGTTCCAATTACAATTTTAAATGATATATTGTCAATGTCTTAAAATTATCTTTAGCATTGTGTCAAATGATGGCTTGACCTTGTGTCAGTAGGAAGGTGAGATCAATCTAGAATTGCTCAACGAATTGGTGGCCCTGATTGAACTTGCAGTTGTTGGCAAGAGTTTTGGGAGAGTCGTTTTGTCTTTCCTTAGAATAATAGGGTTGGAAACACAATGTACCGAAAAGAGGCGTGCCATGTTTTGTTGTTCCCCCCGTCCCTCGCAGCCGTTGATGTGGCCAGATCAGCTGATTCTGACTGTTGGATCTGCCCATGAATTCCGTGAATTCAGAGAGATGAGGGAAACTATGGCCGTTGATAGTTTTGAAAAAAAAGGGAGCCTAAGCTCTTGGCCGTTGATCTTGGAAAATGCCCCTGGATACTATTATGGTGCGAAATACGGATACGATACGGGATATAGATACGGGTACAGATACAAATATAGATACAATATATATATGGTATCAGTACGTGATATGGATACGGATATGGGATTTATCCCATATCAAATGCCACCCCCACCTCACCTGAAAATTACAAAGGGGTGGGATGGTGGGTGGGTTTTAAAAAAAATTGTTTAAATTTAATTTAAATTGGATCTCGGGGGAACTACTGGGGATTAATAAAAAGAAACTGGATTTATTTTTTGAGCTCATTGTGACAGTTTTGTCACAATGACAATGAGCTCAAAAGAGGCAGAACTGCCTTACACATTAAACACTATGACTCCAACGAATTTGTTGCCTCAACCTGTGCAAATTAAAAGCTGACCTTTAGTGCTGGTCAAGGGTATTGATTCTCTACATCAAAAGTTGGATGTGAAGACTGGTTTGGGGTCTGCTTAAATAGCTCTTTGGTACAATTGTTTTAACCCCTAAATGCCCAAGGCACCCAAATGTGGTGTCAAAGTAACTTTGAAGTTAAATAAAACCTTACCAAATTGCAATTTTTAGTAGTTTATATTTTTGAAAGATTCTTTTTGAAGTCTAGTTTTAGCATCAAAATTACGATTTTGAAAATGAATGATTATGATTTTTCTATTCAAGATTTTGTGCAAAGGTACCCATTGCAATCTTGACTTTTTGTAGTGTTGAGGGCTCTTGGAAATGAGCCTCAAATACACTAGATCTTGGAGAAAAAATCACACTAGAAATTCATTTAAAAAAATTGTAGAGTAGATTTTGAAAAGCCATAAATTGATTGGGGTTATATTTGTTAGGCCCTTCAACCTCATATTTTTTTGGTCTTGAATTTTTTAGATTTGACATGCAGAAAGAGAGCTCAAAGATTTTCATAGTTTTAACACCATGATGATTAAACATTATAATCGTACAATCCTTAATTGATATTGTTGTGTTTTCTTTTCCCATGTGATCTCTAACATGTCTAGTTTGAAACGGTAAAACGGTTACAATTCAAAAAAAATTGATTCAACTTATCAAAATGTTGGCTTTTTGTTCAATTTAGAGCAAATTCCAAGAGACTCAAAACAGGCCTTGGACATTCAAGGGTTAAATATCCATCGAGCACTTTCAATGAGAGTCAATACAGTGTGCTTGATCCCCTAGCGTTAGATGGGAAGCGTTTGAATTCCAATTTTTCATTGAATTAGCATCGTAAAGTTTGGACCGTGAGCTATTTTACTTTAGATTTTTCACCTAACGGATAAATAGTGGGTCCGAAGCCTTCTTCTCGGCTTATGCAACACCAACATCAATCATAGTTGTTCGCTCCTGAAGTTTCTAGTTGGCGGTACTCTATTGTTGGATTAATTTGAAACCTTCATTGTCTTCTTGGAATGCAATATTTGCTTTCTTAAATGACTAGCCCTCTATTTCTATATTATTCAAAATCTTGTGTTCAATTTTTGGAGATTGATTTTGATTTTTGATTTGGCTTAGAACTGATCTCTCTATTTTAATGCTTCTTGTGGTTTCTTGTGTTATTTTCAAGTTCAGTTTCTCATTTGGGTTCAGGATATGGCTCAGATCCTTCCATTTGAATGATTGTTGAGGTTTTTGTTCCATTTTTGAATTTAGTTTGTCATTAGGGTGCATCTAATGGATGGTCTTTTCATTTCGCTGACTATTGTGGTTTTCATGTTTCATTTTGGGATGCAATTACCGTAGTTTGTCATTAGGATGCACATTATAGCTGCTCTTTCTATTTGAATAATTCTTGTGGTTTTCATATATTAGTTTTAGAAATGAGCTTGTGATGAGGTTATGAGGACTCAATTTAGAACCGATCTTCTAATTTCATTGATTGGTTTCGACTCTTTCTTTATTTCAAAGGTAAATTTGGAAATGAGATTACTTGGGGTATGATCTCTAGTGCCATGTTCAGTGGTTATTCTATTCTCCTGTTTGATTTGGGAATTATTTTTGTGATTAGGGTTTATTAATTATGCATGTATTGATTTTTAGTTTTCACTTTATTTGACCAGATAGCAATGACAAAGCGTCAATGAATTTTGTAGCATCAGTTCTTTAGACCCTCTTATCAGATGGCACAAGAAATGACAAGTGGTAGACAAACAATTTTTGTCCTCTAGAAAACAAATGAGGTAACATAGTCTATTTTTAAAGTGACCATGTTCTAAATGTGTCCCCTATCTAAAAATGATTGACATATTCCTTGAAATATCTAATCCTATCATTGATGAGTTAGGTGGGCTTTAATGGTGGCATTAAGAGCATACTCCCTCTGTCCCAAAATAAATCCGTTCTTTCCTGCAAATGGCATGAGCTGCTCCTATTTTGGGGGGATTGTATAGTTATTGTAGCTTCTAATCAATCCCACTAGGAGTGAAAGAATGACAGTCAATAGTAAAGCTAGAGCTTGTTATCTATGGATTCTTTTGCTTTAGGTTGTTCAAACTTCCTTTAATTGTTGTCGATCAAGTTGTGGAGAGTGATTTGGAATTTAATTTGGGACAAGAATATTTGGAAACCCCGGATTTATTTCCAGACAGAGGAAGTACTGCCTTAGCAAAGTATCCAACAAGGATGTTGACCATATGGAGGCAACCAACAAAACATGGAGACATTCCTACCACATCGATTTTGACTAAATTGTGTTCAAATTCAATTCAAGATGACTGCTTGCAAAGTTTGGGGAATTTTGTTAAAATGGTGCCATTCCGCAAATTTGGCACTTCTACACTTTATACTACATGGTTTGAAATGTATATCAGTCCTAGATGGCACTTTGATGGTTTAGATAGTATAGTTTGCCATTTTAATAAAATTCCCTATAAGTGTATTGTGAGGCCTTATTGGCTTTGTTTTGTACAACTTATTAATATATGGTTAAATCATTGATTATGTTTACTTGTTTCTTTGAATTGTTGGTATTTGTCAAAGCTTGTAAAATTGAGTCTTTATATCATGATGAGAAGTCATGTTCTAATATCATCTTCTATATCTCTTCTAATATTAAAAAAAATAATGCACAGAGTTTAAGATGCTAAATACTATGGGGTTATGATAGATGAAAGCAATAATATTTTAGTTGTGGGTAACTTGGTCATATTTGTCATACTTATGGAAGATAGTCAATTTGTGTTTTTCTTGGTCTTTTGTAAATTTTAGATGGTAAAATAGACACTTCTTTGAATTTTGAGACCTTCTGCACTAGTTTAAAAGAGTGGAGGTTAGAAGTTGCAAAGTCCTTTATATTTGGATTTGATAGTGCAACTACAATGGTTAGTTGCAAAACTAGAGTAGTAGCATGGTTAAAAGAAAAGCCAAACCCTTTCTTTGTCTCTGCCAATTGCATTGCACATAGAACTAACATTGCAGCACTTAAGGCTCCCCAAAAAGCTCCATGTACCAAGATGTCCAAATACATAGAAGCTACGCTAAATAATATAGCTGCATTCTTCAAGAAATCTTTGAAATGCAAGATTGCTTTACAAGATTTGTAAAGAGAGATGAATGATGTAAAAAAATTCATGTAAAAAAATCAAAAGGTGCAATGATTGTCATGTTGGCAATGGTTACTACTTTGTATGATTAATTAGAATCTGTAATTGTTTTTACCACAATTTGTTAGAAGATGGGTTTGTCATTAACATTACCAGGTCATTGTGTACAAAAATGACGAATTTCAAGTTCATTTATTGTCTTTATTTCCTTACTTACATTTTACACAATTGTCTTTCTACACTAAGTAGGGTTTTTAGTTGAAGTTTGGGGATGTGGTAGCTATTAGATCTATCATTAATTCAAAAATTGTTCAACTCCGAATGCTATTTGTAATTGAGACTGTTGACCTAAACACAATCAACTTTTAGAGGAGATACAAGATTTCATATCCTTCTTGATGAGGGGACTCCTGGTGGCTACTTGAAGAGATTGTCTTTAGAAATAAGGGGTGGTAAGTTCCATGATGTTGGTATGATACAAGACCAAATAGAGTTCTTATTTCAAAAATGTCGTCATTTCAATCCTTGAAACCTGATTTGAAGACAATGTTATCATAGGGTATTTTTAAGATACTAAATCCTTCTAACATGCCTACGAGGTATGTAGGTCTAAAATCATGGGATGTGACAAACTTAGAGTTGATTGCTATTGACTTTGATGTTGATTGTGCCATATAAGCAAAGTTGTTTTTTACTATGATTGATGTTGCAATTGTGAAGAGGGAATTCCTTGCTTTGAAGTTACAAGCTAGTAAGGAATGTCAAGACAAATCCATTAGGGAATTATGGACAATGGTAAGTCGGAACCTTACTTTGCAATTGAAATACTCTAATTTCTTGTTGCGACAAACATTGCACATGTTGAATACTACACAATGCAAATGAGCTTTTAGTGTTCAAAATTGCATCAAAACTAAGCTCCATAATTGGTTGAAATTGGAGCTTGGAGCTTAGTTTGAAATAAGGAGCTTGGAGCTTCCTATGTGACTTGCACTTGAAGGGCTTGCATGTGATGTTGAGCCAATCTTAGTGAAAGCTATAGCTTTATGGAAGAACTCTACAAAGTTTCAATACTTATCTTTTAACCCTAAGCAATATCTTGTGGATAATTTAGATGTTGATGTTGAAGTTGATAATCTTCTAAATGCCTAAGAATTATTGTATGTGAATGTATGTTTGTACATAGGAAACCCTTTCAACATACCGAAGCCTTTCATTTTAGGGCTTGGTATGTTGATAGGGTAAATCCATGGCCATCAAATGGTTGGTGGGTTGCTAGATTTAGATCCATCCAAGAATACTATAATTGCATGCTAACCGGCTTTATAGTTGAAATTTAGGATTTCAATCAAATAGAAATATTAACTTTAGGATTAGAAACTGGTTGTATAGCAAATTGATTTAGAAAAAACAAATGAAATTATGTGTTAAAAAACTTTGGACTAACCTCAATTACAAACACTAGCTCTAGCTGGTTCATCCAATACATGATCCAAGTCAAGTTTTGGAAAAGAGGAATGGTTCTGGTGATTGTAAGAAATTCCCCGAACTCTGATGTGGCTCCACAGGTACTTCCAGAATGGCACCTAATCCACATTATTGAAGGAACAGAAATCCGAATTCTCCTCAAGAATGGCCGCTCAGTGATACCAAGTCAGCAAGTGGGCTGACGAATGTTCAATTAAATGATTTGCACGTTATCCTAATAAGATCCTATTCCGGTCTTCCCAGCAGCACAGTAGGGACTCCAGCACGTTTGCAGAAGTGAGGTAATTCCAACTGCACTAATAATACGCACGTTGAATTTCGAAACTGTTTGCAACGAGGACTGATCAGATCTTATTACACTGCATGTGACTGATTGATTGGAAATGCACCATACTGGTACTTTCTTCCAAAGACTGTTCAATCAAGTGGTTAGAGGTACTGTTAGTTCAGCTTGGCGGATGAAGCTGATGCCACCGAGTTACAATCCGCCTATTCTCTCTCAAAATTAAAAAGACTGATTTCAATGAGTTACTTTGACTTCAATCTGCATATTCTCTTTTTCAGAAAACAAAAAGAAGCGATTCCACGAAGTCAACGCGTCTATCGATGACACACATTTCTGATCTAGAAAGGTCCAATACCTTCGCTGTAACTATGATGTCAGTGATGTCGCACAAGTAACCATGGGCAACCCTTTTGCTCAATCGTGCATCCCAGCTCGAGAATGAAACTATAATCGGAACTCAAACTTCAATGTAGGAGAAAATCGTTGTTGTCTCCAGGAGCAGAGGGAGAGAAATAGCCACCTGAAACATGGAATTCCTTTGATGAAGCGAGGTTGACCAGCAGCAAGCCAGAGCCTCCCACGAACGTTTACCTTCCATGATAATAACAGTCATGACCAAATTATTGCGATTCAAGACAAACCCTGCTGACATCCAATGTACGAAGGTAGAATCGCAATTGCACTGGATAAATTACAAGGATGTGAACTGAAGCTTGCCAAACCTGGCTTCGCTATGCTGATGGAAATCTTTCATAAAAAACGAGGATGGCACGAGTAATACAAGTTGAGAACTCGCTACAGTTAACTCTACAATTTTCCTTAATCAAGGATGGTGTGGCAGTTTTAAATTGAACTAAAAACCTCCAACCCCATGGAATAACAGGGTAGCACTCTGCGAAGGTGGAGAGGTAACACTCACTAGGCAATCACATACATGTTTTGTAAGAAATTAGCAACAGATAGAACTGTAGAATGATACAATGAGTACATCTTACGGGGCTCTCTAAAGGCACACAAAAGGTTACAGAACGATAACGCAATCAAACGGGCGATTCAATCTGTGACGGTTTGAAATCGCAACATGAATACTGACATTGAACTTGCACGGCTCCTTACAGACGTATCCATCGGCCGCTGTTCAAGATGTACTGGGAGCAAGCAACCGTCACGGCTGTGACAGTGTGCTAGTCGTCTTTGATGTTTGTGGGCTCGCTTAACACATACTTGGGTAGATCATACTTGGCACCTGGCATGCACATATAGCATCAGCAAGACCTAAACCAAAGGTCTACAAAAAGTCTTCCTGGCCAAACGATTTCGGTATGCCTCTAGGAGGCAAACCTAAGTGACCACTGAGGGATACTTCAACCACCATTCTAACTAAAGGAAGCAATATCAATCTTCGTGGAAGACAACAATCACAGAATTTCGCTCCAGGCATCGCCTTAGTGGCAAAAACGCAATCACAAGGAATGAAGCTCACCTCTTTCATCATAGCAGGTAGACAAGTCTTCGGATTGAACAATAATTCCAGCACTATCAACAATTAATTGTGCCAGGTTAATTTCAGCTTCTGCTGCTGCTCTGAGAGCATCCCAAATTTCTGCACATCCAACACGGGAGACCGAGACTCAGGAATCGGGATGCACCAAAACTGTAATTCAAAACGCGAAATAGGGTATTTTAAGGTATATAAATCTGCTAGTGTCATAACGTGTACCGACCTTTTTTTCCACCATAGTGAGGAGCTGTATCCCAAAACTCATCCCTCATCTGCTTGAGCTGCGCACGATCAATGTCTTCGGTGTGTTTCCACGGCTTTGGCCTTTTAATCTTCTTTTGATGCCCTGACAGAGAATTTAATAGCTGCAACATGTCAGAATCCTCCTCCTCCTCAGCAACAATATAACCATCTGTAGACTGCCGGAAGATAAAGATAAAAAGCAGCATGGAAATTCGGTCCGGATGTCAGGTATCTGACATTAAGAGATGTTGCACGGTGGCCTTTACGAAATGAGTACACAGGCAGTGACTATGAATTACACCTTAGAGCACCAGAAGAAGACTCATACAATGATACAAATGCAACTCCATCTTCTGATTTCCATAACGCGTGCCGTGTAGACTTCGTGAAGGCCACCGTCATTAATGTTCCAACATTCATTGTAAACGAGACGCGAGCAGATATCGCCTCGTTTACAACGAATGTCGGACCATAAATGACGATACATCGTACTACACAGACCTTAATGCCCTCGTGCAAGTTCCTGCCGTGTTATCGTCACAGCAAGCCTGGCGGCCCGAATAATGACCCCTCACTGCACCACCCTAATGAATGCGCTTTTGCCAGGAGGTGTTGGATTTATACAGAGTAAAGACAAATCCCAAGGCTTTTGAAAGGAGATGAATAGGATTAGAGCGCTTACGATCAACGCCTTTGACTGCTTTTGATCCTACACAACCCATGGTTCGCGCGTCCAGCCAGCGATTTCACATGGCACTTTGCTCCCGAATTGCATGTGCGCTCCTTTTATTCCCCCCCGCAGACGCAGAGCATTCCTCAACCAAGCCGCTTTCTCCTTTAAGAGACAAAACACAACAGTCAAACCGCAATCGTCGGAAGCACTCCCAAAGCATAAACACTGCAGAGTAGCAACTGTCGGCAAGGATTAGGCTTGAAAAGATTCAAAAGATTAGGGCTACGCATTAGCAGCAAATTCTCGTAACGCTCCAAGGCTTCTTGTGGTGTCAAAAGTGGAGTGTAAGGTCCAACCTGCGATTCTTCAGAGCAGCAATTCGAGGCGCCAGCAATGGGACGGCAAGAACAACACCGGCAGCTTGGAAGCCACGGCCGGCTACGCTGCCGTCGCAAGAAAAGAACAAGTCGAAGAAGAAAAAGATGGAGACAGACGACAAGAAAGCCTCCGCCTGCGCTCTTAAATAGGCAAATAATGCGCCGTGAAAAGAAGGGAGAACGCTGACTCCAGCACCACGAGGAGCACAGCAAGGGAACCAAAACAGAATCAAAATCGCCGCACCAGAAACCAAAACAGAGGGGAAATAAATAAAAAAGTAAAAACAGAAAGACACCGAACTACCGACTAAATACTTCCGCTACTCTACTGCGACAATTAAATACGCAAAGCGCGCCTACAAACAAAATATAAAAGAAAAAGAAAGCGCGCGTCACTACCAAATCCCGCCAATGCACTCCCAGCGTCGAGGGCAAGGGTAAGGGTTTGAGCGCGAATCTGTGCGAAAGGGGGATACAATACAAGAGACGATCGTTCAGTCGGAGACAACGACCGAAATCGGAAGAATCTGGTGAGAAGAAGGAAATGCGAGAAACGAAGAGCATGCGCGGAGCCAGCGGGCGAGCGCGCGTGTTCCACCGGCGTCGTCGAAATCGTGTTTTCTGAAAGTAAAGGAGACGACTGCGAGACGGAATTGGTAAAGCGGAAATAGAAAAAGCTCGAATGTGGGGAGTGAGTGACAGTTGCAAAAACGTGAGTAGACCTGAAGAAGGAGAAGCAGACTGCCATATAACTCCGACTCTAACTCACGTATGGGGTGAAAAAAAAGTGGGAATTTTGTTTGTTGGTTGGTTTGAAAGTGGGCATGTTTTGAGTACATGGGATTGTCCTATTAGTGAAGGGGGATGAATGTCACCTGGGGAAATTATTAGTGTTACTACAATTTTTTTATTTTTTGTGTCAAAATTTCATAATATTTTATAATTTACAAATAGTGTGAGTTTGGTAAATTAGTGTTGCACATACACTAGTAGGACAAATTATTGGAGTTTTTAATTCTAATTATCACTTACAAGTATAGTATGGGAAGCCTAATTATAGTGGCAATGTGGTGTATTTTTTAGTTTTTATATTTGTATTTGACATAGAAGAGTATGAATTGAAGCATAGAATAGTGACAAAAGTTTGCTTTAGTATACTGAGTTGGATTTAAACTCAAAATACTTGAAAAGACGTTTTGTGTCTTTTGGATGATTTCAAAGAGGCCTTGAGGATGGAAAAAAACAATTTTTCATCCTATACTATTAGGAAGAATTCTTTGAATGCATTTTTAGTAAATGGAATTGGTTATTCACTCATTGTGGTATATTTTGACTTTTCTACCTAAAACATATGCCCAAGCATCTTCCTGTCCATGCAAATTTTGAACCATAAAAACTTAAAAAAAGAAATTTAGTCCCAATTAATGAAATAAATTTTATGAGTATACATCTCAATTTGTCAAAGCTAGTCATATTTGCATAGATAGAGATAAATTCATTTGAAATTTCAAATTCAAAAGATTCAATCACAATCTTGAAGGATTCTTCTAGATTACCATTGCAACTATAGGAAATTAAGATAACTACTTCAACATCAAAATGGATGCAAGTAGTCCCACATGGATTGAAAGATTATAATGTTTGAAGTAAAAAAAAACTTCCTTTCATTCCTACAAAATAGGATCAATAGACTTTGAGGCCTCTTAGAATAAAATGTTTGTTCTTGATGAATTTGCATCTCTTTTGTCATTGAATTCTAAGTCTTATTAGATACATTCATGTAAAATTTAGAAGTAAATATGCAATCTAACATACTCTAAATCACCCTACAATGTGAAGAGGTTAAGTGAACTAACAATACACTAAACTTTAATGATTTCTTGTGCAATGAGGAAATTTTTTGTTTGAAATCCAAATGGTGAAAAATTGGAGACAAACATTTGTAATATGTGGAAAATTTTTAAGAACTTTGAGATCACAAATTTGAAGATAATAGCATTTGAAGTAAGAAAAAAATATTATTCCTCAAACTTGTCCAACAAGGTTAGTAGAGTTTGAACCCTCTTGGAGTGAGATTTGTATGCTAAATGTAGCATTTTTTTACAATTACATACTATATCATGTTAGCTACCTACATGCCTAATTTCAAAATTAATTCCAAATTAGGAATATGACAAAAGATGCCCGCACTGCTTGAATTGCCCAGACATAACATTGTTAACGGAGGTGTATCCCTCCCCCTCTGACAAGGGATAATACCGTCCTGGATGCCTGGGAGGGGATTATAGTTATAATCCCAGGCATCCAGTTGGTCTCATCAGTCTGATCGTGCTTCCATTACATTAGCTCTGAGTTGCACAGTTACGAGCCTGCAGGAGCTGGTCCAATCATGGAGTTCAAAGTCAGTAACCAGCATTTATGAAGCTTGATTTTTTTATAATTTAGCGTTGGGGGGCCTCCCGCTTTGAGGGGGAGCAAAAGGGAACCCCCCAGCACTGGTATATAATGTTATGGATTTTTTCGAACAACATAACTTTAGATCTAGGCATCTGGCATCTTTTTAATTCCAATGGAAGGGGTGAACGCTCTCATCTTTTGTCAAAATTTTGGGAACATCCGTGATTTCGTATGACCCTACCTTAGTTTGAACGGACACTCCGATAAAAAAAATCGAGAACAGCTACCCGAGTTTTCAAGAGTTCGTCCAAAAGGGTCACTACACATGAAAATATGAGTGCAGACCACGAACAAGGTCTCATAAATTCATAACTTGAATTTTGTACAATTCTAAAGGTCCGCAGTCTTCACCTGCAGATTCAAAGATAGTATTTACTCACTAGCCAAGAAAATACACTTCAAACTTCATCGCCATCCCAAAATGCGGTCTGCGTGTTTATCACAGAAGGGCACCTTGTATCACAGCTGTACATAACAAATAATGATAATATTAACCATGAGGCACATGTTTCAGTCTCGTAACCAGAACCAATATACATTCATGCCAGCGCCACAGTAATTCACCTGTTCGAAATGGAAAGCTCAAATGGAACAAAAAGTGGGAAGACGTTTCGAAGTCCAAATTCCCTAACTCATCCTGCAATAAATGACGCTCAATTATCAGTCTTCAAAATACATACGAAGCTGCTATTTCAAAAACCTTCACTACGAGTAAACAATCTCATTCCTCACTCCGAGAAGTGAACCTGTGGGGAAGTATAGTAGTGAGTTCAAAAATCAGCAGAATTGAACCAAAAAAGTCGACATAACAGCTCTCTGCCTGTCAATGGGTCTGCTACCCACTATCCTGTACATATGAGTCACTAGTGTCCAAATCATTTAGAGAGCACCAGAGCAAATTCCAAAAAGTATCACATGTTAAATCACGTAACAACTGTCATATTTCAGATCGGTAGCATGTATCACCTCTTATTGATTGGCATGAAGGGATTAATCAAGGATAAACTCTCTCCTTGTAAGAAATACACTCGGGCTGGCTCAAATGTCTCATCTTCCTGGTCAGGGGTGTCCAAGTCCAAAGAAACAGCTCGAAGCTTGCAAGCTGGTTGTAACAACCGACAGCTCTCACCATCCCTTATAACGGCCACTCTTCCTCCATGTCGCACTTGCCAGACCTGAAGACCACAGAAAAATCATATAAATTGGGTGCTCCTGCTACTACAACACTTGCTTTTCACACAACATACAGACACGATGTGACAATTGTTGAACACAAACGTTTCCAGTAATCAAAGTAGCAAATTTACATGCTTAGAGCCAGACACCAACCTCAACTACACCTCGCCGTGGAGCATGGATGGCTAAGCACAATCGAAAGTTTTTCCGCCTCTGAGAGAGAAGGTATTCTTTTTGCGGGTCTGCATAATTAGCATTGCCGTCGACTGGAGCCTCCAGGAAAAGACAATGAGCATCCCGGTATCCCTGCAAGATTGTTGTCCTACTTTCTGAATTTCAATTTCATCCACTATGGGCATAGTATCAATAATGCATATATAAATCACTCCGCAATACAAATCATCAGACCGGCGGGATAGAACTACGGGTCGAAGAGAGAAGTAAAAATAGTGCAATTGTAGATCAGGAGCGCTAACGACAAGGGAGCTAGCTGTTCAATTCTTGTAACGATATACTGGCAGAAAACGTAGAGAAAGAAAGTGCATCCTAAAAATTACCTTCCACAGACGAACAACTACAACAGCATTCACATCAACCAGCAGCACACGACCCAAAGAGTCTGCTATGGCAGCTAAGGAGCCACCAGGAGCCACTGTGAGCCTCTCGCCTTTTCTCATGTTGTCCTTCAGACTCGTAATAACAGATGCTGCATCATTGTAATTTCGTAAGTGTCCAAACGAAAGATCATTACCAAAGTCGTTAACAGACATGATGTATCAAAACAACCTAGAAGTACTACAAGAGGCTCAGTTTTTTCAGCCGTAAGTTCTAGTGACAGCCAGATGAGAACTTAGAGGACCTAAACTCAAAGGCTTCACCTCTAGAAAATATTTGAGGGCTAACTTCCGTTGGCCTGTTCGACTCTGAATTTTCGTCTTTCTGCCAAAATCGTTTGGTTAAGTTCGAAATTTTTGTCACAGTCGCTGGCATCACTTTGTCCATAATTGCACCCACCAAGCTGCTCTGTTTATCTCCCGATACCCTGAATCAAACCAAATTCTTGCCCGATTGAGGGGGTGCATCAAGTTTCTAAAGCACAGCATTGCCAAAAAGCAAGAACTGCACATTCTCCAGACCTCATCGGAAGACCAAAAGCCTAGTAAAAACACTAAAATTTCGAAAGAACGGCTCGAACGATTCCTGAAAGACCAGTTCGAAGATCGACTACCATCTCTTGGACTGATACCTGAAAGCTGCTAGTGTGCAATCGGGTCCCACAGTTAGAGCGCAGTAATGTCGTTTTCCCTGCCACAAACACAATACCATCTGGACGTAAGCACCTATTAGGATATTCCAATAATCTAAAAATAGGAAAGAAGGATTCAATATACTTTTGAAACAAAATTAAATCGCTAAAGTGTAAACCACCTGCTGCTCCAACAGCGGAGGGGGCATTACGCCGGTCAATGCTCCATCAGCACAAACTCCTGCTCCAGCCGTCCTATTTACATTCCACATCAAAAACGGCAGCCGGTTAGGGGCCGCCTCGCCGTCTTGCGAGTCCCCTCCAACTCTCCATCCAAGCAGTCCTTCTCCGTCCGCTCCTTCCCTTTCCCGCAGTTTCCTGTGTGCTAAAACCTGTTCTTCCAACTCAAAATGATAGCCTTAAAGATTGACATGAAATCATAGAACTAAGGCGAAGAAATTACTAAGAAATTAATAGCCACTGACGATGATCACTTCTTAGAAAAAGGATTGACTAGCAATAGAGACCGTGCTTTGATAATGGACAGCAATCATTCACCATGTGATAGAGGAGGCTAACCTTGAGATCAGTAGCATCAATTCGAGCAATAGACTTTGGATATATGATACAAAGATCCTCAGAAGAATCGTTCCCTAGACTCCCCACCGGTTCACTTCGAACACGAAGCTTGAGAACAGGATCGGAATGAAAAAACTACAACACAATGCAATCCTCAGAAAACAGTCTGCAACACTCCGCGAAAAATCCAGGTCAGCAGGGACTCTAACCAAAAAGTACTCTACACCTGGTCTATGACCTGGTTTTAGGTTTAATAATAATTAAACATCCTAGAACAATGTCATCGTGTCTGGGTTGAAAGTCTTAGAATTGATTAAAACAATACTATCGTATATTCCCTTCAATATGAAATTTAAACAAAATGATAACATCATCTCATTCATCTATTTCCAGTCCAGACTAAGGCAGCATCGTACCTGCTTTAACAGGAGGGTGCCTTTCTGTGAAAAAAGTAACAAAGCTCCAAATGAGGTCCCCACAGCCAATAGAGCTGCGCCATCAAAAACCAGCCACTCCATTGCAGTCATCTTCTCCTCTGGCTCTAGACAGGTTCCCACTTTACGTACGAAAGGCTTGCCGTCCATCTCCCCCTGCTTACTCCGTGCCAACACCAACACCTTTGTGAGAAATTGCGAAAGTTTCAACTCTTGCGACTTGAGAACGAGTCAAGATTCGAAACTAATTTTCATTCGCACATCCTTGTGTAAATAGCTTTCTGACCATAATACCAAAATACCAAACCACAAGATACAGTTAAAACAGAGCACACTGCTTACCACAAATAAACCCTTACATGGTGCAAGCTCTCATAATCAATCGTACGTTGAGACACTGAGATTTGTACTGAAGCAGACGTCACAAGCTTGACTCAAATCTTACAAATCGAACCACCAGTTATATGGTAATTTCAAAATGGACCTTGCAGATGACTCCGATCCTAACGCTGATGTTGGACAATGGGATTAAGGGAGTGATTTAGTCACCTGCTGCTTCCATGATAATCGCATAACCATGACCTGCTCAGTGGCCACAGCCATATGTTCTTGCGTCATGGCAACTAGAATGGCTGGATTGTCAAGCCATCTGGTTTTCTCAGCACCAATAGCCTCAAGCTCCTTGGAGGCGATGCGTCCACAGAGCTGTAAACCTCTCGAACCGCCTGATTGAGCCATTCTTTCAACAAATGCGGTGCGTCACGTTAGAGCTGTACACAGAGAACATCAAACTATTCAATCTTTGAAAGATGTAAATAAATAGGCAATTTAGTATGATAAAATCTGGTTAGAAAGGGCATCCAATCGCATTTTAGTAAAGACTGGTGCAGATGAAAAGAATTTGCTGGTGTTAGATCATTTAAAGTATAATCCACAAAGAGCTCCTGAGAGTTTGTACAGTCTGCAGCTCAAAGAACCATCAATTTCTGTCAACACAAGTCTCTTTATCTTCCAATTCCAGTAACCCTTAGTTCTAAGTACCAAAGCGCTCGCATTGCGAGAGGAATGCTTCAGGGATGAGGATCCACGAACGCTGCAGCTAAATCAACAGCTCAACACTGCCATAAATTTAATTTTTTGCATCGCCTGAAACCGTAAGCCTCCGAACTGATTTAATATAATCTTCCAAACGACGTTCACAAGCGAAATCTTAGACACGGTCGCAGATAGCAGATAGATCGAACATTCTGAAATTACATCAAATACCTGCGAACTAACCAGGCCCTCACGATTACTGTCGATACAGAAATAGCATCACTAAATTAGGTTTAGGGTCATCACTCGCATCCTAATTTGCACGGGAGAAACAGGAAGCGTCTCTGCAACTCAAAGAGCCAACAATTTCTATCAGCACAAGCCTCTTAGTCCACCTATTCCAGTAACAGTCGCTAAATTTTAAGTATTCGAGCACTCCCACTGCAAGAGGAATAAAATACTTCAGCGATGGGGATCCAAGAACACTGCAACTAAATCAACAGCTCAAACACTGCCAAGATCAATTTTGCATCGCCTACTACCGCAAGCTCTCGAATACTTTAAAATACTCTTTTCAAATGGCATACACAAGAGAAACCTTAAACACAACAGACAGATAGAATATTCTGAAATTACATCCATTACCTGCGAATAACGCAAAAACTCACGATTATAGTAACAATACTCAGAATTAGGTCATCATCACCACTCACGTCCTAATTCGCGCATGAGAAACAAGAAAGATAATGAGGGAGTCAATTGAAGACGAGCGAGTGATCAACTTGCGACATTCAGCTCGTATAAACAATGGAGTAAAACCGGCGACCGATCATCACCAAATTGATCACAAATTATCTCAAAGCTCCCAAGAAGAATCGCGGAAAACAGAAGCGCAAATAACAGGACGGGCCGGGATTGTACCGCAATGAAACTGTCTCACTGCGACGACAGGGAGCTCGAACTGACGAAAAGCAACGTAGCCTAAGTTTACTCCCACAGGGACAGGTGCCAAGAGCAAGGGTTTCCCGTGACGACAGGTGCCCATGAATAGAACAAGTTCCCAGGTTAAAGAACGTGTCCCCATGTCCCTTGTCGAGCACAGGTTCGAGTGGTGAAGATACCTCCGCCCACCGACCCTGTGGTGAAGGCTGTTTCGGATTCTTCGCGAAGGGATTTTTGGCTGCAGAATTTCGTGACGCGGAAGCAATTCCAGACCTCGGTTTTCCCTGGCGAAGAGCAATTTAAGTTATTTCACACTGCTCATCTAAACCGACCTTTGGCGCGTTTCGTCATTACGCGTGTCGAAGAACCAGAGACACTGGAGTCTCTCACGGATTGAATTTTGGTCAATTTGGGCCAATTTGGGGGAGATTTTGTCTCGCATCTCTGGATTTCACACAGACTCCGAATTTATCACAATTATCCAGTTTACAATCCGAAGGATATCGATTTTGAGGCAGAATCGCGCACAGGAGCAGATTCTTCGTAATTGGTGGTGATTACGGGATTTTCGGGTGATCCTGGAGAGGGCGGTGGATTGCTGAATCACCGGTGAGAGAGTTTTGGAATTTTTCAAGTGTTTTCCGTTCCTGTTTGAAGTTGGGGAGGCCTGGAATGGGGACAAATCCGGTTGTTAGGGTCCTGGTATGGGCTTAGGTCAAGATCCTGGGGTTTGCTGTTTGGCTTTGATTCTTGCTTGAAGATGGTCTTTCGATTCCTTTTGGGAAAGTAATTTCTCTTTCGGATCCAGGCATGTTTCCCTTTCAGGATTCAAGGGTGTTCAGTTGATAATTTGGTTGTAATCAGAAAATCTCTTGAAGGCGGTGCATCGACTAAGCCATCTGATTGTTGTTTGATCAGAGAGGTCTTCCATTAATTTTGAGAATTTGAGGGTGAGATGGGGAACGGAGCGAGTAGGGAAGAGCAGCTGTATCAAGCGGTGCAAAATGGAAACACTAATGCTGTTCAGACTCTACATCACGAGGGGGTAGCTTTAGAGGTGATCATTTGACAATTATTGCTCGTAGTCCCTTTATTCAATTTTGCTAGCTCTTGTATTATAGAATTGGTGACTGGATATCAACCGGTCTCATGTTTTTGAGTGGTTTAGATGGGGACTTTCTTCTGTTCAATTTTATTTGTTTATCACTGCCGTGTTTGTCATTGATTCTTGCGATATAAAATTTAGGCCCATCGTGGTTACAATGGGCATTTATATTCATGAATCCTTGGTCCTTCAGGGTTTCAACATTACTGTTTAATGAGAGGATCTTTGCCGATGACGTTGAGTTGCAATTGCATTCTGCATTTAGGCCTGGAAATGAATTTTGGTTCTGGACTTCGTTCAAGCAAGAGGAAGACCAAGGGTTGTAGAATGTAGTCGAGATGCATTTTGACGTCTGGAAATTCATCTGGTTTGGAGTATGACATTTTTGTGAAGTGTTTTATTGAAATTAATACTTTCATGCAGTTCGTGGATAAAGAAGGCCGTACTCCATTGATGTTAGCATGCTCAAGGGGCGATTTGTTTGAAATGGTGCTAACGCTTCTCAATATAGGAGCAAATGTAAACGCCTACCAACCTGGTACGTTCTGTAATCCAAATATTTGTGTTGCCAAATGAGTATTGTTGTGTTGAGGCGTCTTCTTCCCCAAATTGGGGTTTTGGTCTCAACCTTGGAACTTTGAGCCGAAATTTAGGGGTGGGAAAGTTTTTTTGTTCCTCAAGTATTGCCTGAACATTTGTAGTGTTCTATTGGTTGTCTTCTGCTCAAAGTCAAATAATTGGATACAGTTTCATTGGTTGAATACATTTAAAATGGGTCAAAAGAGGAGTGACACATGTTTTGAGGAAAAAGCTATTCAATGTTTGCTTTTGTTGATAATATTTCATACTGAGAATTTTTCATTTCAGATGTACAAAGGTAACTACTAATTCTCCTCTGATGCAGTTATTCTTAGTAAATGACCCAACGCAGTGAGGAAATCTGAGCATATTTTGAGTCTGATCTGAGGGAGGAAATTTGCGCTTGAATTCAGGGTCTCACGGAGGCCAGCCACTCCACCAGGCTGCGAAGCTTGGTCTAGAGAGAACCGTGTTCTTACTGCTAAACCGTGGAGGTTCGTCATCTCTGTACACCTCTCTATTGATACTTATTCTGATTATTTAAGAGATCGTTCAACATTCTCTTCACAAGTCTTAACAGCAAGTGTTTCATGTGCTGCAGCGGATCCACTTGCTGTAAATGACGATGTTGTGACGCCGCTGGACTTGGCACGCAATCATGGTCATCTCAATGTTGTACGCATGATGGAGGTATCCCTACGCGAATATTCCTGTACCACCAAACCGCGATTTATTCGTATGCCGATGTTCTCGACCTGCACATGATCATTTTGCGCCCGCTGTAAAAGCGGAATCACTAGGGAAAGTACCCCCAAATAGCCGCGTAATATCTTGTCAATCGTAATACCAATTTAAGCAGTTTTTAACTTAAACCTTGTTCATTAGTTCTCTACGATACCTCTGCGGGTTGGGAGTTCTACTAGTTAGTTTGAGTGGGTGTTTGTTTGTTGAATTTACTACAAATTCGTTAATATGTTTTATGTCTCTTGTACCTATTTCAATTTTTAAGAAATGTGTGCAATGGCATCATTTGCTCACATGTTGAATATATGGTGTTTTCACTGTTTTGGTTTGAAACGATGAAAATATGCAAACGAGATCGCGGTTTAGTTTGGTTCTCTGTAAAAATTGAGCCATCAGTGGAGATGAGACAAAGTTTGTTTCGCTGAGTTAATTTACTGAGGTTAGAGTGAACAGTTTGGAGGTACCGGCATTTCTTGATAAATTCTCTATCATTTTAAGCGTGTTTGACATTGCTCCGTTGGCCGCTGCGCAGGATCGGGTTGCTGTATTTAGTGGCATGCTGCGAGAGCTGTCAGGATTTGGATTTCTTGAAACATTTGTACGTCCATGGGTCACAAGGAAGATGTAAGTCAGCAACAATTCCTGCTGTTGTAGGTTTCAGATGTGGATTAGGCGGACGTGTCATGGTGTTTTAAGTACAATTGAGCTGAAGTTCTTTCTGTTGTAAATCCATAGTGCTTTGACTCACTTGCGGTGCTTATGCAAGCATATGATGATGATGGATTCAGTAGGTGTTGGGAGGCATTGTATGTATTGATATGTGTTCTCTTTTCCTACTGCTGTATTACAGTTGGGCTGTAGTGGTACCTAGAGAATCTGACACTAGAAGACCTGTCAAATATGAGCTGGTTATCTACATGTCTCGAAAGGTAAGGCCACTACTTTCAGAAGCTCTTCTTAGTGTTTGAAAGGCTGCCGGTTTGGGTTTGGTCTTGAAGAGATTTGACTGATTGGTTGCCAAGAAATATTTGGACCTGACCAATCGCTGGTGTTCTTCGTATCAGCACGCCTTACCACGTACTCTCATTCCATTATTAAGAGCTGAGGTGGAGGAGCCCAAGTTCAACGTGCCTGACCCAGTTGTAGTTTTGACAGACAAGAAAACAAGTAAGTATACTCTTCCTCAGCCTGTATCTTTCTTCTGAGTGTGCTCATTTCATGGGCAGAATATTTTGTAGCGAAGTGTCGATCCTGCATTAACAAGAGCCTGTTTAAATTTGAGTATGGTGCAGATACGAAGTACAAGTTCCTGGCAGAGGCACCAGGGGATAAAGCACAGATTGAGCGGTTTTACAGGGCTTGCAAAGGCGTTGAGCAGGTACGGCCTTCATCCCATTTCATGATACCAGATGCATGGCTGATCATCAAGTTCACCTATATTATTCAAAACCATGCACGTACTGTTATAAAGTAATAGTAAATTTAGACAGCAAAAGCAATATTAAAAATATCCTTCGCCATCATTTTTGGGAGGTCTCCCTCTAATCGCAGGGAGGCCTCTCTATGTATGATACATAGGAGGGAAATGACCACTGGGACTTTAGGGAGATCTGCCCATGAACCATGGAGAAGGTTCTCTTTGTGATGCTCCCTGAAAGTTCCTGAATACTCTACTGAAAGCAAACTCTACTGAAAGTTCCTGAAGGGTTTTCATTCCTAATTTATTGAATATCCTGGTCATCCAGGTTTACCTTCGTGAGTCATTTATTCCTTGCACAAAATGTGCGGCATTCTCATGTAGCAAACCTGGATTGCAGGCTCCTGCTGGTATGCCATCGCCAGCTGTTCTGCAAGGAATGGCTGCACTGATTCGCCCAGCAGCCCAGGCACCCCCAACACCAAGTGCTTTGAGTGGTCCCAGTGCTGGCAAGCTCAAGAATCCTTCCGAGGGTCCGAGGGACGAGGCTCTCAGAATGGGTGTGGGCACGTCAGCCGAAGACGGGAGCTCTCCGAAGGTGGACACTGAGAATCTTGGAGGGTGGGGAGATGATGACAAAGCGTCCAGCTCAGATTTCAATGGATGGGGCTCGTCTACTGCTGAAGCTGGACCAAGTAGCATGCCAGGAAAAGCTCCCGAGACTGAACGTGAGAATGTGCCTGAATTTGAGAAAACGCAGTTGCCCACATACGACCAGATTACTGAAATGGCCACCACATCTTCATCAACTCCCTTGACACCACCAACTCCCTTGGCACCATCAGCTCCATCAGCTCCACCATCAGCTCCACCGATTCCCGTTGACCAAGATGGTGGTCCAATCTTTTATCCCCCAATTGACACATCACCAATCGTGATTGACGAGGTACCACCACCGGCATCTTCTTCTTCTGCACCGACATCTAATGCTGCTGCCACTGAAGAGAGGGGTGGCCAATGTGTGGTTTGCTGGGATGCCAAAGCAGAAGCTGTGTGCATTCCCTGCGGCCATTTGGCAGGTTGCACGAATTGCCTTGCGGAGATCAAGGCCAAGGATTGGGGTTGCCCTGTGTGCCGCGCTCCCATTCAGCAGGTGATCAAGGTGTATGCTGTTTGAGGGTATTGTGCACAGTTCTTCGTCATTTGGTTGGTTGCGTAAAGTAGCTGTAATTCTGAGTAGAGTAGACTGTCTCATTTGATTCCATATAAGTTTTCACTCCGTAGAAGCTACTATGTATTTTGGGACGATATTTTCTTTGTGCGTATCCTTGTGCATTTTGGAATACCTTGCCAGGCCAGTTGTGGCACTCACCGCAGCATCAGCCCACTTGTTGTGCTGGATAAGGTAGGACCACCTATACCTGATCAAATAAGCAATTTCAGAACAGATGAGGATTGCTTCGTGATTTTCCATTGTGAAGCAATGGAAATTTTTCTCATGTAGAGAGATAAGAAATATTAGGATTGTGAATTTTTTGTGATTTTATTGTCAAAATTGAAATTACTAAGAATTTTGGGAGGCAAAAAGTGCTCCGAACCCATTGCCAATGTCTAGGGTCTTCCAATTCTGATCATAGTCAAACTACTTTCCCACTCACTTCTTCCTACTATCTTGTTCACTACTTCTTGCACACTTCAAGACATGTGTCATGACTTTAATTGTCCCAACTTTGAAAAGGAGAAAAACACACATTCCAAGTTTGGGCGCCTTCCATGGTTTGGAATAGTGCATCCTAGAGGTTGGCCATGGCTCCTTGATCTGGAATGGTGGTTCTACCTTAATCATTTGGCTCTAGTTGCTGTAAGTTGTAGGCATTTCAAATGCCTTGTATTCCATTAAGACAAGTAGAGTATCTAGTAAAACATTCAAGTTTACATGTACAATTAAATGTGAAGAGCCAAATTCTCTTCAGTATCTTTCTACTTTTGAGCAATACCAACTAAGTACGTCAAAATGAGGACCAATGTAGTTGCTCATGAGTCCATCCATCTCATGAATTCTATTGGGACAAATTCTAGAGTAGCCCATCGGGTGCCAGGGTACGTTCTGGCTTCTAAGATTTCTTTATTTTCCACTTAACTGTCTAATGTCCCAACAGCCTAAAAGTGTCTAATGGATGGCAAAGAATTCTTCTATGTAGGATAGAAGTGCAAATGTTCATCTTTGAATTTTGTGCAGAAAAGGGGAATCTTACATAGTAGTTTGACCTCCAATGAATGTTCTTGGGTGTTTTTTTAGGCAAATGATTTGCACAATACCAAAAAGGATGATTTCCACAGTGACCAACCTAGCATTGTAATGTTAGTCCCACTTATCCATGTAAGATTGTAGGAACCAACAAGTGGCTTCTGAATGATTTCAATTGAACATTAGAGAATGAAGAATTGTAATTTTTCATGTAATTTATTTTACAAGACTTCCTTGAGTGTGCTTTTAGTAGATGGTTATAAAAATTTCCCCATTGAAGTATTTGTGATTGTTCTCTTAAAAGATGCTTGGTATATAGAACACAAAATGTGCTTTTCCTAATGTATTTTGGTAAATTTCTTATTCTTTGCTACAAAGCTAAATTTTACCCATGAAAATTATCTCTTTTGAATTTGACCTCCACTATAAAATAAAGTTAATCCAATCTTGTTTCTATTCCAACGTGATTTTTTCAAAAATGCCTCCATTGCAATTTGAACTCTAGGCCTATTACCATAGTCTATTGATATCCTATTTATAGAATGTCATTGAAATTATGCTTATGCAATAACGTTCTTCACCACAATATACGCTTGTAGAGAAATTTTCAGATTTCTTGAGTTCAGAAAAAAATCGTTTAAGACTGCGGTCATCAGGTTGACGAGACGCCCTCCTTTAATTCATCCAGTGCCAAGGCTAGCTTCGTAATACTACTACCGGTACGTTTCTTCACAAGGACTGCTGCGAGAACTGCTACCCGTGCACATTCACATATACAATAAAACACGACCAACAACAATGCTCAAGTTAGGCAACAAAACCTTCATAAGTCGAAGCTTCAAAACTGATCAATACACCTCTGTGCATACATCTATGTATACACCTCTTCGCGTAAGCCAGAGAATAAAAGACTACAAAAATTTGTATTGTCACAAGCTAGCTAAGGAAAAATACAAAGATACGGTTCATCACTTGAAGAGTACATCTCTGTCAGACTATAATTATTGTGCACTTCGACGCATCACCAATTAGTTTGAAGCAATTTCGCCAGTCCTTCGATTCAAATTAATTTCAATCTCCATTGCCGCACTAGATTTGCTTTACAAACAAGTCATTCGACCATTCACTTTAAACACACAGCAGCCATATAGACGACAAAGCACTCACTGGTGCAGTGAACAAGTCTTCTTCCATTCCTGGTGATGGCAATTCAATAGCCAGACTGAATGATGCCATTGTTGAATTTGGTACGTATGTAATCAAGGCCATTGCAGTTATAAAATTCGGTAATGGTCAAGTCAGTTCACAATGCCACACATTTTCAACATCGCCGGAATCTTCAGACTCCTCTGATATGGAAGTGCCTGCTTTGCTCAACCAATTGATTTTTCTCACCGCTTAAGAAACTCAAATCGAAACAGCTAGAAGTACTCGACGATTCAACTAGACGGACCAATGGCATATTCGTTGGAATAGCATGTTTCAGAGCTCCAAAATTGTGGCATTCAAGTGCACAAAGCTATAGAAACTAGGACCCGTAGTTCTAGAGGGCATTTGTAAAAGTGCCTATTTCTAGAAATTGAACCAATTTTACGAAATCAATATGGCGATATTAAAAATCAGAGGCTTGTGAACTTATTCGAAGAGACTCGTAGGTCAGCGTTTGAGATCAGAAAGTTAAATTCTTTATTATGCTAGAGCAACGTCGGTAAAGTGAAATATAAAGTGAGCTTAATGTAGTACTTCCAAGAATGATCAGGTTCTTCAATCTTCTTGACTGATTTCCTGACATCCGACTGAACATACATGACTAAGAAAACGGTTAGTCAGAGTGCTACTTATACATCAGCCGGGCCTGCTGCCGGTGCTGTTGAAAGTGTGAAACGTGACCTGCTTCTCAACCTTGGAACATCCATGCTCGCCTTGGTCATGTAACCATCGGCCAAAATAGCGAGCTACAGAAATAACACGCGTTCTCGTCAACTTCAAAGCTCAAGATATCCTCCATGGGAACCGCAAAATTGCATCGCTGAAGCTATTAAAACCTCAAGCACGGTTACAGCATCCACTTTTCGCTCATTCAACTGGATACATTCGTGAATTGAAACCTGCAGTCAAAATCTACTTAAATAAAAATCAACAAATTATAATCTAACCTTCAAGTAATTAAAATCACACATTAATCAGAATGGGAAGTCCTAGCAGATCGACTCACCACAGGTAATTGAGATCGATATGGCAGCTGTAGGGCCAACAAGGACGAGCGGCATGTGAGAATCACAGAGCTTCCCCACGAGTTGGGAGGTATGGTTTTCAAAGACTCCATACCTATCCGTAAACTTAAACTCCTCATAACTTTTGACTCATTGAACGGAATTGAATGATTCAAAGCTTCCCACAAATGTATAAATCTAAAGAACCAATTTTTTTTATTTATTTTTTTTTAAATTCATTTTTAAATAAAAATTTTGAGCTGCCCGGGCTGCCCAAAGTTCAAAGAAAATCACATATCATGCTATAACTTTTTAACTATGTAGTCAAAAGTTACAAAAAAATGTTAGGCCTTAAAGCTACTCCTCGGGCACATGTTGTATAAAATTTTCAAAGAAAAAAAATAAAAACTCCATTCATAGTGAGCTGCCCAAAATCGCTATGTTGCCAAAAAAACGCAGCTTGGTCTTTGAGGGGTTAAGCCAGGATGTGCAAAATGGTTGTTGGCTACTAGCCAATAGTAGATTAGCTTTGGCTATTGGCCGATACATTAGTTGTGGGTATCGGTACGAGGGTCCAGGGAGAACCGGTAGCTAGTTCAAAGTTATAATTGAACCAAAACCTCGAGTCCCATAGGACGCCTTAATCATTGAAATGGATATCCCTCCTATTCCATAATACTAGTATTTTGTAATAATTAATGAAAGTATTAAGGATTTAGCAATGATTTTTTAATGTGTATTATGACTATGATTCTATAGTAAATGTGCAATATATCCTCTCAAGTACGTGCAAAAAAAGTGAACATGATTATTAATTGCAATGAAAGAAAAATCAAAAAGTATGAGGTTGCAATAGATACAAAGTACTACAAATAAATAAAGAAAGACTTCTTGTGCAATTACCTTCAATTGTCCTCTCTACGTATTTAGATATGTTCATAAACGGCTTGGAATTCTAAAATTCAATGAAAGTTTCAATGTCTTTTGATCTTTGACCTAATTAACTTCAAATTGCTATATAAAAATCATTTTTTTTTAATTCTTAATTTATAAAGTAAATAATAAACTAGACTTCTTGTGCTTCATTTCATTAGTTAATGTTAAAAACAAAAGAAATCATCTTCAACCCTAAAATCAAGTTTGAAATACATTGCTAAAGGGGACAAGTAATTCAGGACAAAAAAAAGGGAACTAGTATCATGGGACGAAGGTAGTAGAATAAAAGTGGAATATAACTTTTACATAATTTCATACTATCAATTCAAGCTTTCTACTCACCATTTTAACCATGCAAGGACAATACAACCAAAAAGTAGTTGATGAATGACTTTCCAAATCACTGTAGAAATGAAGAATGCACCTATTGGTCCAAAAATCATATCATTTTTGACAAATTACCTTGGTGATAGGTCTCATTCTTTTAGGGTTAATCTTCTAAAGACGGACTAGTCATAGCGGAAATCGTCCTTTTTGATACAATGTAAATCATCTACTTTAAATAATAATAAAAGTACTCATTGCAGGTCAAAAATATTATACAAGACCTTCCTTTTTTTGCACTCTTAGAGCATCTCCTGCACCCCTCCAATTAGCTAGGTTCCTTCAATTGAGATCTGTCCAATTTAGAAGGGATGGCTACTTGTATTTCCAACAGTACAACTCCCTAAAATATACTTCCAACCAATCACAAGTCACAGAACTTGCAAAAGCAATAAGTAAACTATCATTTATTACAACAACTTGATAATCCCAAGAGAATATATAGCGTGTAGAGGGGTTAGTGTCCCCTTCAAATATGGCTTATTTGGGGGGAAGTGAAGGTCGATCCTGACATACACTAGAATTGATTGTTTATCATTCAAAAATTAGAGGAGGGGAGATATTTGGAAGGTTGCAAGTGATACTCTTACATAGAAGAGTTCTTTATCATCCATTGGATCACTTTGGTATGCAGTGTCCTTACAGAGTTAAAAGCCAACAATTTAAGCTAAATTTCAAGTATCTACTAACACTTACTGATACTATGAAAGCAAAAGCCACCTCATACTAGCAAATCGATATCATGAGCACGACAAACAATTCCTAAATAATTTAACTTAAAACTGAGCTCCTGTCTTGTTACAGTTCCTAAACAAAACAAAAAATTAAAATTGAATTAAAATTTTATTTCAGTAAAAGCATTATTAATAGATTACACGAAAAGCGAATCCAATTCCAGAAAAGAACCAATAACAGAGGATTTACTAAAGTAGACATCGTAATTAAAAGATTAAAAAGCGAGAGTGTGAATCACAACTGGTGGATCATTGACTAAGAGCATTCCCACCAGTGCCCGCTCAATCTGACGCGCCAGAGCAGATTGAGCGGGCCCTGGCGCGGTGAAGGCCAAGGGGTGGGTGGCAGACCCCCACCGCTGCTCACTCTGCTGCCACTCCGAAGCGAACGACCCCACCTCCATGCGCATCGTGCGGGCTACGTGTGAGCTTCTGGTTGTTTGCACCAGACCGATTTGCGCCATGCTCTCTTCACCGCCAGGCTCTGACGTCGAGATTCTCCAAGGTTTGCGGTCGCGCGTCATTGCAAGGGCTCGCAACTCTTGAGTGGCCGCTCTCATTTTTCAAGTGGCCGCTTCGAAAGTGTCCGCAGCAAGAGTCACGGTGGGGGACAGAAACTTGGAAGGGCCCGCGGGGAGACGTTGCGGCCGCGCCCAGCGTGGCACGGTGGGAATGCTCTAAGTTCGAAACTTCGAATAGCGCACGAAGACAAGCGTTGCACGTGCACTGCTCCTGATCGTCGTTCCTGATCTTTCCTGATGCGTCTCCCACGATCACTGAACTCCGCTCCGCCTAGAACCATCCACGAAAACCAGCAGCTTGACACTTAAAAACAAAATCTGCAACAAAAGGCAACTACTGCACTAATACCTGCCATGTGTATCTCAAATTCGTCACATAGAGCAATTTCTAATGAAGCGGAAAGCTCTCTAATAAACCAGAAAACTCTCTAATGAAGTTATCGAGAGCATCAACAGTCAAAGGTACACGTGCTTCGCGTACTCTCAAGGTGTGCTAACTGAAAAAGCCAAGCGGCTCAGAGTGACTCCAGGCAAACCAAAATTAAGCAAAAAACATTGATTCCTGGAAACAAAAAATAATTGATAGAAAGCAAGCCAAGTCCCCCAAAAGCATCACAATCCGAAAGAATCACTGCAAGCATTCCGAAATATACAGCAATGCAGCTTTGAAATAAGAACAAGAAAAAACAACTCGAGATTTCCCACAGCGAGCATTACGTCGTTCGAAGCTCTCTCGCATATAAAGAGAACACCTTCCGAGTCGCGATTGCGGTTTAGGCCCACCAAGGTCTCGTTGCTCAGCGCCTGCAGCACGTCAATGTTTCTGCCCGCTTTGTCGAAGTTCACGCCAGCGCCAGATAGGTCCCATTGCACAAAGTGTAACAGTACAGCAATAGAGTTTTTATAGAGCAATAAAGATTTTATACATTTGATGGACATGGACTCCGCGTATCCTCTGTCTCAACCGCAAAAGGATTTGAAACTATCAATCATGATTACCAGCTGCTTAAAATAGCTATTCTACAACTTCAACTATTTGAAAGTCCAAACACACAATGAGGTGGTGGAGAACAGAAACTAACATCCAAAGAGCACAAAAACCTAGATTGCCAGGTGGGAGATCTCATGCTCCCTCTCATGAACTGCCAAGCCCCGGTGGTTCCCATGCTGCGGCCTGCCGGTTCGGTTGTTCCACCGTGGAGTGGTGAAGCAGGAGCTTCCATTGCTACTCGACCTCGAGTACCCCACCATGGGGCTAGCAGAAGAGAGCCTGTGAGGAGTATCGTCCTGAGAATCAGTAGCCACTTCCAGGTCCTTGGCTTTAATAGAAACCATGAGGGGACTCTTCTTCGGGGTTCTAGGGATGGGAGAGGATTTCCACCATGCGCTCTTCTTCGAAGTCAGCACCGGAGTTAGTGGTTGCGGAGGACGATTCTCCCTTGACTTGTTCACGGGCACTGAAGACGTTGATTTCCTCCTTTCCTGATATGGACTGACAGGCGCAGCCGGGACCACCTCCACAACAGCCTTCCGCCTTTTATCCTCCTTGGGAATGGTAGCCACCGACTTGAAGGAAGCAAACCACTTCCACGGAGACTTCATGGGGGACTTCATAGGAGACTTCCCAAGAGAGTATTGATCATATCCTTTGCCTTCCTCATACACTCCCATCTTCCTACCATGCGCGTCAGATTTGCTTGCCCTCCAGGCCGCATTGAAATTTTCGCCGTTGATCACATGCCTAGTGAAGGGGCTGCCACGGCTGCTGGTGGAGGATCTTCGGGAATCCATGGATTCAATGTCGAAGAGAGATGCGCCTGAATATCTAGCAGGGGTCACTTGGTCTTTGTACCTCGAAGGGGTGGTTTGCTCCCATTGTGATGAAACCGAGAACCGATGCGGTGTAGTCTGCTCAAGAGTAGATGATACTGAAAATCGAGCTGGCGTGAACATCTGGTCTTGAGCAGGGGCTCCAGAGTCCTCAAGCTTTGTCCTCGATGAGCTTGCTTCCGTTTTCTTCTTCGATTTCCAAAGCACGCTCAGGGTTCGAAACCCAACCATTTTCGTCATGGCTGATCCCCACGACTTGGGTTTACGTCTGCCACTTGAGGATTGGAGTTTCCTCTTGTTGCGGTTCGATTCTACTACTCCAGGAGGCGCGTGATGCTGTGCAGCCCCTTCGTCTTGCCCTCCAGAACCGCTGTCTTCCGATGTGCTGACCTCCCCCTGCATGTCGGCACCATCAAGGTTTAGGTCGGTGGGCTCATCAGGGATGTAAGGTTGTTGCTGCGGATTGGCTAAAGCACCCATGGCGTTCCTGTTCACTCCCGGGTAGAATAAATCCGAATTATCGGCTGCTAATGCGCCCCCACGGTTGTTCCCGTCTTCGTCGTATTGGACGAGGATGAACTGCGCTCTTCGAGAGCCTGCGGGCATGCTGGATGATGGCATGCTCGGGGGGAAAATCTCCAGATCGATGGAGTCGTCCTCTTCATCTTGGTAGACTGCGAGCCGTGAAAGGGACTCGCGGAGACAGTGTGCGCATACGCCGACGTTGTCGGCGCTTGGATGCCACTTGCAACCAAGCACCGTCATTGTGACTCAACCTTTAGAGCTCGACTAATTGAAAGAAACGACACAGATTCACAGACCGCTCAGGAAAGCCTTTTGATGGGATATATCTTGATAGTAACTAGCTTCTCGTTCAGCATTCTCTACATGAGCTTCACCGACACCAAATCTGCACAAAGTTCGAAGTCAGACTAAAGGAACACAATCCAAAACGTAAAAAATCCGTTTCTAGGAAAGCAGGATATACTACTGCCAGTACCGAAATAACTCTGATCTTTCAGAATCTCCAACTTTTCCTCAACAAGCTCTAAACTAACGTACAATTCCAAAGGACACTCAACAGAAGCGACAACGGCATCGACAGAGCACGAAACAAACCAGAAAATTCGCTACAGTTCTAGATCACGGCCATTTCTAGGGTTTGACGACAATAGTACCCACAGCGTCGGCGATGCGAATGACTCGAACATTGCTTCTGATTCTAGAAAGACCTCACATTGTTAGAAGACCGTCGCTAGAACCCTAATAAACGAACCCCATCCTCTAAAACTTGTAAAAGATAAGACAGCGAAAAAGGCGAACCTCATCCGCTCCGTTGAATGCGGTCTTGACCCCGAACTGGCGGGCGAGATGTCCTTCCTTCGCGACGGAGTGCACCACCTTCTCCATGATGTGAGCCGCTCTCCCGCCCTTACTCCAGTTCATGCCCGAATCCAACTGCAATCACGACCACCGCTGTCAACACGCACCCCCACATGACCGAGCAGACCCCATTACTCCCATATCCGCCTCAATACAAGGTCTCGCTGCTACAGATTTGCGAGATACTGAAGCTCACCGTGCACTTCCAATCCCCAAAAAAAACGAGAAACGAGGTTGCAAGGGACTCTGACAAGCCGCTCATAAGTTTCTGACAAGACGCTCCTACCACCAGAACCCTAAACAAACCGTGCAGCGCGAGACCAAACCAACCCTTGACGGCTTCCCGAGAAAGAGAGAGGAGAGAAGAGGCGAACCCATTGCAAAGGAGAATCGAATGTTGGAGGCCACGAGGAGATGCTGCAACTGAAGGAGCGTCCGCCAAGAGCGTCCCCGTCTTCCAGATCTCCACCATAGCTCGCACGGGAGAAAAATGCGAAGAACGCGAGACGAGGACGAATCGAGGCGAAGATGAAAAGCAACCGAGAGGATGGGAACTGTGAGCAAAGAGGATGGATTTCATCCAGTGTGCGCACAAGCGGGTGTGGTCCGTTGGAGGGTGCTCACATTTAGGACCCCTTGACAGGCAGCTGGATCCCTCTAGAGTTGCACGGTCTAGGGTGGGTGAATGGGTCATGGCCCAGCTCATGGATGGATGGGTGGATGGTGCATGTGGTTCATGCCTTCATGGGATCATTGATCACCCGTGCAATCTTGGATCTGGTAGATGCTCTGACTTTCTCTTTCAAGGCTGCCCGCTGCCCGATCCTGTGGCAGAAAGGGACCTTGCCCAGGTAATGCCTGATGGATGATGTCTGGTGGATGGTGGACATGATGGGGCATGGAGCATGGGGCACGGACTATTAATAGGGAACAGTAGGTTAGATTCTAGTGCCAAGCATGCAATCTTGGATCTGGTAGATGCTGTGATTGCGTTTCCTTTCTGTTCCCCCGGGCTGCTGCCCGCCTCGGGTGTCAGGGTCCCGGATTAGCATGTTCCAATTGAAGAGCGGGCCTCTTATAGCCAGCATGCGCAGTGCTTTTGACTTTTCGGAGGAATAGAGATTAGGGAGAAGCTGCACGGACGCTCACTCTGCCCTAAGTGAAAACGCTGATGTTTTTGTTACTCGGGACCCAAGGCATTGATTGTGGCCACTAATTCAACCTAATTAGTTCAAATCTCATTTATTGCAAAAATCACGTCTTAGATTTTTTTTAATTCTTTTCTTGACACATACAAAACGGAATTTCATTCCAAGGGTGGAAATTACAAGTATACCAGCCGTAGGTGGCTTAGCAGGAAGAAAACACACAAAACAATTATTACAGATTGATGTAAGGTTGTAATGGGTCACTTCTTAGGTGTTTGTATGGGGTGGTTTGAATGTCATAGGTAGATTTACCTTAGTTGGTGTGTAAAAAGTGGATTACTTGTTTGGATTGCATTTCCTTTCCTAGGTTCACTACAATAGGAAGAAAATAATTTGCTTGGACTGAGAAAATGACTATTAGAAAACCCAATGGTAGTCAAATTCGTCATGTGGATCTTTTTATGAACCATTTCTCTACTGTACATGGACCATATTTCTACTAGTGATGGAATTTCTCCCCTACTTTTAACCACTCTTCTTCCCCCTCCTCCCTTTCTTCACAAGGATCTGGGTTGAGTTGTATACCTTTTTCCTTTGCCCTTTTTCTTTTGTCTTAATTTGACACCATCATTTCAAAGAAAAGCCAAGACACAGGAGACATAGCATTGATAAAAGCTACATTAAGAAGTTTGAGTATTTACTTCACTCAAGAAGTCGGTCAATGTTATGGAAACAAAGCCTCTCATACTATAGCCATTAGTTTTACCCAAGGTAAAAACTTCAAGACTTGTTTTGGAATTGGAAATTCCAAATTAGGTTGAAGAGGTTAAGAAATATGAAAAGTTTGTAACTTACAAAGTAAGTGGTAGTTCTTCAACTCTAAATTATGGTAGGTCAATTGGTTGGTTCACCTAAACCCTAGTTTTTAGGTGACCCTTGGCTAATAGAACAACAAAGGTGTAACCATAAAGATTAGTTTATAGGTTAATTTATCAACCAATTGAACCCCACATCCCTACTCCAACCAAATCTAACCGCGTTGTGCAAACACTAGGGGTAGTCGCACCTTCTCCGAGAAGCAAAATTCTACGAAGTCGGAGAAATTGGTGAGAGAAAAGAGGAGCCAATGGCGAGCCGTTTTGTGTGAAGAAGGTGTGACCCCCCTTTTTTGTTCAGAACAATTCTTGGAGAATGCGTTACCTACAAAGCTGGATGGGAGTTCCGCAAGTCAAGCATAGCCAGTAAAACTGGAAAAGTCCTCAAAAGAAAATTTCTTCGAGAACGTTTCTTCACCTCCGAAGCAAAAGAATGACACTTCCAAAACCTCAGAGGTTGAGACCTCTACAAGCCACGGAAAAACCACACTTAGAGCTCCACGCGTCCAATCTCCGAGAAATGCACAGTGACTAAGGTAGGAGGCTCGAACTCCGACAGGGCATTTTGAACTGAACAGGACACAGAGGTACATTTTCCTTTTTCCAATTAACCAAAATGTACAAACAATGTACATTCTAGGAGGTGGTCGCTTTAGGAGCCCTATGGCTTTTCAACTTCAAAATTTCATAACTAATTCCACAAAGCTCCAAAAAATATGAAACAACTTGTGCCACATGCCCTTTCTTCTTGTCTTTCAAGGAAAATTTACTGAAAAATATTTCAAGATGTTTTACCTCCCCCAAATTCAGGTTCAGCGCTTAGATGGTCGCTTTATGGACCTCCTACCTTACTCCTACTTCCTACCATGTACAGTAAATGCGATTGTACATAGGATTAGTGAACTCAGATTCTCAAACGCCATAACTTAGTTTCTGGCTGTGCTTTGGACAGAGCCAACAAATCAGTGTAAGATAGTGCTGAAACTCAGAACCACTTGGCGTGGGTTGCACTTGTCAGTGTGTCTCTTTCAGTTATTGCAATGACAATTTTTCCATTTATGTGAACCATGGTAGAAAAGTAAAAAACGGTCGGTAAAAACTAACTAACAAGTAACAACCAAGTGGCCTTTCAGTTCATGATTGTGTTTCCGTTTGTTCCGTTTCCTACTCCCCTGTCTGTCTGTCTGTCTGTCACTGTTCCTCAACTGCAGCCAAAATGAAGCAAAAGTGAAAGCCAACAGTTCCGTTCTTTCTGGACACATAAGTTAAGTATTATCCCTCCAAATAAGGCAAGGAATGCCTCATTCCGATTTGCACTGACAAGCAACGAGAGGAGCACGAGGGGGGAGCTTCGGAACTGCTAAACTGAGTCAGAAGGGGAAACTGAGGCGAAGGCACTTCATTCCTCCGTTGGGACTTGGGTGGGTGTGCCACTGTGCCACTGTGCCTGCCTGCCTGCCTGGTTCTGTAGCAGGCCTCGAATCCCCCTAAATTGGGCTTGCCGATGGGGGCTATCTTGGGGCCACTGGAGCTAAGGAGGAAGGTGGGTGGGGCCCTAATTATAATAAGCAAGAGTGAGGTCAAGGCACGGGCGGCCTGTTGGCAGGGAGGGGGGGCCAGTAAAGGTACGTGCACCCACAATCATCACTGCCCCAAAAGGAACAACCCACACTTCATTTTTTTTATTGTTTTATTTCTTATTTTGAAAACAAAAGAAAACGAAATTTCATTGCAGGAACACCTACATTGGAACTAAGGTAGCCTGGTCTTGAACCGGCCATTTAAGAGCTGATTGCCTTTTCGGGGAAGCTAAACTCCTTGAAAAAAAATTCAGTAAATTTTTGTAGGAAGAAAAATGGAATTGGCATCTAATCAAGTCGTTTCATATTTTTTCGACCTTCGTGGAATTAGTTATCAATTTTTGAAGTTGAAACGCACTAGTCACTGAAAGCGACCACCTCCTGAAATGTACACTACTGGTACATTGAAGAAAGCAAAATGTACCTACGTGCCATGATTGCTTTTAGAGCACAGTGGTTTTTAGAGCACAGTCGCTTTTAGAGCAAACTACCTTAACCCCTAAAGGCCCAAAGTCCCCTTGGGGGACACTTGGGATTTTGGGCAGGCTCGTGCGACCTGAAATTTCGACTTGATTTTTTGAAACTTTTTTTGAAGTTAGTAAATCACATTAGCTTTCCAAAAATATAATTTTTTTTTTCAATCGGTGCCCGGGAAAAAAAGTTATGCCGCCCGAAGTCCAAAAAGCAGTTTGCCGGGCAGAAAAAAAAAACTTTAAAAAATTGATTTTTTTTTTTTTTTTTTTTTTTCCCCTCAAAGATCATGTTTTTGTCTATATTTGAAGCTTTGATTCATTCTATTTGGACTTCGAATGAGAGAGTTATGGACAATCTTGTTTTTCGGGCAATCTAAGCGTCTTCTTCAAAAAACAACTTATAAAATTCATTTTTGAATGCAATTTTCAAATTTTTTCAAATTTTTTTTTTGAAAAGGTTAATTTTGTTTTCAAGAACGTTCCCACCATTGGTATTAATGGTTTTTAAATTCCATCTAAGAGCTATTGAAGATTTAGTGTTTTGCTCAATTTTGGACCTACTTCTACTTAACAATTTTTTTATATGTGAAAATCAAGTTTTGACATTCTGAAAAAAAAAATTCCCGACTCTCGACTCTAATGTTCAACATAAATTTTTTTAACTTTATGGTGTGTAGTGCAAAAAAAATCCACAAATGGCCGTCAAAGTCATCTGAAATTGCAATCCAGAGTTCAAAAAAACTTCTTTTTCCAACTTCAAACGCTAATATCTTCCAATCCGTATAGTCAAACTTCATGAAATTTTTACCACATGATCTAAGACAAGTGAAGTACAAGATCCTACGGTTAGATTCTAAAAAAAAGTTTTTTTTGGTTTAGGAAGTGATGGCAGCAGGAATGGCAGTTTTCAATGGTTTCGGAGGCAGAAAATGCCTTGGGCCTTTAGGGGTTAACCCCTAAAGGCCCAAGGTATTTTCTAGCTCCGAAACCACTGAAAACTACCATTTCTGCAGCGATCAATCTCTAAACCAAAAAAAACTTTTTTTTGGAATCTAACCGTAGGCACTTGTACTTCACTTGTCTCAAATCATGTGGCAAAAATTTCATGCAGTTTGACCGTACAAATTGGAAGATATTAGCATTTGAAGTTGTAGAAAGAAGTTTTTTTGAACTGTGGCCTGCAATTTCAATTTTTTTTGAACTGTGACTTTGACAGCCATTTGTGGATTTTTTTTGCACGACACACCATAAAGTTAAAAAAAGTTATGTTGAACATTTGAGTTGAGAGTCGGGGAATTTTTTTTAGAATGTCAAAACTTGATTTTCACATATAAAAAAATTGTTAAGTAGAAGTAGGTCCAAAATTGAACGAAACACCAAATCATTAATAGCTCTTAGGTGGAATCAAAATACCATAATCCCAATGGTGGGATTGTTCTTGCAAACAAATTTAACCTAGGCAAAAAAAAATTGAATTTTTTTGAAAATTACATTCAAATATGAATTTAATAAGTTGTTTTTTGAAAAAGATGCTTAGATTTCCTGAAAAACAAGATTGTCCATAACTTTTTCATTCTGAGTCCAAATAGAATGAATCAAAGCTTCAAATGTAGACAAAAAAATGATCTTTGAGGTAAAAAAACAAAAAAAATTAATAAACGATTTTTTTAAGTTTTTTTTTTCTGCCCAACAAACTGCTTTTTTGACTTTGGGTGGCATAACTTTTGTTCCCAGGCACCGATAGAAAAAATATATATATTTTTAGAAAGCTAATGTGATTTCCTATCTTCAAAAAAAGTTTCAAAAAATCAGGTCAAAATTTCAGGTTGTACGAGCCTGCCCAAAACCCTTTGGGCATTTAGGGATTAAAAAGTGATAGGAAATTGAGATAGAGATTATACAATGTGGACACTATGAGAAAAAGAAGAGCCTATGAACATAACTGTAATGTAGATTTTGCCTACTCGACAAAACCCCAAGACAATAAATATAGGGGGGTAATTCCTCTAGGAAAGGTCAATAAGTCTGATGTTTTATGACTAAAGTCACTTGTTTTGTATGGTGGATACTTGTTTACTTTGTTTTGTAGTTTGATTTATAGACAACAACCCAAGGAAATAGTATAGAAGTTCTAAAATCTTGGGAATGGTCAAATAGTCACTTGTTTTCTAGAATGAAAAGGAATTCAATATGAACTATCATACTATTTCTTAATAGACAATTTATACACTCTTATACCCAAGGGAATAATTTGTTGGCCAGTCCATTAAATAATGCTATGGGACGCATGATTGTTGTCTCGGTCCTGTCTAGTATGCTAGGAGTATTTCAAGACAATTTGTCAGGTTGTTCAACAATTTGTCATGCATGATCTAGACTTTTAAATGCAACAATTTGCATATATATATATATATATATATAATATATAGATTCCTTAATTACCATAAAGTTTTTTTACCATAACAATTTGTCCAGTCACTACTTAGCTAGCCAAATTACTAATTTTAAATGAGTATCAAAACAGTCCCAGTCCTCTACAACAAATTGTCCCTATACTAATGCAGAGGGAATGAGTGTGTAATGCAATTTCAGCTTCCAGCTTCTCTGCACATTATCACAACTTGTCAAGACCAAACAAATTGTCACTACACTACTCAGCACCTTGCGGCTGTTGACAATTAGTGTAGCACCAGGCTACGAATTGCAATTTATATTAGTTTACTAATTCACAATATCAACATACAGCAATGAACAAATTGACTCATCATAACACATCAAAGTTCTTCCATGACAATTGGTATAATTCATCTACATACTTCAAAAAGACTATTCATGTTCGATTTAATATTGCTTTCATTCACAATAATTTTAGTTTCCATTCCTATTCCAATGATAAGTTAATTTTATCGACAACTTGTCAAATATAAAATTAATTCGCATCAAAACAAGGATTTAACATTCAACAATTTATTCTGAAATTACATATTATAATATCAACAACAATTTTTAATACATTTTACAATTACAACGCATCATACAAATTGTCTCTTGTTGTAATTTTAAATTAATAATTTAGAATCAGAAATATATATTAATTATTAATTAAAACAGTTCACAATTTCCTCATTTCATCAATTATATCAACTTACAATTGGTCTGTAAATTTTAATTAACAAACAAATTAATCACCGCATATGCACATACACCATAATTATGTCCTATAAATCTTACTCGAGTTACAGACAAGTTGTCAGAATTTACATTACCGATTAGGTGTTCTGACGAATAAGTTGTCTCGCTCACGAACTGGACTGCCGCGCCATTCGTCCTTCACCGTTTCACTTGAACAAATTGTCTGGCGATTCCTTCTCCTTCCGCATCATTCTAACTTCACTCACATTTTCACTCAGACAAATTGTTCTCTCAATTCTCACTGTAATATCCACGTGAAAACTGTGACCCGCTCATGAGAAATTCACTCAACAACTTGACAAATTGTTTTAAGAATACCCAGACGAGGAACACAGTCTACCACCACAGCTACTATTGAACATCAAACAATTTGTCTAAAATAATTCAGTCATTCCAATCACTGGAAATATATCAATTCACAAAAACAATTATACAATTCATTCACAAGATCACAACCAAGAAATCCAATCACTGGATACAAGATTTACACAACAATATAATGCCCAATTCAAACTCTCACAAGTAGTCCACCTGGACTTTCCACTTTAACAAACAAATTGTCTAATTCAAAATCACAATCTCCACAACAGTAAATCCAATCACTGGAAATACAAGAGACTCAAGTGAATGAGCACAAAGACAAATGATTACACAATTATATTAACAAAGCACTTCCTGTGCTGAAACAAACAAATTGTTTACAAAAGAACGCTGCTGAAGACCGAGAGAGTGGGGCCGAAGAAAGACAAATTGTTCAAAGCTATACTGTCTCAAGCGGTTCCACACTTCAAGGTGGGAATCGTTGCAAAGACAAATTGTCCTACTTCGTATCTTGCCTACCTACATCTTTCAAAATCTCTTTACCAAGTCAAATTGTCTTTCCTTTTCTACATAATGTGAAATTGTTCTAATAAAGTATCTCTTTTTACACTGTGAAAGACAAATTGACTAAAGAACAAAAAATTTGCAAGACTACAATAACATTTAATAGTCACATTGACTATTGCCTCCTCCCTGACAGAATGGTATGGTATATTTGACACCATATTAGTAGCTAAAAAAGAGGTGTCAATCCACACAAGACTTGTCAATCATGTGCTCAATTAGCAAGTTGACTCTCTGGTACTTCCAATTTGATCAGAGTAAATAACTAAGCTTTGAAGCTTTAAAAGTAAAGCTATAAAACATTGAGCAAAAAATTATTTGCTAACAATGAATTAGCTACTAACTCACTATGCATTGAAAGTTATGCATTTCTTATACTTATAGTAGAAGAGACAAGTTCTATATATACATATAGGGTGGTAGGAGGTAAAACAACCCATTTGGGATATATAAACACAATTTTTAATTGCGACTTAACTATGAGTGGTTGAGAAACTACAAATTCTAATTTACTTATTCCACATGGGTTGTTCTACCACCCTATGAGTATATAAAGAGTTTCTCTTCTATCATGAAATCTAAAAATAAGATGTTGATGGCAATTAGATAGATTGCATTGGTATACTACTCAATGTATTCTTTGGAGTTTTGGCAAACCATCTTTCACCTTTACAATTATTTGTTGATTTGGATGTATGGTCCTAGATTTAGCAAAAAAATGAAGCATACTATAAGCGTGTTGCCACTATCCCAGCATTGAAGCTCACATTAATGATGTGTAGATGAATTTTGTGGATGAGGACTTCAAAGAGGAAAAGATGGCCTCTTTGAAGGCTACTAAATATTATGAAAGTTAGGGGGTGATTTGCAAGGAATACCTACATATTAAAAAATATAAATTATAGTTCATTCATGCAATATCCAAATAAGTGATACTTTAAATTTGTTTGTTTGTTTGTTCATTTTGTTTTGTTTTGTTTGTTTTGTTTGCTATGGTGAGATCTCCTGGACTAGGCGTCCCCCAATTGTATTCTTGGTATTGTTAGAAAGCTCTCGGCGAGGAGGAGTGTACGGGGAGGGGTGCTACTATGTAAGCATAGGAGTGTGAGCCCATGTGCCTAGAATACTACACACCTATGTATAGGTGTATATACTATAGAAATCGTCTATGATTATAGGGTATATATATTATATTTACCCATATTATACCAGTAAGTGTTTATGATACATACACCTTCTATAGTGTGTAGTATCTATATTATAGGTATCTATATTGTAGGCTCAATGCTCACAAGCTCACATTCTTGGGCTCACATACTAGCACCGTTGAAAAATTAGAAAAATACTTTTATTTTTATTTTGGTTGTGGCAACGGCACAAGGCACACTAGTCCATATCCATCCATATCATGCGTCTTCCAGTCAAGTTCTTGGTAACTTTGGAAAGCTCTTTACAAGGAAAGGTGCATGAACTTTGTTTTGTGGTGTTCTGGCCTACAGTATGAAAGTTATTGAGTTTTGAAGTTTTTATGAATTAAAAAATTACTTTTACTTTTATTTTGGTTGTAGCAATGGCACAGGGCACATTAGTGCATCATAAAGTGTAGTGGAATTTTCTTCATTTGCCAATCAAATCTTATGGAATGCTCATACTAAATATTAGCTCAATATATAAATGAAATTAAGGTAGAAGCACCCATTTCCAACTAGGATTTGTTAATCAATTTAAAAAATAAATACATCTAATTTTTTTTATATGTATAGGAAGTGTTTATGAAAGGAAAAAAAGATTGGGGTGCTCATTGAAATCTCACTCTGATAATTAGAATATTTTTAATACCTTCAAATTTATGGCTATTTTCACTAAGACAAAAAAACTTCAGACACTTTGGCCATGCAAATTATAAGATATTACAGAGTAGTATTACGGAGTGAAACAAAAACATTTTTTCCCACACTATTTTACTTGGTTTTTACTTTGAATCCCTTTAACTGGTAAAGGACTAGAATGCATGTGAGGGACAAATAAAAGTTTGGGGTAGAATCTTATGATCTCATTCTTTTGCGAAATTTCTTGAATTTTTTTCAATAATAGAAAAACACATTAGCTTTTGGGAAATATAATTTTTATTTGAATCAATGGATGTGAACAAGAGTTATATTCACTACAAGAGAAAGGGGTGTTTTAAGTAGTGTCCAAGACATCACGTCTTTTAAGTAACGTCTTTTAAGTAAATTTTTAAGTAAAATTTGACTAAAAAGATTGTCTTTTTAGTCAAATTTTACTTAAAAACTTACTTAAAAGACGTTACTTAAAAGACGTGATGTCTTGGACACTACTTAAAACACCCCTTTCTCTTGTAGTGACTCCTTTTGTCTCAAAATAATATTGGTGTTTCCTTTTTATTTAGTACCACCCTAAGCACAAAATGAAATTCATTGGCAACAATAAAAACAAAATTAAATGAATAAATTATTATATATATATATATATATATATATATATATATATATATATATATATATATATATATATATATATATATATAATATTTGGATCTAAATAGAGGGATTGGATTTCTTCCATTTGAATTAGCTTCTTGTTTGGAAGACAATTATAGGTAACGTACCTTGTTTAATTTGTTTTTTAATTCAATTTGTTTTTCAAAAAAAAATCCCTAGGACTTGTTTATTTGGTAGAACAATCTCACCATTGTGATGGGTGTGCTTCAATTCCATAGAGATATTAACCATTGAGTATCTACTTCTGCTAAATAATTTTTTAAATAACTAAAATGAAGTATATGCTTTTTGATTTTTTTTTCTCCTCAATACTCAGCCCATTTATTCAGCATAAAAATTTATGAAATCAGCATAAGTAGTGAAAAATTTTTAATTAGGAAGATTCAAAGTCTAATAATCTAGTCCCACAAGGTACAAAAAAAAATATTTTGTTCATTTTAAATGAAAATATCTTGCAATCTACATGGTCAAAGTCTCTAAAAAAAATTCCACGCATTCTTGTACAAGTCTAGTGAAAGATCATATAGATACATATACCAAAAAAAATCAATTTTTTTTGCTCCTTGCAATAGAAAAAATGGAAATTTTAAGCATTTTTTGATGAAAAAAAACACATCAGTTACTTGGAGGTTAATTTAAAATTTAGCTTTATAAAGTTTTGGGTCATTGCAAGAAAGAATGTTAGTTTCTGTTCCACTTTGGTAGTTTTCAGCTAGTACTCCAGTACTCATGAGCTTTTGCATATGAATTTTTAAAAATAAAATAAAATAAGGATAATTATTATAACACTAAAAATAGCATATCACCAAAATTTCAGACCTAAAAAAAATCCAGGTCAAAAGTTATTCACAAAAAAAAAAAAACTGAAATTTTGAAGAAAATACATACTTTGATGTTTTAATTTGTAAAAAATAGGAAAAAAAAATTTCAAAGAAAATAAAAATATTTAATATGGTAAGACTTCATGGTGAAGAGATTTCACCAAAAAATAAATCTTGAAACCATCTTAAATGTTCAAGATTGCACGCGCAAGGGAGACCTCTTTGCATGAACGTAGACAACACAAAATAAAATATTTTTAAATTCCCCTTTGTAGAATTATGAGTTCCTACTATACAAATAGACCATAGAAATTTCAGCTCTAAATCATTAAATTTGAGGACTCCATAGTACTCAAAAACCCCTAAACGCAAAGCATGACATATTAATTTAATTGTTTTTTAAATATAAAATGATTTTTTAAATTTTTTGAAAAATATGAAACATAAATATACTTAAGATATACATATCCAGTAAAAAATTCAAATTCATGTGAGTCATGCTTAAGAAGTTATTGCAAAAGAAAGATTGGGCACTCCCCTTGTGACAAATACCCAATACCATTGTTTCTTGCAATGATCCTTTTGATGTTTAAATTTTTATTGTAGAAAACTGAGCTGGAAATCTAGGATAAATTTTCAAAACAAGTTTAACAATTTTCATTCTTGAAAAATTGTTGTGTAGAAATTGGTACAAGATGGAAGGAAAAGTTAGATTGTTAATTATAATTCTAAAATATAATTGAAAGTGATATCAATCCTAATAGTAAGATCATTTTAGCAAGTAATATACCCCATATAGATGTTTTATGTTTTGGAAAATTGTAAAAATTGAGTTTGGAGACAAATTCTATATGTTATTTTTTTAGATATTAAATGTCCCAATTACTTGCAAAACTAGACTCTTCATAAGTTTAACACCATCAATCCAAAATAAAATGAATAAAATCTTGTTAAGTAGACATATATATACTCTATGAGAAGAAGAAAATTTAATAATTAATTTCAATATTTTGCATTTCAGAGGGAATCTAGGCTTGAGCATTTGTGTTTAGAAGGGCATATTTTTTTCTTCTACATATTAAATGAAATAAAATTTATATTCCTAGGAATCTACTACATTCCATTACCTTTGAAAAAAAATTCAAAACCTTACAATAAAATTTGACATAATAAAAACTTACCCAAAATCCTAAAAGAATCAATTCCATGACTTTGAACTTTTAGGAATTAAGACCCTCTTTATACTTAGATTTAGAACTTTTGAAATAACCTTTGAAGGTCCATAGCTCTTGAGATGGACTTGATCAATTACACTTTTAGAGATTCAAAACTTGTACATTTTTTTGGTACAAAGGATAAAAGTGTTTTATACATCATTATTTCTTTGGACTTAAAATTTTGATTGCAAAGTTACATTCCTTGGTCTTCTCAATTTTACAAGCTCTCATTGAAAGTTTGTTATCTACAACTTCTCACTTCTAATGTAAAGAGGCCCTGAGCCCTCAAAATTTATATAAGGGTTCAAACCACTTCAATATCTCACGTACCCATCTATAACTATCAATTCCAACCATTCACACCAAAAAACAAATCACTCTACAGTATATCAATTATGTAAAATCTTTCATTGTTTCATATCAAAGTATAAGTTCGTGAATATTTTGCATCCATACTATAAACAAAAATAGTTCTTTTGCTAATTCTAAAATAAAATTTAATCTTTCCATTAAAATATTCATCCAACTTTCAAATACAATCATTAGAGGAGATCTGAGCCTCTGGAAGACCGTTTCAGGGTTGTTTCCAATGTTGAGAATCAACCCTCTATTGTCAGAAAAAAAATATTATTATTAAAATGTTAAAAGAATAATAAAAAAAATATTTTCAAAAAAACCCAAAAAAAACCCTGACGTGGCAGTCGCTTGGCCACATCAGATTGATGATTTGGCAACATCCCAACATTCTTGTAGAGTTCCCATAGTCCGGGAACTCGCAGTCTCTTAGAGGCCCAAATCTCCTATAATGATTAGTTTTATTATATAAGGGTTTATTTATAGATATTTTTATTTGAAAAACAAATGATATTTTTTCCTAAGAGCACGTGAATGTCCCATAATATGTATATCTATATTTAATCCCTAGAACTAAACAATGTTTTGAGGCCCTAAAAATGAACTATTATTAAAAAAACTAAAACATTTATTATTAATTTATTTTTAAATATATTAATTTTTCAAAATTTATAATGAAAACCTATGATGATTGCAAAGATCTATGTGCCTAAACTTCAAAAACCATAATTTTATAGCCCTTTCTTAAAGCCAAATGTTATGTCTTTCAAACATTATAGAAAAAAAACATGTGCTCTATAAGTTGTGTACATAGACAAAATTTGAAAAATGTTTGTGCATACTTGGAAAAAATTATAACCAATAAAATTCACATTCACCTTTTAAAATATGATAAGGTGGAAGGTGGTATATGATGAAAGAAAAATCTAAATTGTTAATCAATTAAATATAAAATTGATAATTATAAATTTTAATTGTTAAAATAATATATTAAGCAAAAATAGAATAAAATCGTGTGATATAATAAATATAGTATTTTTATTTTTATTTTGAAATTCAAAAATTGAATTCAAAAAATGACCTTCTATTTTTCTTATACCTTCATTGCCTGCAAAATAATACTCCTTGTAACCATCATTTCATTATCTAATATAGAATAATTAATGCTATTTAAAAAAAAATTTAGCTCCCCACTTTCATATTGAAATAAAAAAGATACCTAAACTTTTTACAAGACTTATTAAAATGACAAAGCAAAACTTCATAATTACAATAAAATACTATGGAGTAATAATTAGAAGCTATTATAAAAGTTTATTGTAAAATATCCCAAATGTGAAGTATATAGAGTTTGCCTAAATTCTCAAAAAATCCAAAGTAAGATCCTAATGATTTAGTCATTTGCCTCCCCTCCTTGAATGGTTAATTTTATATTTTGCAAAATTCTTGGCTATTTTTGGAATTTTGATACCAAATATGAATTTTTACCTGAAAATAATAAGGCTTTTTTTCATCAAATTTCACTCAAAACTGTCATTTCTATTGCGAAATGCAAAAAAATTAGAAATTGCTCTTTTCGCATATCTAACCGTTGGATCTTGTGATAGAGTAATAAGAAAATGTATGAAAGAAATTTCAAAAATGTTAAATGCATGGATTGCAAGATATTTATGTTGGAAGTGAAGAGAGTTTTTTTGTGCACCTTGCTTGACTAGATTTTAAGACTTTGAATTTACTTAGCTTAAAATTTTAGCACTACCAATATTGTACAGAGTATTAAGTAAAATTTATATTGAACAATTGAGTTGGAAGTCAAGGGATTTTTTTTAAAAAACACCCTTGATTTTCATTCTTTTAAAAATTGTTAAATAGAAGTAGATATGAGATAGAAGGAATAACTAAATTGTTAATAGCTCTAAGATGGAATTAAAAATTACTAATCCAAATAGTGAGATTGTTCTATCAAGCTAACTAAATTTTTTTAATTTGTATTTATTTTTAAATAAATAGAAATTGTGTTCTAAAATGAACCCTACAAGTTATTTTTTCAAGGAGATGCTTAGATTGTCCATAACTTTTTCATCACTAGTCCAAATACAATGAATAAAATGGCCTTTTTATATAGACAAAAATACTTTCTATGGGAAACAACATTTTGAAAATTTTATTTTGACTTTTTGTGATTTTTTTTGTTGCCCAAAGAACCCCATTTTAGTCTTAGGATGCCTTATAACTTTTCTTCCTAGACACCAATTCAAATTAAAAAAATTATATTCTCCAAAAGCTAATGTATTTTCCTATCTTCCAAAAAATTTCAAAAAATCACAACAACAAATTGAGACCGTAGGAACCAACCCCAAATCCATTTTGTCTCCCTAGGAAACAACGGAACTTTAGGGGTCTAAATTAAGTTTCCAAATTTGATTATCTGTCGGGACAAATAATTTGTCCCTTGATTTTTCCAAGATAAAATAATTGTGGCAACCCTAACCCTATCCTTATAACAAATAAGGTAGGTACCTCCAAATGCACTGATCCAAAATTACCACCACCACTCCATATACATCTTCAAAATCAATATGTACTTGTGTGGAAGAATGATTTTAGAACTTCTACCAAAAAAAACTTTGTCCCTTCATAACTTTTGCATACGGTATCCAAATGTCGCGTTCTTTGGTGCGTTAGAACCCCCTTTCCCTTGCTAACAAGAAAATCAATGAAAATTTGACCAGTCTAATAATAGTAACTAGGCATCGTAGCAAAAAAAGTGGCGGGTTTGGGGGTACCCACTACCCACTCACCTTCCTGGGAGTTCGAGGGTGCCTGGGTTGGAGATCTATCCCTTGGCAGGCTCCATATATAGGCTTGGATCACACTTCTAAATAGTGTGGGCGTTGTTATTATGACTGGAAAGGTACCCCAACTGACCAACTGAAGTTTAGAAAGTCGTGTGGCCTGGATTGCCCTGGCAAGCAGGAATCCGGCAATCTGGTCGTGTGGCTGGGCCAGACGGGCAGGGCAGCCTCATGGAAGAAGAATTAAGTTAACATCCAGGGCTATCTATCTGAGCTGGCCGTTGCTTGCCGGCCCGTCGGGCACTCGGGCAGCTGGGAATTAGAAACAGGACCCGTCCTCGGCTCGGCCTGGCTCCGCCATCTCTGGCGGCTGGAGCCTGGCCTGCACTAATTAAATGTGGGAATGTGGCCCTCCTGCTAAATTAGCGAGTTTCCCTCTACCTGGGTCGGCCTGCCTGCCTGCCTGCCTGGCTTCCCCTCCCTTCTATTCTAGTCGAGCTACCAGCTGGTTTCACTTGCTCAGGGAATAATAACCTGATGACTTCTACCGTACCCTACGTGAAGGTCAGACTCGGACATAAATTAAGTATTTTGGGGGATGTCTGAAAATTTGAAAATATTACAATTGAAAACTTTGGAAGATTACAAGTGAATTTCTGGAATATCCTAGAATATACCACCTGCCGAACCCATTTGTGTTTCCCAATGAAAGTTTTCCGGCACTTAGGTGCCGGATTAGACCTTCACGTACGGTATTCTCCCTCCATCCCCTAAATACCTCCAAATCAGAAATAGTGCAGGAGCACTGAGGTAAAGCGGGTGCCTATTTCCAATAACTTAAGCGTTAGTATATGGGAAATTCGTTGAGAAATTGAGCTCAATGCAAACATAAGGATGAGGAAGAATGCAAAAAAAAATAAAAAAATCCTAAAATCCTAAAAATGAATATTTTATTCAATATAAATGTGGATTTTTCGTTGGAACCTATTCTAGTCTCATAGATTCACCTATACGGTTAGCTTTGGCACTTCTCCTTGAGTAAGGAGGGAAGAGAGATGAGTGGAAGAGAGATGAGTGGACGAGAAGGTACAAACAAAGAATTTTTTTTTAAAGAATAGTGCATTCAACCATTGTTGACAATAGGTCACCCTATAAAGCCATCATGGGGATTGTTGGAAATAGGTACTTCTACCTTAAAATCGCTTCATTTATTTGCTTTGTCCTTTGAACAAAGACTACGGCATGGACTCCCACATCAAGTGTGGTTATTGAATCCAAGTTTCTAAATCTTATCTACAACCGCATTTACACTACACAAAGCGGTTAGAGTGTTGTAGTGACTATCATTTCTTGTACTTCCAATCATTATTGGTTTTGCCCTTTTAACAAAGACTATCAATTGTGTCAATTGATTCTCTAGTTTTTCAATATGAATTTCCAAATCCTATCTACAATCGCATTCACACTGTACAATGCGGTTAGGATTTGGAGTGGAGTGGATAGAGCTTCATGGTCACACTGTTCTTATTGATTTTGATTGTTGATGATTGAGCAATTTTTAGAATTAATTGAGTAGAGATTGATTTGAATCCCACAACTCTTACTCAACAATCAAAATCAATACATGAAGCACTTTGGTGGTACGCTCTCTATATCTGATTTAGAGTTTTTTAGTGGAACAGAGGGAGTATTTGTTTTTAGCTAATGTTACTCCTCAAAGTTTTGTGGGAATCATATATTCTATATTGTATTTGAATCCTTAAATATAAGTTATGTATTAAAAATATGACATGACATACACCATTAGGTTGGTAATTAATTGGATTAGTATATTTCATTTGAATGTTCTTTTACAATTTAATCCTTGCCATGCTCAAAGAGACAATGCCATGCATGATTAGTTTGTATTTTTTAGACATGTAAGAGGAGAAATATTGATCAAAATTAGAAGTGGTATGTGTCATTGAATTCATTTGAACACGAATACAACTTTTGTCACTATTGTACTCTTCTATTTATATTTTTTTAATATCAAATACACAAACAATACCATATTATGTCTACAATTAGGCTTTCCATATTTTTAAAGGTTATGCTGCTAGAAAGACATCATCCTATCACTAAATTAGTTAGACGAAAATTATTAGATGTCATAATGAATAAGTAAATGTTTTTTTAAACAATATTATTAAAAGTTATTCATTACACACTTGTAGTCGTCAACATCCTTTTGGGGCTAAGATATCATCTTATCAAAATGAATTTAATCCAATAGAACCCTAAAATGACGAGCCAATCACCGTGATCACTTGCGTGATCATCAAGCCCAAAATATCCTCAAACATGATGAATAATTGCATTCTTTGTTTCTACAAGAAAACTTTGAAGGCATGCATCAAACACCTTAAGTATTCCTTAGGTGTTATAGGTTTCACTTTTAAAATCTTATAGAACCAAATTTCTTGATTTCTTGATGACAAAAAAATGTTGAGGGTGTAAAATGTCATCTTTTTGTCCCATTATAGGAGATGTTTTCTAAGACCATTGGCCAATTATGAGTTCCCAAGATGTTTCTGTCATCACGCATTTGTTGGTGGCTGTTGTGGGAATAAATCTGATGTGGTTTGGATAATGCTACATTGGATGTGGAAATTCTTGTATGCAAATAGCAATGTCAACGTAAATTAATTTAAAATATATGACAATACAAAGAATCCATTAACAATCTATTGAGTCAATTACCTATCTATCATTTCATGACCTACCATTGAGAAATATATTGATGGCGCAATGAAGGAATGAATTCATTGAGATTTTGAAAATTGAAGAATGGAGAGGTTGTTTTTATAGTCAAATGCATTGTCCATCATGAATCCTCTAAGGGTGTGGGATAATTTGAAGATGAAAGCTTGACCGCTACTATCAAAATATAGGAACTTTGTTCAAAGTATAATTTTAGACCTCATTTTGGCATAGTAGAATAACTTATATTATAAACTTTTGAACTGAAATAAATTGGGAAATCAGTTTAAGTTTCATCTCCAAACCCATTTTTGAGATTTTGAGCCTCCAAAAAAATGTTATGCACAAAATTCAAAGTTGATGTTTGAAACTGTCAAAGAAAATGTCCCTTCCAACCCCTCTTTGAAATTTGTCCATAATTTGGAGACTCATAGGCTCTTGGGCTCATGCTCCAAGGCTTACAAAATAGCATCCTTGCTTCATTAGTCTAGAGTGAATTTTGTGATTTCCTTTTATCATGCATGTAAGGCCTTATATATATTTTTATTTGATGTCCTTAGTGAAGTGAATCCTCTCAAAATTAAATTCTAAGATCTTCATTAAAACAACTTTTTTTCCTTGGATGTCCAAATATATTTTTGAAATTTATCATATTTTTACTAATGTATGTACAAATATATCATTTACCTCAAGTTCATCAAATTGATCATATATGAAGCTCATTTTTGTGTTTCAAGCATTATTTTGTATGAATGAGAAAATATTTGGAAAAACTACCATTTTGAAATGTTTTGTTCATCATTCTTATTGTGGAATTTGTAGCATTGGAAGATTAACATTAAAAGATAACTTAATTAAATTCATAATAACGTATCATTATTCAACTAGGTTGATTATTACCAAGAATAAAAGGAAAGAGGTGGAATATTTGTCCTCATACACCCATGCGCTTGTCCCACTAAAACCAAATCTTAACAAAATTGGAATTGCCTAGACTACAATGATTGCACCTAAAATTACTGGGAAAAGTATTTGAGCTTGGTTCCTATTATTAATTTCTTCATCTTTGCTAGAGCTTGTTGAGAGTCAACTAGGAATTTGTGATTTTTCTTGCTTTCTTTTTTCATCTAGACATCAAAAGAATAAACTATAAATTTTTAATGTGATTCAAATAGGTGTACCTAAAATTGATCTTAGTGTCTCATGAATAGAGAATGTATACTTAGGCAGAAACACATGGGTTAAAAATATTAAGTTTTTGTAAACAAAACTTTTAACATTTGCAAATAACCTATTAAAATTTCTCCTAAATCTTCTTTCTCCTACTATTGCATATAACTTTTAACTCTTAAGAATCTTGGTGTACACATACTAGGTGGATTATGAAATTTTTTAAAGGTGATTGTTTGTAGGAGTTTCTCTGTTCTCGAAAAGATATGAGCATAAATATTATAATACCCTGTGCCCAAGATCTCCAAAAGAAGATGAACAAAACAAAACAAAATGAAGCTCATCCAAGTATGTGAAAAAAACAATTTTTATCAATTCTTCAATGATGTGACTAGCATGGTTACTTGGTACTTCGTACTTATTGTGCATAGTTTACAATTAGTTCATAGAAAAAGCACAAATTTGAAAAAATAAAGTTTTATGTCTAGTTTCATTTTAATTCAAATTTTATTTTGCCTAGGGAGCTCCAAATCTACATTCCCTTCTTAATTCATGTACCTTTAGGAATTTCATTACAAATCACGTTTACATTTGGTCAATTTCAATTAGTTCAGTATATTAAAACATAAATTTCAACTTTTTTAATTTTTGCATGTCATTATTAATCTAATCTTATATTTTTCTTTATTTTTTAAATTTCTATTATACATATGTAATAAAATGAATTTACATAAATTTTTAGAAATAATTTAGAATAACATGAGCTTTTAAAGCAAAAATGGAGACAATAGTGATAAATATTGTAATATAGATGTATAATTGATATACAATCAAACTTCTCAAATTGTATAGAAATGGTGGAAGTAGTTTTTAGTTGTATGCACATAAAGAAGTTCAAGTGCCAAAGGCCAATTAATTAAACATGCTTTTGAAGTATAGTAATTATATTTGATTGTTTCAAATTGGTTGTTCAACTAAAAAAATGAGTGATGTATGACTTAATCAGCTCCATTAATGGTTTGTGTAGATGTTTTTCAGCCCCTTTGGAGGGCTATGAGTTTCCTAGAGTTCCCAGCCTGTAAAACAAGCCGAAACTGCACTGCAGCAGCTGCACTGACGTGGCCGAGAGACTGCCACGTTAGTTTCCGGAAAAAAACAAAAACAAAACAAAAACATTTTGTTTTTCATTTTAAGAATTTTCATTTTCATTTAAAAAAATAAAAAAATAAAAATCTGACAGCGGCGTTCTTTAAGGCCTAGGGGAACAAAGCTGGGAACAAGCATGAAACGGCCCTCTAGACCCCCCGAATCTCATCTAATGCTCTCATCACTTCAAATTATTCCATACCCTTGAGGATTCACAACAAACAATGGATTTAATCATAAAAACGACCTCTCTATCCTTCATACCTACAAATGTCAAAGAAACAATTGTTCATTTTACCATCAAATTTTTGAATGGTAGTTTGTCAAATGGAAAATTGGTAATGGATTCAATGGATTGCTTGGAAGTTTTTTTAATTTTCAAATGTGGCAATTAGGAGTAATGGCTCCCCATAAGTCCAACAGAAGCTACAAAGCAATTGCCTCCCTGCCACCACCTCCTTGTACATTGTATCAAATTTATTAGTTTCAAAAAATTATCAAAAAAATACTCCGATCTGAATCTAGAGCAAGAGGCTGCCCAAATTCTTCCAGGCATTGCAATGCAAATTTCATTGCAGTATAAATTACCTTACCCATGTTGACCACCATCCATGAAAGATGGCATTTTCCCTCATAACTCCTTATGGGCACATCCGGTTGTAAATTTTTTTTAGTGGAGTAGCAAGGTACTCCTTGTCTCCACATCCCAAAAAAAATCAAATAATATTATGTATTTTTCTATTAGTAGTGAGTTGCTTAAAATTGCTATGTTGCCGAAAAACACATCTTGGCCCTTTAGGGGTTAAAGGACTGGGGGGTGGGGGGTTGAGCATATAGCTCATGTTTTCTTAATTAACTCTTGTAATAAGCATAATTCTTCATTTGTATGGAATAATTTTGATGATTGCCCCCGTTGAAATGAAAGAAGACTTATGTAGCTTTCATATATAAAACAAATCAATAGAATCATAGAAGTTTTGAGAAAATGCCACCATAGACAAGATTGATGAAAGAAGACTTATGTAGCTTTTCTATATAAAACAAATTAAAAGAATCACAGAAAATTTTGTGAAAATGCCACCATAGACAAGATTGATGAAAGATGTTCAGTTAGGAGGTACTTTGTACATATGCTCAAATTTAAATGCTCAAATTTGAATGCTCAAAAGTGCTCTAGAAACTTTTATTTTTTTCTACAGTTACATATTGTTGTGATTTTGATGTGTAATTTTTTTCCAATCATTTTGAAGTGTTGAAAAAAAGATATGAGGATCTGAATAGACAGACTTGATCGCCTTGTCCATTCTCCAAAAAATCATCAAAATTTGCACAATTGATCATTTCTTGATTGGATAGCACTGATGGATTCACCACATGGTGGCTTTGTGGTCCTTCAAGAAGTAAGATAAAATGAAAATCTTTGGAAATCTAGGTATATTTTCCTTGGAGTTTGTTGAAATTATGCTAAAACTTTGCTATACTACATTTTCTACAGCTTGGCTTTGTACTAGTGAATTTTTCTTATTTGTGCGGTTGGATTTAAGAAATTGTGTAAAAATTTGGATGTGCTAATATATTTAATAGAATAAAAACATCCAAGTCCATTTTAGAAATTGTGAATTTCATACTTGTTTGTTTTTATATCTCTTATTATGGACATTTATTGAGTAAGTGCTCTTTGTCAAGTTATTACTATATTTTATGGGTTTTGAGATTAATCCAAATTTTAAAGGCTCTTTATAAAATTCCTTAGAATACGCCCTATATATAATAAAATGCCTAATTCATGATAGATTTTAACAATTTTTAATGCTAACTATAGGATTTAACAAAATATGTGATAGTTCACTTTGGGAAAAAACACAACAACATTACACATGGATTGAAATCTTAAAAGATTTCATTACTATGGGGTCAGAAATTTGAAAGTAATTCAAAAAAAATTTAATCCTTTTTTCACATGTGAGATTTAAACTTTGGTTGTATAAAATAAATAATTGTAGAAAAAATAATATACATAACTATAAGTAGTTTATCTTATTTCAAAATCAATTCTACAAAACTTTAATTGAAATTCAAATGTGTTCCTTCCCCTTCCAAATCCAGTGTATTTGAGGCTCGTTCTAGAAACTCTAACACCATAAGAACATGTTCCATAACAACATAGTCAACATCAATTTGAAACTCAATCAAAATTTTAAAATTATATACAAGCTTCAATATTATGTTTTGTTACATGAAAAAATACTTTGCTATCAATGTAAAAATACTTCTTAATTCTTGTGAAAAGATGTAGATATTACAAGTTTAATGATAACTAAGATGAAATTAAATTGGTAAATATAAGCAAAAGAAAAATCATTACTTAGGAATTTATTTTCAAGAGCCAAGTGGCAATGAAGACAACGTTTAAAAAGACATTTGAAGCTACTATCTAATTTTTTATGGGTCAGTTTAGTTGCAAATTCTTGCTGAAATTTCTGAAGATACCTACGTGCCTAGTCATGTGTATTGTTTCATATCACCTTTAAGTTAACCCCTAATGATCCAAGTGACCACTTTTTAATTGCTATCCTTCTTTTTTGAGCTTCTTGTTTTCAAATTTTGAGTTTTTAAATAATAAAATTTATTTGTATAAAATAGATTGTGTTATAAATTCAATGGCACTAGTTTTCATCAAATTCTTAGTTAAACTCCGCCTTGTGGAATTTTTAAAGTTCAATGGTGTAGTGTAGTACACAGCTCATGTTTTTTGGATCAATTTGGACATAGACTAAAAGTTAGACAATCAATGTGATTGTTGCCCACCTCAAATAGGACAGATCCAAGGAGCTCAAGGCCGGAGAAGACAAGTATGTCCATTCTTATTTTTCTTACATACACTACTCTCATTTTAGTGACCACCGTGCACTACAAGCTCCACCAAAAATTGCAAAGTGATCAATGTTGTGAAATTTTTTATGTGCATTCAAGAGCTAAACAAGAGCAATACTTACCTTTATTTAACACACTTTTTAAGTTCAGATTCATTTCTAAGAATTTTGCTTAGACCAAGGCTTTCAACACCCAAAGTGAATATACCTTTTGTTGCATAAGATAGGAGTACATACTTCCAACATTGACCTAATTGCGACACATACTGTAATGACAACAAGATTTAAGATTCTCAATATCAGTTAAACGTTCTTCCCTCAAAATTTAGAAGCAGAATATTTAGTGATGTTAAATAGTTATCAACTTACGATGCTAGAAGAAATACCCCAACTGCCTCTTTATATTCACGCCGGTCTCTCGATTCGTCTTCTTGCATGTCTGGAGGTGCTCTTCTGCAACAGACAGCACTAGATGTCCAGCCAAGAAGAGACCTGAATCTGGGTTTCAGCACCTCACGATTTAATGTTCATTATATGACATGACCATTACCAACGTTCACGACACAGTGGACACGATTTTGAGTAAGTAAAAATTCTGCCAATGGTAGCAGATAAACAAAACCTTGTCAATGTTCAGCATAATCAACGAACTGTTCGAAATGGGGGCTGTCCATGAGCATTCCAAGGAACAGCGTTTACAAAACCCCAACAAGACAACCAGAAATGACTGTCGGTAGAATATTCTGTGTGAAAACATTCCTGGACCGAGGCACACGAGTGTCCGTGACACTTCCCGATCATGTACCTCGATTCAGTTCTGTTTCTCAACATCTCACCTATACACGATACCGAAAATGATACGCCTATTCTACAAAAGACATAGTTATCATCTTCACTATGTCTTCAAACCGCAACACGGCTTCCTACACGGTGTAGGACTGCTGAATCATCTCCACATCTAAATTCTTGAGACGAACGACTGATTCTACATGCCCCTTCAGAGTGTTCAACTCCCGCAACCTGCAGCGACAAACTCAAAAAGGTCAATAATGAGGCAACGAGTTCCATTAGACTTCACTTCCAAAAATCGGCATTCAAGATCTTATGCATATTTAACATTCATGCAGATGATTAATAACCAGATAATCGAGTTGCAAACTGTACAATTAATACCTAGCAATTTCAGCCCTCCTCTTGGCCTGCTCTGCCATGAATCCAAGCTCTCTGTTGGCACCGCCAGCTGCAGAAGAAGAGTCGTCTTTGGATTCGGGAGGATGAAGTCCATGCAAAGTTCGCTGAGCGAGAGCCCATTGAGCTTCGCGAGCTTCCTTTCCGAAGTCCTTCTGGGTAGAGAACGCTGTCTGCAATTGGTCAATTCAGCAAAGGTCAGATATTTCGGTTCGCGACTATTATAAACCATTCCACCAAAGTCTCCCCTCTTCCCCGGCTAGGAACATGATTTAAAGAGAAAAAAAAAGCTCGTACCTTCTGATTAATCAGATTATCCCAGGCCTTTCCACTTTGAATGTACCGGACAGCGAACTTCAAAACATCTAGAGGGAAATAAGTGATGATGCTGAAGAGCCAGACAATTCCGGCCCAGCCCCAACCACAACCTTTAATGTTGGCGAATCCCCAATTAGCATACACGGCAATGAAAGTCGCAACCTGTGGAAAATTAGTGCACCACATGATTCACATCGATGTCAGCTTCCAATTCTCATTGACGATTTCGACCCCATGTATATCAACAATTCATAGAAAACATAGACCTCTACAGCAATCAATAAGACTACCAAATGATTTGTTTCTGTTGAGCAAATGTCCCCATAGGCATCTTACCAGCTGAGCAATTGCGAAAGCGGACACGAGCAGCATGCCTGGTCTCTCAACGAACGACCAGCTCCGGGAACGAGTAACGAAGATAAGAGCCTGACTGATAATGCTGACTTGCAAATAGATTACTGACATTGTCTCGGTTTTGCTCCCGCTTATGTCCCTCACCCCAAAGTGATCCTGCAGGATATCCAAATTCATCAGCCACAAGCTTACAATTAAACATGAAATGCTATGCCTAGCATAAATCTGATTGACCCTAAGCTTCCCAGACCTGGCCATTATTGACCAGATTATCTCAGGCCTGCTATCATATTTATTAACTAAATTCATTAACTACCTTTGACGGCAAAACACATCATACACTTCAAAACCGTTGAAATGACAATACAATAGCCTATACAGTCTGTAATTAATTGGTAAAAGAATATATCCTCATCCCCTCAACTATTTGAAAAACATTAAATTGGCAGGAACACTCCACACCAAAATATTTCCTAAAAGACCCAGGTTAACAAAAACATGAGTGAGATTATTATAGAATTCGGAGAGAAAAAAATACGTAGCAATTGAAATTTTAAAGAAAGAGAATCAGGAGAGTAAAATGATGTACCGGGAAAAATGTGGTATCATGTAGCAACCAGAAGAAGATGTTAGTCATCAATGCCTGGTAGACACCGAGGATAATACCAATAGCGAAAATTTCGGCTAATCTCCAACTATCCGGCAGTGGAGATGGTTTGACGCGATCCTTGGCGATGGTCATAATCGTACCTGCCTCGAGCAGATTGCGACCAATTTGCAATCAGACCGAGGGCAGAAAAAAACAATTTCTGCAAGTCATTACTACTAACAAGGATATTTGCAAAGCGGTGACTCTACATTGATATAGCATTATGTTGAGGAGCAGAGTGTACACATACCATCATTGAGGATGGCAATGACTAAAACCATAAACGGAGAAAAGTCAAACTTCCAGATTGCGGACAACAGCACGAATCCACACTGCAAGACAAAATCCAGAGTCACGTCATGTACACATAAATATCACTAGGGCTGTTCTAACAACGTACACACTACCAAAACAAGCACAAAAGATGTAAATACCATTTTCGTCCGAAGGATACATGTTTTGTTCTAAGATGCAAATGATACTTACCACGATACGAACAGTGATAGAAACGGCATATATCTGCAGATACACCAAACCCACAATGGTCTTTCAAATGCTGCTGCAGGAGCACCATAAATGCTACAGTGTAGAAGGTAGAAACACAAACTGCATGACTCCCTTTCACCATGTAACTTGCTGAACAACTTACCAAGACTGAACTAAAAGAACATGAACCTGAAATCAAACGACATCAAAACAGCACTGGCGATTAGTGCACACACCGTGTAGTTCTTCATTCGCTGGAAAATAGCTCGGCTGGTCAACACAGCACTGATAATCACGCTAAGCCCAGGCTCTGTCAGCACAATATCGGAGGCACTACGAGCAGCGTCCGTGGCATCAGCTACGGCAATACCAATGTCTGCTTTCTTCAGGGCGGGAGCATCATTCACACCATCACCAGTCATACCCACGATGTGCTTCTTCTCCTGCAACCTCCTGACAATCTCGTACTTGTGTTCTACAGGTCATTTACAATCAATCTTTCAAATTCATGTTACCTGCCAGGTATGCAGCAGTGAAATGCAATCGTCTCAAGGGCAAATCTAAAAAACAGACGCAAAAACTTGAAGCCAAATGGATAAAAGACTGAACGGCCTATAAGATCAATAATCACAAAATTTCCAGAGAAAAGGTATTAAGCAAAATTACGACTCTTTCAGCAGGCATACCTGGGAAGACGCCGGCAAATCCATCTGCCTTCTCAATCAATTCATCAACCGGTAAAGCTGCAATAGCTTCATCTTTGTGTGCACCTAGCAGGGAGGAGGATGGGTACATGTTCACCCCCATGCCCAGGCGCCGGCCTGTCTCCTTTCCAATCGCCAGCTGGTCACCTGGAATGAATTAATGGGATCGTTAAATTCACTGTAAACATGAAAGTACGTATACCCTTTTCAATTACTGTACCGATGACCACGCCTACGATGGAAATGCAACCGGTAAAAGTCCCAACTCAACACACTTAGTTCGTTCGTGGAGTATAAATACTGTACCTGTAATCATCTTAACACTCACACCCAAGTTGAGGGCCCGACGAATTGTCTCAGCACTATCATGTCTAGGTGGGTCGAAAAGAGGCAACAAACCGAGAAACTCCCATCGTCCACCCGCACTGTCCTTGCTTTTTTCGGGAACTTCCTGTATAAGAAAGCAAGCGTCCCAGAGTTATGAATTACATCTTCCTAATGACGCAAACTTTTGTAAGAAGATTCTTCGTTACGTATCTTCTCAACAAGGCAACTCGTACGAAAGATACAAGGAAGATGCAATATGTATATTAGAGATAAAAAACAGAGAAAGAATCGGACATAACGACGCACAGCAGAACATCCTTACATTGGCACTTTTGCAAGCACTAAGTGATTGAATGCAACCCGCGTCAATAAACGGTAACGAAAGACTATTAGCAATAACAGACGCTTGCCTGCCTAGCAACAGCCAGTGAACGCAGACCACGCTCAGCAAATTTATCAATGACTGCATGCACTCGTGCAGCAATCTCTGCCTTGTTATATGCCAGTTCCAGTATCTGCTCGGGCGCACCCTTGCTGGACCGGTACCATCTCCCATCGGCATTGTCAATGTATGTGATAGCAGTACGCTTGTCGACGGGATTGAAAGGGAGGAAGTGCACTTCTTGAATCCCGGCACGTGCCTGTAAATAAGCACAAAAAGCGTCATGTCCTAACCTTATTAATGGGACACTCAACCTCCAGAGCTCAAAGGAAACACATCACAACCTTAACAGGTGAGTAAGATCCAGACCTCTTTCGGATCAGCTAACATTCCAACAATGGCTGCATCTATGGCATCTTGATTCTCCACTCTGGAAGCCCGAGCTGACATTAGGCACACAAGCTCCTTGTCGACATCTTTGCTGAATGCCTCCACCAGGGTCTTGTCAACAGTTAACTTGTTGAGGGTTAGTGTTCCCGTCTTGTCACTACATAGCACATCCATGCCTGCCATCTCCTCGATAGCAGTCATACGTTTGGTGATTGCACCCTGAACAAGTTCATGTTTGAAAACACAATGACGTCAGTGTTTTCAAATTCTGTCTCCACCTCAAACATCACGCACCAAGATATGAAGTTGAGCTGACAGGATGGCAGCACCACAATAAAATGTTGGATATACAAACTCTGCCAACCGTAGTTCCGTACCTGTTGTGAAAGACGGTGGGAACCGATAGCCATGGTCACTGACAGCACGGTGGGCATTGCAATAGGAATACCTCCAATGAGCAGCACCAGAAGGTTATCAATTCCATCCCGATAGGCACGTTTCTGGACAGCAAACATCACGATGATCTCGATGACAATTCCGATTGCTATGGAGACGATGCAGAAATTTCCGATTGCTGTTAACACCTTCTGGAAGTGACCCACATTGTTCGTAGAGTCCACCAAATGTGCAGCTTTCCCGAAAAAGGTGTGCACACCTGTGCCAATAACAACAGCCTCAATCTCTCCTTGTTTGCAAGTGGATCCTGAAAATACTCCGTCTCCAGATTTCTTCGTGACAGGGAGAGACTCTCCCGTCAAAGCTGACTGCAGGAGGGAATGAAATAAGACAATTAGAACCAACCCAATTCATGTACAAAACCCCACTTGCGTAGTCCCAAACCATCTGTTGCTAGAATGTTAAAATAACAGCAGCAGGAATACGAGGTATGGAACAAGATTGCATATCCAAACTGTTTAGTGATCTTAAATACGTACTGCACTCCGTGCCCAATAGCCAAGAGACGATCGATATAACCAAGGGGTTAATTGAAACGATCGATACCTGATCAATCTTCAACGGATCACCTGCGAGAAGACGAGCATCGGCAGGGATGATATCACCGAGCTTGATACTGATGATGTCCCCAGGAACCAAAATCTCGGCATCACGTTCAGACCAAGTGCCATCTCGCAATACCTGCAGAGCGATGATTCAAACATTTTTAAATCAGTGATAACAATAAAACTTGCAAATAACGGTAGATCATACATGCGATGCAACCAGACCAGGCTAAACAGTACTTGAAATATAACTCAAAACTGGGTCGTCCAGCATAGGCTTTCAACATGAGCTTCAAGTCCTCAGATGACCCACCTTAGTTTTAGGAGCAAGTCTAGCCATAAGAGACGCAGCTGCTTCACCGGCATTGTTCTCTTCAACGAAACTGATGGTCGAATTAATAATCAACAAACAAATGATTCCCAAGAAATCTTGCCAATCAGGTGGACGCCCCTGCAATCAGTCACACTTGTAAGAATCACGACGATTTAATAAAATTTCTTTTTGCGACGACAAAGATATTCAATGATATGAAAGGTATAACAAGCATGTATCACGTCAACAAAGAAAGAACGATCTTACCCCTCCGTTTGCAAGAGCAATGGCCATAATTGCTGCGGCTTCCATGACCCAGGACAACGGATTCCACATGAATCCCAAAAACTTGAGAATCTTACTTTGCTGCAGAAACAAATACAGAAATAGATACAGAGATTCAACTCACAAACATATGCAACACATAATTTCAAGTATGAAATATTGAACAACCTGAAATTGCAAAACTCCCTACAATCTACGGTAAGCATCCTATTATGGATACTCTCCCAATTGCGTGCCATCTCTACAACCGTCCAAGATTCATGGCCTGAAGTGTTAGATAGGCTTTGGATGCAATTAGGACAGGGTCCACCATGGGTATGCACACCTTCTAAGCCTCCAAGCTATATCAATGATACAAGCCTTGAAGTAAAACGCACCGATTTCTCTTCAAGTTTGTTGGGGCCAACAATTTTAATTCGTTGCTCACCCTCCGCATCTGTCAAACCTTGCCTGGAACACCTTAACTGCTGAAAAACCTCGTCGATGGGAACGTGCTCCTGTGTTCATCAATCCCCAATTCAATACTGTATCAAATGAGATAGCCATTTCACTCGCAAAAGTAATCGCTATAGTGATCATGACTTTTAATGGCAATTCGCTTTCAAATAGTATTGGCAGACTTTCCGCGCATAGAATACAAAACGAGCTCTCTCTTTCTCCACCTAATACAACCATGCCTCCTTGGAATTTATGAAGACACAATTCTATTGGTACGAACACATAATCAAACTAAAAGCTTGGTTGGAAAAAGGGAGTCTTTCTGTCTAATGTTAAATAAGACTGAAACTTCCGGGTCCCACAGGCAATGCTCTACGCATTCGCTTAAATGGATAGAACAGAAGTAGAATATCGTTTGGGTTTGTTTTTTGGAACACAATGAACAAGTTATCATTCGAATACAGAGAATGAAATACTGGCCACCAAACCAGTGACGACAGGACCAGTCTAAATGAGGATGATGGGGCACAGAACATCGGCTTTAAGAAATGCTAATCGATCACCTACCACATAATTTTTCTTCTTCTTTGGAGCAAATGAAAAGAAGATTTCATTGCAAAAGGACAGTACAACAGAGCCCAAGACAGGAGAATATTACCCCACAGGCCCAGCAGACTCAAGACCAGACAGACCGCAGACTGAAAGTAACAACTTCGAAACTCAGGCGGATGAAGTTTTCACCCAACTGAAAAGATTACCACATAATTTCATATTATCAACTCTTCACGAGCTTTCTACTCACCGTTTTAAGAGCCAACACTTAAATTACATTTCAAGTATCTACAAAAACTTACTGATACTGGCATATTTGTCCTGGGTAAAGCAAAAGCCACCTCATACCAGCAAATCGATATCATGAGCAGGAGGAACAATTACTAAAAGAGTAAATTAGCATTGATCTTCTGTCTCAGTCTTGTTACTGTTTCCATTGAAAAATTAGAGACTAAATAGAAATTTATTTCAGCCATTCACTGCTGTGTGGAACAACCATAAGAACACAACAGTCAGACCATTATTAGTAGATTGCATAAAAAGAGTCTAATGTTCTTTCAGAAAGAAACAAAACCAGAGGATTTACAAAAATAGATGTCGTAATTTTAAAAGTAAAAAGTAAAAAAGCAAAAGGTTCGGATGGTGAGGTGAATCACAATCTGGCGGATCATTGACTAGAATAGCGCACGGCACGTACAAGAGTTGTACTTGACACGCACTATTCACGCGTCCCACGGTCATTAAACTCCGTTCACTTGAGCGATCCACGATAATCAGCAGCTTAAAACTTAAAACGATATACTTGCAACAAAAACGCAACTACTTACCTCCTGCCATGAATATCTCAATTCGTCACAACACGAAATCTCTAAAGAAACGGAAAGCTCTCTAATGATAAACCAGGAAACTCTGATAAACGAGTGAGCTCTCCAATGAAGTTATCGAGAGAATCGACAGCCAGAAGTACGTGCTACACGTACTCTCACGGTGTGCTAACAAGTCAGAGGCTCCTCCAGGCCGCAAACCAAAATTAAGCCATGGCCAGAAAACACTCTGATTCCCGGAAACAAAAAGTAATTGATGGAGAACAAACCAAGTCCCTCTCGCGTACTCACATTCCGAACGAATCACTCCAAGCATTGCGAAAACTGCAGCAATGCAGGTTTGAAATAAAGACAATACAAAACAACTTCAGCATTCCTGCAGCGCACATTACGCTCTCACCCAAAGCTCACTCGCATACAATAAAAGCCTCCTCTGAGTCTCGATTGCGGTTTCAACTCACCAGGTCTATGGTCTCGTTATTGAGCGCCTCCAGCACGTCCATATCTGTGCCGGCTTTATCGAAGTCCCCGTTGCCGCCACCGTGTGTGTGCATTTTGTCGCCCATGGTCGCTTCAGCGCGCGAGCAATGCAACAGGCGCTTCGCTTTCGTAAGAAAAACCAACGACAAGACGTTACAACCAGAGCAACAGACTACAACAGACCACAACCGCGGCTATGGCGTGGACATTGCTCTGCTTCTCACCTCCCATGAGGGAGAACACGAAAAACACGAAAGACGACGATGGCAACGCATAAGTAAAGCCTCTCAACTTCGTTCCAGTCTTTATACCAAACCCGTTACCTCACCCGCGAGACCAGCCGTGACCTGCGCCCCTGCCCCACCAGCCTCGGTCCGAGCCTCGGTTCCCGACCCTAAACCCCAAAGCTCCCTCGGGTGACTCGTCGGGTGGGGGCCCATTTGTGGTCCCAGGCGAAACCGGGGGTCGCTTTCACCGGGTCGGGTGGCCGGAGAAACCGGGGGTCCGCGGGTATAGGGCATACGGACTCAGTGTTGTTTTTTTAGCGAAATTTCGCTCGAAAGCGATTGTTTTTATTTTTAGGGAGTATTTTAGCGAAATATTCTTGCTTTTCAGCGGATGAAATCGCTATTTTGCTACCAAATCTTTGACCGATATCGCTCTATTTAGGATGAATGTGCATCATTTTGAATGAATAAGTGAAACTTCATCCATATTTTGCAAGTTTCATCCATTTTCATGGATGAAAATAACTTCATCTTCCCAGTGATCATCGCTTTCTGCAATGCCTACTATAAATGGAAAAAAAAACATTGAAATTTATTACGGAGGCGTTTGATTGAGCTGATTGGGCCGAAACCGATCCCAGGTCAGGCTCGGAACTTTCAGTGGGTCCCACCACCGTTTTCAAGTGCGGTATGTTTCCGGGCATCTTCCTGAAATTATTATTTATAACGAAAACTCAGTCGTCCTTGATGGTACAGAACAGTGCAGTTCACCGGTACGGTACTTTTGCTGCTGTTAGTGAGTTTTGCAGGTCGCTCTGGTTTTTCTTTTTCTTTTTCTTCTTAAGTTATTTTTGACCCACACTGTACTGTAGTTTATTTCTTTTTTTTTGACACAAATGACCACACTGTAGTTTCGATTCTGCTGCTGCCTACCGGCAGTTAGTAATGTATCACATTGCCACCTTCTACGCAACTGTTACTTCTGTGTGAGTGCACCGTCAATCATTACGCGGGAGAGTACAGTATGTATGCCCACTTGAGTGGGAATTCGCAAGTTAAAAGAAAATTCACTGCAAGTGCAACTCTGAGAAAATTCACACAAGCTGGGCAGGTCCCTGGAAAGAATAAGTTAGATGACAAAAAAGAGAAAGGGACCCCTTTAACTTACTTGGAGCCTTCTTCAATGGCACTGCCAAGAAATATCCCCTTCAAAATAATTTCCCGTGGAGGGCGCTAAATGTTGCCTTCGAAGGTGGGCCCTATGTGCCGAATTTACCCTGGGGAAAACGCAGGAATTTTTTATTTGCCGCCAAAAAAAAATTCAAATTCTGAATTCATATTTGCAATCAGAGACCCCAAATTAGCTAGGATGGGTCTCTAACTTACCCAAGAACGGCACAAAATAGGGGGCTCTTTTTTACTTTTACCCCGGATTTACCCTGCAGGGCCCATCTTTGAAGGCAACGTTTAGCGTTTTGCATTTCCCGTAATCTCCTCCAAAAGGGTGAAATCCACGTAATTGGTGAATATTGAATTTTCATTCATCTATCACATGTTTCATCAATTTTTGGAGGGGCGTTTACGTCGGGCACTCTCCTCATCATTGGGAATTGTAAAAAAAAAAAAGGCATTTCTTGCTAGGCTTTGCCTTCCTCGTCGGCCTTTTTTTTTTTACAATTCCCTCCACCTCAATGATTGCCCTATACATAATTATGTATCCCTAAAAACATTGTAATATCATACTTGGCTATTGGGGTCGGCAAAAAACAATCTTGAGGAAAAAAAAGCTAGAATTTTAGGAAAAAAGACTTTTTGCATGGTGAAAAGAAGGATTTTTTAGGATATATTTATGTTTCTAGCATACATTGAATTTGATTTCCTAACTTTAATTAAATATTTGGCATGAAATGCCAATCCTAACAGTTGGGTATGGTAATATAGGGTTCCAAAATGGTGACAATGCAAAGTATTGCATGGTAGAAGTGACATTGAAGATAAATTTGTGAGCATGCTCTACGAGTCAAGAAGGTGGTTTGAAATCATATTCACATTTTGTCAAATTCCTCATTTTTATATTCGTGTGCAACTCCTTGTTAGAGAGTGGTACCTAGAGTTTCTAAGTAGTTTCAAAATCCCTTTGCCTAATAATTTGTTAGATACTAGCCCCTAAACGTCCAAGCGTCCCCTTGGAGGACAAAAAATGTTTGGGCACCATTCTAGGATTTCAATTTTTGGTTTGATATATTTTTTTCCAATCAATGTCAAATTACAAAAGCTATGCCATACTAAACTTAAAATGCTTAAGCTTGGCCTCTCATGCAAAAATAAATCAAAGTACAATTTTTAATATTTGTTTTACATAGAATATATTTTTGTCTACATGGAAAGATTGAAATCATTTCATCTAGATTAGTGATAAGAAAGCTATGGAGCATCTTGTTTGAGGGCAATCATAGCATCTTTTTTTTAATATTAAATTAACATATTTGAAATGTTTTTTTAAACTCAATTTCCACAATCTTTTTCAAAAGAGGTTTGAAGGATTTAGTTCACTTCATAGAACAATCTCAGTATTGGAAATAATGTATTTCAATTCTTTGAGAACTATTAATAATTTATTTTTTCTTCTATCTCGTGCTTACTTCAACATAAAAAAATTTAAAGATTGCAATCAATTTTTTCCCACTTGGACTTTCAAATCAATTCATCAACACATGTTTAATTTTTTATAAATGTATAGTACAAAAAAATTTGAGTTAAACTTCTAATAATCTAATTTGGCAAGGTGCTCTTTACTTTATCATAAATATCTTGCAATCTTCGTTGTCAAATTTTTTTATATCTCTTTTGCACATTGTGATGTTAGTCTTTGGTAAATTGCAATGACTACATATGCAATGGAAAAATATTTCAAAATTCTTATTCTTTATACTAGAAACAACAATTATTTATTTATTTATTTATAAATAAAAGGTTGTAGGGCTAAAGGACAATAGTTTATGAAACAAATCAAAAGAAATTTTTACAAGTTCTCACAAAGTTAAATTTTAAGGAATATTTTCAAATTTGATCTTCATGTAAGAATTTAAAGAATCATTGGCCTAATTCATGAATCAAAAGTTGTACTACCTAAAAAATAGGATAGTAGAGTTATCTTTAGACAACTTTTATTGAAATCATTTATTTTCTCAAAAATATTTTGCTATCAAATGTATGCAATTTGGACATAATAGAATCTTTGCGTAATTAATCATCAAAAATTAGATTTGATTTTACAACTGTTTATATAAAAAGCTTTTAATCATTTTATTTTAATTGATATAAAAATGAAAGTTATGACCAGTTACATTTTGTGTGTAATCAATGCATCTTTGCATAGAAAAAAAAATTGAAGGTCATTTTAAAACTCAATTACCATTATTTTTAAAAATTAACAAAAACACCTAATACAACATTCACACCATTAGGATTTAAATTTTTCAATTATCTTTTTGAGTTATTAGAACTTTAGAAGCTCTTATCAATTTGCAATGCCTTCCATATTAAAAAAAATCAAGAATGAATATGAAGCATTGCGTTAAAAAAAAGTTCTTATATTTTTAGAGTTATTTGTAAAGTAAACCCCAGTTTTGAGGTAAAACTGGGGTTTAAACCCATCAGTTTTATAAAAACGCAGGTGAAAAAGTAAAAAGCACGTGCAATCAACATACCCAAAACAAAACTGGGTACAAAACTTTTTTTCACATCAAAATGGTGCCTAAAAAAGTTTGGTCCCCACTTTCAAAGTCAAAGAAATTTGACATTGACAATTTGTGAGAATGGAAGGTGGAGAGGTTGTTTTTATAATGAAATCCATTGTCCCTCATGAACTCTCAAAAGATATGGGTTTATTTCAAGATTGAGCTCCTACAAACTCCTACAACTTCTAACCATTTACATATCCCACATGGGTTGCTTTACCTCTTGCCATCCAATTTGTATAAGAGCTTGTCTAAACTATTGCTCAAACTAGGGATGACTTTACGAATAACTCTAATATGCCTTTTATTATTGAAAAGTTTCCAAAGAGTTTTTATTATCCAGGTTGCACTCCATCCCTTCTTTGATTGTTACTTCAATGACAATTTCAGTTTCAAAAAGTTTCCAACGGTGAGTTGCTAGCTATTTATCATTCTTATGAGTAGTGAATTGGAAAATCCCTATAAACTTTCCTACAACCTATGTGCAAAGAAGAATGACATGATTAAAAATGGTATGAACTAGCACTTTCATATATGTTTCTTGTTTGATTAGTGTGCTTTTAGTGTTTAAAAGTTTCCTACTAACCATTCATTGTAGACTAATGAATGGTTCGTTCAAAACCTTTTTGTAGTCACAAGTGTCGTCAATAGTTGATTATTATTATTGAATTATAAAAGGTTCCTTGAGAGTCCTTCTTTAGTCATTAATCAAAGAGACTTATAAAGAGATTTTTCATGTAGAGCAACCATGGTAATTACAAGCATTCAAACAAAAAGATTGGTGTAAGAAAGTATTTAGTCTAAAAAATACTAGGATTGTTCCTTTCTCTATTTTGTATGAGTCCAAATCAATAGTGACTAAATGACTTATGCATAGTGGATGCACATGCAGGAAAAATGTAAGGAAAAAAATAGTTTGGCATATTAAAATAAATAGATTGAAATTACTTATGCTACATCTACCATGTTACCTAGAAAAAATCACGTACATTCTATCTGAAATAGATCTCATTGTCATTGTCACTCAAAATTGGCTTGAATTAACTATGATCTAACAATTGTCATTCAAGAATTGTAGTAGAGCTCGAACTTATCCTAAATTTGAAGATGTTAGAGTCAACTTTTCTATATTTTCTAAAAAAATCTACAAATGAAGACCGTGTTAGACTGACCACTTGACAATTAATCCCTAAAGGACCAAACTGCATTTTTTTTGGCAACATAGCAATTTTAGGCAGTTCACTGCAAATGGTCTTTTTATTTTTTTCTTTGAAATTTTCTAACATGGAGACAAGGTTTTTCTATAAGGTCCAAATTTTTTTTGTAACTTTTGACTACATGGTTAAAAAGTTATTGTATGGTATGTAGCTTTCATTGCTTAGAGGGTAGCCTGGGCAGCTCAAAAAAATTCATTAATAAATCATTTTTTTAAGAAACAAAAATTTGAAATTGGTTTTCTAGATTTATATGTATACAAGGAAAGCTTTGATTCATTCCATTTTAATGAATGAGATGAATTTATGAGGAGTTTTTGTTTGTAGATATTTATAGATTCTCTATTCTAAGATAAACTTTGAAGTCCTTTATTTTATTCAATTTGTAATATTTTTTGAAAAAAATAAAATCATAGGATGTAGATTGTTTATTACAACGTTACAATTATGGGGATTGGCATTTTTCAATTCCATAACTAAATTCTTAAATTTTTTGTATTTTGACTCATTCTCTACTTCTTTCTACTTACTATTTTTTTCCTATATGTTGTACAATTTCAAATGATCTGAAATTTTTCAAGCAAGTAGCCAATTTGCCTGGAAAAATGAATCCAAAGAAACACAAGCAATATGGACATTTTTTCACACAAATACGGCCTTGCAAAGTGTAGCTGCCCTGTTTTTCAGAGGGCCAAAAAAAGGATTTTTGTCAATTCAAACACTAATACCTTGCACTCCAAAAGCTGGAAATTTCTGAAATTTTTTCCAAATCTTTTCAAATCAATGTACTACAAGACTCCTATGATTACTGACATGTGTCCAAAAACGTTTTTTTTTCTAAAATTTGGTACTTGTACTAGAAATGGCAGTTTTGAAGTTTTTTTTAGTAAAAACATAGTCAAAGAACTAGAGGATTAATCCTTCTTTGAAATTGTTTGTTGGCTTAATGTAGGAAAATTCATTATGGATTCCAAATCCAATTTGAATCCCTAATCCACGACGTAATGTTGCTCTCTTGCATTATAATATAAGGAGTAGTATAAATTGCACTCAATTTGCAATTGAGGTTCAAAGGGTTGGACTTGGGTTGAAAATTCACGATTTTAATTATGAATTGAATAAATACCACCATGTGACTACTATACATAACAAAAGGTTGTTTTTTAATCTCAAGGGACACTTTTTGATTGCCAATGAAACTATGTAGGTAATTAAAAGAGACACATTAGCTTCCAAAAGACATGAATAGTTCTCCCAAGGGTCTACAATAGGCAACTACGTGATTTTACTTTGATTGCCTATAATGCATCATTTTTTTAGCAAAAATGAATTGATAAAAATACTCGTGAAATATCCCTTGACTTGTTGTTCTCTTGCAAATCCAATGAATCAAACCATAGGTAGTGACTAAAGGATCCATAATATGGAGTAGGCTTTTTACCTTAGATGAAAGGGGGGGGAAGAGGCTTTGCATTGACAAGAAATTACTTTAAGGAAGTTTGAGTAGCTACCTTTCTCAAAGCGAGTAAATACTACAACTCTCTTGTGATGTAGCTATTTTTTTATTAGGCCTTTCCTTTGGAAAAAGGCCTCTATAGCAATAGAATCTAAAACAAGCTTAGCATTAGATCCAATTCCAATTTTTCAATGTTTTCCCACTAGCCTCACACTTTTTATTTGTAAATTACTTACACCCTTTTATACACTAGCATTATATAGATAGCTTTAATTTTGAGGATGTATAAAGCTTGAACATTAGACCCTAGTGTCAATATGTAGTACATCTATCATTATCAATTTGAAAATTCACAACTTATTAACCCCTAAAGGACCAAGGCATTTTCTAGCTCCGAAACCACTGAAAACTGCCATTTCTACTGCAATCACTCCTTAAACCAAAAAAAACTTTTTTTTAGAATCTAACGTAGGATCTTGTACTTCACTTGTCTCAAATCATGTGGTAAAAATTTCATGAAGTTTGACCATACAAATTGGAAGATATTAGCATTCAAAGTTGAAAAAAAAAGTTTTTTTGAGTGCTAGTATGCAATTTCAGATGACTTTGATCGCAATTTCTGGAAACTTTTTGCACTATAGACCATAAATTTAAATTTTTTAATGTTGAACATTTGAGTTGAGAGCCGGGAATTTTCTTTTTAAAAAACAATTGATTTTCATTCATTAAAAAATTGTGAAGTAGAAGTAGGTCCAAAATCAAAAGAAACACTAAATCGTTAATAACTCTAAGATGGAATTGAAATTTCATAATTCCAATAGTGAGATTGTTCTTTCCCACAAATTAAACCTTGTCCAAAAAAAATTGAAATTTTTGAAAATTGCATTCAAAAATAAATTCTATAAGGTTTTTTTTTTTTAAGATGCTTAGATTGCCCGAAAAAACAAGATTGTTCATAACTTTCTCATTATTAGTCCAAATAGAATGAATCCAAGCTTTAGATGTAGACAAAACTTAGTCTTTCAGAAAAAAATTAAAAATTAAAAAAATTAAAAATTTTGTGGGTTTTTTTTCTGCCCGGCGAACAACTTTTATGACTTAGGGTGGCATGACTTTTGCTCCTGGGCACCGATTGAAAAAAATTATATTTTTAGAAAGCTACTAACATTCCTATCTTCAAAAAAAGTTTCAAAAAATCAGTTCAAAATTTGAGGTCACATGAGCCTGCCCAAAATTCCAAAAGTCCCCCAAGGGGACTTTGGTCCTTAAGGGGTTAATACAATATCCAGATAATGCATGGTAAATAATTTTTGAAATCTCCTTTCTCTTACCAATATGCCCCCTCCATTGCAAGTCATTATCACTTTGAACTTTCACAACTTATTCAAACAATGTTCGAATAATGCAAGGTAAATTGCTTTGGAATATCTTTGCACTTGCCAAAATACCCCCCCACACACAAATAGTCATTTTATTGTGTAATAGTAACTATGAATTATTGCAATTTTTGGTGGTCATGGATGCGCGTCTTCTTGTATGTTCATTACATTGGATTTGTGGCACCTTATTGATGTTGTTCATAGCGCTTGGGAGTGAATTTTCTTTCTATTTTAAATCATTTTTTTTGTTCACCATAATGATTGTGCAAATTGAGTATGTGGAAATTGAGAATCCCTTGCAATGTTTTCTATTTCCAACAAGGTAGAAACACCTAAAAGCAACATTTTCCATTCTCCTCCCAACACCTAAAAAATGGCCTTGAATGTAGTCAAATGAACATTTCTAAGACTCAAAACTGCCACCACCACTTTTGAAAAGTAATCAATGCCAAAAATGAGGAGTTTTTTGAAGCAACTATTAAAACTTGAAACATTTCATGCTTCAAGGGCGTCCATTCAAGGTGAGTCTAGGATTATGTATAGGCTATACTATATTTTCAACTCTGAAACCACTTGGGGCACATTTATCTTGAGTTTGATAATGGTCTCGTAAAATTTGTTTGGTCATTTGAACTTTGAGATAGTGAGATTGAAAGAAGGGTTTCTTTTAGGTATTTCTACTTATGTTCCAACCTTTCAAACATGTTTTTGGAATGTAGAGGTCATATTTTTAATATCATGTGTTATTAATGTTTGCATTATGTTTTAAAAGATAAGTTGTTTGGCATACTAAAAAGCATGCCAAAGAATTTTTTAAGTGTAAAAATGAAAAGGTAAAAAGGTGAAAATAAGAATGAAAGTAAGTAAAAATAAAAGTAAAAAGTATGAACGCGATGTTGCAGCGGCCAAAGTATTCTATAGCTCGTCAACCTAGGCGCCCAATGACTCTCTGCAACCAATTTTCTAATTTTTGTCCAATTTTCTAACTTCTGGTGTAAAAAAAATTGAAAATTCAATATCTCTCGCCTGGTCATTTGGAGTGCTATGAAACTTGGTTTGTGCCCCCTCCCCCACCCTTGAAGGCATCAAAGGTGCCTTTGTTGGTCCTGTGATTTTAGGAGATCCCAATGTACGTCACAAACCAACCAACAAGTGGTTTGAATCTCAAACTACCATACCCCATCCCACTGACTATTGAAGCTGATTTCCAATGACCAATTTCGTGCAGGCCCCCTTCTATTGTATCATCATCTCTTGTTATGAATCACTCAGCCTCCTTTGAGTGCATGAAAAGGGCATGATTTTGAGGAAACGTACTGTAGCCTACCTCAATTTGCTACTGAATCCCATGACGGATCCCGTGATCCCATTCCATCCCTCCTCTAGAGTCTGGAGCCTTTTCCTTTCCTGTGCAAGGACTGATGTTGGGCCCCTTCCGTCAGTTGATTCAAGCTGTGATTGACCCACTTGTGGCTGGGGCATTGTACTTTTTATTTTTGGAAATGAAATCCCGTTTCATTTGTAATTTAAAAAAAAAATTAAAAATTCTCCCCCCCCCAAAGAAAAAGTGATTGACAAGAATTTATTTTTTGATTTTTAAAATTTTTTCCCCACACAAGTAAACGTGACTGACAAAGATTGACTGCTCACCCTACCATCAGTTTTGGAGTTAGTTAGTTTTAAAAAAAATAAAATTAAAACGGAGTTTCATTGCCAAGGACTGAGAGGAAACACAAGCCCACCAGCCTCAGCCGCAGGTGGCCAGTTTGTGCCTTTGTGGGCGAGGCCAGGGCTTGTGTCGTTTGGGGTTGCCTGTTCCGTTGAAGTCAGTCCTTTGTGTACCTACTCCCCTGCGGAATTGTACTTGATAGTGCAGTTCCTGTCCTTTTGAATGGTTGGCTTGACTTGGAAGAACTGAAGACTGGTCTGCACTGACTGGGAAGGCTCGCTCATCACGCAGGAAGCCTGGCCTGGCCGGGCCACGACACTGGTGAATCCCTGTCTGTCTGCATGTCTTCAAGTGCCCGCCCGCCCGCCTGCAACTGCACTCTCGTGCTTTCGCAGAACAGAACAGGACAGAGCGATCGAGGCTGCAGCAGTTATTAATTCACAGACGCCCATCTGGCAATCTGGCAGTGGGGGCCAGCCTCTTCCTTTCTTTCTTCCTTTTCTTTTCTGAGTTCTGACACAAAGGAAGGGAGGGAGGGAAGCCGACGGAGATTCATTGGGAATCGGGAATACAGACAGGCAGCGCTTATTTACAGTCCACACCGACTTTTTCCACGGCTTTGGCTCATACGGGAACTACGGCGATCGATCGATCGATCGAGCCGAACTGCCGAAGCGATGAGTGACCGAAGGGACACTGCTGGGGCATTTCCTCCTGGGGCGAATTTTCGAATACAAAGGTAGGAGTAACCGTTATAAATACTGAACTAGGTTGCCCCTCACTAATTTCTTGACATTCTACACTATAGAAATATGTAGATACAGTAGTGTAGAAGGTTGGATGCAGTAATGTAGGAACTATGTGCGTTGCATGCATGGTATGGTACGTCATTGGTTCATGGCTTGGGTTTAGAAAATTGCATGCATCTCCATGTGGACCACCGGTGAGCTCTTGTTGAGGCAACCCATTTTCACTGTTTGGTGTAGTTGAATGGGTCTAGTAGAGTAGGACTCACTCCATTGAATTATCAACAATATTCATTTTGTAGAGGTGCCAAGAAAAGCTCAAGATGCAAATCAGTTTCGTCGTGAAACCTTTATATTGATCTCATGCATGTAACTTCAATAATTGATCAAATCAAAGTTTTGAGTTTGTTAGGGTGAAAATTATGATAAGAATGGAGAAATGTTTCACTGAAATTTGGAATTTACATACATTTAACCCCTAAAGGACCGAGGCCTTTTTTCTGCCAAAAAACAGTGAAAACTGCCATTTCTATAGCAAACAGTAAAAAAAATTGAAAAATGTTTTTTCTGCAAATCTAACCGTAGGATCTTACACCTAACTAGTATGAGAATGTGTGGAAAAAATTTCAGAATTTTTGACCGCATAGATTGCAAGATATCTGCGTTTAAAGTGAAAAAAACAAGTTTTTCAGCACATTGCGGGACTAGATTTTTTGACTTTAAACATTTTTAATTTAAATTTTTTGCACTACAGAGCTTTGAGCTTTAAATCTTTATAGAGGAGAATTGAGTTGAGAGTCTAGGAAAAAAAAAGAAATTCAAAAAAACTTAATTATCATTCTTAAAAAAATTGTTAAGTAGAAGTAAGTACGAGATAGAAGGAAAATCTAAAATATTAATATCTCTTAGATGGAATTAAAATTCACTAATCCCAATGATGAGATTGTTCTAGCAACTAAACTAAACCATGCAAAAAAAAAAAAATTGAAAAATTTGAAAGATTGCATTCAGAAATGAATCCAACAAGTTATTTTTTTCAAGAAGATGCTCAAACTGCCCGAAAAACAAGAATGTCCATAACTTTCTCATAACATATCCAAATGAAATGAATCAAAGCTTTCCGGATAGACAAGAATATAATCTATGAGAAAAAAATATATATAAAAAAAAAATTCAAATTTTTGTCCATTTTTTTTTGCTGCCCGAGCTGCCCGCTGTCCCCTGTTTTGAGCTTATTTGGTCATAATTTTTTCCCGGGGCACCGATTGTGAAAAAAATTATATTCCCACAAAGCTTATTAGTTTTTCTATCTCCAAAAAAAGTTTCAAAAAATCACAAGAAAATTTCAGCCCGTAGGCACCTGCCCGAAAACGCATTTGTCCCCCGAAGGGACAACGGTCCTTTAGGGGTTAAAATGAGATAGTGGAAAGAAAGGGATGGATTTTAGGATAATTCTATGGCCTCCATTATTCTCATAAATAAAATTGGTTCATGATCATGCGACTATCCCAATATGTATATTCAATTTATTAATAATAGTGCTACTAATGGAAGAAAATATTTGATGTCAAAAATAGTTGTCTCAAAGCATGTTATCAAAGTTTCCTTGTTGTTTGCTTGCACATTATTTGACATTGTTTGTCATTTTCTTAATTGGGCAATTGTTCAGTGTAGATTAAGACTGTTCCTTGAGGGCATTGGTCAAATAAAGGTGGCCCAAGCCTAAGGACAAAGCCTAAAGGTGGAAGGCATGTCATTTGGCACATACCTTCAAGAAAGATCCTTATTTGATGTAAAAATTCCTCTACTTGAGATGTCTTATACAATCCCATTGTTGCCACCATTCATTTGAGATTTTTGTAAAGTTACATTTTGCTTGTAAGTTGTTCTCCAAGAACGTGGGCATCAACGCCAACAAGACTATTGCAAAACATGATCTTCTTGCCATTGCTAATTTTCATAGAATGTGGTAGGAAGTAAGGTATGTATATCCCAAAGTTCTCTCTTTCCCAATTGCACCCCTATCTACCCTTGTCCAAGATTTCTATATTGATTTGTTATAATTCCTTTTTACATAGGGGATGATGCACTTAAGAAACGGACGATTTTGAGTATGCATTCTTTAGTAACTTTAATCCTAGAATGCCAGGTTGATCACCTTGAACATCATCCTTTTCGGTACAGTGTGAATCATTTGTTTAAAAAACAACCCAAGAGCACTCATTCAAAGTGAAGACCTCCTCTTTTCACACACAACTCCAAACTTGTATGAACATCTGCATTGTCTTTTATCTTACATAGAAAGGATCTCTATCATCCATTCAACACTTTTAGGTCGCCGCGTCGTTACAGGGTTCACCCTTGAACGTCCCAATTTTGGAAGATACAAGGAACAACTACTAACAGTAGGTGGCTGAGCCTGCAGTGATCGTGGCTACGACATTTGGCAGGGATAAGCACAGACTGCACGGAAGCAGCAGCAGCCCCCATCTCCTTGCCAGTGCGGGTGGCGCTGCGCGTGAAGTGGCCCTCAGTCAGTCAGAGTATGTGAGAAGCAACGAAATGACCCAAAATGGTGTCACCTACTGTTGGCTTGCAAGACAAGAAGCTTTGCAGGATGATGGTACGCTCCAGAAACAGTCCAGGACTTGCTCAAAGTTCAGTCAAGGCTGCATTGGAAGTGATGCATCTAAGCTTACTGGTAAGAAACTGCACGTGGGTGGGAACGTTAATTTTTTGGATACGATGATGTGTATGAAGGTGAGCAAAAAATCATTCAATTCATATGAATCCTTTTGTGAACTTCTAATTTATCAAGCGGAATGCAGTATACATGTTGTGATTTTTCTGACATTGATGAGCAGTTTTCATGAGCTGCTTCAAGCATACAGAAAGCAAAGTTGGTGCAATTCCACATATATAGTCACCTTGTGAGAGTGCAAATTGTGAAAAAAGGTCCTAATCCTTCATTGATCTTTGTGTTGAACAAATGTATGAGTATTGAGGATGGGCATGCATTTGCTTTTGTAATATACACCACGCAAAATTTAATAAATTGTTTATATGGCATTGAGCTTGAAAATACAATGCAATTGGTTCAAGCAAGAAGCCAATGGTATGTGCATTGTGTGTCCAAATATTGACCTAGCAACACTTGGAGGTGACCTTCATTCCCCCAATGTGACATCCACTGCCTATGACTTGCACTTCATTCTTAAAAGGAAGACATTTATTCCTTGTAGGACATGCGAAGAATGATTGGATTCAAGGATTGGAACAACTGTAGGTAGTAAAATGTACAATGGTTACAAACTATGTTGGTCACCCTTTGGAACTACAACCTAAACTTGCACTTGTGATCATATCTTGGTATATGAATATACCTTTGCCTAACTTCACATGCTTCACAAAATTATATTGTATTTGATCCTTAATACTAATATACATTCACAGAAGGGGGTATATAATACATCTCCAAATTATGTTATTTTACATACAAATCAAACAATTTGCATCACGACATGACAAACAATTTTAGCCCATAGATTGACAAATGGACCTTGTATATAATATGCGGCCATCACAACTGGCACTTCATGCCTAACATTCAATTAAAGTTGGGGAAAAAAAATCTGACATGTGCTTTATAAATAAGAATATTCCTTCAAATTTCATATTTTCTCCATAAATTTTTTTCCTTCAAAAATAAAACTCCTTACTGATTCCAGCATGTGTTTTAGAGTTATTTTTTTTGCCAACCCTGATAGCCAGGTACGATATGTCAAGAATTTGAGTTGGAACTTGTTGCGTTGGGACTTGGAACACTGGGGAAATGGCCCTTCAGTTACAATCCTACTCAGTCTCTTATAATTGTCATGTGTTGTACCAAACACTTGGTTCAATCGCCTTTCCTGATCAAACAAACTGTAAGATAGCAGTACACATTGATTTCGCAAAAGACTCGTTCTTCCTACGTTTTCTGTGTCCTTGGCGTACTTCCTAACAAGTCCGTAGTACGAATAAACTCAACATGCACCTTCGGCAAGAAAGTGACACGTCCAATGACCCTAATCACAGGCTAACTAGCAAAGAGAAAGTCGTGCAGAAACTGCAATGTTTGGGGAGAATCGCCAGTTAGTTCATTGTTAGCCAGCGGAATTGGGGGAAAAAATCAAATGCAATTTGAAAACAGTGAAAAAAATTTGGTGAAAAAACGTATAAAATTTCTTTTAGACTTGAAAAATAGGGGATAAAATGGACTTGCTACTTGAAAAAATGATTCAATATGGAAATTAAAGTAAAATAGATGGTAAAATTCAAAAAAATCCTGAATGTTGATTTAATGTTGATTTCATGTGCTTTTGAGTGTGTAAAAACATAGGTCCAACTTTTAACCCAACAATAGGTGGTGCAGATGGATGACTCTACGGAGATCCAAGGTGGAGTGTTAAAAAAATCCGTCTCCTTCTAAGCATTGATCCAAATTTTCAAAAGGATTACACATCTCAAATCATTTTTCAATAAATTTTCATTGAAAGATGAGAAGTTGTATTAAACTCACTTTAAATAAATTTTTGAAGACTCTTATTATATCAGTTATGAATTTTTTTAATTTGGAATTGTGGGGGGCTCCACCATTGTTCCCATCCTGAAATGTGCATTGTGGGTACATTGAAACTTCTAATATGTATCCCAATGTTAGAGGACGCTTATAGAGTATATGGATAGTTCTAGCATACTCTACCTTACATGACAAAGAATATAAATTTTCATCCAATTTCTAATGGTGTATCTACATTGTTGAAATTAGTTCAACTCATATTAAATTATTCTTTGATTTTATACAAGATATTATTTTTAAAAATGAACATAGAATTTAGTGAAATTTATTGTTTTTTTTGTTTTTGTTCTTTAAACTAGACTGACATTCAAAACAATTTCTTTTTTGCTTCTAATCAAAACTAAAAAAGTTATGCTTCTTGAATCTAGTTTTTAATCCAATTGAAATATAATAATCTTTAAAACATATATTCTACTGTTGTCACTATGTTTCTAAATATAAAACAACTTGGAGATTTGGTATAGCAATGAGGTTTTATAAAATAATGTAAGGTAATTAAGCTTGATTTTGTCCGCCCCCCATTTGTTTCAAGCAGGTTCATGATGAAGTGTAATCAAGATGACCTTAACCCTGTAGCGTTGATGCGGACACTAAGAGTCCAATGAATGACTTTACTTGGCACCGCATAGGATGGGAAAAAATATTTTTCATCCAATTTATTTATTTGGAGGGTACTTGAGTACATTTTCAGTGAATAGTAGTGCAAAGTCCCTTATTAGGATCTTATTGACTTTTCTAAAGAAGAAGATGCTCAATCCACAAATCACACTTGTAGTGTATTTGGGCCACTTTTTGCTATTTTGTCTTGATGTTAATTTTAGTCATAAAAATGATGTTTTCTGAATTTGAGTTCAACTAATGAAATGAAACTAATCAAGTGCAATTTCTACTCCAATTGTAAATTTTGAAAAATTCATAAATTTTGATATTTTATAGCAATATAAACTTTGGACCTATAACCATGGTTTTTTATTCTATAATTTTAGAGTGATACAATAACTTTGGTTTTTATACCATGATGTTTTGCACTATAATATACATCTATGGTGAAAACTTCACATTTTTTGAGTATATTTTGTATTTGATATGAATTTTCTTGATTCTTTTCTTAAAAAAATTTACAATAATTTCAAATTTTACCCAATTTAAAAAAAAAAATAGTAACTTGTATTAGACATATGACTCCATCTCTAAAAAATAGATTTAAAAATTTTCATTCATATCTAGTTGCAAAATGGAAGCAAACAGAGTGATGATAGTTGAGTCTTAACCCCTAAAGGACTGAGGCCTTTTTTCTGCCAAAAAACAGTGAAAACTGCCATTTCTATAGCAAACAGTAAAAAAAATTGAAAAATATTTTTTTTGCAAATCTAACCGTAGGATCTTATACCTAACTAGTATGAGAATGTGTGGAAAAATTTTCAAAATTTTTGACCGCACAGATTGCAAGATACCTACGTTTAAAGTGAAAAAAACAAGTTTTTCAGCACATTGCGGGACTAGAATTTTTGACTTTAAACATTTTTAATTAAAATTTTTTGCACTACAGAGTTTTGAGCTTTAAATCCTTATAGAGGAGAATTGAGTTGAGAGTCTAGGAAAAAAAAAGAAATTCAAAAAAACTTAATTATCATTCTTAAAAAAATTGTTACGTAGAAGTAAGTACAAGATAGAAGGAAAATCTAAAATATTAATATCTCTTAGATGGAATTAAAATTCACTAATCCCAATGATGAGATTGTTTTAGAAACTAAACTAACCATGCAAAAAAAAAAAAATTGAAAAATTTGAAAGATTGCATTCGGAAATGAATCCTACAAGTTATTTTTTTCAAGAAGATGCTCTAACTGCCCGAAAAACAAGAATGTCCATAACTTTCTCATAACATATCCAAATGAAATGAATCAAAGCTTTCCGGATAAACAAAAATATAATCTATGAGAAAAAAAATATTAAAAAAAAAAATTCAAATTTTTGTCCATTTTTTTTTTGCTGCCCGGGCTGCCCACCGTCCCCTGTTTTGAGCTTATTTGGTCATAACCTTTTTTCCCGGGCACCGATTGTGAAAAAAATTATATTCCCACAAAGCTTATCAGTTTTTCTATCTCCAAAAAAAGTTTCAAAAAATCACAAGAAAATTTCAGCCCGTAGGCACCTGCCCGAAAACGCATTTGTCCCCCGAAGGGACAACGGTCCTTTAGGGGTTAAAATTAGTAGTGATGGGCCCAACCTTACAGGTTTAACCAATGCTTGTAGAATGTCTTCAACTTTGACCCTTAAAGGACATTTTTGTTCCTTAGGGGGGCAGCCCAAGGAATTTGCTACAATATTTCTAAGGCCGACAAGAAGGAAAACAACTCATGACAAATGACTCTGCGCACAATGCTGCTATGAACTCAACCTCTCTCTCTCGGACAACCTCACAATGAAGCGTCCTCCACCTTATCAAACACCTACCGGTCTATAGTGATCTCCCACAAGTGATGAAAATTTCAAAGCAATTCAATCTTTTGCAAGGAGGAATGAAAAAATGCAACAATTTTTGAAAAGAACTGTTTACGACATCTCTCATGATTATCGTTATTCTATAGGTAGAAGGCGCAAAGGACACAAAATATACCTTTGAAGGTTAAATATAGCACAACATGGTTGTAAAGTAATTAGATCCTTTAGAATATGGTTTTGGAATTCTTCAAACATGTACCAATAGGACACCATCACAAAGTTTAGACCCTACGGTTTATCATGTGGTTATCGTTGTTTCATGGGTTCACACGTTAATTACAATTTATCGAATCATTACGATGCATTACTTCGCATCGTTATCGCATTGTTACAATGCATTACTTACAACTGCATTGTAACGATGCGAAGTAATGCATCATAATGATGCAATAAAGTAATTAACGTGCAAACCCATGAAACAACGATAACCACATGATAACTAATGACAAACCATAAGGTCTAAACTTTGTGATGACTATGGGATACCATGTAGAATAGAAACTAGATTTGGAAAGTTTTATACAAATAGATTGATTGAAAAACAAAAATAAATAATTGGAATGTGAAAATCAAGGTTTAAGAATAAAAAGTCGCAAGTATTCAAACTTAAAAAGACAAGACCTATCACCAAGGCATTTAGCCAAAAATGATCCGATTTAGCGACCAATAAGGCAAACCAACTTTTGACAAGCAAACCACTTATGGTAGACACCTAGAGAGTGACCCATTAGAGTCTTACATCAACCCATCTAATAAATGACATTAGGACTTCATTAGGGTGGTTAGTGGCCAAAACCAATATCTTGGGTGATGGTGATGGAGTTAGTAGTGACTGCTTTAGGAACTTCTACCTCTTTAGTGTAAATTCATCAAAGCAAGGTTTTTTTGTTATTCCTTGATGTTGTGGCTATGTTAGGCAGGAAATATTGTGATTGCTTTAGGTGGTAAGATGACTATTATGGATATTCTTTTTGCTGGATTTGGGGTAGCCTAAAGACTCTTTTGGACTAATTGGGCAACAAACTTCAAAAATTCATAACAAATCCACACTTTGTCCAAAAATTAAAATTTCAATTGCTCTCTTCATTTCACATTTTTCTTTGTAAGGAGAGAAATTAAATTTTTTTGGCTAATGGCAAACGACTTGTTGTGCCTGTCATAGGCTGGTTTACCTCAAGTGCATTGCTCATTTCTATAGAAATCTTAATAGTAATTCAAAGGCCATTTTGAGGCCTCAAAGTCCTTCCAAGGTTAAATACACTTCACTCACACACACACACACAAATATATATATATATATATATATATATTTATTTATTTGTTTTTTAAACCCACTTCATTAAAAAAAAAAACCACTTATAAGATAGCCAAGCGAGAAGGCTGGACAATGAAGAGATAATAAGCATGAAAAAAGAAGGAACCAAAAGGAAACTAGTTAAAGACTACAAAAATCAGATAGGAGGGACCTTATAAGGTCACCAAAATGAGAGGCAAGAACCGGCAAGTGGAGTCACATCATGTCAAAATTGGCCCAAATGTCTACAACCTAATGAAGTTTATGACTAGCCTTGTAATTTGAGCCGCCCACCCCGCATCCAACAAAGCTTCCCATAGAACTTGTTGAAGTAAACCCTATGGCCACTAAGTTTGGGAGAAAACCTTGTTGTTCCGGGCAATCCAGATTAACTGAAGGGAAGACCCACACAAGAGGGACCAGATGGTTCGAAGGCCAAGATATCTTTGGGGTAGTGACGAACCGAAAATGCAAAGGGTAGAGTCAAAACGGAGATGAGGCCCCAACGGACGTTGTTCTCCATGGCATGTTTATGTTTTCTTTAAAAAATCAGAAAATAACTAATCTGACTTAATTTGAACTTGAAGGTGCGGATTTGCAATCTTGTCCACGAAGAATTGGATGAAAGTAATCCATTTATTGGTAAGTTGAAGAACAATTTCATCATTTCTATGCAACTTCAACGACCCTCGAGGATTGTGTTCCAGAAAGTTGCTCGTCTCACAAGAGCTAAGTTAGTGGGGACAACTTCAGCTGCAAGACACTCGGTTCAATTGTCTTTTCTTTGCTTGGCCATTGAATGATTCAGACATGTGAGTGATAGAATGTAACTTAGCATTACTTCTGCTCTCGAGGCTCCTAACTTGTCAATAATCAGTAAGAAGCTCGAGGGTTAAAACAACGCCATGGGCAGACAGTAGACCACCATTGCAGGACACTAGAGTCCCATCTCCCTTAAATGCTTATACTTCGAGACCAGAGAGACCTAGCCAAGTTCTGCTTACACCAGCCTAGTACGAAGTTGCTGATGGTAGACACTGATGGTCTGCTAGAAGATCAATTCCCTCACCAATTTCATACTCTCAACCTTACAAATCAGAATGAATCAGTACAGAATGGAAACATTTTGCGCCAGACAGACTTGATGGAAAATGCCAGTAACTGTGATAATTCATTGGAGGAGAAAGAGGAGACACGAGTGTTTCCACTCAAAACTCACATTGCATGCTCTCCTTGGTAGTAGCAAAACCCTACAAAAAACTACAAATTCCCTACATCAACTCTGCCTGCCCATTCTAATGGGATCTCAAAAGTTTCGTCTTTAACTTGCACACATCTCCAAAGCCCGCTGGTTTCTTCGTTTACATTTATTTCAAAACCACCTCATCAGTGTCCACACTCTAAAAAGGGCTCCTGAAGTCCTGATGGGATGTGCGTCATTTAGTGTTTTTGGGGGGATCGGTTGTGTTAGTTCTCCTCCCATCATCTATGTGAAGATTACGCTGCATCTCTATTCTACAAGCCACGGCAATAATGCCATCTCTGTCAACACGAGTTCCAGTGAGCTTCTTTATGTGATGGAGGAACTATATAAAGGGAAAAAAGAAGGGGAAAAAGGTTGTTCTGTGCTAGGGAAAAAGGAGGAATAATACTTCTAAAACTTCTCCTTTTTCTTTTATACCGTATACGACTGCTGAATCATGTTGATGTCCAGATTCTTGAGACGCACCACAGACTCCACATGGCCCTTGAGAGTGTTGAGCTCTCGTAGCCTGGCAATCTCCGCCCTCCGCTTGGCCTGGTCCGCCATGTCGCCCAACTCCCGGTGGGCGGTGCCGCTGGGCATGCCTGGCTCGTCCTTGGACTCTGGAGGGTGCAGTCCGTGTAAGGTCCTCTGGGCATGAGCCCACTGCGCCTCTCGGGCTTCCTTTCCGAAGTCCTTCTGTCTCGTGAACGCCGTCTGTCGCACACAAGACAGGAGGATATGATTAGCTTCTTGTTCATGCAATAACAAGCAGGGCCTGTGCCAGACACCAGGGCAGAAAGCGGTTGGAAGAGCTACCACGCATAACATTAAATTGAAAGTGTTGATCCAAGGAAGTAACCATCAAGGGGCCCAAGTCTGGCACTGATGGAGTTCAAATCCAGTTGAAACTTGGTTCAACTTCAATTGAACAGTTCCCAGGTGAGAGATGTAGAGAGCACAGGCAATGTTCACCCAGAGTTAGTCCATACCTTGCTCTCAATGAGGTTATCCCAGGCCTTTCCACTTTGAATGAACCGAACTGCGAACTTGATGATATCCAAAGGCAAGTATGTGACAATGGAGAATAGCCAGATGACTCCAGCCCAACCCCAGCCAATGCCTCGGATGTGGGCGAAGCCCCAGTTGGCATACACTGCAATGAACGTGGCGACCTGTGCAACAGAAATAACGATGATTATCTTCAGATTGGTATTGAGCCAAACGGCCCGCTACTAGTCTCTGTTATGTAAGCTATCTACTGTAGATTTCACAACGCATTTGAGCATGGGCATGGACAGGGCTCTCTCTTACCAGCTGAGCGACCACAAAGGCAGACATAAGCAGAGCGCCGGGTCTCTCCATGAAGGACCAGCTTCGTGAACGTGTGACGAAGATGAGAGCCTGACTGATGATACTAACTTGCAGATACACAGCGGCTGTCATTCGGCTCTGGCTCCAGCCGATCTCTTTCACCCCAAATCGGTCCTGCATTCATCCAGTGACCACCATTAGTAAGAAAGTAGGAAAGAAAAGAGAAAAGTGGTTCAAGTGTGCGGTGCTCATCTTAAATTCAACACTTTCAAATTCGAGATTGAGCCACAGATAAGCCTGGCCAACAGCTGATCTTATTCAATTCACCCCTTTTTTTTAATATGAAACAAGGTCAGCTCCCCCAACTTGAAAGAGTTCAACTGTGACGAGGAAATGTAGAAAGTCACTCACAGAGAAAAAGTGAGTCTCATGCATGAGCCAGAAGAACAAAACTGTCATCAACGCCAAGTACGTCCCGAGCACCACACCGATGGAGAAAATTTCCCTCAACTTCCAGCTGTCTGGTAGAGGCGACGGCTTGACACGATCCTTTGAGATGGTCATAATAGTACCTGTACATAATTGAACAGTGAGAAGATTTGGCGAAGAAACATCTGGAATAAAAAAAACAATTTAATTCCACAGGTTGCCGGAACCATGAAACAGACTGGAGTATGAAACACATACCATCATTGAGGATGGCAATAACAAGAACCATGAAGGGGGAAAAGTCGAACTTCCAGATCAATGCCAGCAGCAAAAAGCCAACCTGTAGAACAATTCCAACCAAATTTATACTTCGAATTGAAAACAGTCACAGAAGATGCCCCAATCTTCCTAGCCCAGCAATATAATGCAACACATAGTCACAGGATTTCAAAGCATGAAGGAGTAGCATTGAGCCATAAGAAAAAAAGTACAAAAAGACTCGGGGGTTTGAAGCGATCACTTACAACTATACGAATGGTGATGGAAACAGCGTAGATCTGCACATGCACCAGAATTTCAACCAAAAAATTGTCATACCATTTGGAAGATAGAAAACACCCGAGAATCTCACCTAGCTCACTTAAAGCTCAATAAAAAAAATACAACCTGTGACGGACACTGTAGTGTTACTGTAGAGATGTGGAACTCACGGTGTAGTTCTTCATTCGCTGGAAAATAGCTCGACTGGTCAACACAGCACTGATAATCACGCTAAGCCCAGGCTCGGTCAGCACAATGTCAGAGGCACTACGAGCAGCGTCCGTGGCATCAGCTACGGCAATACCAATGTCTGCTTTCTTCAAGGCGGGAGCATCATTCACACCATCACCAGTCATACCAACTATGTGCTTCTTCTCCTGCAACCTCCTGACAATCTCGTATTTGTGCTCTGCACAAGATACCAGAGACAGTCAGCAATCATACACCTTGACATTGAAGAGCACAACAATAAGTAAAAAAACACTTCACACTCCACATAGCGGACAGATCCACTAATAATTGATTGCACAATTTAGTAATCCTTGCCTGGGAAGACGCCTGCAAAGCCATCAGCCTTCTCAATGAGCTCGTCTATAGGCAGAGCCGCAATGCTTTCATCTTTGTGAGCCCCCAGTAGAGAAGATGAAGGGTACATGTTAGTTCCCATGCCCAGGCGGCGACCTGTTTCCTTTCCGATGGCAAGCTGATCACCTGAGAACATGTCATCGTGCTTTGGATCAGATAACTAAAGGCAACTTCCATTAAATACGCAATTATCCATCAAAATGACAAAGATTTCTGCACGTGTACAAAATTCGACCTGCCCTACTTAGTTTCTGAACCTATCCTGGTTAGATTTTAAAGGTAGAACCACTAGTGCATCACGTTTATAGCCATAAAAAATTGCCTATTCCTACGAAACCCAAGAGAAAACCCAAGAGGACTAGAGCCAATACATGGAAAAATCAAACTAGATCCCGAAAACAATTAATTCTGGCGTACCGGTAATCATTTTCACACTAACACCCAAGTTCAAAGCCCTGCGAATAGTCTCAGCACTATCATGTCGGGGAGGGTCAAAAAGGGGCATCAACCCCAGGAATTCCCAACGGCTACCAGAGCTCTCTCTGTCCTTCTCAGGAACTTCCTGTAAAGGAGAATGAAAGCATAGTTAGTTTCCAGTAGATGATTCAGAATTCTAAGGCAAATTCCCTTCCAAGGAATTCACTTCTCACCAGAGACCACCAGCTCAAACTACCCCTTGTAACTGAAATCGGTAGAAAATGCATAAATCATTGTCTTGATATGCAAAACGGTAGACAAAAAGGTATACAAACACTTGCCTGCCTGGCCACAGCCAAAGAACGAAGACCACGCTCCGCAAACTTATCAATAATGGAGTGCACTCGGGCGGCAATCTCGGATTTGTTGTGTGCTAGATCCAGAATCTGCTCTGGAGCTCCCTTGCTGGATCGGTACCAATTGCCATCATTACTGTCAATGTAAGTGATGGCCGTTCGCTTGTCGACAGGGTTGAAGGGAAGAAAGTGCAACTCTTGAATACCGGCACGTGCCTGCCATAAAGCACAAAAAAAGGGAACTCAGACAGAAGTCTATACAAACCACGACAAATTAATCCTATAGTATCAAGAGTTCATAGTAATAGAATGACCCATTCCACTGACCATATTGTGATATTATACTTCGGACGGTCGTAATTAAATATCCCGACAATCAATGAAGAAAATTGAACAAAAGAAAGAAATAAAACCGAACAAAAGAAAGTTCCCGTGTGAGTCCAATAACCAGCCAAGATCTTTAAGATCTCTTGCTCCTTTAGGGGGTAAAGTTCAGACCTCTTTGGGGTCAGCTAAGCATCCAACAATAGCTGCATCAATAGCATCTTGATTCTCCATTCTCGATGCCCGAGCGGCCATCAAGCAGACCATTTCCTTGTCAACACCTTTGGTGAAGGCCTGGAGTACATTACACCAGAATCAATTAGCGATTGTCAAGACGTGCAATGTCAAAAGCAAAGTTGAAAGAGAGGGCAAGCGCCATGTACCTCCACCAAGTTCTTGTCAATAGTCAACTTGTTGAGGGTGAGCGTTCCAGTCTTGTCACTGCAGAGCACGTCCATGCCTGCCATCTCCTCAATAGCCGTCATACGTTTGGTGATAGCTCCCTGAAAACACAATATTCCGCACAATTAGAACGGGCACTAGAGCTACAACAGAGATTATCAGCCTGAAATCTAAAATAACAGGAATTCGTTAAAAATTACCGCAATTAGGTACCTGTTGTGAAAGCCTGTGAGAGCCAATGGCCATCGTCACAGACAGCACAGTGGGCATAGCGATGGGAATGCCTCCAATGAGCAAGACCAATAGGTTGTTGATTCCATCTCGGTACTTGCGGTGCTGGATGGGGTACATCACAATGATCTCAATGATAATTCCAATCGCAATTGAACAGATACAGAAGTTTCCAATTGCCGTCAACACCTGAACCACCACCAAATAAAAGTCAGTGACGAAGTGAGAACAATCATCATTTCGCAGAACAACACAATTTGAATTTCAGCTGCACTAAATTTCAAAAACAAGGAAATTGCACAAAAATACAGCTGGGCCCCACTTGAAATTTAACGCAGATGTGAGCAATAAATGTGAAAAACTAATACTGTGAAGTTAATTCCTTTTCAAGCGTTCACAAAGCTGAAGAGGCAAATTTACAAATCCAAGCACCAGTGGAGGCATACGTAGCGACTCAATTGTTGTAAGAAAGAGACACTTCAAGCCTGGTAATGAATGTAATGGAGTGCAGAGCTAATCCTACCTTCTGGAAATGGCCCACATTGTTTGTGGAGTCCACCAAATGGGCAGCTTTGCCAAAGAAAGTATGAACACCAGTAGCAATAACCACGGCCTCAATCTCTCCCTGTTTGCAAGTGGATCCCGAGTATACTTCGTCCCCAGGTTTCTTGGTGGTGGGCAATGACTCTCCGGTCAGAGCCGACTGCAAACAATCACCGACAAACCACAGATGTTACCGAGAGAATCCGCCATGATGATGGAACCAGGAATTGAAGCTCAAATTCAGTCAATTAGCCTGGAATTTCAAAATCGATTCCTCACCTGATCGATCTTTAAGGGATCTCCTTCCAGCAAACGAGCATCGGCAGGAATAATGTCACCGAGCTTGATGCTCACGATGTCTCCAGGCACCAAGATTACGGCGTCACGCTCACCCCACTGGCCGTCTCGTAACACCTTGGTCTTGGGAGCCAGTCGGGCCATGAGAGCGGCAGCTGCGTTTCCAGCATTGTTCTCCTCAATAAAACTGATGGTGGAGTTGATGACCAGCAGACAGATAATACCGATGAAATCTTGCCAATCCGGAGGCATCCCCTGCACTCAGAACAACAACTGTAAGAATCGACTTGCAGAAACTGGGATGCACACAACAACTGGGTCTGTCTGTCACCAATTTGCTCTCTTCCGCGCAAGCGCAAAGGACGCTACAACAACGTGAAATAGGAGATTAAAAATCAGACTGCCACTTACCCCTCCGTTGGCAAGTGCGATGGCCATGATCGCAGCAGCCTCCATCACCCACGACAAGGGGTTCCACATAAACCCCAAAAACTTGAGAATCTTGCTCTCCTGCAATCACCCCCAATCATAAAACGTCTTATTACCGATGCATTCAAGTAATAATAAAACTCAATTACCCTTCTTCAACTTCTATATGATGCATTCGAAGATTGAAGAGCAGCAAAGATAATTTGATAAGCAGAGAGAGAAGGCGATTATGACTATTAACAAGATATTGAGTGTGCGCGAGGGTCGTACCGACTTCTCTTCCAGTTTGTTGTGGCCGAAGATGGCCAACCGGGCCGTAGCCTCCTCATCTGAGAGCCCCTCTTTGTTGCACCGCAACTGCTGGAAAACCTCCTCCACGGGAATGTGCTCCTGTACAGTCAAAACGCCAGACTCAGAACCCAAAGGACCTTACATTAAACGACTACAGAGAATCACCTCGACATGCACAAAGAGGTTGGAACCCACAGTCATCAACAAAACGGCACCCGACCTTTGGCTTCCACGAGGAGACCCCTCCGGAATATCCTAGAATATACGAACCATGCGCACCACAAAAAACACTGTTCAACCATGGTAGCGAATTCCCTCTTGCCGGCCTCGTGCAAATGTCGCTCGGAAATGATTCTCTATCGCAAACTTTGCATCAGACAGAAGAGCTAACCCAAATAGTACCCCAAAACAAGCAACAAAAATTACTGCAGGACCAAACCACTGGCTCTCTGCAGACTTCAGAAACCACGGAATTGGCTGAGATTCCGTGGGAGCGCGACGAATAACAAAGGACTCTCTGTCCCGTGGTTCGAACAAATTCGCGGACCGAAACACAGCCTAGCGCCTTGACACACACAACATGCAGGAAATAGAAAGGAAGAACGATAGCTTCTACATTCTAGACGACACCCCGCTCTTCTAACAAGCCCGCATTCTGACTCTCTCGGATCCCACACCCCGCGGTTGCTATTCTTCTCTAGCGTTCTGAAGAACACACCCGCATTCTAAACAAGAAGATCAGCAACGTCTACTCCGAAAATCACGGCCCCCCCCCCAAAAAAAAAAATCCGACAAAACAGAATGTTCCGATCAATGGCCGGATCCTTATTAAGCTGCGGAACCCAACCCACCACCCCCGCGCGACATTTCTACCCGCGCACAACCGCAACGCCCGAGATCTCATTCCCCGCATGTCCAATTCCCGGGACGCAACTAAGCTTAATTAGTTTTCTCATTCCCCTCGCAATTAACGACGGCCAAATAACCCGGCTGCGACCAGCCACGACGACTCACCAAGTCCACCGTTTCGTTGTTGAGCGCCTCCAGGCCTTCCAACTTGGTTCCCATCGCTTCGGTCCCCATCTTGTCGTGATTCTGCGCCATCCAACGCGCAGAAGCAGATGATCAGAGACTGGCACCACCCCGGCCCCAAATGCACCCCCCTCTTCGAATGCTCACAACAACTGCAGCATCCCGTGGTAGCATCCCGTGGTAGGGGCACCAGCAGCAGCACCTAGCTGGCGGGGGGGGGGGGGGGGGGGGGCTATGGAAGGGAAAGGAGTCAGGGGACTCCGGATGATGAGCGAGAGAGAAGGCGAGAAGCGCTCGGGCTTTAATACACCGAGCACGAGCACAAGCGCAGCAACAGCCCAGGCACGCCGTGCAGACAAGCGCAGGTCCGGCACCGGGGCTGGCGGGCGGGCTGGCGGGCGCGCTGGCTGGGGGTCGGTGTGGGGATTGGGATTGGGGGCTCTATGTCTAGTGTAGGCTATGTCCAACCCCGCCCGCCGTGGCGGGCCGTGGGGTCTCACTCTCAGATAGGACAAAGTAGGACAAAAGAATTTTAAGTTGATGAACAGTGTGGATGATTTCCATTGCAAGACAACCGTTGTTTGTAAGTCTGGCTATTCTCATTGCAATTGGTGAATGCTTCTCATTGCGAGAGAACTGCCTATGACTGCAATAAGCAGCCCAAACAATTTACCTCATCACACATCACATTAGATGACTTTGAGGATTTTTATTATAATTCCATTTTGTGAGGTCGTTCGTCATCAGGGCTTAACCCTTAAACGACGGGCTCATAACCGTGGAAATCATCTGTTTTGTCACCGTGTGGATTGTTGGATTAAAATAATGCAAAAGCACTCATTGGAAGTCAAACTATTGTAGATTATCTTCCCTTTCCCCACAAAATTTGGAGGATGAATAGTTGCACTTCTGTCCTATGCAGGAGATTCTCTTGTCATTCATCGGCCTCAAAACGTCCGCCGCGTCGTTCAAGGGTTAAGAAATAAAATGTTTCTACAAAATCTGAGTGAAGAATGTGTTGCTTGCAAAATCTCTCGAGAATCATGAATCATGTGATGCACCGAAAATAATAATAATAATAATAATAATAATAATAATAATAATAATAATAATAATAATAATAATAAAACAAGAACATTAATCATTACATTGAAATATATACAGTGCATTGAACATTGTTTAGAATATTTAGTTTTCATATTTTTAATCATGTTAAAGTTTTATTTACTTATTTAGAGAATATTAAACTGATTTATGAATTGAATTTAAACTTTCTTTCTCAAATACAAAGATTTTTATATTATTATCTTTTTTTAGTTTAACCCCTAAAGGGCCAAATAGCATTTTTTGGCAACATAGCAATTTTAGGCAGCTCATTACGAACGAAGTCTTTATTTATTTTTGTTGAAATTTTCACTTAACATGTGTCCAAGGAGTAGCTTTAAGGTCCAACAATTTTCATAACTTTTGACCACATGGTTAAAAAGTTATTGGATGATATGTGATTTTGTTTGAACTTCTAGCAGCTCGGGTTGCTAAAAAAAAATCATTTTTTCAAGAAATAAAAATTTGAAATTGGTTCTCTAGATTTATATATATGTGGAAAGCTTTGAATCGTTCCATTTTGATAGATGAGATGAAAGTTATCAGGAATTTATTTGCAAGTAGTTATGGAATCTCTACACCAAAATAAACTTTTAAATACTTTCTTTTATTCAATTTTTAGTATTTATGTAATCAAAAGCATTGGATTGGATTTAGATTGTTTGCTACAGCATTACAACCATTTGGATTCGCATTTTTCAATTTTGTAACTAAATTATTAGCAATTTTGTATTTTGTATCATATTCCACTTCTTTCCACTTTTTTTTTTTCAAGCATAAATATGAAATATTTTTTTGGTGGAATTTTTTGTGTGAAATCCTAATTTTATTCCTTCAATATATTATAGAGAGTTACAAGTTGTAGGATCTATTGATTTTTGTGTAAAAAGTTTGAAAGATGAAATTAGACCATTTGGAAAGAGCTAAAAAATGGATTTTTGTCAATTCAAACGCTAATATCTTTTAATCCACACAGTAAATTTTTCTAGAATTATTTCCACATTTTTTCACAAACCACTACAAGATAAGATCCTATGGTTATATATATATGCAAAAAAATGACTATATTTTCATCAAAAATGCTCCAAAACTGCCATTTTTACTACATTCACCAAATTTTGGAAAAGAAACTTTAGGGGTTAAGATCAATGTAATTTAAAAAAAAAATTGACTTATAAACAACTTGTGTGGCATTGTGCATTTGTCCAAGTGTTTTCCGTGATTTACCTATGTATTTTTTTAAAATTTATAATAATTTATCCATAATTAAAGTAAATCTATAGAAATAAAATTCAATTAAAATCCATAATGTCACACTTAAGAACCAAAAGTGCAAAACCACTTTGGTGCATTTCTACTTATTGAGAGCTTTTTGGTGATGCCAAGAATGACGCTAAAAACTCAATTCAATTTATGGCCTTAAAAATTGCTCACAAATCCATCATATGTCCAAAAGCAATGATACGACTTTAGTACAACCTTCGTTGAGTCAAGCTCTCCAATGGAATAAAGAGAATGACTGATGAGTGTACAATTGGAGATATCTCAACGTTACATAAAAACAAACTAGAACAAATGTTACCATTGTATTTTTATTCAACTTTTACTTCGCATATATAAGTAAATATAAAGAGAAACTCCGGACTCCTCTAGAAACTGGCCCTCTAGTCCAGTAATGGAAACTGGCCCTAAGGTAAGAGTTTGGCAAAGTAGTAAGATGTCAAGTTATGAGGTAACTACACCCAATTGAGAGATGTTTGCAAAATTGTCCTATGACTAGATCTTGCCTAGAATGTATGTCCTTTGAGCATTGGAGCCTAAAGTTGCTTTTGAATAAACCTATTTGGGGCACATTGAAAATTGAAAATTAAAAATTTATTCATATGTTGTTTCAAAAAATAGTGTACAAAGACAATCATAAATCCCCTCTTGAATCATGTCAAAATCCAACAAAGTTTAAATAGATTACAGCAAGCAATTGCCAAATAAGGTAGCAGATGCCACAGAGGGATGAAATCATTTTTTATTTGTTTATTTTTAAAAGTACCTAATTCAAATGCTTATTTGGACAATTTTATATGCAATTACTCTACATTGTAAAGGATAATTCAAAATTTGCAACAACTTGAGCTAATTGCAAGCGAAAGAAAGTATCTTCCCATCTATTACAAAGTCTTGTCTTGAAATGTTGCTGCCTCTACGCAAAAAGCATGCATTAGTGTAAATTGAGATTCATCATATATTGAGATTTGAGTGGAGAGAAAATATTTTAGGTGTCATTCATTGAAACAAAATGGAGTTTTATTACAAAGTAGAAAATGTAGATTGTTGTATCATGTGACTGTTTTTAGATATTGTTCCCTACACTAACAAATGATTTGTGTATAATAAGAAGGCTGGTTTCCAAATACTATAGATAAAGTAGGCACATCCAAAATTGTCTCCATTCCAATTACTACTCCTAATCATCTTGACCTATTGCACTCTAATGTAGTGAAAACAATATGACAATCCAATACATAATTGAGGTTCAAAGGTCATAATTTTATAAACTCAATGGATACAACTATGCATAACTTTTTTGAATGGTAAAGCAAGGGGGGCCTTCTACAATGAACTACAATTTCACTATAAATGTTCAATGGTCTTCAATACATGGGCAAACTTGTATTCAAGATGTTCTACAATGAAAACAAACTTAGTTCATGAAAAGCAAAGGGACCCTGCCTTGAAGCTTTAAAATGTTACGTGTGGTTCATTCATTATTCTATGATCCCAAGGGATGCTTTGTGATTACCATTGCAAATGTATAGGGAAATAAAAGAGCTAAATTAGCATCCAAATGCACAAAATAGGCCCTCTGCCTAGAGACACCAATGTAAACTATATGTTTTTTCTTTCTCCACCTATAATTCATTGTATATTTTTCAAAAATGAGTTGGCCAAAATACATGTAGAAAATTCTCTACTTTGTTGTTCTATTACAAAAAAATACAAATCTGATTTTTTGCAACATGTCTATGTCATAGTGTAGAACATCATTGTGTGAACTAAGTTACTGAGCCATGATATGACTAATTACAAATTTAGTAGATCATGGTTAAAGGCCAAAAGGTCAGATTGCAATAAATTATTATTCAAATTAAGAAATTTTCAAAATATTTAAATTGATGTAGAAACTAAACTTTGCTCATTTCATTTCATTTGTTGGACTCTATTTATTATTATTTTTAATTTAAGTATAAAATTTAGATGAAGAGTAAAAAGCTAGAATTCATCAATATACCCCCCAAGGTAATTTGTGGATTAAGCAACTTCTTGGATAGATTAGTCAACAATAACTATAAGAGTATCTTATTTATTACGCCAATAAATGGGCATTGCAATCATGGTACATGATGTGCAAGTTTATGTCCACTTTTTTTCCCACTTCAAGCCCTAGCCCAAGCACCTCAACCCTATCACAACACTTAGAATCCCAAACCACTTATAAAACCTTCCCAAGTCTTGATTGCAACTTCCAAGAAGAGTGGACTTTCTATTCTCTAATCACAAAGAGATTTGTTTTTGGACATTATTAAAGTCAACCTGCTCCTTCTCTTTTCTCATTACCTTAGAATGACATGATTATATTGTTAGAGGTTTGCTAGCTCACTTGGAGGTCTCAATATAAACCAAAAAAAATGCCACGTGGGAGAAAGAAATTGGAGAGGCCTCCAAATTGATGAGCCTTTTTCAGGTTGCATTGAGTCAACATTTTTGCTATTGTCCGCCCAAGTACAGTTAGAGTAACCTCTTACTGCATTGTCTGTCCAAGTACACTTAGAGTGACCTTTTACCATTCTCATTGAGAACGCTCGAACATTGAGAATTTTGAACAGCATCCTAGGCAAATGTGTTCAAGCAAATCCACCCCCTAAAACATAAATAAAAAACTGAAATTTTCCATCCTCAGGAGGGGTACAGAAAGATATCCAAACGCTATAATTTTTGGCCTCACACTCATCCCAAGTGTGTCAGGGTTAATTCAGCTTTTGAACACTTAATTTATCTGCTCAGCATGCAGCACTAAAATCCCATCTTACACCAACTACCATGAGCAAGTCAGCCTTCTTGGTAGCTGTGTGATTTTTCTGTTCATCTGGTAAAGGAAATGGTCTCTCAGTCTTATGAGTATCAAAATATAAAGAACAAGAAAAATAACATATGCTTCAATATGAACTACTCATTGATCTCAGGATGACGAACAAGCTGATGCTTTCATTTCCAAGCAGAAAACGATCACATGCTTCTTCTTCATCATGTGGCCCACTGAAGGCCAAATGCAGGCAGAAGCATATTGTCAACATTGATAGACCAATTAAAGAACTCTACTTAACTTGGGTACATTACATTACGAAGCATGAAATCATCAATATAACCACTTGTGTGTTCTATTGGCTAAGTATGTCAGGCTGATAGGAAGACCTCATGGGCTAACTCTAAAAGATCAAAGCAAAGCACCTAACTAACTGCACCTCAAAATCATCCAAATGAGAATTTGAGCACCGGTAGTACGGACTACTATTAATCGTAAAAGCCTTTTGTTGGCTCTTGTTGGTAGGATTTTAGATTCTCTTTGAATGCAATTTTTGGCTCCATATGAATAAATTATGAATTTTCAAAGTCCTCAAAACATAGAGACCCAAAATCAAGCCTAGTCTCTCATCTCCATTGGGCTCACATTTTAGACAACAATCTAGGGGGGATGGTTTTGGAAACAATTCACAATTAGGTGCAGTTTTGTTATTCTTTTTGTTTTGTTTCACCTTGCAATGTGTAGACTATCACTACATGGATTGCCATTTAGTGCGTATTATACTAAGTTATAGAAATCAAAGTATTTGTTCAATTAGTGTAGGAAGAAATGTTGTATTTATTGTACCAATTCTTACAAAAATAAAATTTGAAAGTGATTATAATTTTGCAGCTGACACCAATAGGATAAATCAATGTACCATATTTTGGTATCAAGTTCAACACACACAGAGGGATGGTTGTCATCCATTTCCAATCTATCTTCATGAGGACAATGAAGGAATCATTCAACCTTAGGTAGGAATGGGTATGTCTACCTTAAAAGTGTTTTATTGTGTCAATTAACCCCTAAAGGCCCAAGGTCTTTTTTCTGCCAAAAAACACTGAAAACTACCATTTCTATAGCAAAAAGTTAAAAAAAATTAAAATTGTTTTTTTTCCACATCTAACCGTAGGATCTTACACCTAATTGGTATGAGAATATGTGGAAAAGATTTCAGAATTTTTGACCGCACAGATTGCAAGATATCTGCGTTTAAAGTGGAAAAAACAAGTTTTTCAGCACATTGCGGGACCAGATTTTTTGTCTTTAAACATTTTTAACTTAAAATTTTTGCACTACAGCGTTTTGAGCTTTAAATCTTTATAGTAGAGAATTGAGTTGAGAGTCTAGGGAAAAAAAAGAAACTCAAAAAAACTTAATTTTCATCCTTAAAAAAATTGTTAAGTAGAAGTAGGTATGAGATAGAAGGAAAACCTAAAATATTAATATCTCTTAGATGGAATTAAAATGCACTAATTCCAATGGTGAGATTTTTCTAGCAAGTAAACTAAACCATGCCAAAAAAAAAAATTTGAAAAATTTGAAAAATTGCATTCAGAAATGAATCCTACAGTTATTTTTTTCAAGAAGATGCTCAAACTACCCGAAAAACAAGAATGTCCATAACTTTCTCATAACATATCCAAATGAAATGAATAAAAGCTTTCTAGATAGACAAAAATATAATCTATGAGAAAAAAAATATTTAAAAAAAAAATTCAAATTTTTGTCCATTTTTGTTTTGCTGCCCGGGCTGCCCCCCGTCCCCTATTTTGAGCTTATTTGGTCATAACTTTTTTTCCCGGGCACCGATTGAGAAAAAAATTATATTCCCACGAAGCTTATCAGTTTTTCTATCTCCAAAAAAAATTTCAAAAAATCATAACACAATTTCAGCCCGTAGGTATCTGCCCGAAAACGCATTTGTCCCCCGAAGGGACAACGGGCTTTTAGGGGTTAAGGTACACTCCCCCATTTTAGTTCAAATTCCAATTCTTGACAGTTAAAAAAATCCCCATTCCAAGTTGTTTGCATTGAAATACATAAAATACAAATGAAGGAATTAATTTCTTACTTTAGAGAGCTCATTGCACAAAATGAGGATAACATGTGTCTGGAAGGGGCAAAATCTATACCTAATTACACACTCTCATCAATTCACTCTAAGTTAGCCTTAAATCAATGCAAATCAATTCATTTTCATTTTGCTTTCATGGAAGTCCAAGGCAACACCCTTCTATAAATTTTTTAAAAATCATATGAAGTTCAAAATTTTTTTTTCATCAATTGTAATGTTGTTTCTTATTGCTTGTCTACCATTGCATTTCATTCCCACATTTTTAAGGTAGCAATATCATACTACACTAGTCATTTTGCCCATAATGATGGGTAGTTTACCTTACACTTCATCCCTTGTAGATACGTTTGCACTTGGTAACAGGGGTGATGTTTGCAACGTGGATCCAATCAAGAAGTAGGTCTAAATTCATTCCTAAGATCCTCAATACCAACATTCTTTGAACACTAAGTGCAAACATACCTTAAATTAGTACTCCGTACAAAAGAAACACAACACTAAGCTCGATCGGCCCCCCAATTTTGATGCTCCAAGGAATTTCGGTTGTGTGTTTTTCTCAAACTCCGGCTCCTGGTCCCGCATTGCACACCCTTCACAATCAACTCTCCCACAACTTCCAATATTTTGAATTACAACATAGTGAGCTGGAGCCTCAGAATTAGGAGGATTGCTACAATAGCATAAATAGTGTGGCTGTCCCGATTCAGTTCCAAGTGAGGAACCCCCGGGGCTTTTCTAAGTTATGCTGTGTGCGTGAGTGGTGCAGAACTCCACCTACAGCAGTCCAGAGGAGCATTTTTTATTTATTTATTTTTACACAAATAAAGGTTAACCTTTGCTGCACGAGATAAAAATCCAGAGGAGCATTTTTTGTTTATTTATTTTTACACAAATGAAGGTTAACCTTTACTGAAGACGGAACAAACAAAAAGATACCTGGTTTCTTTTTTGACAAAAAGAGACGCAAACTGAATTAGATAATACTCCGTACTATCTATTTATTCAGTCAAACGTGGTTGCCAGGTCAGCAGAAGGGGGTCCACGTCACATGCAGTACTGGTTCACATCAGGAGACAGGAATCTTTACCTGCAGCCTTCCTTGCTTTGAGAGGATCCAGATTCCAGAGCAGGCATGTGCCAAAAAGATTTGATTTTGAGTTCTAATTTTTTTAAATTTGGGGCCCCAAAAGATTTTAATTTAAAATTAAAATTTAAAATTTTCTGTACCTGGGTAGGAGGTGGCGGTAAACGTGACGTGGCCATTCTCACGTTTGGAACGTTTTGACAATGTTTCACTTCCAATTCAACTTGAACCATAAAGGGTCATTAGACTTCTCTTTTGGGCTGTGCCACGTCCTTACCGATTTCCAAAATGCAGCCGGTTGGTTTGGATGGTAGTCATGGGATGTGCTTTTATTTCTATTTCAACGATACATTATTATTATTTTTAATCTTTTTAGGGCAAATAGTAAAAATTAAAAATTAAAAATAGAAAGAAAAGAAGAAGAGTATTAGTGTGATTTGTGAATAAAGACAATTGTCGTGGGGTATTTTTACTACCTATGCCATGTCCACCAAGGGTAGGAGTGTTGTCCTTGGTGATGCCTTTTTTGTCAAAGTTAGACTAAATCCAACCGTAAGTAACTGATTTATAACGTACAAGAAGTTGACTTGTGATAGTTTTTAGGTTCTTCAATAACAAATAGGTACAATATGTTTTATTGGTGTATTTGTATTGAGGATCATGTCGTGGATCATGTAAATCTTGTTCATTCAAAATAAATTGAAAGTTTGAATTGTTCATCGTTCAACAAGTCACTAATTTAATGAAGCTATGTGTATCATATGGCAACAAGGAGCTGATTTTGAATACTTGAAGAAAATTTGAAAAGAATCCTATCTAATACAAAAGATGCTTAAACATTTTTGAGTGTTTAAATTCATGTGTGTATTTCAATGTGGAACATCATCTTGTATATCCAAATCCTGTCTTATTCTGAATTTAGGAACTTAGTAGTAAACTCTAAACAAAAAAATGCAACAAAAATTGTGGAACTTATTGAATTTTTCAAGCTTTCATTGAAATTAGACTTGATATGCTTCATTTTGTTAGTTTTGCCTTACAATATACATATTCTATGAGCTTTGGAATACTAAAAAACATGTTGCAAAGTGCACCATTTGAAGTGCACCAAATTTATAATACTATAGTAGCACCAAGTGAACTTCAAATTTTTGTGGATTGGATTTTTTATATACAATGCAATGTTTCTAAAAGGAACAATGTTTTGTAAACTAATACCTAAAAAACGCATTTTCAAGAATATTGTTCAAAATCTAAAGGATTAAAGCTAGAGTCTTATAAAATAAACACAAGATAAATTTGTCTATCGAACAATTAAAACATCATTGAACACCTTTATTACAAAGTATAGAAACATAATGACCACTGTAAATTTCTTTGAATTTGTTGTTGACTTGACAAATATACATAATATTTCAAATCATCAACAAATTTTATAGTAATCCCATTGTTTTCCTTAAGTTGCCTTATAATAGAGGTATCTAAGGATTGTTTTTTGTATTTGATGTCTATAACTAAATTTTATCATATCTATTATTTGAATGTACTTTTGACAAGGCCTCAAGTTCTAATTCCATGAGATAAAAACATAATTTTTATAGATTTAATGAATTGGATTGTATATGCTCTAATTCTCTAAGAACATCATCAGTGGCCCTTTCTATAGAGAGCATTAGGACAAAATTGAAGCCTGAAAAGGGCCATACATCTAATTGTTGTTCCCAAGTTGGGCTTTTTTTGAGATTACAATGTTATCGAATGCAGTAACATCAGAGAACAGGTATAAAGTTGGCAGTTGTTACATTTTGCACTAGTTACTTCATGCTGACTTATGGACATGTGTGACATGTTTTGACTTCATCACAAGTAGAGATGTCTGGAAGCCAGTCAATACAATGTTCAAAGTTCTCTGTCACTTCAGCTAATTGCGTGGATTGGATCTCCTTCATGAGAGCAAAACTAACAACCTTGGGAACGTGAAAGGCCCTTCTATACCTCCCTTTCCCTTCTAATGCAATCACGATACTATTGCCATGTGGATTTGGAGGGTGCTTCCGATGTTGTCCCAATGGCTATCCATCAACAACAAAATTCTTGTTGTGCTTTGGGTCCTCCTAGATGGCACATTCGCAATAGTTGATGCATCCTTCAATCCTCTTTCTATTTGGCCATTCAATGTTAGATAGTGACAACCAAACCAAATTGCACCAACCAAAGTCTAATCTAGGAACAAAACAAATAGTGAAAGCATTATTTTAATAACTATTTTGCTAACTTGTCCACTTGTGCCACTATTAATGAGCCTAAATTGTTCCCCCTTGAAAATTGGTATAATTCCTCCCTAAATCTCTCAGAGTGAATTTAGTTTAATTTGTGGAGAGTCAATTGCTAGCTACAAAGTTGCAACATCATTATCATTGATTGACTAGAAAATTGCAAAATGACATTGGCTAGATGGGAAGTTACAATGCTAGAGCTTCCGCTTTCTAGGGAAGCAAAAGTGACTCCCCATTGTTGGTTAATAATGCTATGTTGTGGAAGATATAGGGTTGAGGAAGCATGGTAGACATTGGGTTGACTCCAATAGCAAGTGGTTGTAATTAAGAAATCAAGGGAACTCCAACATGTCTCTAATTGTAGTGTAGCGTGGTTTACTATTGATGATGCTCAAATTTAGTGTACCTTATTGTACACTATAGTGGGGTCCAATATACTTACGAATTTTTCACTGAATTTAGATTAACGATTAATTTAACGGAGAACGATTAATTTAGAAAGATCAACAACTTTGGGGAGCTCTAGCATGCTAAAAAATGAACCGATTATGAAACCATAAATTGCGCTGGAATTCCAATGAAAAACAATTCAACTTCATAACAAGTGAAAAAGAGTAATTTAAAATCATAAAGTAATTTGGATTTCTTTTATATACTATCTATCATTTCGTAGAGAACCTTTAAAAGATAGTCAAAGATTTTTTGGTATGGGGTGAAGAAAATTGCAAAAAATTGTACAAGCAATTTAAATGGTACAGAATCAAGTATTTCTAAAGCAATTGTAAAGGCTCGTTGGGTCATTGCAAGAAAGATCAGTTCTATATATCGTCACAATGAGAGTGATTTTCTTGTCATCCTCTATAACTTTTGAAGCATAAACTTCATAAACTTGAAATTTTTATTGGAGATGTCTAACTAGATCTTAATCAGATCCCTTATTTTTTAGAAATTAAAAAAAAAAAATTATATTTAAAAGTCATTTTTGTTTATTTGTCACATTATGAAGTTTAAGATTTTTACTACGTTAGGAGTTCCCAAATTTAATGATCCGGAGCTGAAATTTTCAATGTCTATTTGCATAGTAGGAAAAGATATTCCTACTAAAAAAAATCTAAAAATATATTATTTTACATGTCCTCCACATGAGTGCAAACAACACTCCCCTTGCACACAATTTTTGAACAATGAAGATGGTTCTAAGATCAATCTTTTGGTGAAATCTCATTACTATGAACTCTTCCCACATGGGCAATTTTTAGTTTTCTTAAAATTTCTCTTCCTATTTTTTACAAATTAAAATGTGAAACTACAATGAAAGTACCTATTTTCATGAGATTTTGCACTTTTCTAGTTCTCCTACTTAGAGAGAATTTTTCTATGGTTTTCCTTCCTAGGGTTCCTTCTTCTTAAAGGTGTGTATATTAAACATATTTTTCACATTTAAAAAAAATTATTTTTGTAATTATAAATAATCCCCCCCCAAAATGAGTACTATACAAAATGCTACAAAAACGCATGGTCTTTCTTGCAATGACCCCATTCCTAATATGTACCATCACTAGAAGAAAACTACGTTGGAACCCACAAAACCATGTGGGACTGGTTTTGTTGGGTTCCTAGTTTCCAACGTAGATTTTTGCTTTGGAATGCATTTCCGCGTTGGAATTTTGCAGAATTTTGCGTTGGGAACTAGGAACTCAACAAAACCAATCCCTCATGGTTTTGTGGGTTCCAACACAATTTTCTTCTAGTGCATTAAATTCAAATTGTAATTTTCACAAATGGTGTCAACAGTAGATGGTAGATAGTGTATAGAAAACATCAAACTCTTTGTGGGATTTTAAATTACATATGTGTACTTGTAATGATGATGAAGTAGACTTTAGTGTCATTCCAAAGCAATTTACAATTTGAAATTCCGTACATTTTTTAGCGTACATCGGCCTTCTAAAGTTCTCATAATCTTAGAGGGATCCAAAAATTCGTACGTTTATTGGACCCCACTGTACTTTTGCCTTGTCAAAGGTGGAAACATCCAATACCATCCATATACCCATTCTTGCACAATAGACTTCCCATAGAGTGTCCTCCAAAAGTAAACCATCCCCGTACTTAATTGTGGTTGGTGGAGATTTTGGTGAGAACCATGACAATTTTTCTAGAGTGCAGTTTAGGGTGCCCTAGGAGGTTCTACTTTGAAAATTCATAGAAAGTAGATACCTTATCCAAATATGTATATTTTTTTTGAAAATTTATGATTTTTAGTTGCTAAAATTGCAAAGATAATTTTTTCTAGAAAAAGGTGCCTCCAACTATGCTAAATTGCTTAAATGGACGTTTTTTGGTGCTTCCACTTTAGCAAATGTGGAGGTGCTAAAGTTGCTATTGTATTTATTACAGACAAGTATTGTTTGTTGGTCGCCTATTGCCATGATCATGCATGCCCTTGTTGTCCATTAGTTGAGAAGTACGGTATCTGGCCCTCAGCCAGTCAACTTTCTCCTTCACTCCAAGTGCCAATTTTTTCTTTGCAATTTCTTGGTCCCAAACAAGACATGTAGATTATGGATGATTCATCCAAATGTATGGATAGTAACTGAAAACAATTGTGTCAATATCTCAGAATTTTTGAAGGATTATTGGCAGTTTCATCCATTCAAAATTGGAAATTATATCACAAAAATATTCTAGTATTCATCAGTATTCTCAAAATACATTTTCCCCAAAAAATTGTCATTCAACAAATAATAGTCATGAAGAAGAATCGTTGAAAATCCATCATGTAGGTCCTCAAAAATAAGGACTAATCATCTAGTATCTACAAGTTAGAACAAAGAGGCTTGTTGCAAACATAGTATGAAATAGTTATACTGTTGAATCTTTGATGTACTTTTTGGTTAATCAAAAGCCAGTTTTCAAGTGTTTGGGGGGAAAACATAGTCAAGCGGAACTTAAAGGGTTAACATTGAATATCCATCTCGGATTTATGGGTTGTAATCATTATTTAAGATAACTACAATTAAAATGCAACCTTATTGCCCATTCGATTTTTTGAGATCCTTGACTAAAATGTGCACCTATTGAACATGAGAGTTTATTCAATTTTGGATTCAGCAATAATAATAAAATATTTAAAATTTATGGTTTATTAATGGGACGTCCCAGAGCTATATGCTAGGTGAATCTAAAATACTTTTTTAATTGCCAACAAGAAACCACAACAAATAAGACAATTCAATAATAAGAACCATGTGCAAATGCTTTTTTAGTCACTTCTAGATGTCATTAGTTTAACCTTATCACCTATGAAAGTATTTTATTAAAAACGATCTCATTTTTGGACCAACAACCACATTTTTTAATTCTACAACAATCTAGAAAGTCATCTATTGGTCATTTTTTGGGCTACAACATCCTTACAAGGTGAACTAACCTTTGAGAGTGACATGGTTGCCTCAAAATTCAAACTTGGCATTGGAATATAATTTAAACAACCTAAAACAAAGTACATTTAGCATTAGGTTATATTAATTGAAGAGTTTTTTTGGAGACTCTTTTATAAATTGTGTTTATCAAATATATTATTATTTTTTGAAATCCTAAATTTCAACAAATTGATTGACAAACCATGGACCATGACCTCCGAGATTCTAGTTTCAAAAGAACCTCATAACTGATTGTGTTACATGTTTAGTAGGGATGCCACTTCCTAATTGATCAAGTTGGAAAGGATTATATGACATAATCTACACAAAATAGTGAAATTAAATTGCCTCTCACTAATTTCTTGACATTCTACACTGTATAAATATTTATATTTATATTTATATTGTTTCTCTGCAAGAATGCAAAACTTTTGAGTTAAGTATTGTTGTAATTGGGATTTATGAACATCCAAGGGTACAAACAAAAATATTGGTAAAAATATTTGTTGACTTTGATGGCTTGTAAAGTATTCCCTCTATCCCTCTAAAAAACTCCAAAAAGTTTCCCTATGATGGATTAACTAAATTTTTAGACTTTGTGCCAATGATACATGCAATCAAGAACCAACAATCCATCCCTTAGATCTATGCAAAATCTCTAACTTAGGCACTATTGATTAGGTATTGAAAACCCATGCAGAAAGTATCATACTTGAACATAGTTTGTGAATGCCGCCAGCTTTGTCATTCTTGATGGTTTAAAGATTGGTGGCAAGAATGGGATTTTAAAAACATTTGTCCCAACCTAAATATCTGCAATCTGAAAGAAATCTAGCCCACTTCATGAACAAGTCTACATAGTGTCGAAGTGGTCACTGAATCCATCGTCAATACTATTGTCTCAGAAAGCACAACAAGTATAAGGTGCCTCGGCCAAGCTTTCTAGGAGAGGAATGCTCCTTGATCTCTTGACTTGCCCCTATGAGGTCATTCAACACCGTCAATGCTTACTCAACAGTCAAAATCATAAAAGAGAGCTTTTTAGTGGGACAAAATTTGTGCCTAAATTGGAGGTTCTTAGTGGGACAAAGGGATTAACTTTCTTGATGAAGTAAGGCAACCTAATTTCACTATTTTGTGTAGCTACTTCTTGTGAGTGCACACTCCTTTCATGCAAAACTTGAAAATTCCATTTTCACAAACAATTATGGCCAACTATTCAATAACCTTCTTTCAGGGCCTTTCCCATCTTTGTATTTTGACACTGCTTCCACTCTACTCTTTACGAGATCTGCCATATTTTCTATGTTTGATGCCGGACAGTGATACCAAATTCTGATCTCTACACTAGTTCCAGTATGAACAGAATTGACAGTCAGATTCAAAGTAGAGGTGATAAGGAAGTGTTCTGGAACAAGGTGCGCCCTCCAGAGTGCTCCTTCATTTAGTGGGTTTCTTTGAGTTCTCTTTCTAAGCTTACTTTGTTTTGCTCTCTTGTCCAGCCTTCTTGACTTGGCTGTTGTTCCTTGGTCTCTTTCTAATGCAGTGGGTCTCCCATTTGTTAAAAAAAAAAAAAAAAAAGTCAGATTCAAAGCAACTTTCATGGCCTGTGAGTCCCATTACATTTCCGGGTACTTTTCCTTACTTGGCAATTAAGCTGAACAACGAACACCACGCACAGGCTTCCTTTTCAAGCATGGTCCTGCCTCTCGTTTCTCTATCAATCATGTGCACAGTTGAATAGTAATCCGTTTTAGGTCGGATTGGATCTAGCGTGATCCTGTGGAAAATTGAAAGAAACTGTCCAACTGAAGGTGTGTAACTTGTTTGTGCAGCGATACTGTGGATTGGATGGGGATGGTCATCCTGCACATTGACTGTGAAATAGTGAGAAGATTCTGGGACTCCAGGCATGTCCTTTCCTCACTTTCAACAAAAGGCCATTAGAAGAAGAATGAAACCGGAGGAGGGCCGTGAGTTTTCGGACAGCGGGGAACGCTGGTCAAAACCAAAATTTAAATTTATTAAATTTTTTTTTAGCAAACTACAAGGCCTGAACTGTGCAAGACAGATAAAAGAAATAATTAAAAACAAAATTAATAATAATAAAAACTTATATTCAAGCGAACGTGAACTTTGAAAAGTCAAAAATTTGATGTGGTGTAGAAACTGCCACATAAGATAATAATTGTTAATTAATTTTTAATTTTTATTCTATTATTATTATTATTATTATTATTTAAATTTTAAGTTTTTTATGAAAATTTTATCGTAATACATAATATTTTGGCCATCACTATATTCATTCACAGCTGAGGAAACACCCTTGAAATGGTCCTCTTGTGGTCTTCTTTTCATTCTAATGCAATAAACTTTATCTTCATTGGAGAGCTCAAGCCAATCTTATGCTTCTTGGTGGTAAGAGTATCTACACTTTTAGATGGAATAACAATCCCAATTGCAGATGGTTGGGTTCAGACTGGGCTGTCTTTGTTACCACCCCATTTGCTTGCCAATGGAACAAAGGAACCCGGGCTTGCTCAAAGGCTTCAATGTGCCCTTGTTTCAAAGTTATTTTGGCCAGAGCTTCATTTGATTGAGAGCTTCAACTGCAAGGTTGTAGAGAAATAAGTATATAGTAGGAATGAGGAAGGAACACTTCAAAAGTTGTGAACATTTGGTTGAATATTTACAAATATTTACTATCAAGGGAAGGTCTGCCTAGCTTCGTATAGGCAAATGGCAACTTCCTGCCTTGTCCAAGCTATTTTGTCCTTACCATATTCTGTCTAATAGTGCGGTTGCTCTAAGGTAAGTATTGTATGTGCAAAACTAGTAAAATAAGAAAATCGAAAACATGAACATGAATCCTACATTTTATTTTGAAAGGATGGGCTTGTGAATCCTTCAATTCATATTTTCTCATTTTGTGATGATGATGAGTGAAATCTTTTACATTTTTTTTCTACAAAGATGACATCAAATGTCTTTTATTAGTCATTTAATTTGTAATTTTCTTGTGAATTTTTGAAGGAAAAAGTGTTAAAACTCTCATCAAAAGCAATAATAGCTCAAAAAATTGGAAATCTATCTATGGTTGTACATAGTTGTGTAGAATGTCATAATGTAAATGAAATTTTCATGTTTTCTTATGATTAGGAAATCAAAAGATTATGGTTGTAGTTCCAAAGTCCAAATTGTTTTAATATATTCAACTTTAGGAATATCAAATTGGAGTAGAAATGAGACATGATTAGCTTTTTTTTTATTAGTTGGTCTCAAATTCAAAAATTATCATTATTATGGATAAAATTTTAGATCTAGCGCAAAGAGGCAAAAGAGACCAAAATAATTGACCACGTGATCTTGTATTAAACATCTTTTTTGTATATAAAATCAAGAATATTACTATGAGGAAATATTAGCTCCATCTGCTACAAATGTTTTTTAACACTCTCCAAACAAAAATTAGATGAAAATTTAAATTATTCCGCATTACAAGGTTCATGAAGTCATCTACATGATACAAATCAACCTTGGTATTATTTAAGGTTTAAGGGCTTTAATGTACAATGACAACAAATAATGTTGATTTTGGATGTAAATATCTTACGAGGAGATGAACATGCATGCTCAACCAATTCACAAATTAGATTATAGCAATCTGAAATTGATAAGAATACCACTAATGGTATAAAATTTAAATAAATTAGGTATAGTATCTAACCATTGTGTTGATGGTGTTTTGGCAACAATTAATATAATTGGTAATTGGTAATTAGTGGAGGGAGATTTTACATAGTTATCACAACATTTTCTATTGGTCACCAAGGGTTTTGATGCCCTCTCTACAGAACAAACAAAACTTTGATACTTTTATTTTCTATGGTTGGTCATTCATTAACAATCATGACAACAAATAACTAATAAACTATATTAAAGAACAAGGATGAATGCTTATTTTTGCACTTAGCCCCAGCAAAGGTGTTTATTATTGTATATTCTGCTTATTGCTAGATGTAGATGTACTTAATTCTTTTTTTTTATGATCATTTTCACCAAGATGATTTGTAATTTCCTTGTCACAGTTAAATTTAACTTGCAGTTGTGTCATGAGATGAATGCAATTCTACAGCTAATTCTTGATATAGAAGAGATAGTTTACTAAAAGCAAAAAGAGGAATTTCTTAAACTGAAAAATATAAGAAAATAATAATAATTTTGTGTAGATTAGATTGTCAAGTTGATGATGGTGTTATTTTCAAATGGTCTTGAAGAAAAGAGTGTAACTACATATTTGTAGTTTCATACAAAGTTAGAATCCATAATGTGAGAAGTATTACATTTTAATTCCTAAATGCCTAACACTTTTTTTGAGCTTCTTAGAGTTTGCTCTAAATTGAACTAAAATCCAACATTTTGATAAGTTTTATCATTTTTTAAATTTAACCATACAAATTCAAACTAGACATGTTAGAAATCACATGGGAGAAGAAAATACAACATTTAATATAAGTTATGGATCAAAAGATTATAATGTTTGATTGTGAGGGTGTTGAGCGAAAGTGATTAGAAGTCTTTCAATCCTCTTTTCACTTGTCAAACCTAAAAAATTGGTCACCAAAAAAAGTATGAGGTTAAAGGACATAACATGCATAACCCCAATCAATTTATGGCTTCTCAAAATCTAATCTACAATTTTTTTAAATGAATTTCTAATGGATTTTTTGTCCAAGATCTAGTGTATTTGAGGCTCATTTCTAAGAACCCTCAACTCTAGAAAATCAAGATTTACAATAGACACCTTTGCACAAAATCTTGAATAGAAAAATCATAATCATTCATATTCAAAATTGGATTTTCGATGCTAAAACTAGACTTCAAAAAGAATTTAAAAATAAATTAACTATTAAAAATAGCAACTTTGTAAGATTTTATTTAACTTCAAAGTTTTGTAGTCATCAGAATTTGGTGCCTCAGGCATTTAGGAATAAGTGATTTTGTCACAATATTTATGAAAATTAAAATATTAGACAAAATAGGAGACTATGGAGTCATAGTTGTGATATAAAGACTTCTAACATACTAGTCAATATATCAATACAAGTATTTGTTTTACTTTATTTGTTGTTTGGACATTCATTTTGTTGCCAAACAATTAACACAAGTGTTTTTCATCCTATCAAAAAGCTCCTAAAAAAGAGATATACGCAATAATGGTTTCACAAAAAATACAAAATATTTTTTTTAAGAAAAACCTATCATCAATTGAGACATGGAGTAGTAGTGCACGTTGCATTATTGTCATTGTGATGCAATGCCACATATCATTTTCCGTCCTTTTTTTTTCTAGACTTTCAACTCAATCCTCCACCATAAAGATTTAAAGCTCAAAACTGTGTAGTACAAAAACTTAAAGTTAAGAAGGTTCAAAGTCAAATAATCTAGTCCCGCAATGTGTTGAAAAACTTCTATTTTATTTTTTACTTTAAATGCAAATGTCTTGCAATCTATGCGGTGAAAATTTCTGAAATTTTTTCCACACATTTGCATACTAGTTAGGTGTAAGATCCTATGGTTAGAAGTGCAAAAACAAATCAATTTTCAATTTTTTTTTACTCTTTGAGAAATGGCAGTTTTTGAGTGTTTTTTGTCAGAAAAAGGGCCTAGGTCCTTCCAGAGTCAAGAAAAAACTTATCATCAATTGAGACATGGAATAGTAGTGCACGTCGTGTTGTCGTAGTTGTGACACCGTGCCACATACCATTTTCCGTCCTTTTTGAGTTACACCTAAAGACAAGCCAAGTCAAAAAGCCATGAAGTATAAGAGCAGACCAAGGCTTGTAAGGAGCAGGGTGTACACTTCCCACGACACCCCACTTGGAGGTAGTTGATCTTCATGCACATCCACAATGGAGAACGCAGAAATTTCGTTTCAGTTGCTTCAAAAAAAACAAAAATGAATGGAGAACATGGCATCAAAGCCTCGCTGAATCGAATCCATAAAATAATGATTGCAGGGGCCGGATGCTGTTCAAAAAGTGGTGAATGAGCTGACTCTCGAGTCCTCACGGGAATGAATCCCGAGAGGACTCGTCCTTTCCTTTTGTTTTCTCGGGCCGCGGCTTTCGTGGAGTTTGTCCATCATACGGCTCTGCACTGCACCCCCCAAAACAGTTCTCTTCAATCTGCTTAGCGGCCAAAACTGTTTGCACATACAGTAGGTTACGAGCGAGAAGTGAACCAGAACACTGTTGGATCACACGAGTATGCTGCTGATGTCCATGGACGACTACTACGTACTTTCAGTGACGTACTACTAGTAGTTTCTTCACATTCCTTCTCATTCATCCAAGATAACATGGGAATCTTCAAAAGCCGGCGACCTTCTTTTTACGACCTACTCTTCCTTCGTTTTGAAATGATTGCATGTCCACAATTTTGTAGGTATTTTTTTTGAGCTGATTATATTGTGAAAAATATAATTTAAAGAAGGTTCTAAATTTTATATCACTAGAATCAATGATCAGAAGAACGTTGCATGTGTTCATTGCAACCTAAATAAAATTAGCCAAAAGGAAGTCTTTATATGACCTACTCAAAACAACCTTAACCCCTAAAGGACCAAACAATTTTTTTTTTGGCAACATAGCAATTTTGGGCAGCTCACTACAAACATAAAAATTCACTATATTTTACGATTTTTTTTTGGATGTGGGGACGAGGAGTACCTTGTTGCTCCACCAATTTTTTTTACAATTGGATGTGCCCATGAGGAGTTATGGGGGAAAATGCCATTTTTCATGGATAGGTAGGGTAATTTATACTAGAGCGAAATTTGCACTGCAATGCCCAGAGGAGCTTGGATAGGGCCTTGGGCAACCTCTTGCTTCATACACTTTTTTGGACTCATAAATTTGTCACAATGTGCAAGGAGGTGATGGCAAGGAGGCGGGTGCTCTATGGCTTCCTTTGGCCTAACAAGGTGGCTATTCCTAATTACCACATTTGAAAATAAAGAAATTCAAACACCCAAAGAATCCATTGAGTCAATTACAAATTTTTCATTTGACAAACTACCATCTAAATTTTTTTGATGGGAAGATGAAGCAATTGCTTCATTGACATTCATAGGAATAAAGATGGAGAGGTCATTTTTATAATCAAATTCATTGTCCGTCATAAATCCTCAAAGGATATGGGATAATTTGAAGATGAAATCCTTCATTGTCAAAACGTAGGAATTATGTTCAAAGTAGAATTTCAAACCTCATTTTGGCATAATATAATAACCTTTTTCAAAAAAATTTGAATTGAAAAAAGTTGGGAAGTAAAGATAACTTTTATAATATCCAAAAATCCAGTTGCAATTTTGAGCCTGCAAGAAAATTTATAGACAAAATTCAAAGAGGATGTTTGAAAATGTTAAAGAAAAATATCCTTTCCAATCCCTCTTTGAAATTTGTCCATAACTTTTGATTGGAGGCTTGAAATCTCAAAAAGGGTTTTGAAGATGAAAATTATAATGATTTCACAACTTTTATTAATTCAAAGTTTCTTGAAAAAAATGATTCTACTATACCAAAATGAGGCTTTAAATTCTAATCTGAACAAAATTCCTACTTTTTTCTTAACTATGAGCGATTGAGCTCCTAATATTTCTAATTCACATATTCTACATGGGTTGTTTTACTTCATACCACCTCACTTGAATAAAGATCTTCTATACGTACTCATCTCTATGTACCGGCAATATGTAACTGATTTTAGAAGCTATGGGAGCTAACTACCAAATGTTTCAATTTCCTTGAAATTTAATGCCAAATATCCTAAAATTATAGTTTGTAGAGCAGGAAACATCTTCAAAAATCAAAGGAAAGACGAAAATCTTCAAAATCAAGAATATAATCTAGTGTCAATGATTAAAGGGGATTCGAGCTTTGCTGACCCTAATCCAACTTCCTTGCATGCTATGCCCTTTCCTTTAGCTTGGACATAGATTGATCAAGCTTGCTAAAGTTTGATATTTTGGGCGTTTTGTTTTTCCCTCCTCTAGGTTTAGCTAAAATCTAGAACTCTATTGTTCACATTTTGAAAAAATTACTATATGTGCAAGCCATAAATTGTTCAAAAAATGGCTTTGTATGAGACTTTTCTTGAAGCTAATTCCCTATTGGAATCTTTTGGTACATGTTCCCCAATTTGAAATGTAATGAAATTTCTTGAACATATGGCCAACTTTGTCACAAAGAGAAAGCAAAAGAGTTTCAATGAAAACAATAAAATTAACTTGTACAAAAGCCTCCTTGAATTAGAGATGTTCGGAATTTGGATGGCCCTCAAAACATTATTTTCAACTTCAAACGCTATAATCTCAAAATTTGTGTGGTTAGAACCTCCCATTTTTTTACTACAACAGAATGAAGTAGTCTACCACTAGGTCTTACAATAAGATGCAACAAGATTTCATTTGTCATTTTTTAGGGGCCTTTGCCATCAAAGCAACCCATTTTGAGTGCCTTTTGGTGAAATATAGTCAAAGAACTCTAGGAGTTAAAAAAACATGACATTCAAAGTGGACAATCATTTTGGGATGGAGGTAGTATTTGATAAGATTGAAATTAATGGTGATTGCATAAACTTAGATGTGATTTTCAGAAGATTCCTTTCTTTTAATTCTAATTAAGTTTGAAAATTTAAAAATCTTGATTTATTCCCTTTTAAAAAAATTGTAATCTTATTCCTTTTATTGTGGTCGTATTTTAAGGGGCATGTTTTTGTATTAGAAAAGTCGTTGTTTGAAGTGAAACATACTTGTACTCTTGTAAGTTTGGAATATTTTGTAGAGAAGAATTTGCAAAATCAGACTTGTACAAAAGTTTAAAACTAATGCAAGAATCTAAATTTTTTTTGGATGGATGAACAAAAACATGAATTTTGTAAAATCCAACTCAAGGAATATGAAAGAATGAAATGGTACCTTCAATTTATAATTGGCCAATTCATTCAAATATATACAAAATATTTAATAGTTCAATATCATAACATTCAGTAGCCTTCATGCCCACTGACTTTCATTCATGCACCTACTCATCACATTGAGCTTCTATCTATCCACTTAGCTATTGATGATGTATTGTTGGATGTAGAATATGCTACACCATATACTATAGAGCCAAGGCAAAGACAATACATGCTTCCAAAAGTTATGATAACTTATAATGTATGAGTCCTCCAAGCTTTATCCGAGGATCCATTTTCTTTCTATTAGAATTTTGGATTAATCTAGCTTCTAATTTGCCAAGAATGGGTGTAATAGCAAAACAAAAGAAAACAACAGGGGCATTAAATCTTAGAGGAGCACCTAGGTTGATGCAAAATCATCCTTGAACCATAAAAATAACTCTCTGTAGTAGAAGAAGAATTCAACCTAATGAAGTGTTAGACAATCATAATGTAGCTGTCACTAGGGTGCATTCAATGGACACCTTTACACTTAATTTTGAATTTATACCAAATAGACAAGAGTGTACAAAAAACTGACCTAAGGAAGAGCCATGGAGTTTTTATTAGTAAAAATTTGCTCAAAACTCATAATAGAAACTTCCAAAAACTCTGTAACAATATATTTTCCCTTTCAAGTTTTTACCTTTTTAATAGATGAAATCAATAAAATGCTACAAAATCTTAGACGGATGTAAAATAGTATCCAATAAAGACACACTTCCTATTCTACCATTCAAAGAATTTTGCATAATAGAATTAATCGGAAAGGTCTTTCCAATTTGTAACAAAGATATAAAAAGAAGGTTTAACTAAGAATTGTACAAAAGAAACACAACACCAAACTCCATCAAACCTAATTTTGGTACTTCAAAGAGTTTCATCATGTGCTTTTCCCAAACTCCGACTCATGTACTTTATGATTAACTCTAATGTAACAAACAATTAGAATTTGGGGGCATACATAAACAACATTGCATTCTTTTGCAATCTTAATCAACTATACCAATTCTCAAAATTTCAAAAAACCAAAACTCCACTTTTGGGAAACTAATAAAAAATAGATGAAAATCATCGACTCTCCGCCCATTTCCATTCATCACAATGCTTGTGGCCCACCTTCCAGTATTAACCAGTAATCGGAAAACGACCATTTCTATGCTCGTTTGTCGAATCTTTCCATGCAAAGACGATAAACTATCAGATGTTAAGATACCTGTTGCATCTTTCCATGCAAAGACAATAAACTATCAGATATTAGGATACCTGTTGCAACTAGGATCCAACACCGGAATGATGTCACAAGTCACAATGACAAAGATTCGCACACTTCTTGCCATTTTTCCACTTTCTTTAACGAATGTTAGGAGCTAAAATTGTGTGGCATGCACACGTCTCCATGTCACAAATAGACCTAACGAAATTCTTCACTGCCGATACGAAGATACCAAAGGTGCGATGGTTAGCTCATGGCTATCATTCTTAGCACCTCAACCTACACAGTGAAGTGGATAAGCTACACCACCGAAAGAAACAGTGCCGCTGTCTAGTATTGACTGATACACTCCAACAGGATCAAGCATCATGATGCTCATTGAATGGTTTTCATGCTCTCTAAACAATTGCATCTGACAAGGTCCAGAATCCTTCTACAAAGACATGTCAAATCTGATACTATACATTGCTGATCTATATATGAACCAGTCCAACTTCGAGATCCTCATCCGAAGTGATGAACACGGCTTGTGAATCTGAGGATTCGATTCTACCCCTCCTCAAGGTCGTGGGCACGATCCTCTGCAGCCCCAACCCACATGACAAAATCCGCCTTTCATTACTTCTCCATAAATTCAGGAACCATGGCTCTTTAGCATCACTGCTTCAGGATCAAAAAAAAGAAGGAAGCCCTGAGTATGAACTCAACTATCAGTGATCAACTTCTCAAGATCTACGCTGAGCATTAGCAAAGTAGGGCAAAAGAGGGTTTCTGACTGTCAATAGAAGGGAGGAAATCACTGGATTCATTCTACTATGAAGTAAAAAATAACTGCATCGTTCCATATAATACAACATTCCTTTCGGCAAATGCTACAAGGACAAGTCGGAGCTGTCACTGAAAAACTACTCAAGGTCTTTTCAATTAACTTGTTTGTGATTTTCCTAAAATAAAATATCGCAAAGAGAAGACCAGAGGCAGGAAATCCTGTTCCTCAGGTTACTATCTAAAAATGAAAAACAGACGAAAAAACAAAACAATTTTTGTACACCTTCTGCTTTCACAACCAGTTTCAGTTTTCTGTGTACATCAATAGATTACATGTTCATTTCTGTTTGTGTCGTACCTTTATGAGGAACGATTACCACTGGGCAGAGGCTATGCCGCGTGCAATATTCACTTACGCTTCCAAGAAGCACACTGCACCCAATACCGCCGCAAATTTGTTAACTTGAACAGGACACATGGTGAGGAAAGAAGTATCAGCCGAAGGCAACGCTCTTTAAAATATAGAGGTAAAGAGCATGACATATATTCATTTATGACTTGCTGCAAGTAGCTGAGCTCATTAAAATCGCTCACAAGGTAGCCAATATAGGGGAACGAAGAAAGATGCATCAAGAGACTGTTACCTTTTCACAACACCACGACCACGACATCCCATAACTATAGCTGCAGGGTCAAGTCGGGCGCTTTCGTGGCAGATGACTTTGCCAGGATCACCCTCCATGATCCGCCTCTCCGTTTTCACCTGAACAACGTCGGGCATGAAGTTTTTGAAGATGAACATAAACATATGAGCCAATCGAAGAGGCAAAGAAACGTACGGAATATAACAAAATTCGCTTCGAGAAAACAGGAAAACTAGCAACAGAAAAAGAGCAGAAAAATTATTCCCGATAGTATTGCTTCCCGTTCTATGTTCGAAGAAATGGAGGTACTGCAACTGGTAAAAGGGGTCTAAGCACAAAAGTGGTTCGATCAAGCCCTAGGAAACCCTTTGGGTAAAATATTTAGATTGCTTGCACAATCAAATTCCATTTCAGCCTGAAAACAAACTTACTTGTCCCGCTCCGGTGAGTTTATGATTTATGAGGGACTCAAAGACCAACTTGAAGTCAGAATTGGGGTCTCCAAGCATTTAAGTCAGGAGGAAGAAAGCCTACAGTTCCCTCTATTTCATAAACTAGCCAACTGGCTATAAAGAAAGCAGAAGAAATATTCCAATAAGATTCTTTTCCTTTCTTTGTAACTGAAACGGTGGAATGAAAACTGAGAAAACTGGTCTAAGCACACCTAGTAGTCCGATCAAGCATAGAAAGAAATTGGTAACATACCCTGGAACCAGAAACACCTAAAATCCTTCAGATAACACAGATCTCATGCTAAGTAGGTGGAGAAGAGACCGTACCATGGCAACCTCATAAGCTTGCTTGGCAAGCTTGTCGAACAGTACTTCCGTAGCTTGCATGACAGCCGACGCTTCCTCTGTCTTCCCTTGCATGTCTGCTACACAGCACACTGCATGAGAAACTACACACCATCGTCTGCATCAACATGTTCCTTACTGAGATTTCCACATTCTATTGCATATCTACTCACAAGTTTTATGTCACAACCCGTCCCTCATCTGGATGAGATACTCATCACTATCAAAAGTCACAAAATAATCCATTTACAACTAATTCTGCCCATAACCTCCCTCATTTCTGCACATAGTCCATATTAAAAGCATCATAACTTGTCTAGAGATAAACGACATGAATAACAAGAATGCAACCGGAGAGCGCAGCGCCATCGCAAGCCTATGGCTGCCCTCGCTGGTTACTCTTCTCGTCGATTACCTCATACCACTCTCAAAACACTTCAATATGACCTTCTCTACAACGACAATCTAAGAATATTCTCCACAATAGCAACACTATCATTGACTATCGCACATTCAAACTATGTCGTAGTGAAAAAACTGAGACTCCGTCACGAAGACACTCACATCATGCCTTACACAGTAACCCTAGGAGGGCGAATTCAAGGCAGATTGCTCCCTGCTCGAAATTCTACAAGAGTGCTAGAAATTCTATCAGACCGGCCATTCAAGAAGAATAGGAGAAGAGGCGGACTTACAGTTGGAAGGCAAGACATGCACGAGATGAAGCGTATCCGCCATGTGCACCAGATTCGTGATGGCCCATTCGAAAGCGCGCCGGCTCTCTTGCCCATGATCGATCGCCACTATAATGTTGCGTCCATGGCGACAAGGCTGGTACCGCTCGTGCGGCAGCTTCGGTGCCGTCGCGGCCGCAGTTGTCGCCGACATCTCTTTATCTTCGGGAATAGGCGCCATGTCCATCTCTCCAAACTCTCGCAACAACGAAACCCAAAACTCCAATAGTCCCCACAAAAATTGAATCCCCTCAATCGCCAATCCTCAAACGCTCAAGAAATTACTTGACTTCCTGCATACACACATCAAACCTTTACTTCCTGCAAGTCACACAGAACTCTGAATTCCCCTGCTTGCATTACGCCGAAACTCACAGACTACAACAGCAACGCCAATTCTGAAATTCATGTGCCCCCAAATTCAAACCCAACACAGTACCTGAAAGATGAATAGGAGGAGTGTCATGCGAACACACGCTGAAGAAGCAGTAGGTGAATTAATGGTGACGAGTATATATACAAGCTAAGCTTATGAGGCTGTGGCGAGCTCACTGCGTGAGTGCAGCTTTTATGCATGCTTTTGTGAAACTGCGCCAGCAAATTCTTGAAGGCGGACGGACAGTACGACGTTGGTGACACGGCAGGGGCTGTGTGCGTCAGACTGGGAAGAAATCTAGTGAATGCCTAGATTCTCGATGGGCGTGATGACGGAGGACTGCTTACGTACGTTGGGTTCCAGTGGGTTCCGTAAGTTACTAGTAGGTTCTCGTTGATCTGTTGGCGCCAAATACATATAGGAGAATCAAGCGGGAGCCACGTCATATTTCCTTGCGCGGTGTAGAGTCGGCAATTTCATTTGAGAATTGTAAAGGAATCGTTCATTTCCGTAAATACATACATGTACGTATTTATATGATATGTACAATACATATACGACATACATACCTTATCGTTTGGGCGTGTGCCCGGGCCCTTCACGGACAACGTTCACTACTGTGGTGTTGCAATAGTCTCCAACCAACTTCCGATCAGATTTACCGGCACAGTTCAAGGATTGCTCACACCATCTCTGCCGCAACGACTTTCCTCTGCAGCTCGGATCGACAGCTTCCGCAAATCGATGCTGGATTGAGCTTCTATTGCGGTGAGTGCCCAACTTCAAATTCTCTCGTAATTTGGTGAATGCAGCTCGAAATGGAAGAGGTCTATAGTTGCAGCAATCCAATTACGACGAGAAGTAGGTCAATTGAGCCAATTGCTCTTGAATTTGTTCTGAACCCTAATACTGATCAAGGAATGGTCCATGCTGAGGCTTTGGATTGGTCGTTCGTGTTGCAATTGGTGAGATTGGTGAATTTTTCAAATTTTTTAAGATGCAATCGACGAATTGATCAACTGTTTAGCTTCTCTTCCTGCAGACAGTGTATGGATGTCCGAGAGGGCGTGACGCGGCAGGGGCTGTTGGTGAAGGGGGAGAGTGATGTGAGGGTTTTACGAATCTTCAATGCCTCCAGCCTCTTGTTTGGTTGGACCTTACCGGACAATTGTAGCGCTCCAATTCGGGCATCGCGAAAGCAATGCAAAATGTGGACACCTGCACTGCAAGTCATGTCGTTCTGAAGGGGGCGAGAGATGGCGAGCATTTCAGCAGCAGCAGAGTAGCAGGGTTGCTGAGCGTGGCGGGAGAAGTTCAAATTTGACGTGGAGCCATGGACGGTATCGAAGGTCATTCGGAGGCTATTCGCCTTCCCGAGCACGGGCGCCCGAGAGTGAAGATGAGGAGAAGTTGGGCCTCGAGGTGGACAGAAACTCTAGCCCTGGTTTGAAAAAGCGCAGCCTGGTGGGGACGTACGCCGCGAGCACCGCATTAGCAGTGCAGGAGTCGCTGCCCCCGGAGGGCGTGATCGTCTTGTTGGCGTGCCTGGTGGGCGTCCTCACTGGTTGCAGCGTCGTGCTCTTCAATCTTGCGGTAAAAAGATTCTGTGTCTTTGTGTTTCACTCATTTTTCTTCTTGTCCAATTGGTTTCGGGTTTACTGTAATCATGCCAAAGGTTGCACACTCGTCGTTTCCAATGGCTTAGCAAATTAAAAAATGTGTTCAAGGGATTTGTAACTTCTTACAACTATTGAGTCTTAAACCTTCTTGAAGAATAACGGTTCAAGAATCGTGTATAACGTGTAATTTTATGTGCCAATTCTGTGCTCCTTTGGTCCTTGAGGTCTCTGACATTGCCCGGATGCTCCCTTGGTCTCGAAGGCCGCACTGGCAGTGCAGGAGAACAGCATTGGTTGTGCAAGAATCATATATGTCTTGCGATTTAGTGATAAACAATCAAAGTCTCATTATAAACAAATGTTTCCCCTTTGCTGCACATCCACCGCACAGGGTTATTTCCGCTTACCTAAAGAGAAAAAGCTGATCATACAATAAATTTTCTTACAATTCTACAATCGACGATTATGTAGATAAAATGAATAAGAAAGGAACCAAGTTTGTAACAATATGAACGGAAATTTCTCGTAAGCAGTATGCACGGTTAGTGCATGGAGAAGGGGAAGTGTGTAGGCAGTTGCATATTTACTGTAGATATGGACGTAGATGTTCACTCTTAGGGGAGATTCATGGCCGTGATATTGCAGGTGGACGGCATCCATGATGGGGTGTGGGACGGCATACCCCAGAGTGGAACGGCATGGTTTCGAACAAGGCCACTGGATGAAACGTGGCTTCGGCTGCTGGCGGTCCCATTTGGAGGTGGAGTGCTGGTTGGGATCCTCAACACAATGCGCCAGTCTTTAGGTGACACAGTTGGGAGTGAGGAAAAAAACTCCGAGCCCAAGTCGGCGGGGTACACGTCTGAGTCTAAGTTGTTTCGATTAACGGATCTGCGTGGTGTCCTCAGAGCATTCTTGAAAGCAGTTGGCGCTGCGGTGACCTTAGGAACGGGATGCTCCCTCGGTCCTGAAGGCCCCAGCGTTGAAATTGGTGCCTCCATAGCCAATGGGGTCGGCACTGCGCTGAGCAACAGTCGCGAACGCAAGCTGTCTCTGGTTGCTGCGGGCTCTGCTGCTGGCATCTCTTCAGGTTTCCTCTCACGCTCTCTTTAATGAACGTATTGATTTATTTCAAATGTAGGCAAACGTGAGAGGGTAATAGCAATTGAAATCATATTTTCCATCAAATTATGTTTTTTGAAGTGAGCTGCCTTAATAATACATAAGTGGCACCGAAACCTGGTAAAATTGTGAAAATGTGCATCCATAATGGTCGTCTGTTTTGGACACAATATTTTCAACAAACCCTTATAGTCTGAAATTTTTTATTGTGGGCACAATAATTACCTAAAACCAATATAATGTTGACCCCTATTGTATCCACATCCTTTGCAAAAAAAATTGCAACGACCCTACTTAAATGGTAGGAAGACCCTATTGTCGCCACTAGTTTACTCTGTTACTGTTACTTGAAACTTTGATTTATGCCATATTCACATCCCATTGTGGCTCAGCATATAATTTATTCAAAAGCATGGCCAAAATGGTGCCCTTCAGTAATGGCCACAACTGGGCCTTCTACCTTATTGAAACTGGTTTGTTTTTCACACAGATGTTCATGATTTGTCTCAGATAGTGTGGTTTCAGAAGTGGCTGAAAAGTTGGTGATTCCATCTTGATTTGCCTTTGCCTCTGGGCATACTCCCTATTTTTTCGCTCTTTTTGGCACATTTAGTAACAGTTATTTCGATTGGGTATGTCAGGGTTCAACGCGGCTGTAGCAGGGTGTTTTTTTGCTCTGGAATCAGTGTTGCGGCCTTCGTCCTTGGATTCGGCACCATCGCTCACCACAGCTATGTTGTTGCTGAGCTCGGTGCTCGCTAGTGTGATCTCGCAAGCTGGATTGGGGTCTGATCCTGCATTCAAGATTCCTGCCTATGATTTCCGGTCACCCGCTGGTACACTTGGGCCTTCGCTCATCTGGGACATCAGTTGTTCAAAAATTTAATGTCTTGTGTATTACAACTGCTAACACAGCATAATTGTCAGCGATGACCAGGTCCTTAGATGAGATTTGAACTGATTGAATGCCTTTTTGGAATTCTTGTCTTTGGCAAGCGGAGTTGAGACTCTGTTTCTCTGTTAAGGGACTTTGGTTGCCTTTTAATCTCCTCTCTGTAAACATTTGCATTTTCAGCATCGATTTATCACCAGACTAGAGATAATCGTTGATCTTGTATGACGTTTAGAGACACAGCATTCCTGCATGAACGCTCTTACAAATTACGGCTGTATTTGTTCATGATCAAGCAGAGCTCCCGTTGTATTTGCTGCTCGGAATCCTGAGCGGTGGTGTGTCAGTGACCCTTGTCAAGGGAAGTGCTTATGCCATAACCGTGTTCGAAAACGTGAGAAAATCCACGGGACTTCCTGCCGGCTTCTTTCCACCATTGGGAGGTCTGGCAGTGGGCATTATTGCTCTTGCGTATCCAGAAATACTGTACTGGGGGTTTGAGAATGTGGACGTGCTATTAGAATCGCACCCTGTGGATCACATTCTGGAGCAAGGAGGTCCATCAGTGGAATTGCTGCTTCAGTTGGTCGGTGTGAAAGTGATTGCGACTTCGCTGTGTCGTGGTTCTGGACTGGTGGGTGGTATGTATGCGCCCTCACTGTTCATTGGAGCTGCTCTTGGATCAGCGTATGGAAGTATTGCCAGCACTATTTTCTCAAATGCCGATCCTGCTTTTCATTTGGAATGGCTCAAGGTCGCTGCCCCTCAAGCGTATGCATTGGTGCGTGACATTTTTAACCTGATCTTTTTCTAGCTCTGTTTTCTTTGCAGTGCTTGAAATGTCTGCGACTGCTTTTCTCTTCCAACTATTTTGATTTCTTTTTGTATTTTAGTCTCACATCCACTATTGCGTGCTGTGAGATAATTTTGTATACGAATATATTGCAATCTTTGTAGCATTAGTCGAGAACCCACCCCTCATAGGTGTTCTAGAAAACTAGCCGCAATATAATTGGGCAGAGCTTAATGTGGCTCGGTCTTCTGGAACACCTCTGTCCTTGGGCGATGGATACACGGCTTATGTCGGGCTTTGTTCCGTGCAGGTGGGCATGGCAGCCATGTTAGCTGGAGTATGCCAAGTCCCACTTACGTCTGTCTTACTTCTGTTCGAGCTCACGCGAGATTACCGTATTATTCTGCCTCTCATGGGTGCAGTAGGGTTATCGTCCTGGATTGCATCTTCGTCCACCAAGAAAAATAAGCGCTCAAAGTCTGAATCAGCTTCAGCTTCTGCACCTATCTCAAAGCCCGAGCTTGGCATTGTGTCGGAATCATCTGTGTTGTATCCAGATACTCCCAATCAACAGAGCAATGGTATCGGTAATGGGGGTTTTCAAACCAACTCGGAGGAAGGTCCAGAGCTGCTACTTCTGACTACTGAGGGAAAGGCGGAGGTTTATACCAAGGACGGGAGCTCGGAAGACTTTGTGGAAGAGAAAGACATGTGTAATATTGACGAGTCCCTTTGTTTAGCCAATTTTGAGATTAGTGAGGAACAATTAGCGGAGGAGATACCCGTGTCCAGGGCCATGAGGACGAGATTCGCTGCTGTGTCCACGGAATCCACCGTGCGAGAGGCCATGTCGACAATGGTGTTGGAGAAAGAGTGGTGTGTGCTTCTTCTAGACTCAAATCGCCGCCTTTCTGGTCTCCTTTCTTTGGCTGATATACAGCAAGCTGCTGGGAATGCTACTTCTGTCAATATGCAGATGGAGGTATAACTTTTAAGAGACTCTGTACTCATGCCGTGCTCTCAACTCCTTCCTTTTCTCTTCCATTCTCGTGGTGTGGAGATAATGACAGTTGGTTATGAAGCTTACATCAGCAGTTATAGACAGTGAAACTTTGCAATTCTCGTTATGTGAGTAATGATGCATTTTCAGAGGAGTTTATCTTTTTGTTTGCAGGTAGAAAGTAAGCCTGTATCTGAAATATTGAAGAGCAGGAGATTCAAGCAAGTGGTAACTGCAACAAAAGAGATGAGCTTAAGAGCTGCTCAACGTCTCATGGCAGGGCGTGGTTTGCGGCAAATCCCTGTTCTGGATGGCAGTCAACGAGTGGTTGGCCTCTTGGACAGAGACTCCATTGCTCTTGCTTGCCGGTTAGAGCAATTCCCACTACCATGACATTTCTGCATTGATTTATTGGGCGCACATTAATCAAGCGCCAGTGAGTAACATGGGTGAACGTTACGTGATGAGGCTAAGGCCCCGCCTACACCAACGAAATAACCACAATTCTCAATCTGGGCTGTTAAGGTCCATTTGCTAGTTGGAAGTCAACCAACCTATTGTGTGGTCGCTAATGAGGAGTAAGGCTTTCAAGTTAGCTCCTTGCTGCTCCTTGCTTGGTGTGGGCGGATTTAGTACTTCAAACCCTCGGTGTAAGCATAGTAAATTTACGTATTTTAAGTTAGACGGTGGAGTAAATTGGAGTTAGACGGTGGAGTATTCATTGCAAGTTAGTTAGCAGGAGTTAGCACCAATTTGCTAACTGACACAACTTCGCAGTGCGGGCTTTCGTAAACAAATTCCAGTTAGCTAATTGGCGCTACCTCGTTGGTAGTAGATTGTATTTTGGTTGAACTTCCTCCTCATTGTATGATTCCAGTCTGGAGCATTATGTTGTTTATGGGCTCTGGAGCGCAATGTGGTCCTGGACATGCCATTTCTGCCCAAAACTGAGTCTCCGCGGCGTCTGGTTTTGTGCTCAGGGCGGAGGCGACCCGCAGATTACTTGGTCTTTCACTGCGCCAAACAGCATCGAAAGGCTCCAATGATGGCGTCTGATTCAGGTTAGTTGGGTTGATTCCGTTTGTGTTTTCCTTTGCTTTTGTAGCGTTGTTAAAATATTCTTTCTTTGCAATACAAAAGAATTCAGGCCATGCGCTGACTTGAATTCTGTGGGACCTTGATCTAGATTTCTTCTGCGGATCTTTGAGCCTCATTAATCCTGTCTCTTCTTAGAAATGACCGCTCGACTTCTGGTATGTGGTCTTCACATAGTATTTGAGATGCATACATCTTCACCTATCTGAGGTTACACCTGTCTATTTGGCGCTGGCCTTTTGATGACCCTAAACCATGTTTGACGTTTTCCTTTACTCTATAGTTCCGTGAAGCTAGTCTTGAGCGACGATGATGCCTGTCATCATGTGATTGGTTATAACCTCTTGAAATGTGATGTGGAAATTTTGACGACACAGTTTTGAATCTGACCTGTGTGTACTGTACCTTAACAGGTGTTCATGTCCTGGTTTGTGCAGAGGGAAGAATACGAAGGATTGACGGTTTACATTGATAGATGGCTTCAAAAGCATATTCTTAGATTTGCAGAAGCAGGTGATTGATACCTGCTTTTTGTACGAAATCGACATACTGTATTATGTTATAGGCTATCCTACATTGAATGTTTTAGTCTACTCTTACCAGTCTTATTTCAGCGACATGGACAATTGCTCTGAAAGCACTGCATTGCAATTCATGGGAGGTTGATGGATACACAATGTGCTAGTAGTTGATGATGCAAATTCAATTTGACGATCTGGAATTTCCTTAGACACTAGTGAGGTCATGATGTATAGTGAACCCAAGTTGACCGGACAGGTACCTCCGAACCAATGTTGGGGTTCTGTTATCAGACATTCACATATTAATACCCAGAAAATCTGCTTCTGATCAATTGTGCCTTGGATACGGATTCTTCAAAGTAAATAACTGTGTTGTCATTGTGTTTTGGTTATCAATTCTGTAGACAATAATCTGTAGGGATTGGCTTTAGAAAAGGGTCACAATTAGAGTACAGTGAATCTCCTGATCCTGACCCCTGTTATCAACAGCAATTCATCTCCTCCAATGCACCCAATTTGGCCTTCACTTTGCAGGTTGGGTCTTAAGCATAACTTTGTCTTATTGTCTAGGACCACCCCTCTTTGAATGAAAATGGGGTTGTCTCTGTGTTTTGATCTACAGCCTCGACTTTGAAACTGTTTGCGGGCGAACTTGGATCCATGAAGCTGAAGAATTCTCCGTGTGCGTTGATGTGAGCTCCAAACTCACCAAGCTTTGTTTGAGCTGACTTTCCAAGAGCTTTGAGGATGCAGGTGCAGGTGGGGCAGAAAAACTAAGGTCCATAGAAAATCTGACACTGATGATTCCAGATACTAAGTTAACAAGAAACAGACTGTTGTCAGGGATGTCACATTTGAAAATCCCAGTGTGTCAGGTCTCCTTTTCACCAGGGAGGCCTAACCTCTAGGGGGCAGCCTCCCAATACGGCTTGGGCCTGCAACACTCCAAAGGTAAAGCCATCCTATTGTGGCCACAGTTTACGATTGGATCTTTTCATTGGAGGGGTGGCGGAAGTGTCAAATTGTTTCGCACATAGAGAAACAATTTTAACAAAAAAATTGTACCTAATTGTGACCTTATTGCAGAACTCTACCACCTAGATTCTTATCTAAAATGTAAGCCCATTGAACGTGTCAGTCTAGGGTCGATTTTGAATACACCTATTTTCATCATTTTGAAAATTCTTAGTTCATCTATAAGTTGTTCAAAAATGCATGTGAAGAGAACCTTGAATCCCCTTTGGACTTGTAATAAAAACAATTAGACAAAATTGTTCTATCCGGATTTTGGCCTAAAATATAAGCCCTTTGAAGATGAGAGATAGGGGTTGATTTTGGATACACAATATCACACAAAATTAAATAATTCAGTAAATGAGACCATGTTCAAATGCTAATAGAAACTATTTTAGGAGAAGTGCCTTACAAGGAACAAGAAGTAGCATCATATTTTCCTAAATACTTTAAAAATTCCATTTAGGCTTCTTAGGTCCATCCTAGGCAAACCAATGTAGTTTGTTAGGAACAATTGGATGGCATACATTATAATAAAAAGAATCTAATTAAGCAATTGAGTTGATGGTTCCTGTTATTATATTGTCTTTGCTTTTGTTAGGTCTTGTTAGCAATTGAAAGAGGATTTTAAAAATATTTTGCATGTATTTTGAAGATAGTGAAAATAAAATAAAGAAGTTCAAAATGTTGATTATTGGTATACCCCAAATCGGCCCTTGGTTCTCATGATCAATAGGTACATATTTGAAGAAAATAATTTGTAGAGGTCAATTTTGCAATAAGATTGCAAAATTTTAGAAGTGGCGAGTTAACTTGGAAGATAGACAATAGACTAGGCCTTGAAACTAATATGAATAAGAACTTAGAACTATGGGTATTTTAACTACTCTTTTCAATGTGACTAGTGAATCTAGTGTAACATTCTACTTTTAATAAAAGAATTCAAACCTTGCACCCACCCACCCGAATGGCAGGCTACGTAGGTGGCAATTTCTTTAGATGCTGATGTGGCAAGTGCCACATGTCAGCTTCCCTTTCGTCGGGTTCTTTTTTAATTTTAATTTTAATTTTTTTACTTGACCAAATCAACAACCAAATCAACACTTTCTTGTTACGCATTGTCCAAGTCAATACGTCCAAATTAACAAATGAAAAATTCATATAATAAAAAAAAAATTGTATAATTTCTGTTGATCTAATCATTTTTTTTCTAGTAGTGGTCGCACTTGTAAGAATCACAAGAACAATGTTTGGTGCATGAGCTACTAGGTGCAATACAATTTCCAAAAGCCTCGTACAAAAAAGATCTTTTTTTATACCAAATATTGCTATTTATGATACTGTGTACGAATTGGATTCCATTTTTCCTTGTCTTTCACCCCTCACAATAAAATATACCAATTATGCATCTTGTTTTTTTTGCCCCTAGATGATGCTCTAATCTTCCAATAATTCATACACAACTTTCTTGCTCTAAGAAAATTTAATATTTTTTTCAACTTTTCATGGACAATCTAATGATTGGAACTTGCTTTCAATAGCTTCTTATCCAATATTCAAGTAGAGCTAAACCCACCATTGACACAACCTTCTTCAGTGTCACTTCACCACTCTCTAAATTACATGTGATTGTTGGAAAGTTCTTGTAGCCAAGCTTCTACCACAAAAAAAATGTTTAAAAAATTTTCAACAATGCTTTTGTGGCATTTCAAGTTAGTGTCTATCTAGCACAAATCAAGCTTGAATTAAAAACACTAAAAATAATTGAAGTCTTGAAAACAAATTCTATACTTAAATCTTCCTATTAAAAAAATTAACCATTTCAAACTTTAAAAACAATAAACTGTATTAGTAATTGGCTTTATGTGAATAGAAAAGATTGTGTTGTTTCTACATGAAAAATGCTTTGCAATTTTAAAAGCTATGCACATAAAATGAATGGAAAATTAGACAATTATTTATTGAGTATGTTCATTTCCTCAAAAAAAAAATCAAATTGAAATTAACTTTTAAATAACATGTTCTTATTCAAAATTTCCATTTTAATTAAATAAATAAACACCTATATTTTTTTGCACATATTATATGACCATATTTTTACTAAAGCACAAACCCTTTTACCCATATAAAACTTGTGGAAACTGGTTACTTTCAATGCGTATTGAATTTGAGATGTTTTGGATGATATTCATTATCAATCTATATCCATGTAGGATAGTGCATAGAACCACCTCTAACATAGTAATTAAAACAATGCAAGCTCAAAAACTATCATGAATAAAGAGTTTATTTGAGGTAGTTCGGTTAGCCAATGGATAGCAAGGTCACTTCAGCTGATATTCTTTATGCAAGGGATAAGTTCGACTTTTTCCACCAATTTTTCTTCTCCTCTTCTAATGTACATTTACACTAATGGAAAATTAAAATCCAAGAGGTCTAGATTTCAAATTCAATTAGATAGTTTGCGCCAAAGGATTTATTCTAATCTAATTAATGTGGCATTTGACATGACAAATGGATTATATCTCGGGAGGTTATAATTCACCCATGGGATTAGTATCTTCAAAATATTTAAATATTGGAAGGAATAGTGAGGGTATTTAAATTCTAAAGGAAGTTTTTTTACTCTCTTTAATCAATCCATGCAACTAAGGTTGTTTTTTGTAAAATTAATCCTGACCAAATTCCATCAAAATCAAGGAGAGCATACCATTACAGAATGTCAATCTAAAACTGTCCAAAATCTCTTATTTCATGGCACTTCAACATTAAGACATCTTAAATAATCCTAAGTTGATGAATTTTTAAGAATGTAGTCAATTCATTTTGCTAGACTTTGATCCATGGTTGATTTACAACAACCACCTCATATTTCTTTCTAATGTGTGAACTCACTTTCTTGGGAAGAATATTTATCCTCTCATTGGTTAAATTTCAAATTCTTGTTACCCCCACAAGGTTTAAATCATACTTTGTCTCCTCTACAACCCAACGGTGCTAGTATGTGAGCCCAAGAATGCGAGCTTGTGAGCATTGAGCCTACAATATAGGTACCTATAATATAGATACCACACACTCTAGAAGGTGTATGTATCATAAACACCTATAATATGGATATTTGTAACATATATTCCCTATAATCACAGACGATTTCTGTAGTATATACACCTATAATATAGGTGTGTAGTATTCTAGGCTCATGGGCTCACACTCCTATGCTCACATAATAGCAATCCTCCTCTACAACCTTAGTCTCAACCTTACTTATAAAATGACTCTAAACTAGGTCTACATCTCGAACTTAAGGAATGACGTTTTTTTAACAGATATCGTATTGATTCGGTGGCTTTATACCTACGTACCATAATTGTACTGATTACGTGTATTTGGACGCACTAAATCAGTGTCATTAAAAAGGATTTTAAAAGCGTACAATTTATATACTTTGATTATACAAATGTGGTATCCAAAATGCACGTAAATTGTACTAATAATAGTATAAGAATCATACGTTATTGATATTCATTGTTTTCGCACTGATTCAGTGCGTCCAAATACACGTAATCAGTACGATTATGGTACGCAGGTATGAAGCCACTAAGTTCGAGATGTACCTTTAAAACAAAGGCATCAAGGATGGAATTTGCCATCTAGGTCCACAAGGCTTAGATAGTTGAGCCATTCCCAATAGACACTTCATTCACCTTTGACTTCCAGACCAAAATTACCCTGCTTCCATCCTAATATAACATACTCTGTTTAAAACTGCCATCATGACTATATGTACATCTCCAAAATCATAAGTTCAGGATACGGTTATAGAGCATCTACAAAAAAAAAACCTTTAACCCTTCCTAATTTTTGCATACTATATTTATATGTTGCATTTTTTGGTGCATTGGACCTTCCCTTCATTTACCAACAAGAAAATATTAAACTTTGATTAGTCTAATAATAGTAACTAGGCACAATAGCCAAATTGAGAGTGTCAGGTTTGCAAATCCTCAGCTTCTTAACCCCTAAATTGAAGGACTATTTGTTCCTTTGAGGGATAAATGGGATTTTGGGCAGGTACCTACGGTTTCAATTTTTGTCTTGATTTTTTTATATTTTTTTTGGAGATAAAAAAATTGATGAGCTTCTTGGAAATATAATTTTTTTCAATTGGTGCTTGGGAACAAAAGTTATGCCCAAATAAGCTCTAAATAGGGGGAAGGGGGGAGAGGGGGGAAGAAGGGAGAGAGGAGGGAGAGGGAGAAGCAAAAAAAATTCAAAGATTTGATTTTTTTTTTCCCTTAAAATCTCGTAGATTATATTTTTGTCTAAATGGAAAGATTTGAATCGTTCCATTTGGGTTTGTTATGAGAAAGTTATGGACAATCTTATTTTTTGGGCAATTAGAACATCTTCTTGAGAACAATAATTTGTAGGATTCATTATTGAGTGCAATTTTTACAATTTAAAAAAAATAAAATTCCACGTGATTTAGTTCGTTTGCTAGAACAATCTCACCATTGTAATTAGTGCATTTTATTTCCATCTAAGAGATATTAATATTAATTTTAAATTTTCCATCTATCTCGTACCTACTTCTATTGAACGATTTTTTTAAAGAATTAAAATTAAGTTTTTTTGAATTTTTTCCCCCAGACTCTCAACTCAATTCTCCACCATAAAGATTTAGAGCTCCAAACTTTGTAGAGCAAAAAATTAAAGTCAAAGAGGTTCAAAGTCAAATAATCTAGTCCCGCAATGTGCTGAAAAACTTGTTATTCTTCACTTTAAACGCAGATATCTTGCAATCTATGTGGTCAAAATTTCTGAAATTTTTTCCATGCATTCTCATACTAATTAGGTGTAAGATCATATGGTTAGATGTGCAAATAAAGCAATTTTCAATTTTTTTTACTCTTTGCTATAGACATGGCAGTTTTGAGTGTTTTTTGGCAGAAAAAAGGCCTTGGTCCTTCAGTGGATAATGGGTAATCCCCAACCAGGAGCCTTCCCACCATGTCGCATTTTTGCTTCCTTTGGATGGGCTCCTCCTCCATTGGTGCCTAAATCAATGGGATGGCAACTAGGACTTTTATTTATTTATTTGAACAAATGGGAAACCCATTGCATGGGACTTTAGGCCCCGAAGAAGGATAGCAACTGGGAAGGAGTTTTTTGGGTAGGGTTGAATTGGCCCCCTCGCTCGGCCCCCCAAATCATTCCACGGGTGCATGTGAAAAAAAGCCCCCTATTTTGAGCAGTTTGTAGGGTATGTTCTATACCTCTCATGGCTAATCAAAACATTCCTAACCACACAAATCCTCTCCTTCTGGCTGGAGGTATTATTCGCTCCTAGATACCAGGGGGAGAGTTTAGTTATAGTTGTATTACAAGTGATTGGTCGGATTGAGTCAATTGTTATATTAATTTAATCCATGTGATGTGCTAGCCCATCCCCGCCACTCAGAACAATGTGTCAAGATGGCAGATGGAAATTTCAACGCTAGGGGCTCCCACATTTGGGGGGAGCAAAAGAAAGGGGGCCCCCAGCGTTGGTTGATAATGTTATAATTTGGGGGCTCTGATTGCAAATATGAATTCAGAATTTGCAAATTTTATCATGCCTTGCAAATAAAAAATTTCAGGGATTTCCCTCGAGGCGGAGCGAGGGGGTGGCCCTTCACCCCGGCCGTTCCGTTGTTTGGGACTCATTTCCTCTCCGTCGTCTTTTTGGTCTACAGTAACTTACGCTCGTCAGTTGACTCCGACCCGAGAGCGAACGAGGCGAAGACTTTTGCGTCTCTCCAGCCGGCTCTGCTGTCTCTTTCTTTTAGTTCAGTTTCGGTCGAGGTGGCCCTTTTCCGCCAGGTGTCCTCCCCCTGTCCTGTTCCAAGTCCGCTTTGGCGAAGTGCGGTGCCTTGGATCCCCCCATCCCCCCCGGCAACGGTATGTCGACGATCTACAGGTCCGTAGAAAAGACAGCCCCTGGTCCGTCCGTCCGTCTGCATGCAGGCCAGTCCAGTCCAGTACGTTAGTCTCCAATTTGGATCCCTTTCATTTCCTGAACTCCGAAGGGAAGGGCCAAGGAACCTATTGGATTATTGGAACACTGTTGGCTATTCCTGCCCTGCCTGCCTCGGATGCTTGTCAGGAGGGGAGGGGAGGGGAGGGGAGGGGAGGGGAGGGGAGGGGATTGTCATTCGCTGGGAAGAGAGTGGCGGCTCAATTGCAGTGCTGCCCAAGGCACCGCCCAACTTCAAGTCCACTCGGACGGACCCGACCCCACCTGACTGGCTGGGGACACCCATTTCCCCTTCAATAAAATAACTTAGTTCACATACTGGAATCGGACCTCACTGAACTGAACTGAACTGAAATGAGCAGTGGTGAACAGACAGCATTATTCTAAAAAATGGGTCATTTGGTTTCGTTAAATCACCAGAAACATCGTCAAAATTGGGATTGGCATCTACTTACTGCTAATATCATTAGTAGTAAATACAATGGATGAAAGTGGAGAGGGAGGGAGGGAGGGAGGGAGGGAGGGAGGGAGGGAGGGCGGACGGAATACCACTACTAGGGCACACAACAATCCATGGATGAGGAAATGAGTTCCGTGTGCACTGGTCTAAACAAATTTCGAATAACTTAGTGAGTGAGTGGGACTGAGGTAAAGGGTTAACTAGTGTGGCACCCCCTAACTTAACTTAATATAGGACAAAACCAGGCTCTCCCCGTTCATTGGTCGGAATCCACTCCCCATCGTCAGTTCAGTTCCAGTGAGCACTGGAGAAGAAATTCCAAACGGGAGGGGGATGACGAGTTGACGACGACCTCCCTGCCCTTACCGACCATCCAGGTGGTCCAGTCGAGTTTATTAGTCCAACTCCACTCGGTTCCTCGGATTCCTTTCGCTGGGCCAATGTGGTGGGCCTCCGTGGAGTCCATTCCATTTGCAGGCAGGGCTGCACCTCGCTTTTTCTCGGTCTTTTTCATCTCTTTTCCCCAAGGTGAAAACACCCAAACCCGTCCAAATAAGCAATTCAGCATAGTTGGAGGCATCTTTCGCAAGAAACAACAAGAAAAAAAAATACCACAGTATTAGCAATTGACAAAAACATAAATCTCAAAAAATTAAAATTGGAAATAATATTATAATCATGAATTTTCACAAGGGAAGCTCCCTAGGTCATTGACATCGTAACAAAGCATGGTTATAAAACCAAAATCTAAAGAATCAACATTCAACTAATTGCAATTAAATATGGAAACAATTTTATTGCATTTTTGGAGACACTTTCAATAGAAGTATACTTGGTATGAATGACTATATGGACGTTTTTAAATGTTTTAATTTTATGTGTGTATTTTTCCATTCCATAAAAAAATTGCACCTTTTATTGGCTTTGGAATGAATGAGAGAGAATTCAACCTTTTATTGGCTTTGGATTGATTGAGAGAGAATTTGTCATTTTTCCATTCCATTAAAAAACTGCACCTTTCATCATTGGATTTATTGGTTGACCCTCCTCAAAAGTAAAGAGAATCCAAAAACATTTATTCTCTTTAATTTCAATGCCTACTATTACCCATATTATATACTATTTTGAAACAAACAATTAGGCTACAAAATGCTTGTGTGTCCTTGAAGATGTGTCTTTGCCTTAGGGCTTTTTTTTGAGGGGGGCTTTTTGGTGCTAGATAGCACTAGAAAAAAAATTTGGCTAAAAAATGGCAATAAACTGTGAAGTTTTCCGCCAGATTGTGGATGAAAATAGAATTATGGAAATGTGATATTTTCTATCCAATATGTAGATGAATGATGAAATTTGGACTACAACTATAACATTTTATATTGCCACTTTGGCACTTCATAAAAAATGTAAAAATGAAGTCCTAATCTCTTTAGTATTGCCTTGCTTTTTTAGTAAGATCCTACTTAGACTTTCTCATCAAATAAAGTAACTACACCTAAAATTGCGCAGTTAAGCAATTCAACACGGTTTCCATTATTATATTGAAAACCTTTTTGTGGTGTCCTCTTGATAGTCAAAAGGAGATTCTAGATTATCTTAGAATGCATTTTATAGACACCGTGTGAATAAACTACAAATTTTCAAAGTGCTAAAAGTAGGATTTAGGGCAACCAACCATAAATTCTAATGAATAGTGGAAGTACATTTTAGGCAAGAATCTAGACTATGCATTTTTAGGAAGCGGTCTAAAATTAGGTGTAGTTACCTTAGCCATGTCTACAACTAGACAAATAATAATTTTAGACAAACATGTAATGCCATTACATATTGGGACCATAATGCATATTAGATGTAAATATGCTCAAAGCTAGGACTTTATTTTTTTTAACAAATAGAGGGGAATTCAAACCAATTTTTTAAAACTTAGAACATGTGGAAGCATATATGATAAGGATCATGTATGATTATAGGGATACATTTATGGCCGTGTAATGCCATAAAGGACTCAAAGTTTCCAATGAATAACTTTAAGATTACTACAGAAACAAAGAATGTAAATATTTATCAAATAATTGAATTTTTTTAATTGACTCCTTCAATGATAGGCTCCCCACCTTTCGTGATTCAAATGTAACTTTCATCGATGCAAAGCCTCCTCCTTGCAAATCAAGATCGAGCATAAAGTGAACCAACTAAGGTAACTACACTAAAATGTGTCCAAATACATAATTTGAGCATTGTCCTTCTTAATTAATTTCCTGTTTGTATTGGATCTTGTTGGAAGTCAAATGAGTATTTTAACCCTGAGATGCCTGAGGCCTTTTTTGAGCTTTTAGGAATTTTCTCTAAATTGAACAAAAAGCCAACATTTTGATAAGTTGTATCAATTTTCATTGTATTGTAACCATACAAATTCAAACTAGACATGTTAGAGATCACATAGGAAAATAAAACACAACAATATCACTTATGAATTGAAAGATTATAATGTTTGAACATGAGGGTGTTAAATTTGCAAAAATGAGCTAAAGTCTTTCAACCCTCTTTTTACATGCAAAATCTAAAAAGTTGGTCACCAAAAAAATATAAGGTTAAACGGCCTAACATAACCCAAACAATTTACAGCTTCTCAGAATCTACTTTACAATTTTTTTAGGTGAATTTCTAAGGTGACTTTTTCTCCAAGATCTAGTGTATTTGAGGCTCATTTCCAAGAGCCCACAACACTATGGAAAGTCAAGATTGCAATGGATACCCTTGCACAAAATCTTGAATAGAAAAATCATAACCAATCATTTTCAAAATCAGATTTTTGATGCTAAAACCAGACTTCAAGAAGAATTTTTCAAAAATATAAACTACTAAAAATAGCAACTTGGTTAGGTTTTATTTAACTTCAAAGTATTGTCGACACCAAAATTTGGTGCCTCAAGCATTCAAGGATTATATTCCTTCTTATTCAATTGCCTTTTTTGTGTTGACTCTTGTTTGAAGTCGGAGGAGTATTTCTTATTTCCTTTTTATGCATTTCTTGGACACCGTACGAATAAACTTTCATTTTCAAAGTGTAAAAAATAGGTGTATCCGAAAGTGGCCCTAGACTCTCCAAAATTGACAAAGTACCATATATTTAAGGTAAAAAACTTTAGGGATTTATTTTAGAAAGGGATTAAAAACTCAAAATTAGGTTCAATTACCTTATATACGCCGATATTGACAGGAAATCCTCTGCAAAACCCAAGAGCAAAGCAGGGGAACTCACCGTCCTCCGACAGTGAGCAGGGAGGGTCTCATAATGAATTAGGGAGGCGAACCAAACTAAGTACGCCACTAACCGCGGTTTCGTAACCGACGCAGGAGTGACTAACAAGCGCAGTCACCAACTAAACCCCCGCACTAAGCTCTTTCGTGTGGCAGGCCCCAGGCTCTTCCAAACGGTCAGTCCCTCCCCCTCCTGCTCTCGCTCCTCGCCAGCCTGCTCGCCATCCTCGTCTCCTGCACCTGATCTCTCACACTTCCTTGCATTCTCACTCTAAGCTTTCAGATTCCCGTCAGACCACATTAGAGCACTCCTCACAGCCGATTGAAAAAGCAATTACAAGCAGGGAACGAAGCAAGGGCGCAAGCAATTGTACGTCCTGCTCGCGCTCAGAGCTCTTCTCCCTCGGATCGGTGTTCTCTTTGCGATCGAGGACAGTCAGCAGTGTGCAGGCTCTTGTGCAGGTGCCGCATTGGTCGCTGGGCTTCCCAAAGGTGCTGCATTTGGGTTTGTGCGAGCTGAGAGAGGCATGGGGTGGTCAGGTTGCTGATGAGTGCGAGCTGGTGGCGATGATGCTATCAGGTGAGTGGAGTGAAGAGAAGTGAAGAGACGTGGTCGATGACTTTGGTGGAGTGAGCGAGTGAGCGAGGAGGCGCAGGGGATGCGACACCCACGCGGTGCGCAAGATGTTTACTGACGGGCTTGATACGTCGGCCCTGCAGTGGGTCCGCAAGGTACACTCTACTTCCGCAAATTTCTACTCGCATTGGTCTGTTTCTGTGTAGAAGCTCTTCCTTAGTGTGCAGAGACTCGTGTTTGAAATTGTCCCCTTCTTTTGGTTGCGTGGGCACCCGCTCCCAATGCCGTAGCCATTGCGCGAAGAAATTACGGAATTAGAGAAACTTCGTCTCCGAAGTGCACAGCTCGAATCTACTTGAGAGTGAAAGCTACGAAGGGGTATCCAGTGGGAAGAAGGGGGTACAGCAGTTCTACATGTCCTCAGTCTCCGCATTATCTCTATTTGCACACATTGTTCTGTTTCTGCGCCTATGTTCTTCTCCGTTACGCAATGCTCGAACACTTACTTTAGGAAGGGCTTCTTTCTTCTCCGAATTTGAGAGCTCTGTCGTTTGGCCTCCAATTGCATTCATCGCGTGACAGGCCGAAAGAGTCTGGGTTTAGGAAGGACGGACCGAAAGATTTTGGATGTGAACCCGCGCGTTTGCGCTTGTGCAGGAACAAGCTGCGCGAACAGGGAGCACGCCGCGGACGTGCACCACCCCGGCGTCAGGCAAAGGCAGCCCAGACATCACCCGGTACGACTACCCGAAACCCACCAGGACGCGCGGCTTACCCCCCCCGCAGCTCTCCAACGTGCATTTGCACTCGCATGCGCTTCGTCCACCTTTCGCAGTGGACGATGACTTGGACGAGAGCGTGGGCTCCATCTCCGGCGGCCATCACCGCTACGACGACTACGACGACTCCGGCGACGAGATAGAGTCGGGCTTGTACTCCCCCTCCGACACCTCGCCTTCGGGTGACAGCGCCCACGTCGTCGTCGTCACCAAGCCGCTCATCCCCGACCATGCTGAAGTCGAGGATTACTACGACGGGCCGCTCTCTCGCAAAAACAGCTCCAAAGATAACTCCAGTCTCAAGAGAGACGTGTCAGGGCGCCGCGACAGCTCGGGACGCAAAGACGTCGACAACGTGAGCTTGGGCGGTCGCCATGTGGACTCGAGCCTGAGCAGGAAAAACAGCTTTGACATGCGTGATGGGCGCAATGTGGGTTCGGGCCTGAGCAGGAAAAACAGCTTTGACATGCGTGACGGGCGCAATGTGGGTTCGGGTCTGAGCAGGAAAAACAGCTTTGATATGCGTGACGGGCGTGACGGGGCGTATACTGGCAGCGGCAGGTTTGATCCTTATTATGGCCGGCGAGAGGAGACGCTGGAGCGGCATGGTGCGTACACTGGAAGTGGAAGGTTTGATCCTAATTATGGACGCGCTGCTCATGTTGTTGATAGTGCAAAGTATCATTCTTCTCGGGAGGATCAGCACATGTCATCTGCAACGGAGCTTTCGGATGATACGGTGGACACGGAGGAGGATTCGGAGGAAGAGCAGCAGCGGCAGCCTCTGAGACGAGCCCCGGTTGTGAAGGTGCAAGCTGCCGTTTCGTACCCCAAGATTGAAGGCTACGAACCTGTTGTGAGTTTTCTCTGCCCTTTACAATCCTCTTTCATCTCACCACCTGGGCCTTCCAACTTTGCAGTAGTTTCGATATGTGCTGCATCAACGATAGCGTGTCAAGTGTGGGGGATGTAATGGCATTTTAGAGAAGCTCGTAATTGAAAGCTTTGAGTGTGGAAGTGAATGGATCTGTCCATAATGCAGTGATGGCTTTGGCTTTGGGATGAAATTGAATTAATAATCTTGTGAATGGAAAGCTTTGCAGTAGTCAGTGCTGGTGTTTGCTTGGGGTTGTAAATTGGAGATTGACTGTAGTTTGATATGGGCATGTAGAAAACGGAGAACCGTCCTGCTAAGAAAGAGGTTGAGATTCAAGTCTCCCGCCAGCGGTGGACTGCAACAGCTTCCATGCCAATACGTTTACAGAACTCAACACAACAGGTAGAGGATGCTGAAACCGTGCGGGACCTAATCCCGTTTCCTCTACTGACCCTTGTTACCAACTACAAGTTTTCTATCCGCACACTGAGCTTAACTTACTAGAGAGTGGTGTAAGATTGATTTGCCTAAATGTCTATGTCCAGTACTGTCCCTTTAATAGTGGTGTACAGCTTCCCACTTTGAAATCGTGTAAGGCGATACATAGTGATAAAAATTTGATCTCAAAGAGACTTTGGCTCGTGTACTGTAAAATCTCTCCACAGCCCTACAGCGATCTCCTAGAAACCGCACTCCATGCATATTTGTAAAAATGGCCTGAAGTGACGCAATTAACATCTTGTATCTTACATTAGCTGCAGTCACGATCGCCAAGGGAGTGCTTGGAAGCAGACAAACTGCATCAACCTGCTGCTGATAAGGTTGGGTCTTCATCAATGCAGAGCAACAAAGTTAATGAACCGGTAGTGCCGCACAATCCACCCGGCACAACAGGAGGACCCCCCAGTGCGCCACCCTTCTTTGATGCCCCGGGGGCTCCAGAGCCTTCGGCTGATGCACCGGGTGGTTCAAGCATCGGTGGAAGTTACGTCACAAGTTACGAGCAACGCAGCACTTGTGAACCGAGTGTTCGGTAAAATTCCACTGTCCTGCTTTGTTGATAAGCTTTTACGCAACTGGAAAAAAAGAAAGAGACCTGGAGAATGTCAACTTTCATTATGCAGATCCTTTGTAGTATTGCGTTGAATTTGTTCTTTTTTGGTTTAATTTGTGCTCTGGGAAGCTTGTGCATATCATTCTTGAGAATCCTTGTTGAGCACCCTTTAAAGTGGAATGAAAAGAAATCCTTCACTCGTGATAAGGAACCCCTATTGTTGAGCTCGATTTGAATAAGTGAAAGGTCCATTGAATTTACATGTAAGAGTATGTCAACTTTATTTTTGCTTGATTTGCTCTGATTTGGCATGAGTTTGGTCTAGTTGACATTGTTCTCGGAAGGTGCCGTGCCGTTTCTACTGGAAAATGTTATGTTGGATGTGACTCATGTGAGACCATTGATGAAACATGCTACACGATCTAATATATTATGGATCTTTTTGTAGGTCCGTATCAACTACGGAGGAACCGGGTATTTCCTCACAGTACAGAGGCTCCTCCGCTCCCCCAGCCCGACCTGCTCCAACCCTTCCTCCCCCTCTTCCGGTTTATCACAGGTATTGATTTTCAGCTATATGGATTCTGCACATTAGTCAGCTAGTGCTTCCTTGTTTGCACTTGATTTTGAATTTTTGGAAATGTTACCCTAGGCATGGTAGCAGTGAGGTTTGAAGTTTTTGTTTGAAGTTTTTGAAGTATTTTGAAGTTTGTCTTTTTAATGTTATCGAGTTTTCTTTTCGTGTGGGTAGTGGACAAGCCGCTTGGCAGGCTTTGGTTGCGTATGATGCATGTGTTCGCCTTTGCCTCCGGGCATGGTCAAGAGGTTGTATGGAGGCTCCTGAGTTTCTCTTGGACGAATGCTCTCTCCTTCGCAACTGCTTCGGGTGAGTTTCTTTGCTCATCTAAAAAATTCACAAAGTTATTATTGTTAATCTAATGAAACACTAGATCAATTTTAAGAAACTGTTTAATTCATGTCAAGTTATTGTTGCCATTGTAATTTCAAGCTCATGCCAACGACACACATATCACACTAACATTAGTGTACAATAAACTCAACTGGGACCAAGTATAATGCCTATTAACTCAACAATAAGGACTTTGTCAATCTTGTGATGATAGAATCTAATGTGCACTGAAGAACATGGGTACTTAAAATAGCTATTCGATTAAAGAGTGCAGTTTCGTTGCATTTTTTGAACTCAATTCATTCTGATTGTCTTTGTTTTGGGCTCTCTATTCATGTACTCTGTAGTGTAATGTTAACGTCTTCCTAATTGTGTAAAACAATGTGCAGATTGCAACAACTTTTGTTGCAACCACATGAAGAGGGCAGTCGAAAAGGCGTGAGTGAGGAGCTTGGAGATTCTGGTGCTCCTCCAATGCAGAAACGATCTGTTGGTAGAGTCAAAGTTCAAGGTAGGTTTTTGTTGTATACCGTGGCTCTCCTGTAAGTGTTAATGTTTTCAAGATCTAGGATAAGATTCTGAGCTCATCTTTACTGCTTTGATGTAGAGACTTTACATCCCCTAAAGGACTGAAATTTCATGGTTCGAAAATGATCAATTTGATTAATCATATTGTGAAGATTATAATTAAGACAGGTCCAGATTTCACACCATCAGGATCATTGAGAAACATTACGTGCGTTCGCTCAAAAATAAATAAATAGTGAACGAAGAAAGGCCCCACATGACCCACATGCAAAAAATAACATGAAACCCATTTCGGACCTCTTGGTCCTTCATACTGATTGAGAAGCATTGCTTTGCTGAAACTGTAAGCAAGCTGAAGATCATGTCCAAGGCCACAACCTAAAGCACTGAAAATTTCACGGTTCTAAAATGGTCAATTTGATAGATCATATTGTAAAGAAAATAACTCAGACAGGACCAGATTTGATACGACCAGGGCAGTGAGGAACATTGCATGTGTTAGCCGAGAAATAAATAAAAAGTGAGAGGAAAGTCCCCATGAACGTAAGGCCCATTTCCGGCCCATTTATGGTTTATGGTTTAGGGTTTACACTGATTCAGAAGCTTTTGGTGAAACAGTGCGCAAACTGAAGGTCATGTCCAAGCCCCAACCGTTTCGCAGCAGTAGCATGTCGGCTCTGGACACGAATACAGCGGCGCCAGACTTTGAAGGACGGCCACTTGCTCAGAAGCGGTCCTTGCTGTCCTCGGGATGGTCTGCTGTCAGGAAGATGCGAATAGTTCCCAAACAAGGTGCGCGTCACCAAAGTGCTGCTGCCCAGCAAAACTCCTCGCAGCGCAGCATGGCGTATGTCAATGCGGGTGCTCAGTATGTGCGTCAGGTGTCGGGAATGCTCAAGGACAAAGTCAGTAGCCTGAGACATAGCGCCCTTGCTGAAGTTCCACAAGGTATTGCACTACATTCTTCACCAGGCATGAACATTTCCTTCATTGACCCTTAAGTATGAAGGATTCGTGACTTTAAATGACCATTTTGATTGATCATATTTTGTGGAAAGTTTAATATAAATGGAGAAAATCTTTATGTTATTAGATAAATTGTAATTTATCTAATCCCAATTGGTAAAGATTGTTACGTGTTTGCCATTGCACTCAATTGGTAAAGATTGTTATTGATTTACCATCACACTCATTTATAAGTACACGAGGCATACATTTATGGTTGTGCCTCACTCTTCTTTACTATTTTTACGCAGAAAATTTCACTTGTGTCTTACGACTCAGGAGTACACCAGAGCAAGATGCCCTGCGCTTGCAGCCAGGATCTGGAGAGACATCTATTCTGTGAGTATTGACACACTCCCTTGTCCATTCATCTGCTGAGCTTGTCGTAAATCAGGATTTGTTTTTTCTATAATTTCTCTATATCTGGTTTCAATTATAATTCACTACAATTTCACACTCCTGCAGACTGCCTGAGAATCCAAATGACGATCTTTTTTTGGATTTACACGACATGAAGGGGAATCTTCAGGGTCGGATGACCGTTCATGTTGCTTCAATTAGCGATGACCCTGTAAGTACTTCACCCTGAAAGGACCAAATTAGTTCTCATGTTTTCTTTAGCAGTTTTGATCAGGTCATATGGAGGTTCTCTTTTGTGTCCAATTTTATTTATTCTTTGGCCGACGCATGAAATGCTCTTCACTGATTCTGTTAATATAACATTTGGCCCCTTTTGAATTATTATTTTTATAATATTATTAATTGAATTGGTCATTATCAAACCATAAATCTTGGTTAACGTTGATCTTGTCATGTTTTTTATTATGTTTTCGGCAATTTTACTGCCATATAATAATCATGGTACTTGGGGGTTTCATTGTGTATGTCAATGTGCTGTTTACCTGTTGCGGTGTTGTGCAGAGTGATCGAGTACGTTGGTATAACATTTACTGTGAACCAGAGCATGAATGTGTGGGCAAAGTGCAGCTGTTTCTCAGTTACACTGTAACATCTGGTGAAGTTGACTCTGCTAAGGTTAAAATCCTCCTTACCCAGAATGTTTACAAGTGCCCAGCCTTCTTTTGATCGTGGCTCTGTTACTCTGGAATTGTTGTCTTTTACTTGTTACTTGTTACTTCGTTTGTACATATCTTTAATTTGCAGCTCCATTTACTCCTTCAATGGGGGTCTTGATGCAGTGGGGTCCTGTGGGAGAGACCAAAGCTTATGACATCGTCTTGGAAGTGGCCATGAGAGTCCAACAATTCCAGCGTCGCAAATTGCGGTTGGAAGGCACTTGGCTTTGGTTGCTTTCTGAGTTTGCTTCCTGCTATGGAGTGTCGGTCTCGTATACAAAGCTGAGGTAATGAACCCCTGAAGCTCCTGCCCTATTTCATCATTATGAACTGGCGTTTCCAAGTGCAACTTAACCTTCTAAAATTGATATAGCTTTTAATATTTTATGTACTCTAAAAATAAAGGGCTGAGTCTGTTGGTGCGGCTTTTTCCAGGTACCTTGTGTGCATTATGGAGGTGGCTACCCCCACTGAGGACTGCCTGGTTCTCATCCATGATCTCCTGTGCCCGATAATCAAAGCTCGTGATGAAAACTCCTTGAACCGACAGGAGGTAATAGAGGATGTTTTACTGTTTATTTTCTGTTGACATATTGTATCCATCACGTATTCCACGTGGCATTTCTGCGTTTCTAATTTACTAAAAGTACATGTGACTTCTCAGAAGTGCGCATTAAGCATAAGTTTTTTTCTATAGGAAAATGAGCATGAAAGATATAAATGGGAAATGCCCGTCTATCGTTTAATTACATAGTAGAACCATATTAGATGTAAGTTTCTATAGATGGAATGGGATAATAAATCAGAAAGAGGTTCATGTGGCTTTGTGCACTTTTTATGAATTCTGTGCATAACAGGGTTGCTTACAAGCCCTGATCTCTGTGAACCTGGACTGCAGAAACGTCTTCTTGTGGATGTGCAAGAGCAGGTAGAGCAACTGCTTGCAGTGGTCTTCGAGAATTACAAGTCACTCGATGAAGATTCAATTTCTGGCCTGGCAGACAGTTCTGCACCTGTGAGTGGGTTCGTGGCGCCTGCTTTAATCCCTGCAGTGCAGATCTACACTCTGTTACACGATATACTCTCTGTGGGGGCTGCAGAAACTCTTCGGAACTATTTCAAGGTTTTTGCCTTGATGCCTTGCCCTTATTGCTGCCGGCCAATGTATCCTCTTCTGATAATTCATCAAGTTCAAGAATAGCTATTATATCTTGTAATTCTTTATATGATCTTGTCAGGCCTGCTTAACTTGTAACTGTGGGGAATAGAATGTCCTTGGTAGCCTGTATGTTTGAAGGTGCTAATCAGCTAATGTAAAAGAAACACTTATTCACAAGAAGAAGCATGTATTCTAGCCTCACAAAAGATTCCCCTATTAGATTCGTGAAGTTATTGATGAGTTAATGTTACTTTAGAGCAAGATAATATTAAATTAATGTCCAAGTTAATGTTAAATGATGTCACCTATTGGTTGCCAATGTAATATAAGTTAAATGCCAGTAACATCACCCGAACATTAATTCCATTCCATTTGTGTTACACTAGCATTAATTCGGCATGAGTTCTACATGATTTCAGTGCAGCGAGGTTCGCTCTTAATTGTGTGCTCGCTGATTGTGGATTTTGACAGGCCGCAGCAATGAAAAGATGCAAGCGGCTCATGATGGAAACCGATGAATTTGTGGCTAGTAACGAAGGATTTTTAATGGATCCTCTGAGCATGTCGAGTGCTTATCAGAAAATGCGAACGTTGTGCCTAAAGGTTCGCAGTGAAGTGCGTGCCGACATTGAAATACACAACAAGCACGTGCTGCCCAGGTCAGACACTTCTATTGAAATCATGCCTTGAATGCCCCTAAAGTACCAGGAAGCCGAAGTTTTTTTTTTTTAGCAGTTTTAAGTAGGTCATACGGTGACTTACTAACCAATACTTGTACTGTTCTTCTTCGATTCTGGTGATATGAAATTCAACCCCATCTGAATTAAAGATTTCACAGTAATTATGCTCAGTCAAACTAATCGTTTAAAACCTTGAATCCTTGTTTAATTCGTATTTGATGTACTGTGAATGCAGCTCCATCGACTTACCCAACATAGCAGCAAGCATCTACGACGTGGAGCTGGCAAATCGTTTGCGAGCTTTTTTGGTGGCTTGTCCTCCATCTGGCCCTTCACCACCTGTTGCTGAGCTCATGCTCTCTACTGCTGACTTCCAGCAGGACTTGGTCTCTTGGCGAATCAGGTGATTGTTTACTTTGTAATAATGTTTTTCATTTGGAGCACTTTTGAGTGATTCATATGAGGACTGTCTTTTGTTCGATTGTTTTTAGACATGCAATGTTCTTCACCGATTCTGGTGGTGTCAAATTTATCCCTGTCTGCCGTACCTCAAGATGGTCATTTTATAACCATAAAATCTGTGTACTCTCTTAACTTAATGCTCATCACTTGGTTGCCGGTGTTGGTTGCAGAACACAAAGAGGAGTGAATGCCAAGGAATTATTCCACCTGTATATTGTTCTCTGGATTCAGGATAAGCGTCTGCATCTTCTTGATCTTTGCAAGTTTGACAAGGTAGTTCTTCCTGAACGTGCTCCGCGTCTGTTTTCTTTGCCGATCTTCATCTGCTATTCTGGCTTTATCGGTCAGAATTTTTACGGTCTTGTGCAGTTGTAGTTGAAAATTTACATCACAATAGACTCTCCCATTACATTGACAAACGTTATTAAATTTTTTATGGCATTAGATTCATATTGTTGTTCTTATGTTGTTCTTATGTTGTTCTTATGTTAAGGTATTGTTAGTATCATGCAAATGGTTTGATCTTATTGTGATGTTAGTATGCTTGGCATTAACTTGATATTATACTAGCAATATTTAATTACGTTATTCAATATTTTTGTAATGCTGATCTTATCTAGGAGCGATGCACATGGGTGACTACGCAGCACACCACTTCTCCGTCCGTGGAAGAAGTGTATGATCGTATCAAGGATACCCTCAATGAGTATGAAGTGATCATCAATCGTTGGCCTGAGTATACAGTTCCTCTTGAAAGTGTACGCTTGCTTTCATCCCAATCTATGATTTCATCACACCCGTTAGTTACTTTTGTCCCTGCTTTTCTTGCACCTTGTTGAGTCTTGTAAATTCAATTGATGACGTTTAGATCATTTTATGGTCAGATAGAACAGGGTTTTCAGTACAACAAGATTGATTGATGAGCTTTAAGATAACGTAGTACAGGAGATTTTTTTCATAGGGACACACCACCGTATCATCACTGTAACCATAAAGAGAAGATTCTCTTTATGATGTTACCTAAAAGCTCTTGAAGCAGTCCAATTTTACTGCAAACCCTGTTGAGGCACATTTCAATATAAACAAAAGACTCAAACGTTGGGACTCTTGCCAGGCTGTGGCAGACGTGGAAAGGGCAGTGATAGGAGCTCTAGAGAAGCAGTATTCAGAAGTGTTGCTGCCTCTCAAGGATGTGATGATTCCAAAGAAATTCAGCCTGCAGTACATGCAGAAGCTTACTCGTCGGCAGAAACCAACAATCTACAGTGTGCCAAGCCAGGTTAGAGATAAATTTCGACTTCTTGCTGTTTTGAATTCGAATTTGGTTCATTTTAGCTCTTGCATTGTCTCGTATAGATTGATCATCTGAAATGCAGATTTTTGTTGTATCTCCTTGATTTTGTACGTAAGCTGTCTGCCTGAGCCCATTCATAAATTGATTGGTTCTTGATTCAGCTTGGAGTGATGCTCAATAGCTTCAAGCGACTGTTGGACACGTTACGACCTAGAATTGAGGCTCAGATGAAGACTTGGGTGGCTTGTCTTCCCGAGCAAGGGGGTGGATCTGACCGTGTTGTGTTTGGAGAGCGCCTCAATGAGGTCACCATTGAGCTTCGAGCCAAATATAAAAACTATCTACAATCCATTGTAGAGAAACTTGCCGACAATGTAAGCATTTGTTTATATAGCGTGTTCAGGGTTCAGGGTTTCTAATTTGGTTTGCACTTGTGCCATTTTGACTTTTTTCGTGTAGCTGTCAGAATTTTCAGCTGAACTACTTGATATGGTGGACCGACTGACAGGCAAGGTTGCAAAGAACAACGAAACTGAAGAAAATACTTCAGGATACGAGAGAGGCTGGTGGTGAATCGGATATTCGGGAACGCATGCAACCACTCAACACGCAACTTGTGGACACCATCTCTCATCTTCACGATGTCTTCACCACACGAGTCTTTGTGGCCGTGTGTCGGGGCTTTTGGGACCGGATGGCTCGGGTATGCACCCTAAACCCTAAACCCCATCTCTATTTTCCGGTGCTTTATTCCATTGCCCAATTAGCAAGCATCGTAATAAGACCAACTACATCAAAGACACGAAAGTTTCCTGATTTTGAACTCCTAATCTCACTACTTGACGCATGGAATGTGTGGTGGTGAAGGATGTGCTTCACTTCCTGGAGAATCGGAAAGGGAACAGGTCATGGTACAAGGGTTCGTCATTTGCCCTCGGAGTAAGTGCTCTACCCCTAAATCCCTAAATCCTAAAAACATAACATTCTGCACCAGTTGCAACCAAATAGTACTCTGAAATTCACTGTCAGAAGGTGCTTTACCTGGCATTTGAAACGAAGTTCTGTACGCATCGGGAGACTTTTAATTCTGCTGGAAAGCATGTGCTGCATTCCTAACGGTTTTGTTTTACGAATGACAGATTCTGGATGATGTCTTTGCCACTCAAATGCAACGGTTGCAGGGCCGTGCACTGCAAGAGAAAGACCTGGAGCCGCCTCGCTCCGTGGCGGAGGCTCGATCAATGCTATCCCGCGACGCTCACAACGGCACAGACTCCTCTTCCTTGTTCTTCTATTGACCGAATCATCCCAATTCAACCCAATTTTATAAATAGTATTGTTAGGGAGGCATTGTATGATACTTCTAAGTGTGGGACAGGTCAGGTGTACCCAATAGTCTACATTTGAGCATACGGAGGAGGAAGGGTGGCTTGAGTTATGAGTACCGTTGCCAAATTTCAAGCATGCTGCGGAGGGAATGTGGTGGGGCACCCACTCCTGTTATTACAGAACTGAACACTGTACAGTACAGTAATAGATTCTTGAGGCGGGTACACCCTGTAGGAAGTTAGTAAGCTTACATGTTCGGCATTAAACTTATTAATCATACCCTTGTTGTGCTGTCATTGCGAGAGAGATTATTATTTGTTACCTTGGGATCTAAGCAGTAGATTGATTATTTGATTATTATTTAAGCTGCAATACTGCAGAATCTAGTAGTTGGTGTATGACCACAAAATCCGAGATGCTCAACGACAGAGAACGGTGTCGGTGGCTTTGCTTCTCGTGGTGGAACTCAACTTCTTATGTAGTCGAAGGTTCCGACTGTTGTCGGTGTTTTGCCTTTAGCGCTTGAATTTTTTCTTGAATTTTTGGCTGGATTGGATCTAGCTTTCAGTTTGGGCCTCAGCATCCTTCCAGGGTTAATAAAGCTTGAAACTCTTTTTCCTTTATACTGTAGCAACTTTGGTGTATTTGTATCACGTTAGAAATGATGTCTCTTTCTCGAATTGTTTTAAAATTTATTGGGTTGAGATTGTTCTAAGGTTACGTTCTTCTGTGAATTATATAAACAGATAGAGAGAAAAATCTAAAATCTTTGGGCATATAATCAAAGGAAAATTTGGATTTGAAGGAAATTCCGTGTTTTATGTAGGCGATCCATTTTCATCGATTGTGGGTAATTGTGCTAATTGACTGAAGAGCACGCCTTGGGGTGTTTTAAAATTATTGACTTCATAATTTTTGCATGAGGTTTTGAGGATGGATGCTAATCATCTTGATCTACATATGAAGCTCAGTTTCACGTCATTGTGTGATAAATATTGCAAAAGTTATAGTAGTTTTTTAACTTCAATGTCAAAATGGCCAATGTCAAAATGGCCAGCTAAAAGTATATTCTGAAATAAGATTATTTAGTAAAATTTTTTTGTACAAATTGATAATCCACCTAAAAAAATTTAACCATTCAAATTTCAAATAATGAGATGAATCTTTTGGCTTTCTCTTTTTTCCCTTGGTGTTTAGCCTTCGGGCTTGGTGCAATGGATTTCTATTTTTTTTTAAAAATAAATTAAAATAATGATATGAAAGTCATGAGGAGTTTTATTTTACAAGCAATGAATGTTGAAGAAAACATACAAAGTTGTTTTTGGGAGTTAATTTTCAAATTTTTGATTTGAAACAAATAGAAAGAATATTTATTATTTTTAAGAATATTCTCCTCATTTAGATTGTCAATTTGGAATTTCTTGTAAAAATTATTAGCAATTTAGGTTCTTCCATTCAGTACTAACTTCCACTTTATAATTTTTTCAAAGATCAATACAAAAAAAATTCTATGTAAATTTTTCTAAAGTATTTTCGACCCATTTTTTTGACATATTGACTAAAACAAAATAGGTGATGGGACATATGTTTTTTTTTTCCGAAATGTTGAAAGACAAAACTAAACTTTTGGAAAGGGCTAGAAAAAATTACTTTTGCAAGTTTAGGCACACCAAACTTGCAGTGAATGGGTTTTTAACTATAAAATTTCAAGAGGATGTACTTGACAAGTTAACTAAAAGATGCCATGGTGTGATTTGTTAAAGAAGAAATATAAATGAAGTTTTTAGCCTCGCTTTGGATACAAGTATGTTAAACCAATTTTGGACCTCAAAACGTTGGAATAAATTAGGAGTTTGAATCTCAATATTGGTCCATTGCATTTCTTCAGCTCTATTGCAAGGGAACAAAATTTTACTCTATAGTATACAATTGAGCCTTCAATTCTTTAAGATCCAATAGATAATCTCCTCAATTTTGAGATGCGTATGAACTATTAGATTCATTTGTACACCAAAGGCCATTTTAGAATAGCAAACAAATAAAACTCCTTTTGGGCTCTCTAGGTTTAGGTTAAATTCGAAATTAAAATTAAAATGTCTACACTTTTTAATGCAAATATCATGTACCGCTCATTATTCTACACATTTTAATTTTCTTTTAAAATACTGCACCACCTAGCACTAAGAAAAAATTGAGATTTTTTGACGTTTGAAAAAATGTGATATGGCGTTCATTTTGACACAAAAGGAATCAACGTAGATGTCTTCTAAAATTTGTTATAATGGACGAGTAAAAAACGTCCAAAAATCTTGAAAAACATGCCCAATTTGGCCTTTTTTTTTACATCCCTCATAAAATGGTCTTCCAAAGTCTCCATGGTGGCGAACGACTTGTCTTTGCATAAGCACCACATGGGTGGATAATGCTACATAGGAAAAATTTTCATCCAATTTGTTGTTGATGTGGTCTATGAAGTGGACCCACCAATATTTGGCATGGCATGCCTTGTCAGCATACTTTCATGCTGTTTAAGAATTTTAACACTACTTTTTGAAACATCAACTTAAACGTCTAGACACTTTTTGAAATATAAATTGGTGCATACTATACCCATAGGGCAAGGTTAGTAGAAAAAAATTATTTAAAAATAAATAAATAAAAAATAACAAGAAAAATTGTTAAACTCAACACAAATTTAAAAAAAAAATTACCATTTATCATCAAGATAATTTTGATGGCCAAATTAAAAAATTACTTCATTGAAAATTAGTAAGAATGAAGGGTGGAGAGAATCTATTTATACTAAAATCTATTATTTGTCCTCGGTGAAACAAAAGATATGGAATAATTTGAATATAAGGGCTTGACCGTTGGACATGTAGATGTTGTTTTAGACATAGGGACATTGATCACAATTCTTGCTTTACATATCCCATATGGTTTGTTAATCTTCCCACCATCCCATTTATATAAAAAGTTTCTCTTTTCATCCATGGTGCACATCCATCCATTGCCTCTTTTTGCAAAGCATGCCACATGGCTTCCCTTCCTCTAAAATTTTAACATTTGGTCAGCATATTACCATAAACCGTAGTAATTTTCACTAATTTATCCATAGTCAAATGTGTTTGCTTGCTGATGTGGCAATCTATATTTTTTCGAACAATCCAGAAAACATCAATATGTCTTTAATGATGTCAAATAAACGTCAACGTTAATGATAGCATCAACTTGCTTCTACAATAATGTGTCGGTGTCCTTTGCAACGTCCACAAAAATCTACCTTTTTGAGCCATTTGTCCTTTGAAATCTTCATGTATTGTCGGATATCGCACATTAGTGGTAAAACATATCCAAAAATACGGGATTCTTATAGTGTAGACTTTGTTATCATACTAAAGAACCAAGTTATTGACTTCCATGAGATCAATCTCAACACAATGTCAATTTCCACAAAAGAAGTTGAATTCAGTGTTGACAACATGTGATCAAGCATCTAATGTCCAATAAAAATCTAATTTACAAACCAATCAATGTAAAATCCATCAACATCCAAAGCATGCCCTTTTAAAAATATGAATTAATGAACACATTTCATCCCCTTAAGTGGTGAGGGGTTCACAAAGTCACATTAGAATCTAAATGGCCAAGAATAATCACCCCTCAGGGATAACAATTAATAATTTATATATTCCCTTTGACCACCTACAATTTGTCTTCTAAAATTCAAAACCAAGTTACTTATAAACACTTACGAAACATTCTTTGATTTGTAATTCTATTCAATGAAATGTGAATTTGTTCAATCTAAACATGTTCAATGACCAAAGGAACAACAATGGGCCATTCTTAACATAATTTTGTTGGATTAAATGTTTGCTCATGAAGTGATCAAGTGCACAATGAAGATGAAGATGAATATAAATGCTATTTGGAATAACTTTTATCCATTTGAGTTGCATAGTTCGCTTTCACTCCTCATTGCTTTGACATCTCAATTCTCAACAATGAACAAAGAGGTTTCAAAGGCTATTTTGACCACAAAACTTCTCATTCATCCAAACCAATGCTTGACTTAGGAAAAACTAACTTTCTATAAGACAAATTTGACGAAATTGAAGTAAATAATATTGTATATATTTACAAAGATATAAGTAGAATTATGCAAAAATTCAAAAAAAATATTCAGATGCTTGAGGGTTAGTAGACTAATTAAGATTTGCAAATCCATGGCCTTGACTTGGATGGAATTGGCAAAATGTCACACAAAAAACTCTGAAAATTTCTATACCTGAGTCATTAACATACTAGAGAAGTTGTAAAGTAGTGGCAATTGATAGCATAGTAAGGCTTGGCCGATTATAGATGGCAGGATTGGCAATCTACCTCAGTTGTTGCTTTTACCCTCCAAAATGGCTCATGAATGAGCAGAGTTGAACATCATAAACTTTAACCCTCGAATGCCAGGTTTGTGACCGCGGAAATCATCCCTTTTGGCATTGTATGACATCATCTACTTCAAAAAAACCAAAAGTGTTCATTGGAGGTCAAACTACGGTTCATGATCTCCCCTTTTCACACAAAATTTCGAGGATGAATAGTTGCACTTTTGTCCTACACAACTTGATTCTCAATCATTCATTGACCAGAAAATGATTGTGGCGTCCTTTACGGGTTAACCTCTAAAGGACCGTTGTTCCTTTGGGGGACAAATGCGTTTTTGGGCAGGTACTATGGGCTGAAATTTTCTCCTGATTTTTCAAAACTTTTTTTGGAGGTAGAAAAGTTGATCAGCTTCGTGGGAATATAATTTTTTTTCACAATCGGTGCCCGGGAACAATAGTTATGACCAAATAAGCTCAAAATAGGGGACGGGGGCAGTCAGGGCAACAAAAAAAACTTTGCAAAAATTTGATTTTTTTTTAATATTTTTTCTCATAGATTATATTTTTGTCTATCTGGAAAGCTTTGATTCATTTCATTTGGATATGTTATGAGAAAGTTATGGACATTCTTGTTTTTCGGGCAGTTAGAGCATCTTCTTGAAAAAAATAACTTGTAGGATTCATTTCTGAATGCAATTTTTTCAATTTTTCAATTTTTTTTTGCATGGTCTAATTTACTTGCTAGAACAATCTCACCATTGGGATTAGTGCATTTTAATTCCATCTAAAATATATGAATATTTTAGATTTACCTTCTATCTCGTACCTACTTCTACTTAACAATTTTTTTAAGAATGATAATTAAGTTTTTTTGAATCTTTTTTTTCCCCTAGACCCTCAACTCAATTCTCCACTACAAAGATTTAAAGCTCAAAACTCTGTAGTGCAAAAATTTTAAGTTAAAAATGTTCAAAGTAAAAAAATCTAGTCCCGCAATGTGCTGAAAAACTTGTTTTTTTCACTTTAAACGCAGATATCTTGCAATCTGTGCGGTCAAAAATTCTGAAATTTTTTCCACACACTCTCATACTAGTTAGGTGTAAGGTCCTACGGTTAGATGTGAAAAAAAAAACAATTAAGTTTTCTTTTCACTCTTTGCTATAGATATGGCAGTTCTGAGTGTTTTTTGGCAGAAAAAAGGCCTTGGTCCTTTAGGGGTTAATGTCTTACTTAGATGGTAGAACTATCTCCAACATACTCTTCATTCAAGGTGGTCATACTACCACAGTTACTCTTCTTCTTCTTTAACGTCCAATCGATTTTGGAAGTTTTATCGCCAAAAATGATGAGGACTCTCTTTAGTGACCACGCTTGGTTATGAGGTATGCTTCCTATTATAAGGTAGACGCACCCATTCCCACCCAGCACTCAATTCCATCCTCATGTGTCAATGGTGTGCATTCTAGAAAGAAAATGTGCACCACTAGTACATGAGGGAGGAATTCTTAAAGGGACGAGAATGGGTGCACCTACCTTAGCCGATGACCGTGCCGGAACCGAGCAGCGTCAAATGGGTTGCATTGGAATGCGAATTTGGCCTTCTGGAGAGTGGAGACCCCGCCCCATCTGACTGGGCCGTTGGCCGCATGATTGGCTTCCGCGGACGGTGCGACACGTAGTGGAACACGTGGCGAGTCCTGAGAGAAGCCCCGCCGGGCCAGGGTCGACCCTGTCAAAGCCCATCGCCCCCGCCTCGGCCTCAGCAAGCACCTCAAGTAGGCTCCCTCCCCAGCACCACACATCTCCTCCGCCTCTTGTCTTACGCTCCTGTTTCATCTCAATCTCGAAGCTAAATTTCTGTTTTGGGGGGTTTCAGTTGCTTGCAATTCGTAGCTGCTGCTGCTGCATCGAAAGTTTCCCTTGCTCCTCTCCAGGTGGGCTTGCCTAAATTCCACTTGTTGAATCCTTACTCTACCACTTTGTTACGTGTTTGTATTGCTGTTTTATCTTCGATGTAACAGTTGCTCGTTCACGTACATGTTTGGGGACAGTGTAAGATCAGAGCGGTGCTTTCGGATTTGTAGTAGTCAGTGATGGATCTGTTAGATCTATGCTCTTGAGATTTTCGAGTTGGTCTCCGAATTTTTAGCGCTTTGAGTAGGTCATATGGGGTTCTTCTTTTCCTCAGTTTAATTTAGTTGCTGATTAGCACGTGCAATGTTCGTCACCGGTTCTGGTGTTATAAAGTATGGCCCCCGTCTGATTTGCGGGTTTCACAATGTGATGAATCAAATGGGTCATTGAACTCGTGGTCCTTTAGGGTTAATGTGAATCGGGCAAGTTGGGTGGATCCCGGGTGACCTAATTTTGCTGATCGGTTGTGTTGTTCTGGTATACGAGTCGTGGAGTTTGCAAACTAAGAAGTTGGAAGTTGCTTTTTTTGCAGGTTTCGATAAAGTATGGCGAACGTTCATGACGACACTGTCGGGGCAGAGCACCCGGGATTTCTTCAGAAGATCAAAGACAAGCTTCACATGGGCCACCAGCAGAAGGACAAAGAAGTCGCCCCCGCCACCAGCCCTGAGACCACTGATACTGCAGTTGCAAGCAAGGGCACTTCTACTGCAATGGATGCGGCTGCAGTTTCTCCTCCTGTGAAGGAAGAGCCGGCTATTGCGAAGCCATCCCCACCCGTTGAGCACGAGCCACATCATCCGACGCCCGACCTGAACAAGCTCGTTGGCCATGAATCAGAGCACCACGGTGGCACCCCCACATTTCTAGTTGCATTACCAGACCAAGACATTCCTGACGAAGTGACGAAAGAGACAGCCACCTCGGATGCTCAGGGCGGAGAGTTTTTCGATTCCGAGGAGGTCTTCAGCAAGGCGAAAGAAGGTGAGCATCACGAGGGCGTGCCAACATTTTTAGTGGCCTTACCTGACCAAGACCTGCCGGACGAGGGGACCAAGGAACACCTGCATCACGTGACTGAAGGACAGGCCTCGGAGGGCGCACAGCATTCTTCTGACAAGGAGTTTGATTCTGAAGAGGTGTTTAACAAGGCGCAAAAAGGCGAGCATCACGAGGGCGTGCCAACATTTTTAGTTGCATTGCCGGACCAAGACTTGCCGGGTGAGGAGACCAAGGAGAAGCTGCATCATGTGAGTGCAGGACGGACCGAGGACTCGTAAGAAGGGTACACGTTGAAATGGTCTGATGATTCAGATGCAAGACTCTGATCCCTAGTAGTGGATTGCTGTCAGTGGACAGTGTTTTGTAATTTACGATTGCTTCTTATACAGTTGTACATAACCTCATTTTTACACTTGGTTCGATCTGTGACCTGTGAGTTCTGTTGGACTGCTGAGCTGGCAATGAATTTTAGCGTGAGAAGGCAATAGATTTTAATCGCTGTGCTGCTGCCCTTGCATTGTTGTTCGCTTGACGTTTTATATGCGTTGCACGTACCTCCACGTTCGTCTAGAGGCTTTTGCTGGGGGCAAGGAGGTTGCTCTAAAACTCTCCCTTCAAGAACTGCTGCACCCTAATTTCTTGGTGAAAAGTGTTTCGAGTGATTTTGTGGGGAAAGATTATCTGAAACGCAACAGAGTACGAAGCACTTTTAATCACGAATTTTGGATGCTTGTACGATTACTTGTGATTTTTTGGCTCTGGACAGAAGCGGAAAAGAGATTTTGCTTCCACAGAAGGTACTTGTACTGTTCAGTGAATGTGATAAGTTTGAATAGGCCCTCAATCGGAAACTGAGTCAGTACCAGATTGACCTGCAAGGAACCGATCTTATCATTGCATAGTTCTTAAAATTGGAATTCATACTGTTCTAAAAGATTCTTCATCCTCTCTCATGAACCAGGGCTTTTTTTTTGGCGATGTCACCATATTCCTATTCTCTCTGACACATTTCCACCACTATGCCTGGCTCCCTCCAAATATTCACCAACAAACGGAGGGCACAGAGGGGCTCCACTGTTCATCTACTGTGCGGAAAAAAAAAGCCCTATCGTGAACACCACGGGACAAATGGGTTTCCAAATACACTCTTAGAGCCTCCTGCAATGTGAGCCAAGTCAGCAGAAAAAGCACAAAATGACAAGAAATGAACACCGATTGTCTTGCCGGCCTCGGTGAGCGGAGAAGCAGGATTTCAAGTTTCACCGATCATTGGTGGACAACCCCATTGGTGAAGATGGAACAATCTTGAAGGAATCAATATGTGGGGGATTCTTACTCGATCTCTCCCCCACCCATTGGGTCCACATGATAGGACAATTCCCAACTTTGTCCCTATAGCTCTCCGGTGAACTTGACTAGCCCGGCTCACATGGCAGGAGGTCCTTACACGTTCACAACTTGACATGTGGAAGTAGTCCATGAAATGTGTACACTAGGGGAGGCAACCCATTCGTGATCACCCCCCCATTGTGGCAGTACAGGGTGCTCTGTTTCCATGAATTATCCAAAGAAATAAATGACCGATTTTGACTATTGCCGATTGGTCAACAATTAACCATCACACGAATGAAGCATTGTCCATTTTGTTTCCAACACTTGGTCAAAATTGGGGAAACCATTTCATCAGAATGGAAAGAACCTGGTCTATTGCTAAAAAATTCATGGTATTTCCATTTTGCAACACAAAAAACTGAAAAATTATGGAAAGACTCCTCTATCTATTTCTGCACACTAATAAATTGACCCGCTGAAAAACCGCACCCTCCAGATACGTGGAATGCTTATTTGATCGGAAATGGGTTGCCTCCCCTACATGACAAATTTTTGAAGATATGTTGGACATGTCTGCCGTTAGAGAGAATTAAAATATACATATATTCATCCGTGCTACAATGGTCTGAGGACAGTTTTGGATCACCACCTGCTTCTCTCTCCAACCAGGCCGAGAAATTAGGCTGTTTGCTTCTGGCTTTCAACTTTCTCTCTGCTTGCTTGCGGGGAGCTTTCACACAGCATAGCATTTTGCATTATTACCTGCAACCAAAGTAAGTTAGCATTGAAAGTATTTCCTTCTTACATAGTACTACACATTCAACTGTTGCATTAGCAACAACCACCCCAAACCGTGCATGTACCCATTCTTAACAAGTAGACTTCTAATGAAAATATGCTCCAAAGTCTATTTAAATCGATCCCATACTTAATAATTGCTATTGGTTGACTATAGATTCTCTAAATTTCAGTTTTATAGTGACAACCGAAACCGAGTACTATTGTGAAACGTTTTCATTCAAACAACCATACCGTAAGCATCAATGGACAAAGTCCAAAAGTGTATATACGAAAGTTGTAGTGTACGACATGCTACACATTACCATGGAAGTTTGAAGAAAAAAATAGTTGTGATTTGAAAGAAAATCAAGTTCAAAGTTAGCCATGTCTAAAACTTAGTTTTGTTCAACATGATTTGGAATTCGTTTATTTGTCAACTTTTTTTTAGAACTCCGAAAAAACTTTTTGTGCCTTGGCATGTTGGTATACATCATTTCAAATTGTTGTACCCAAAAATTGAAGGAAATTGCCATTTATAGAATTTAAAACACCAACAGTTTGACAAACATACAAATGATGTTTGTTCTCACAATATTTGATTTTTTTTTGGAATTGAGAGTATGGGATAGCATTAGCCATTGTAGAGAGAGCATAGGTTGCAATATGAACCATTGTTACATCTTTGTGCCTTTGCATTTGAAATATTTGTTGAATTTGACAATGCATTTGATTTATATTTCGCAATTGTATAATGCGTTTTTAAATTCAACTTCTTTTGTCCAAAGACTAGAGTTCATGATGCACATAATTGATCCAACAAATCTCAAAAAAAAATTTATCATTGTCAATATCATCAAAAAACTGCCAATTGCCAAAAATTACACTGACCCTCATCAAATTTTCAGTTTTTTGATGATATTGACAATGATAAATTTTTTTTTTGAGATTTGTTGGATCAATTATGTGCATCATGAACTCTAGTCTTTGGACAAAAGAAGCTGAATTTAAAAACGCATTATACAATTGCGAAATATAAATCAAATGCATTGTCAAATTCAACAAATATTTCAAATGCAAAGGCACAAAGATGTAACAATGGTTCATATTGCAACCTATGCTCTCTCTACAATGGCTAATGCTATCCCATATTCTCAATTCCAAAAAAAAAATCAAATATTGTGAGAACAAACATCATTTGTATGTTTGTCAAACTGTTGGTGTTTTAAATTCTATAAATGGCAATTTCCTTCAATTTTTGGGTACAACAATTTGAAATGATGTATACCAACATGCCAAGGCACAAAAAGTTTTTTCGGAGTTCTAAAAAAAAGTTGACAAATAAACGAATTCCAAATCATGTTGAACAAAACTGAGTTTTAGACATGGCTAACTTTGAAATTGATTTTCTTTCAAATCACAACTATTTTTTTCTTCAAACTTCCATGGTAATGTGTAGCATGTCGTACACTACAACTTTCGTATATACACTTTTGGACTTTGTCCATTGATGCTTACGGTATGGTTGTTTGAATGAAAACGATTCACAATAGTACTCGGTTTCGGTTGTCACTGTATGACCAAGCTATATGAGGTTTTAGTGGCTAGGGAGTTGTCACTTGAAAATTCATAGTAATTGCATGTCTAGTCCAAAAATCCTAAAAAAAATTAGATTCATGATTTTTAATTGCTAATACTACAAAAATATTTTTCTTAAAAAAGGTGCCCCCAACTATGTTAAATTGCTTATTTTGACAATTTCAAGTGTATTCACCTTAAGCATAGTATTTTTTAAAGATTGTCAAAATAAGCAATTGACGCTATATTAGTCTCTCGAAGTGGGACCAACAGGGTGAAAACGCAAGTTCTCGGGGGTATAAGTAAAATCTTGCCCCCTATTTTGAGTTGTGTCTAGGGTATGTTGTAGACCTCTCCTAGCTAGTTTGGGGTCTCTAATTGCAAATATGAATTCAAAATTTCCAAAAACAAATTGTGTGAAAAATGAAAAATTCCTGCATTTTTTTCCAAGTATAATTCCTATGTTTTCACCCTGTTGGACTCACTTTGTGGGACAGATTTAGCATCTTTGTTTAATTGATGGCTATTTGGGAAACTGTACACTTAATTTAATAGATATCTTTAGAGAGAATACATACTAAGATCAAGTTTCTATATGTAGTCAAACTACTAAATTAATTTCAAACTAACAAAAAGACTAGCTAATTAGAGCTTGTTTGCGTATAACCCCATCCTTATATTTTTGTAGGAGCATAGTTAGAAATACTCACATGTTCACTTCTACCTTTTATGGATATTTCGTTAAAATGGTGATATTCTTCCGCTACTTTTCCATTCATTTTTTACGATTGGTATAGATTTTAGACCACATGGTCTAAAATCTAGAATTGATTTACATTTTAGAGCACATGGTCTAAACCTAAAAAGTGCCAAGTTTGTGGAATATTGCCATTTTAACGAAATATCTGTTCTTTTCAATCCCTCAAGCCTCATTTCTTTGACAAGTCTTCCTCCCAAATGCTAGACTCTTAAGAATGTGTAGCAAGGCTCTTCCAACTTCATGGATGTTCTTTTTTGATTTTTTAAACCAAAATAGGAAGTCAACAATTCTTGTCTTTCTTCTTTTTGGCTTCTTCCTTGAAAAGCTCTTGAAATTTAAAGAATCTTGAGAGAGATTTTGTTTTTATTTAGAAAGTCATCATATATAAGCCTAACCTATCATTTTTCCTTGTATCTTCTTTTCTTGATTCATTCACACAAGTCATGAAGCAAAAAGTGGGTGGGTCATTTGTATGTACTCATTGAACAAGACCAAATAGAAATAAAACCTCTCTCAAGATTCTCTAAGTCTCAAGAGCTTTTCAAGAAAGTAGCTAAAAAAGAGAGAGATAAAAATTGTTGGTCTCTTGAATGGGGGTCTAAAATTTTTGAAAAGAGCACCTATTAAATTGGAAGACATCACCAAACACTCTTTAGAATCCTACATTTTTTAGGAGACCTACTATCACCTTAACGGGTTGGAAAAGTAGCTGGGTTTATATGTCAATGATCTTGTTTGTGCAAAAATGCAAGGGCAAGGATTATATGGAACAAGCTTTTAGATTTTTTGGGTAAGTATGTACAGATGATCCATCCAATTTTCTCCATGATCATGTAAACAAGACAAGATGGGAAGCTAAAGGAAAAGTGATGGAGACAAACTTATTCCAACCCTCCTTGAGATTGATATTGGTATTTTGAAATACTTATCTAATTCCCATTTTCTTGTGTATTGGCAAACAAGCAACTAGTCTAGGAGAGTCTCACCTTGACTTGCTCTTCAAGTAAGATCCTACTCAAAATTCTTCATATGTAACAAACTCTGTGGAAATGTTGTACTAATAAAAGTTGAGAGTAAGCGAGGAACCAATCCACAGTGGAAAAACAACACTTTGGTATATATAGTTGTGGATCAATAATTGTAGGTATAAAGGAAGAAAGTTTATAATATTTGGTAGCTTGAAGAAAGGCTGCCTTTTCCTCTCCTCAGCTCTCATTCAAAAATCCATCCAATTGCAGGTCAGGCAATTTATAGAACTACATTTGCATTCAGTTTGATGAATCCGTCATCAATCCTAATTTTAGTTTTGGCCAGCTCAAGGAATTAGTGTCATTCACTCTTTTGGCTTGGGAGTCAGTCAATTCATTGATTTCAAATTGTTAGCCAATCAGTCTATCTATTAGGAAGTTTAGTTCACTTCCTTTAATTTATAAGTGTTAGAATACATAAAGTTCTTAATTACCACTCCTCATTTCCGACCTAATAGCTCTCTTTCTTATAGACTGACAAAATACGACGCATAACCATTTAGCTAATGTTGGGTGTGAAATATTTCACACCATTCCATCCTCGACATGAAATGATGTGAAATATTACACATCGTTCTATCCAAGAGAAGGCAATCCTTCCCACTTCTATTGAATGTTATGTTTGAATTTTTGTAGTAAGGTGAAATTTTGTAGCAAAGGAGCACTTTTGATGAGCCAGGCTTGTCTTATCATCCAATGGACGACATTCATCCATCTGCTTGAGCACAGACCGTGAGATCCTTGCTGGTCTCGGTAGTCTCACGGCACCAGCTGGGCTGCATAAAAGCCGAGCAGGCAATCTTGTGTGCGCATAGTTCACTTGCTTTGCTCTCTCGTTGCTCCATTTTCACAGCTTCCACTTCTTCTCCGTCTCCTTGTGCCTTGCTTGCGGTTGCTGCTTTTGTGATTTTTGTCATGGATCAAGTAAACTCATGCGGATTTGCCCGCATCTGTGTGTTCTGCGGAAGCAGCAGCGGGAAGAATCCCATCTACACCGAAGTAGCGCAGGAGCTGGGGTCGGAAATGGTAGGGAATTCGATCTTTCAAAGCAAGCTGCTTGATTGCTTTTAGTCTTAGAGGATTCGAAGTTAATGCATTGAGGATTTTTGGCTAGTTAACAATTAAGTTGTGAAATTTTACGTTACGTACATCAGGTGAAGCGCGGCATCGACCTTGTGTATGGAGGCGGGAGCATTGGGCTGATGGGGACGACTGCGAAGGCGGTCCAGGATGCTGGTGGCCATGTTGTTGGGTACTGGCAGCACTTGAATTTCAATTCAGTTTCCCCCTTGGAATTTCCCAGCTTAACTTCACATTATTGCATAGAATAGAAATCCAAAAAGTTCATAGACCCAATTCCATACGTACAGCAACTAAGGAATTACGGACTCTATTCCATATTCAAGCTTAACTTTTTCATATTCAAGCTTAACTTTTTCATATTCAAGCTTGAGTATGGAAAAAGCTTGAGTAAGGAATAAAGCCTGAAATTCCATAGTAGCACTATGAAATTGGATTGAGACTATGAAATTGTTGGATTTCATGGGTGCCAGTTCCAAAGCTTGCAGACTTTTTTTATCGATTGCAATCCAAGTAACGCACGTTACCCTGGAATTACGCGTTTTGTGTTTAGGGTAATTCCCAAAGCTCTCATGCCAAAAGAGATCTGCGGAGCCACAGTCGGAGACCTGGTGGCCGTGGACGATATGCATCAGCGGAAAGCGGAAATGGCACGCAGGGCCGACGCTTTCATTGCTCTCCCAGGTACGTACGCACTCGCTAATCTGCTTTCCCGCATTACCTTTTATTTTCAGAAACCATCCAGTGCTAAGTATTCTTGTGATCTAACTGCAGGTGGATTCGGCACATTTGAGGAGGTGCTGGAAATCATAACATGGGCTCAACTCGGCATCCACAAGAAACCAGTAAGCCATTTCCTATTAGAATGCTGATTATCATTGCATGACACATGATTAGAATAGCTAGCTTTTTCCAAGGTAGACCGATTATTCAACCGAGTATGCAAATAATTAGTTAATCGGGGTGTGGATATATATTCTCTTAGGTGGGATTGCTGAACGTGGACGGCTACTACGACGCGATGTTGGCATTGTTCGACAAGGCGTTGGAACAGGGCTTTCTCAACGTCGCAAGCCGCAACATTGTCGTTCACGCTCCTACAGCCGCTGCGCTTTTGGACAACTTGAAGGTGACATATCCATTCAAACATGCATGATCAACAATAAACAGGCCATATATCCGCCTGCGCAAATCTTTTGAAAAGTAGTGAAGTCCAAACGGCATTATATCTGAATGTAAACTAAATTCCTTCTTTTCTTTCTGTGCAGAATTATTCACCGACAGTTGACAAGACCGTCCCGGAGTTGACCTGGGCAACCGCAACCGGCGTGTCGGCATCGTCCAAGCGAAATATCACGACTGGAATCGATATCAAGGCAGCTTACGATCCTCATTTCCAGATGATCAACCAGAGCTGCAGCGCAAGAGGCGCCTGGGTATCTTCAATCAAGAGCTGGGTGGGGACCAAAAACGGCATCCACAGCATGAAACTTATGCAGCTTGGAGCAAGGCGACGTCGTTATTACGGGGTGCATGCCCAGCCCAGTCATCGGAGCATCGATATCGATGGGTTGTCTAGATCTGTCACGATGGCCACGAACTCTCCGATCCGTGCTCTTGCGGCGTTTCTGTAGATCACAATCATTTACACTGAACTAGACCTTAGCGGCTTAATAAATTTATTTTTGCTTTGCGTGAGTCAGTTCGATCATCTTTACGCAAGCGAGTTGATTGAGCTGGACAACAACAAGTTTTGAATATATATAATCTTGGCAATTCAACGCTCCGATCGGTGCTCTTGCGGCGTTTCTGTTGATCTTTGCCATCTGCGTTGACCTAGAGATTGAAATTGTTTGCCGTTCTTAATTACTGAGGACGTTTCTCGTTTTTTTGCTTTGAATCATTCAGTTGGATCATATATCTTGGAGTGAGTAGATTCGAGTGGACAACAACAAGTTTTCGATTCATGCAGGACAGTTACGTATATTGTGCAGTTTCGCCTCCTGTACCAGTGTTTCGATTATAAAATTCCGTCTAGGACAGTCAGAGGTATTTCAGATTTTCAGCCCCTGTCGGTAGCAATCAGAATATTAATTACCATCTAATGGGTGGAAGATGAACGCTTTCAAGAGCTGACTCGCTACCAGAGTTATAATTCAAAATGGACTCAGTCTGAGTTTAAGTTGCTGATTAGGAAATTTTTGTTTATTCTTTAGTGATGTGATTAGCTGTAGTTTGAGCTTTGTGATTTTCGCGCACAGTTATGAATCAAACCATGTAGGGATGGAAACCATAATTTATTTTGCAGCAATAGCTCCAAATCTAAACTTGCCTAAGTCCTACACTATGCTTGCTTAATGGTTAAGAAATATGGTTAAGAAATGGTAATACAATCATTACAGAAAGAACCGGGCCTTTGGAGGGCCGCTCCAGAGTGACATCCTTATGAATATCCATGTCATCGCTGGTCCTAGAGATTCTCAATATTGCGAACTTCACCCGATTTGACTTTCGCCAAAAATGTCAGGATCTCTGTCAAGACAACAGAGTACAAGGCAACCAAGTACAATTTGTTTAATTGACAAATTAGTCCAACTAGGTTCAATTATACCAAATGAAGTGATTTTTTTTTTAAACACATGGACAAACACAAGGGAAGTAGAAGAGGTTACCATGTGGGAGAAATTTGACCATTCCCACCTGGTAACCTCTTGGTAACCAATCGCAAGGGAAGTAGAAGAGGTTACCATGTGGGAATGGACAAACTTCTCCCTCATGGAACCCGTTTCTCCCACATGGTAACCTCTTCTACTTCCCCTGTGAAATTCCAAAATTATGTGGCTTTAGAAGCTAGTTGCCAAAAGCAACTAGCTTGAAAAGCCACTTAATTCATTTTGTGAGTCTTGAGAGGAGAAGACAAGCTCTTTATAGATTGGAGTAGTAGTAGGTCAAGCAATCCATGTGAGATATGTAAATTAGGATTAATTGGAACTCAACCACTCATAGTTAATCTAAATGCAGGAATTGTGTTAAAAGTTAAATTTTAGACCTCATTTAGGCATAGTAGAATAACTATTTTGAAAAAACTTTGAACTAAAAAAAGTTGGTTAATAAAGCTAAGTTTTATTTACAAAAATCCGTTTGAGGTTTTGAGAATCCAACTAAAAGTTATAGACAAAATTCTGAGAGGGGTTGGATGATACATTTTTTGGACATTTTCAAACACCTTCTTTGAATTTTGTTCATAACTTTTGGTTGGAGGCTTTAAACCTCACATTGATTTTTGGAGATAAAATTTAGCTTAATTCCACAAATTTTTTTAGTTCAAAGTTTTTTCAAAATAATTATTCTACTATGCCTAAATGAGGTCTAAAATTTAACTTTTAACACAATTCCTGCATTTTGATAATGAGCGGCCAATCTCTCAACTTCAAACTATCCCATATTCTTTGGCAATTTATGATGGACAATTGATTTCATTATAAAAACAACCTCTTCACCTTTCTTACTCACCAAGTGCCATTGAAGTTAGTCTTCCACATTGTCATAAAAAAATAATTGATGGCAATGTGAAAAACATACTTCATTGACATTTGCATTTTTTTCCAACTCTTTGTTAAAGTTCCAATAGCATCCAATTTTCAGGTGTTCAGTAATCAAATTAAGGTGCGTCAGAGTACCTTAATTCTGATTATTGAATACTAAAACTCGAATTTAGAGACTCTGATGTCCAGTCATCCGACAGCTTGATGGACGGTGAACGAGAATAGGAGAAATATATATCCTTAATCCAAAAAAAAAAGTTAACTCTGGGGTCCTCAGAGGGCTTCTCCGCAGCCCTCCAAAGGCCCGACTTTTTTGACTTTGGGGTTCATGCAAAGAAAGGTAATGTATCACTAAAATGTTGAAAATATTTGGTTAAAAGTTCAAACATCTTACATTCCAAGCTTTGTAACCCATATGAAGACATTCCTTGACTTCTTTCATTGTCACATATATATTCCTTAACTACTGTACATGATGATTGATTGACATGTTATATGATTATATGGGCAATTTCATTAAAATGGTGGTATTCCAAGTGCCGCTTTGACGGTGTGCCATTTTCATCATCTAGGAGAGGTATAGATTTCAAAATGGCCATTTTGAACCATTTAGGACAGGTATAGATTTAGAACGGACAATCGAACCTGTTTTCATGCCATTTTAAAATAATATCGCCATTTTAATGAAATTGCCCATTTATATGATGATGGATGCATGTTATTTAGAGTATTTTTTCTAAATAATTTTTTTAATGTCAAATATGAAATATTCTACTTTAAACTTTTTATAAAGCAGTCTTTTTGCCTTGTTGAATTATATTCACGGATATTATTATAATGAATGATTTTTAAAAAGAACATTTGATCTTCAATGGTGAACTCTTTACATAATTGTGAAAATTATGTTACGAACTTATCAAGTTATTGTAGATAGTCATTTGCTTATTGTAAGAGTAGTTTTTAGTTATTTGATTTATAAATATATTATATATTAAAAACATTAATAATTTTTTTAATTTAATGACAAGGTAGATATTAGCAACATTAGGTTAATAAAAGATATATAGACAAAAATAGGAATAAATTTTTGATGGATTGGATATATCAAGGTCGTTGCAAAATACACTTGTCTTTTTTTTTGCCCCCTTGGCTTTGGACATGTGGTTTTAAAGCTCATAACTTTTGCTTTGTATATCTGTTTTTTATGAAATTTGAAACTGGATGGTACATGTAGTAGTTGAAGACATTGAAATTTTTTTTTCAATTTTTTTCAATTAGTTTATTGTAAGCTCCCCCCGATTGGATGTCTACCTAGGCCATTTTGGAGTTTATAGTATTGTTTTTGATCCAAAATAAAGATTTGAAGGTCAAAATTTTGATACAAGGACTTCTACTAAAGTTACACAAGACTAAAAAGAGATTTTAAAAAAATAATAAAGTGTCCACCTTCCACATGTTGATATGTGCTTAAATTGCAATACGTATGCACAAGTGCAGAGAACACAATATTTTTATCCAAAGATGCAAATGGTTGAGACTTGAGAAGCAGCATATTCAAGTTAGAAAAAAAAATTATTGAATTTTATTGAATTATAAATTATTATTTTCTAAAAAACAAATTTCAAATTATATATCTTTTTGTATTACTCTTTTATTATTCTTTTTCTTTGCATAGTATTTAAAGATAAATTTTTCTAGGCTTGAATTTTCACACACATTCTATTTTGAATGCTTTACAAATTATCCATATTTTATTTTATCTTTAAAATTTTTAATCCAAAAGTCACAAAACTCACAATATAACTGTATTGAGGCTGTTTTGGGACAAAAATGGAGGTGTTTTTTGCAACAACCCATCATTATTAATATAATTATGATTTGCAAGATCAAAATTTGATTTTCCAATTTTGACAAATGTAGGAGGATTAAGAAATGAAAATGCTTTGATAGTGAAATTCTTTCATGCACTGCTTCATTAAATAAGAATCATGATTAATTAAAGAAAAAAAACTTTAAATGCAAAGCTTTAATTATCTTTTGTTATCTCCAATAGTGAAAAGTGAAAAGAAATCATGAAAAATTGAGTCTAAAAGTATTGCATCTTCAAGTTTATCCAAATTGCATAATTTTTGGTCCAAGGTGACCCTAAACTATCGGGTGATGGTGGTGAGGTACACAACCAAATGGCGCGGTTGTAAGTTTAATACCTGGAAGCAACAGGTTCTTTAACTTGCGTGAAATTAGCTTCTTTTCTTGATTGAAAAACCTTGGCAGTGTATTTCTTCAACACACTTGTTTAAAAAAAAATTGCATAATTTTAGCTAATCAACCTAAATTCAAATTAAAAGAATTTTTTTTGTACTTAGAATAGATCTCTATAAGTTTCTTTGATTTTTAGAGTTATCTTTAAAATCATAAAATTATTCCCTTCTATTTCCAAGTTCAAATTTATTTTTGACTTTAGATTGCATTATTTTGAATTTCTATTCAAGGGTGATTACAAGAAACACCAAAAAAAAAAATTTAGAGTACTCCCTTTGTCCCACTAAAAAACTCCAAAAAGCTTCCTCACAAGGGATTAACTACAATTTTAATCTTTTTGATAGGGATACATGCATTTGAAAACTAGCAACCCATCCTTTAGATCTCTGCAAAATCTCCAATTTAGACACCATTGTTTAGGCACCCAAAATCCATGCAGAAAGTACCATTTTTGACAAAATTTGTAAACATTGCCAGCTCCATCATTCTTGATGATTTAAATGTTGGTAGCAACATTGGGATTCTAAAAACATCTCTTGCAACCTAAATATCCACAACAAAGATCTCTACACCACTTCAAGAGTAATTCTTCAAAGTGTCGAAGTGGTCACCAAATGCATTGTCAATACTACTGAAAAAGGAAACACAACAAGTCCAAGGTGTCTCATGTGAGTAAGGCCAAGCTTTCTTGATGAAGAATGCTCCCTAATCACTTGACTTGCCCCCACGAGGTCGTTCAACACGGCCAACACTTACCCAACAATCAAAATCTAAAAACGGAGCTTTTTAGTGGGACAAAAATTGTGCTTGATTTGGAGGTTTTTAGTGGGACAGAGGGAGTAATAAACAATGTACATCCCATGATTTTATTTTTTTCCAAAAAAATTGAAAATTAAGTTAAACAAAGGACTTCAAAGTTTGTTTTGGAGTAGAAGTTCTATAACTGCACACAAACTAAGCTCCTTATAACTTTCATCTCATTAATCAAAATCTAATGATTCACATCTTTTTCTCTCTATTAGTAAAAATCTAAAAAACTAATTTCAATTTTTTATTTTTTATAAAGTGATTTTTTTAGCTACCCAGGCTCCAAAAGAAACTACATCTCACACAATAAGTTTTTAACCATATAGTCAAAAGTTATTAAGATTGTTTTGCCTTAAAGCTACTCCGTCCTCAATCACACTAATATACCCTGTGCCATTATCACAACCAAAATACAAGTAAAAATAATTCTTTAATTTTTTAATTTGAAAAAAATTTGAAATTCAACATCTTTCATGCACAAAAGAGTGCAAGGCTTTATTGCACTGTGAGGGGGTGCATTCTTGATATGAATAGAAAGCTTTATGCATAAAGGAATGCAAGGGATTTGTTTTATGGCATTTGGACATGTGATGTGAAAGTTATAGTTTTCTTTTAAATAAAAGATAATTTAACTTAATTTTTAATTTATAAATAATTCAAAAATCCATAACTTTCACACTGTAGGTCCAAACACCACAAACAAAGTCCAAGCACCCCTCTTCGCAGAGAGCTTTCCAATGTTACCAAGAACACGGCCAAAAGACTCACAGTTTCTTATATACAAACAAAACAAATAAACAACCTAATTTAAGGTATAGATTACTATATCCTAATATCCTATGCCGTTGCCAAGTCAAAATAAAAGTAAAAGTAATTTTCAAAATTTTTAATTTATATAAATACTTTGAAATTCAATATCTTTTTTAGCATGAGTAAAAAACACTACAAAACAAAGCCCGTACACCCCTCTTTGTAGAGAGCTTTCCGACGGTTCTACAAATGCAACCGGAGGACACATGATCTAAGTGATCTCACTATAACAAACAAACAAATAGCCTAATTTAAGGTATAGACTAGTGTCAGACTAATGCGCCTTGTGTTGTTGCCACAATCAAAATAAAAGTAAAAATAATTATTTAAATTTTTTATCTAATTTTTTAATTTTTAACCTTTAAAGGATGAACGAGCAATCCTGGAAACGGAGTACTTCACTAGTGGTTACTTTAAAAACAACACAAGACCTACTGTAGGTTACATTTTAAATGTTGGAGCTAATAATTTAACCCCTAAAGGCCCAAGAACTTTTTTTTTGCCAAAAAACAGTGAAAACTGCCATTTCTATAGCTTAGAGTAAAAAAAATGAAAAATGTTTTTTTTGCACATCTAACCGTAGGATCTTACACCTAACTAGTATGAGAAGGTATGGAAAAAATTTCAGAATTTTTGACCGCACAGATTGTAAGATATTTGCGTTTAAAGTGGAAAAAATAAGTTTTTCAGCACATTGCGGGACTAGATTTTTTGACTTCGAACATTTAAAACTTAAAATTTTTGTACTATAGAGTTTTGAGCTTTCAATCTTTATAGTAGAGAATTGAGTTGAGAGCTTAGGGAAAAAAAAATATTCAAAAAAACTTAATTATCATTCCTAAAAAATTTATTAAGTAGAAGTAGGTACGAGATAGAAGGAAAATCTAAAATATTAATATAATTTAGATGGAATTAAAATACACTAATCCCAATGGTGAGATTGTTCTAGCAAGTAAACTAAACCATGAGAATTTATTTATTTTTAAAATCGCAAAAATAGCATCTAGAAATGAATCCTACAAGTTATTTTTTTCAAGAAGATGCTCTAACTGCCCGAAAAACAAGAATGTCCATAACTTTCTCATAACAAATCCAAATGAAATGAATCAAATCTTTCTAGATAGATAAAAATATAATCTACAAGAATTTTTTTTTTTTTTTTAAATCAAATTTTTGCCAAAGTTTTTTTGCTGCCCGGACTGCCCAGTTACGAAAAAAAGTAACATATTTGGCCATAACTTCTGACTCCTATTTCCAAATGTCCTGAAATGTAGTGCATATGAAAGATATTCCTTGCGCCCACCTTCTATTAAAATTTCATCTTAAAATATGTAAATCTCTAGTCGCATATACCTGCCCAAAATTTCTATACAGCCAAAAAACGCATGCCGGTCCTGTAGGGGTTAACCCCTAAAATCTTAAGGCCTTTTTTGCATCAAAATCCATTCAAAAATGTCATTTCTATGGCGAAGAGCAAATAAGAATATAAATTTTTTTTTTTGCATATCTAACTATAGGATCTTGTACTAGACTAGTGTAAAAATGTGTGGAAGAAATTTCAAAAACTTTGACCAGGCAGATTGCAAGATATTTGCATTTAAAGTGAAGGAAACAAGTTTTTTGGCACCTTGCTCAACTACATTTTTTGGCTTTGAACCTTCTTAACTTATAATTTTTGTTCTTTTAATTTTGAATTTCTAATTTTATATGATGAAAAATTCAATTGAGTCTAGGAAAACAAATTTTTAAAAAATACACTTAGATTTCACTCATTAAAAAATTGTTAAGTAGAAATGGGTTCAAGAATGAAGGAAAAATTAAATCATTAATAGCTCTAAGATGGAATTGAAATACACTAATCTCAGCTATGAGATTATTCTAGCAAAAGATCTTAATCTTGTGAATCTTTTTTTTTAAAGTTGTGAAAATTGAGCTTAGAAATTAATCCTACAAGTTATTTTTTCAAGAAGTTGGTTTGATTGACCAAAAAACAAAATTGTCTATAACTTTCTCATAACAAATTCAAATGGAATGAATTAAAGCTTTCCATATAGATAAAAATATGTTTTATAAGAAAAAAAAATTTAGAATATTTTATAAAAAAATTTTGTGAGGATTTTTTCTGCCTGCTGAGCTAAAATTTGGGCTTTTTGTGCCATAACTTTTGTTCCTAGGCATTGATTGAAATAAAAAATTATATTATTGTAAAACTAATGTGTTTTTCTATCTTCACAAAAAAATTCAAAAAATCACAACAAATATTAAGACTGTAGGAGCCTGCCCAAAATCCATTGTCCCTGAGTAAACATTTGGACTTTAGCAAAGACTTTAGGGGTTAAAAATATTTAGGTTACTATAGTGTCACTTTTTTGAAGCAAATTGTAATACAACTATTATACAATATATAATAATGATCCATGGTACATAATTTGTCAACCTACCTAAAGGTTAGGCTAAAAAGGAGGGGAAGAACCCACGTGAGGAGCTTTTATTTTACATCTGCAAATAGACAAATTAATGAACAACGTTTCATTTTGAGTTGTTCTGTATTTTTCTTGCTCCAACTCAAATCTGTAGTGGGCAGTTTTCAAGGGTGTGCTGTATAAATCAAGCTTTACCAATGTAATACTACTTGTAGGATTTTGCGATTTTTGTGGTTTTTTCTCACCTATTGTACATGTATGATTCATTTGTATGAATTGTTTGATATATGATGTCTATATATGTACTATTTATGTACGTTGTGTTCAACAATAGTTAGTATATATGTATTGTACCAATGGCAGCCTTAAAATCACTAATAAATTTTGAATTACAATAGGACATGTTCAAATGTCTCAAGTTATAGTTCTAACTATCTTAGGGTTTAGGAAGAAGGGCAAAAAATAAAAGTAAAAAAAATTAGGAATATATCTATTGTAAAATAATAGTTAAATAGCCCCTAAAATTAAAAAAATTGATGCACGCCTATATGGAATACAAGGTATGGTGAAGTATTTGGACCTAGAAATCATCCCTTTTCATTACCGTGTAAATGATTGGCTTAAAAAATTGCAAAAGAACTCATTGGAAGTCAAACTACTATAGAAAATGGGTTCCTTTTTTACAACAAAATTTTGAGGATGAATGATTAAAATTGTGTCCTATTAGATTAATTCCGTGTCATCCATTAGACGCCAAACATCTGTGACAATGTTTAAGGATTAATTTTGTGAAATTCAATATCTTTCATGCATGAAGGAGTACAAGAACTTTGTTTTGTGAAAAACTTTCACACCCTAGGTCCAAACACCACAAAACAAAGTCTGTGCACCTTTCCTTACAGAGAGCTTTCCAACGGTATTAAGAACGCGGTTGGGAGACTCAAGATTTCTTAAAACTTAGTGTATCAAACAAAACAAACAAATAGTCTAATTTAACCCCTGCAAAAGTCCTAAGGCCTTTTTTCAAACAAAAAAAATCAAAATTGCCATTTCTATTGCAAAGAGAAAAAAATTTAAAATTTGTTTTTTTCTTGCATATCTAATTGTAGAATCTTATACTAGACTAGTATAAAAATGTATGGGAGAAATTTTAGAAACTTTGACTGTGGAGATTGCAAGATATTTACATCCAAAGTGTAGAAAACAATTTTTTTTGCGCCTTGCTTGACTAATTTTTTTGGCTTTGAATCTTTCTAACTTAAAATTTGTGTTCTATTGATTTTAATTCCTAATTTTTTATGTTGAATAGTTGAGTTGAGAATTTAGAAAAAAAATTTAAGAAAAAAGCATATAATTTTCACTCTTCAAAAAAATTGTTAAGTAGAAGTAGGTTCAAGATTGAAAAGAAAACCAAACCATTAATCTCGGGGGGGTCACTTAGAGTGTCCATTAGAAAACACGTGCGAACAAAACTTTGGACCCCCTATATTATATCCTAAAATTTAAATAAAATGAAATAAAAAAAACATGACTAGATTTTCCTACTTCAAAAGTTTATGTTTCGAATTATTGATATTTTTATTTGTTAATGATAATTAGTTACAAATTTTTGAAGTAATTAGATACACTGTACAACTGAAAAATAACTTTCACACCCCTATATTATATCCTAAAAAATTGTCTAAAAAATGAACAAAAAATTCCTAAAAATAGCTCTCTATTGAAAGTTCATTTTGAGTTGAGTATTGATGCAATGGTCATCTAAATGTGATCTCTATAAATATTTGAGTTGAAAAACATGCCGTTTTAGGCCATTTTCAACCTCTTGTACAAATCATTTCAACTATTATTTTAGTTTGAAACTTTGGCAATAGAAACCTATAGTCATTATTAAGCAACCCTCAAAATTTTAAGTTGAAATTATAGTTCATTAGAAACCACTTGTTCGCACGTGGTTTGTAGTAAAATACTAGGTGCCCCCCCCGAGCCATTAATAGTTTTAAGATGAAATTGAAACACAATAATCCCAATGGTATGATTATTCTAGCAAGAAAATATAACCCTCTCTAACAATTTATTTTGAAAAATTGTAAGAATTGCATTTAAAAATGAATTCTATGAGATATTTTTTCAAGAAGATGCTTAGATTGCCCAAAAAACTAAGATTGTTCATAATTTTCTCATCATTAGTCCAAATAGAATGAATCAAAGCTTCACATGTAGGCGAAAATATAATATTTTAAGAAAATAAAATTAATTGTGTTGACTTTTGTAAATTTTTTTGGCTGTCCACTAGCCTCCGTTTTAGTTTTTTGTGCCATAACTTTTGCTCCTGGTTACTAATTGAAATAAAAATTATATATCCTCAAAGCTCTCGCAGAATTGTACATCCTCAAAAAGTTTCAAAAACATTCGTTACAAATGGAGACAATAGGAATCTATTGGGAACCAAATTGCCTCCCAAGGAGACAAATAGTGCTTTAGGATTTAAAAAATAGACTACACTAAAATTGGTAAATTGTGTTGGCTACACTAATTGTCAACAATAACACTAATCGTGATTTGCAAGGTTAGTGTTAGATCATTATTTATCCAATCTAACACTATTTTAGCTCTGTAGTAAAATTTGATGAATGACAGAGAGAGTCAGAAGTTTTACGAGAGTGCATTTAGTGTTAGATGGGAACTAAATGAAATGCTGAAATAGACAATGAGATGTTGAAATGCTGAAATAAATAATGAAATGCTAAAATAAATAAATGAAATGCTGAATTGCTAAAAAAATGCTAAAATGCTAAAAAAAAGAAGTGGCAACCAAAAAAAAAAACTATTTTTCAGAGGAAATAGAGGAGAGAAAGACAAATCCATTGGTATCATCCAATGTTCAATCACATACATCAGAAAAAAGATATAGGCGATTGAAGTTTGAAATCAAGTGGCGGGAAACCATAGAGCGGGAAACCACGGAGTATAATACACACACACCTCCGTGGAAGGAGCTTCCTTTAAGTGATGGACCGGAGAGCTCCTCCACCTCTCCTCTCACAATCTCTCCAAGGGGGTCACCGGACAAGGGAAAAGTGGGGCAAGCAAGCAAGTAAAAATGAAAGTTTCTTTAGAGAAGGAATTGGACGACGTGAGGCGAAAACCATAGTGTCCCAGGGAAGGGCCAGAATTACACAATGGGAGTTGGAAATTATAATTTTCCAGGGAAGGGCTAAAGTATGACGGCAAGAGGCAGAAAACACAGTTCCCAGGGAAGGGCCAGAGTTTGACGGCAAGAGGCGAAAAACACAATTTGCCAGGGAAGGGGCAGAGTTTGACGGTGAGAGGTAAGTGCCCCAACACTATTTAGACACAAGTTGGAAAATAGTGTTGGGGGTAAAAAACAAAGAACAACACTAATTATCACCCAACACTATTTACCAATTTTAGTGTAGTCTGCCCTAAACCGTTGCCATAGCCAAAATAAAAGTAAAAATAATTTTTTAATTTTTTAATTTTTAGAAATTTTTTAAATCAATATCTTTTATGTGTGAAGGAGCATTAGAAGACGTTTGAGGCCAAAAGAAGACTGCAAGTTCCTAGCTTGTTCCCACCCTCGGAACTCTACCACATTTATAGTCTGACATGGGTCGAGAAAATGCCACGTGAAATTTTTTAATAGGAAAAAAATCACTTTTGAAAAAAAAATTATTATTATTATTATTAATTTTTTTTGTGAAAAAAAATTATAACAACGTTATTGCTGGTTCAGAATAGGGGAACAAGCAAGGGGAACAAGGCTTGAAACGGCCCTCCTTTGCCTTCAAATCTCCCTTAATGGTGCAAGGCTTTATTGCAGTGTTAGAGATTGCATTCTGTGATATGAATAGAAAGCTTTATGTGCAAAGGAATACAAGGCCTTTGTTTTGATGCATTTGGACATGTAATGTGAAAGTTATGATTTTTTTCAAAACAAAAGATAATTTCATTCAATTTTTTATTTTAAAAATAATTCAGAAATCCATAACTTTCACATCATAGATTCAAATGCCACAAAGCAAAGTCTATGCTCCTCTCTCAGCGGAGAGCTTTCCAAGAACACTAAGCACACTGCCAAGGGACTCACAGTTTATTAGATCTCAACATATCAAACAAACAAAATAAAACCAACAAACAAATAACATAATTTAAGGTATAGACTAGTGTGCCATTTGCCGTTGCCTTAGTCCAAATAAAAGTAGAAGAAATTTTTCAATATTTTCATTCAAAAATAATTTTTTAATGCACAAAGGAGTGCAAGGGCTTTGTTTTGTGGCACTTAGACATGTAATGTAAAAGTTTTTTTTTTTCCAAAATAAAAGATAATTTCATTCAATTTTTTAATTTAAATTAAACCACAACTTTCATATGGTAGATCCAAACACCACGAAATTGGCATGAAATTGGCACTAATAGAAAGCTCTATGCACAAAGGAGTACAAGGCCTTTGTTTCAAGGCGTTTGGACAAGCGATGTAAAAGTTATGTGTTTTTTCCAAAATAAAAGATAATTTAATTCAATTTTTAATTTAAAATAATTCATAACTTTCACACTATAGCGCTAAATGCCACAAAACTGGCAAGGAAAAGAAAGCTCTATGCACAAAGGAATGCATGGGCTTTGTTGTGGTGTGAGGTTGCATTCTTCATACAAATTGAAAGCTTCGTGCACGAGAGTGCAAGGGCTTTGTTTGGTGGCGTTTGGACACGCAATGTGAAAATTATGGTTTTCCAATATAAAAGATAATTTAATTCAATTTTCTAATTTATAAAAACTTCGAAATTCAATAACTTTCACACCGTAGGTCCAAATGCCATGAAACAAAGTCCATGCACTCCTCCTTGCTTAGAGCTTTACAACAGTACCAAAAACAATGCCAAGGCGGTTTGTTAGATCTTAGCATATTACACAAAACAAAACAAACAACCTAACTTAAGGTATAGATGTTGTGTAAAAATTTAAAAGAAAAAATGAAAATTCCTTTCATAAATGGATGACCAAAAATGCTATGTTGCCATAAAATGCTACTTGGTCCTTTGGGGGTTAAAATAAACTGCTCAAAATCGCTTCAATTCTCAGAGCACATGTCGGGAAACCTTCCAAATCGAAATGGACAGAGGAGGGGAATGGACAGCAGGCAGGCAGAGAGAGAGAAGGCGTTCTTATAGAGCAAGTACGTACAAGTGCCAAATGGCGAAACGTGGCCAAGTGGTAGCTCCTCGGCTCTCCACATTGCGGGGGCCTGCATCTCAACTACCCTTTTTCTGTTGTCAAATATTCAAGTGTGCATGTGACCTGTGCATGAGGATTCACCTACTCAGACTGCCGCTTGGAGAGTCTTGCTACATATTCGCAACTGATGCTGAATCCATGAGCTCAACCCCGGCGTTTCCATAGCTTTTAATTGGTGCAAGAGGTTGGTTCTACATCCTGGAATCGTAGACTACTACCCGGAAAGATCAATTGTCCGAATCGAGAACTCTGGGGACTGACACTATGTCACATGATTTTACTGTTCATTGATGAATTGCGACCGTTTTCCAAGCTTTGTATGTGTGCTTGCAACTTGGGAATAAAGTCTCAAGAACATGTTGATTGTTTTGGTTTGAACTCAGAGTGGGAAAGTGTAACGGGCATGGCGCCTGCTACGGAGGAGAATCGAGGTGCTTACGTCTGTGGAATAGACGACTTGAGGCTTGGAGCATACAAGCTGCCTGAATCTCTGGGTAAAGTCATTGCCTGCAGCCTGCTGGGCTAGAGAGGGTGCTATTTGTGTCACGTTAAGCATTTTCACCAGTATGTAGGGGTGCGATTTCATTGGGAGCTCACTTTGGGTACAATTCTAGCTAAACTCTCTCTAGATCAAATTTCTATCAATTTCTTATGACATTTTGAATTGAAAGTGGAAGGTTGTAGACCACTATGGGTGAACGCTTTAATCATTTTATCCAATATTTGGTAGGGAGTTTTAATTGTTTCATCAGTATGTAGGAGTGTGCTTTTATTGGGAGATTATAGTAGGGTTTCAAGCCTGTGAAATTTGAACAGGACCTGCGCAAGTGAGGGTGCGCATCAAGGCGGTTGGCATCTGTGGTAGCGATGTTCATTACGTTAAGGTAGGTTCCTTCCTGGGTGCACTTTCCTATGTGTGAACTTTCTCCGTGCACTGGTGTAAATGGCTGTCACTGGAGATATGAAGCCCTACAAAACCATGCACTAGGAGTAACTATACACTGTAGAACCAACGCACATGAACTCATCTAGAACTGCATCCCGTCTTCTTCCCGCTCACCGAGCCGCTCACTCAACAGCTTTCACTCAAATTATGGCTTGTCCATTTCATACATGAACTATTTTTACAGTTATATTTTCTTCAGATGTTAGTCTAAGTGGTTTTGCGATTGGCAGTGAAGGGCCTACAAAACCACAAAACAGAGAGAAATTCACAACTATGCACACTTACTTACGAAGTACACACATGCAAACTTGTCCCCTATTTAGTGATCACATCCAAGCCCTACTCCCAATGGCGAAGCTAATTACAGAAGCTTACACAAATAGACTTACTCAAAGAGAACCGTTCCTCTCTCCACTGCTATCACTGCTAATTTATAAGTCGCTCAGGAGTTTGAATAATTTCATGATGTCCTGGTTGTGACAACGTATGTCCAGCATATGAAGTTGGGCGTGTACGAGGTGAAGAAGCCGATGGTGGTTGGCCATGAAAGCTCCGGAGTGATCGAGGAAGTGGGCGCCGAAGTGAAGCACTTGGCGGTGGGAGACCGCGTGGCGCTGGAACCGGGCGTGCCTTGCTGGACGTGCTCCTATTGCAAGGAGGGCCTATACAACTTGTGCCCGGACATGGCGTTCTTCGCCACACCTCCCGTGGACGGCTCTCTAGCGGATCAGGTCACCTCCCTCATCTCAACATTCATAACATAAACATAAAATCCACAACATCCATCCATAATTATATTCATAACCTTCTTGGACATTGTAAAACTATTCATCCTGTAGGGGAATCTTCATTGGGTGTAAAGAGAAATCTCACACACAAAGACACCTGTTTGGAATTTTTGCATGCAAGTTCTCTTTCATTCTCTCCTAGTCAGTTGATACTTTCTTTGTCTCCTCAACTGTTCTCTCCATTCTTATACCTGAATTCATGTTGACGTACACATGATTTATACCAGAAAGGTAGACTTGCAACTAATTCAAGAATGTTATGCTCTCTGTAGTAGCAATGCAAAAATATGTGGAAATCTGAATGGTTAGAATTAAAAACCATTAATTTACCTGAAATCCAGAAACTGAAAGCCCATTTCTGCAGATGTGGCAACCAAGAAATGAGAGCATGACTAGATCTTGTGCTTTTGCGTTGTGTTTTGCTCTTCGATCATGCGCTCAATCCTCATCATGCTGGATTTGCAAACTAACTAAACAGAGACGTCGTTGTTTTTCTGCAGGTGGTTCATCCAGCTGCGCTCTGCTTCAAGCTTCCGGACAACGTCTCATTAGAGGAGGGCGCGATGTGCGAGCCCTTGAGCGTCGGGGTGCACGCGTGCCGCCGCGCACAGGTAACCCAACCAATTCACCAAACTCCCCGTTTTCATGGCCTCAATTGTGAAGCCCGCACAACTGGTTCTTCCTGACAAAACGTGGACTGGCGCGCACGACGCTAGTACGCTCAGTGAGCTTGCTCGCTGAAATTCACAGCTGTGAAATACGCAAATTGCACTTCATCCCCAACATTGTGCACTAGTAAGCTAGGATTAACGTCCATTGCGTTCCATTGGCCGTATCCCATGTGCCATTTTGACATAATTTACATTAGCTTGTTATCCCAATAGATATGCAAATTTATCCGAAAATTAGTAGGCAAATTGCATCTCTTTCGCAACATTGTGCACTGGTAAGCCATGATTCCATCTTCATTCGCCTCCCGCAACCCAAAATCATTTCATTTCTACCTTTCTTGAGGATCCACCGCGACATTTGACTGGAATTGCGCCAATTAAACGTACGCAATTGACGTTACTTCAAGTTTTGTCCACCTGCATTTAATAATCTCGTGATTGATCTAACTGGGGATCTGGAGGGTGGGTTCATTGCAACATTTTACTGTTCTTGCTCCAATTTCACGCAATTGACGTCGATTCCAGTATTGAACAGCTGCATTGATCTCGATATTAATTGATCTTGCGATTGTTCGATCTGTGTTGCAATTGAGTTCGATTCATCCATGGTGCAGGTGGGACCCGAGACGTCCGTGTTGATCGTGGGCGGGGGAGCGATCGGTCTGGTGACGCTCCTGGTGGCGCGTGCGTTCGGGAGTCCTCGCATTCTGGTGGCGGACACGCATCCGGAGCGTCTGCAGTGTGCTTCGACCTTGGGCGCCGACGAGACCGTGCTGCTGTCGCGGGACCCCGTGGACTCGGAGCGGGAGATGGCCGACATGCGGACCAAGATGGGCCGGGCGATTGATGTGGCGTGTGACTGCGTGGGCACCACCAAGAGCCTGGCGCAGTGCTTGGACGTCACGCGCGCCGCGGGCCGCGTTTGTGTGGTGGGCATGCGGGAGAGCAACATGATGCTCCCCATCACTTCGGCGGTCTCCAGGTGCGATACCTCGCTCCTTCACACACCTATCAACTTCGGTACTTCTGCTTGCTAGTATTTCCAATGAGAAGTTGAAAGGTAAGTGCACGTAAGTGCATCACAATGCATAAGCAAGGTTCATTTCAGAATCTAAATGTAGGTTTGTCATTCTTTAGTCATTCCTTACACGTATGGTGCGAATCTCACAAGACAAGTGGGATTATCCTAGATTTAGGTTCTGAAATCAAGAGAGGGGTGGACATATTAACGCAAGTAATTGAAGTTGCAATTAGGTGCACTTACCTTGCATGGAGAGGCCCTTCCAATGGTGCCTTTGGTACAAGGAGGCTTAGGAGACCCAACAAGGGAGGTGCCTTGCAGCATAGACCATTGGAAGGGTTCATCTTGATTGAATGCATGATGTTGACTTCTACTATATGTTATTGCCCTTGCCAAATTAATTTGATTTTGCACTATGAGAAATATCACCATGTCAAAACCTAATTTTATTCATTGAAAGGACTTCATTGAATGGAAGCAAAATGTAATTTAGAATAAACGGGAAATCTAAATGTATTTTGTGAAAGGACTAGAAAAGGAGACTTTGCATGGTGTAATTAATACTTTTATTGAGGACATTCTTCATCATATCAAATTATTTAGAATAAGGTACCTACAAAGCTTATTGGCTTCACAGCTAATATAACTTACTATAATAGAACAACCAGCTAATGAAGAATTATAGAAAGAAGGACCTACTAAAACTTTAAAAATGAAGTACTAGCAAATATTCTTTATACTTTGGCTTAGTTTGTCATTAACTATACTAAATAGAGGTTTTAAGGGGACCCATACTAATTAATTGACATTTCACACTATATAAATATCTACTTTGGTTGTACATCAATAGTTATTGAAGTGTCTAGGGGTTGTACATCATGTTTCAAACATCTACAGTTTTCCACAATAAGTCCCTTCAATTTTTTTGATCCCCTTAATATCCCTATTCAGTGTAGCTTATTTTTCATTCAATTTTATAATTATCTTGGATATATTTGTAAACAACATTTTCTTATTCAAAATCATATTAAAAAATACATGCCAAGAAAATTTGGAATTTTCTTTCACTTGCTAACAAACTTCAATAAAAACTAAAATAGTGTAAATATATGAATCATGCTTAGATATTTATTTGGATACATTTAGATAACTACTTTAGTAGATTGTAAGTAATTCTTCAAGGTAGTAATTGTTGAAAGTGACTCAATTCCAAAAGCATTGATCTTCATGAATTCATGAAGATAAATATTGAAGTTTTTTAGTAAATTAAGGATTGGTGAACATAATAGAGTACAGATATTGGTAGAGTCTTTTCCATTCCAACTTCAAAAATTCATAACTTATTCTATGAGAGTCTAAAAAATATAAATAAAAGTGTGTTAAAAAGTGACTTTTACTTGTTTCTCTTTAACAAATAGAGTGTATAAATTGTTCTAAAAGTTTTTTTTAAGTGTACAATCCTTGTGAGAAATTGGAGTGGCACTCAGAAGCATGCTTTCTTGATATCCCACCTTAATGACAAAACTTGTAAATTTGCAGGGAAGTGGATATTGTAGGAGTTTTCCGTTATCGCAACACCTATCCCATGTGCTTAGACTTAATTAGCAGTGGCCGCGTGGACGTGAAACCTCTCATCACTCATAGATTCAAGTTCTCAGAGCAAGACGTCAGGGCAGCATTTGAAGCGAGTTCAAGCAAAGGCAATGCTATCAAAGTCATGTTCAATCTTTGAAACTTTCTCTTAGCAGTGTATTTGCATTCTATTAGGGTAGTCATCATATCAATACATGAACAACCTACTTACACACATGTCAAGGAAAAAATAAATAGATCAACTTCCAATTTTGATCCGAATTTGCAAAAGATTTATTGTCTTTTTAATTGTATGTATCTTTCGAACAAATAGATATTGCACAAGTTATTTATTAAAACGTTAAGTTTTGGTACAAATGCCATATATAAATACTTATGGACTATTCAATGAATTCTAAACTATACTTCAAGGGATCTCCTAAAAAAATCATCGGGAGATTTCTCAATGTTTGTATAGATTTCCTGATGTTTTGTATTGATCTCCCGATGTTTTGAATTATCCCTTGATGACCATTTTTTTTCTCCCAATGACCATTATTAATTTTAAACTTTCAAAAGTCCAAAAGTAATTATATGGCATACGAGATATTTATTGTATTTCTAGGTCTAATTATACAATATGTAATTGATGTGTGTTCAAATGTTATTAAACTTTGTTAATGATAATTTCATGATTTTATTTTCTCAAGCATCTTGTAGTCAAGTTTTTGTATCGCTTTATTTCATGTCACATTAGATCCGGCCCTTGGATGCAAAGGTGTGTTACAAGCGAACAAAGCAACATTGGGAACATACTTGAATTTGACTTATCAAATGTCTCATTACGGGCTCCATAAATCTCTTTGTTGATTCCCCTTGCCAAGTCCCCACTGTGAGGCGGAATATGTGTGCTACTATTCATGAAGTCAAGACCACTATTCATGCTACCATTATTGCTTGTCAAATGAGTTGTTAAATTGGTGAGATCTCAACAGTGAATTCCAAATTGGGGGGCACAGAAAGGGTGATGAACAAGACGGAAGGATTCCGGGCCAAGCTCATTGTTTGGCGAGCCCGGGCTTTTCTATTCCGTTGGTGAGCACATAGTGTGGTACAGAAAGGAGCCCAGGCTGGCCAAATTCTTTCCAGCCATTTGTTCTACGCTACAGTGCCGATGCTCTAATGGTCCTAATTGATGTACTATCACCTATAGATGGGTGCATTATTAGTTTTTTTGCAGCTTAATTGGTTGATTGGCGCTGAGAGGTCTTTACAAAGAAATAACGTCAATTATGTGAAAGTGGAGGGATTCCAGCATAGAAATTTGTAATATATATGCACTGTACAGTGGTCTACAAAAAAAGTTGACGCCTCTTTTTTGAACCACTCAGTTTTGGGGGCATTACTCATAATACATTTGAAATTTTTTGTTTCCCTCAATCAACATTTGTATCTTATGCAATCCCCCTCAAGCATACCAAATTTTCAGTTCCAAAAAAAACCCCTCCATTTTTGGTTAATTTTTAAAAAAAAACTCATGATTTTATATGAAAATTTACAGAAAAAAATTGGTGATAAATTTTTAAAATTTGATTATGGAGAATTGGAGATATATAGGAAGCATCCGTAGGCACATCTTTCCTTCAATCAACAAGCATCTCCAAAAAAGTTTCACAATTCTCTCTATTTTTGGCTTGGAATGAATGTCAACGTCAATAGTGTCCAAATTTTTTGAAATTCATCTCTCTTTATTGTAATTAGATTTTGGTATGCTTAAGGGGGATTGCGTAAGATACAAATGTTGATTGAGGGAAACAAAAAATTTCAAATGTATTATGAGTAATGCCCCCAAAATTGAGTGGTCCATAAAGGGGGCATCAACCTTTTTTGTAGGCCACTGTATAGTACAGCGCCCTACAAAAAAGATTGTAGGGGGCAATTTAGACCATTCAATTTTCTTAGCATAATGTAAAACAAAGTTGATTTTTTTGTTTTGCACAATCACCATTGATATCTTACTCAATCCCAATCAAGTATACCAAATTTCAGTTTAAAAGAATCCAAACTCTATTTTTGTGAATTTTTTTATTTAATTTTCATGATTTTACATGATAATTCATCAAAAAACATTGGTGATGAATTTTTAAATTTGATTGCGGAGATATGTAGGAACATCCATATGCACGTCTTTTCTTCAAGAAGGATCTCCAAAAAGTTTGACAATTCCCTCTATAGAGATTTCCGTGTTAGCTTGACAATGCCCTAATTTTTGAAAATAAATTTCTCTTTAGTGTAATTAGATTTTTACAAAGGAATTGTACCGTCACGCTAGTGAACAAGCAAAATATAAGTTTTTAGAGTGACGAGGCCACTAGACTTGGAATGTTTTAAGGAGCAACACTTGAAGAAGTGCAACTATATCACGTCTCAAATTGAAATGTATTATACATCAAAATTACGGCAATTGACATTCAAATTCTATGCCTCTTGTTACTTCAAATTTTGCAACAATTTCATTTTGGTTTGAGCAAAATCCACAACTCAAGGTGAGTAAAACCCTATATCTCATGCTTTGTTTTTCGATGAATTATGTTCATCAGATTTAAATCCAATTGGAGAAATAACAAAGTTCAATACGACCTATTCAAAATCTACAACTTTTACTCATAAAATAACAATGACATATACTCTTCTAATTTCACATTTACAATAGGCTCTCACAAAATGACAAACTTCAAATCAAAGTCAATGAGATTAGCACTTCAACTCAATTTTCTCAATCTCACTTACAATTACATCATTGTGAGTAAGTCAACTTAAATTGGTCTTTTTTCTATTTCATCATGTCTTAAATTTCACCTTCTATGGGCATCATTGTAGATGCATTAGCTTCCACCACATTTTTGTTGATTAATCATGTCAATTATTAATTTTTGAGCATCCATTTTTATTGTTCCAATGTCAAAGGTTTTAGACAGATTCCAATGGCAAGGCTTATACATGGCCTAAACACATTTTATATATAGGGGCCTTTTGACACAACATTTGACAAAATGGTATTTATTTTCACTTGGTCAACCATTTGGTATGTAACTACTAGTACATGAAAAACACTTTGTAAGTACACTCATGAAAATACATATGAAACACTTATGAAAGTATAAAGCACCTAAAAATTGACATACCCAAAATACATATGAGCTTTTGGACAACAAGCAACATACAAATGGAATAGAGCTCCGTCACTTAATAATCTACATTGTTGCACCTATATAGTTATTTTTAATGTTTTAGAGAATCTCTAGAGCCCACTCATTTTGTTTTATCTTAAATTTAGAATGTTATAAGTTCAAATCATAGTAATTTTTGAATATTTTTATTTTACTTTTCTACTAGTCGTTTCCAAAGGGTCATTGAACTTTAAAAGTTATTTTTTGAGGCTAGACCTGTCAGTTTCTTTTGAATTATAGGATATTTGCAAAGCAAAGTCTTCAAAATCTATATCGTACAAATGTTAAAAGAACTAATAAAAGGATCTTCCAAAAAATGATGGATGAAAAAATGCAATTTATGTGCTTGAGATGTATTTGCATTCATATGTTGTTCAAAATTTGAACGTCTTGTCCTTAAGATAGCTCACAATTGTGTCTATTTTTTTAACATCAATTTCATTCCAATGACCAATGACCTGATTTTTTTGATTTTTTTGATTTTTTCTTTGAAATGGAAAATGATGAATTAAGAAGAAAAGGACTATTGGCATGATTTAGACCACCAAAATTGCGACATCAAACTGCACAAAACTCTACAAATCAAATCTAGCAAAGATCTAAAAATCAGAATTAGCAAACTAAGGATCTGTTTTTCAGTACATCTGCCTTGAAAAGTCGGTGCCAATGCATTGAATTCCTACTAATATAAGCTAACAAAAGTATGGTCAACTTCCAAGATTAACCCCTAAAGGACTTGATTCATTGTGAAATGGTCAAACATCATGTTTGAGCTAAATTTTGCCTTTTAAATTGTGTTCAAACAACAATTTTTTATTTTCAGTACTTGAAACTATGAATGGTGTATCATTGAGAAAAATTTCAATTTGTTTTATGAAAAATTGTAATTGTTATCAATTTTCTTGCAAAAATTGAACATAAATATGTTAAAATAACGAAAGAAATACAAATTACTTGAAATTTTCTCAAGAGGTATAGGTAGCATTGGAGATTAGTGTGAAAAAATTTCAATTGGTTATTTTATTTTTTTACACCCAAAACAACCACAATAAAGACCTTGAAGTCAAATTTGACTATCAAACCAAGTTTATCCTTTTATTTAATTGATGTATAAAATTTTGATATTTTTTATTGGTAGACACATTCATTTTCTATAGATGATATTTTTTTCAGTAAATTTGATGGAAAAATCAAATTATTGTGATTTTTTTAAGTTAAAGGTGGAAATAAAATTATATCAATTAGAATATATATTAAAATAATATGTAATTTTTACCATAAATGAAGAGTAGAATGAGAAACATAATTTTGTAATTTGAAGTTAAAATACATTTTAAGAATAGAAAATATGAATGAAAAACACACCATTCTATGTTATTTGGATTCTAACACTTGGAGCTTTGAATTGCAATAACTCTTTCGATTTTTGACATTTTTCAAAATTTTCACATGGAGTAGAAACAAAACTTGCCAAGCTTCATTTTCTTAGTTTAAAAGACATACCAAAAATGGATATTTTGAAAGTTACAATTAGAGTTGACCAAGGCGCATCCACTTTTTGGATGCACGGACCTTAAAGGGTTAATGGAGCAGTTTGTATTTTTTTTTTTAAAACAGATGTAATGTAGAAGCACCAGTAACAGATCACGTCCAGTACCTAATCTGTAGGGTGAGCTATTTCCAACCAAGGCTGACAATCAAGGAATGCGTACTTTTTGTTCTTTTCAAAGTAGGGACTAATTAGGTCATGACACGTGCCCCCAAAGTAGTGAGCAAGAAAGTAGTTTGGCTATGATTGGAATTGAAAGACTCTAAACATTTGCTATTGGTGAAATGCACTTTTTGGTTCCCAAAATTCACAGTATTTTCAATATTGGAAATAAAATTCTGAAAATTTTGCTATCCCCATATTTCTTATCTTCCTACATGGGAAAAGTTTCCATCCCCTCATCGGGCCCCTCATACTACATACAATCTATTCTAAAATTGCTTAAATGATCGGTTACTGGTGCTTCTACCTTATCTGTTTTTTTTTTGGAAACTAGAGTTTCATCCAATGATGTACTCCCTCTGTTCCACTATAAAACTCTGTTTTATAATTTCGAGCGTTGTGTAAGTGTTGGCCGTGTCAAACGACCTCGTGGAGGCAAGTCAAGAGATCATGGAGTACTCCTCTCCTAGAAAACTTGGCCTTGCTCACATGAGGCACCTTATACTTATTGTACTTCCTCAGACAATAGTGTTGATGATGGGTTCAGTGACCACTTTGGTGCTATGAAAATTTGTTCATGAAGTGGGCTAGATTTCTTTCTTGCGGATGTTTAGGTTGGAATAGATGTTCTTAGAATCCCATTGTTGCCACCAACCTTTAAATCATCAAGAATGACGCAGCTGGCAGCATTTATAAGATTTTAGGTGCCTAAACAATGACGCCTAAGCTCGAGATTTTGCATAGATCTAAGGAATGGGTTGTTGTTTTTTGAATGCATGTATCACTGGCACAAAGACTAAAAATATAGTTAATTCCTCGTGGGGAAGCTTTTTGGAGGTTTTCAATGGGACAGAGGGAGTATCCGTGTTTCAGAGCAGATGATCAACTGGCAGAAGACTTGAAACAATTTTAAGTTTTTTTCTTCTTGAAACACATAGAATATTTCCATTAAAAGAGGAAACAACACAAAGAACCTCATGAGCCAGTCCCCAGCGAGTTCACAGAGAACAACTTCTCAATTTTCCACAACTAAGTTATACGGTGGAAATACCCAAGAACGTCAATATTAAGCAATTCAACATAGTTAGAGGCACCTTTTCCTAAAAATGATATTTTTGTAGTATTAGCGAGTGAAAATCATGAATATTATTTTTTTTAAATAGATTTTTTGGATGTGGTATGTAATTTCTATGATTTTTCGAAGTGTTGGCTCCCTAGACCACTGAAACTATCACACAAGTGCACCCAAAACTGAAATCTGCAAAAATCACTAGTTAGCGAATGAGAATTAGGTATATGTCCTTCAAATGCATCTGCAAATTAGAATTAAACATTTCAAGGACACACTAATGAGAAGTCTAGGGACAAATTTAGTGACAGTCTAAGGTATAGGAATGGGAATAAGGACGCTAATGGATGTTTCTACCTTATACCCTTTTCCACTCCCATGCTTGTTAGGGATGCCCTAATTTATTGGAGCACCAAAGCCCTCTCTCAAGAGGAAAGACTTCTAATCGCAAACCAGATTATCATGGCGTCTCTTTAGTATCTAGCCTAAACCGCAGATCTTGGACTCAAAACCCTCAGCATAGCACACGGTTTGGTAGGGGATTACCTGTGGTCTGGTAGAAAGGAGGGGAGAGCACAAGCTAGAGTTGCTTGGAATGCCGCAATTGCTCCACTGGCATGGGGGGAATCAAAATCATCAACCCCATAGCCCAGACACAAGACATGTTGACAAAATTCTTGATCAGAGGCCTACATGAAGGTGGTGGGACATGGCAAATACTACTCCAATACCGAGTGAACTCATTGAAGCTGGCAAGATTGAATGCCTGGCTACCAAGGCAAAATTGGATGATGACAGCATCTTGAATAAAGCACGCAGGCTCAACCCTAAGGGGCACCGTTTGACGTTCATGGTGTGTCATTAGGCTAGGCGTCATGCAGGTGGAACCACTCACAATGCAGGAGTTCAGTTGACAACCACTCTTTGGCAATCCTTGGATCACGGACGTTGATGGAGTACCACTAGGCCTAGCAAAAAGACAACAGATTTGCAAATTGGGCGGCCAAGGGGCTTAAAACTATCCAAGACATATGGAGCACAAAAGATGATGACTGGCGCCCCACACTTGATCTACTCTGACAAACAAAATCCTGGAAGACAAACGCACAACGAATGGACAAACGTATAGCAAACCCTATGCCCCTTAAGCATATCAATCGACTACAAACCAAAGAGCCCTAACAACACATAGGACCCAAGAGAAGGATCCTAGATTTCAATCGATTAGGAAACACCGCTGACGCTTATCTACCACATCACCAATGTGCACCTCAGAGGGATAACAATGGATGAATATAGCCCTAGAGGTACCACCTTTGAATTAAACAGGACAGGCACATTAGAATTCCCATCACACATGATGCAATCAACACACCTAGTCCATGTACAATGTAGAAATGGAGAGCAACTAGCTGGATACAACCCCAAGCACCCCATTCCCCCAAAATCTTCAATTTAGCTTCACCAACCGTCCAAGGTAACAGATCTCACTTGGGATACAGTCAAATGGATATGGAGGCAATTAGGTCAGGCCCCCTCATCACACATATTCAACTACAACACTAAACAGGGCTATCGATTGGGGCTTCAACACCGCATGCAACCCACCAAGTACGAGAAGCGCCTTCAACAACAAGGACTCTCCAGCCAAGAAGACAATTTCATCAACAAAAAATTGTGGCATTGGCTCCTTCATAACAACAGCCTACCATTGGGCAGTTGGCTCATGAAATGGGCATTGACGGATCCTGTCAACTATGCATACTATCTCCAATAGAAACACCATGCCACACCTTCATCAACTGTCCAAAGGTCAATGGTGCCTGGACCCAATTCAACAACCTCCGGGGAACTCACGGCCTCCCCCTGCTCCAGATGACAACGACTGATATCTTCGAAGGGGCCACCCTTACAAGAGTTGACCTTACGATCCGCAAGGTCACAGAGGTCAACTCTTGTAGGGTCACTAATTCTTGTAGGGTCATAGAAGAGACTCCATGGGAATTGCTACGATGCATGATTCTCCGCAACATTTGGTGTTAGCGCTGCAGCAAAGTTATGAAGAATTAAGCATTCCAGCTCAGCACAACAGTGCCACTACAAGAAAAAGGGGTGTTTTAAGTGAGTTTTTAAGAATAGTCCTAGACTTTAAATTATAAATAATGACCTTTAAGAAGATTTTCAGTAAAATTTTACTAAAAACACATGTGTTTTTAGTAAAATTTTGCTGAAAATCTCCTTAAAGGTCATTATTTATAAACTTATGTCTAGGACTGTATTTAAAAACTCACTTAACCTCTAAAGTTCCTTGACTATGATCTCACCAAAAATGCTCCAAAACTACCATTTCTAGTATACAGTGACTCCCAAAAGTAGTTGGCCACCCTAAAAATTGCTCTTATAAATTGAGAAATTGGAGTTATGAAGTGAAATTTAGAAATGTTGTACAAAAGGAATTCTACCTTCATGTGTAATTTCACTTTAAATGGACTACATTTAGACCTATTATTAATTGAATGAAATTTCTATGAATTTTTTTTTTTTTTGTGAGAAGTCAAAATGTCCCATTTTTTTTATAGAAAGAATGTACATCTTGACAAGAATCACATGTTACAAGTTTCATGAATTTTGCATTTTTATTGATTGAGATCTAATTGATTGAAATTTGACCCCAAAATTTTGTTTTTATAATTTTTCACTCCATAAATTGCAAAAAAAAATAAAAATTGGGGGGTCAAATTTCAGTCAATTAGATCTCAATCAGTAAAAATGAAAAATTCATGAAACTTGTAACATGTGATTCTTGTCAAGATGTACAATACATTCTTCCTATAAAAAGAAATGGGACATTTTGACTTCTCACAAAAAGTTTTTTTTTTCATAGACATTTCATTCAATTAATAATAGGTCTAAATGTAGTCCATTTAAAGTGAAATTACACATGAGGGTAGAATTCCTTTTGTACAACATGTCTAAATTTCACTTCATAATTCCAATATCTCAATTTATAAGAGCAATTTTTAGGGTGGCCAACTACTTTTGGGAGTCACTGTAAGTACCAAATTTTTGAAAAATATCAGTTTTGGACAAATGTAACCATAGGATCTTATGCTACTCTGGTTTGAGAATATGTAGAATTTTTTTTAGAAATTTCCAACTTGTTTATTGCAAGATATTAGTGCTTGAAGTGGCAAAAGTCTTTTTTTTGGCCCTACGAAAAACCGGGCAGCTACATTTCACAAGGTCAGATTATTATGAAAAAATTTCCAAAATGTTTGTGCTTTTTTGGATTCATTCTTCAGGGCAAGTTGGCTACATGCTTGAAAATTTTCAGATCATTTGGAATTGTACAACATATAGGAAAAAAATAGGAAGTAGAAGAAGTAGAGAATGGTTCAAAACACTAAATTGTTAAGAAGTTAATTATGAAATTGAAAAATGCCAATCCCAATGGTTGCAATGTTATAATAAACAGTCTACATCCTACAATTTTATTTTTTTGAAAAATATTGAAAATTGAGTGAAATAATCGACTTCAAAGTTTATTTTAGAATAGACAATCCATAACTGCCCGCAAACTAAAAATCCTCATAACGTTTGACTCATTGATCAAAATAGAATGATTCAAAGCTTACCACGTAGACATAAATCTAATAAGCCAATTTCAAATTTTTATTTTTGAAAAAAGTGATTTTTTCAGATTTGCCCGGACTACCCTCGTTGAGAAACAAACTACATATTTGGCCATAACTTTTGACTCGTATTTCCAAATGTCATGAAATTTTGTGCATATGAAAGATATTCCTTGTCCCCACCTTCTATGAAAATTTCAGCCCAAAATATGCAAAGCTCCAATCACACGTACTTGCCCAAAATTTCTATGTTGCCTAAAAACGCAAGTTGGTCCTTTAGGGGTTAAAACACTCATTTCTCTTGTAGTGTGCATAGCTTGTGGCACAACTATTCAAATCGCAATCGCCTCGTAGAGAAACATCTGGAAATTGCCAACTATTGTACTGCAAAGGATTGCAACGTTCAAAGCCACATAGATGCCCACCCCCGCATTTTGTTCATTTACCAACAAGCCAGTATGAAAACTTCGTCCACTCTAATGCCTTCCTACCGCTCTACTGAGCCACTCGACCACCTCTGGCGACCCCCAGGCACAGGATCTCCATCTACCCTTCTCCATTGCCCTCTCGATCAGTGGAAAGCGTAGACAACCCCATCAGTGGCGATTCGTCCCACCTCTCTGACAGTAGTGCCATCCAAATTTCGGATGGAGAACTCAAATGGACCAATTTTTCCGACATTATCAAGTATCAACCTCAACGCTCCCCATCACACCTGGAATGAAGAAGAGGCTTTTGAGAGTGATGGGACCAACAATCACTTGCTACCTATCCCCACATTGAATCAAGATAGGAAAAGGCAGGCATAAATTCAAGCAGACCACATTATGCGCCTCATCCTCCAAAATATTGACTTCAATTTTGATCCCACCCCTGAATTGGACTGCCAAACGCCCGATCCTCACAACGACTTGCAGGTGGTGGACATTGACCTCCAGCAAACATTCAACTCTATCTACAGTGAATTGGAGAATTCCTAACCTTACTCCCTTTAGTTAGGTTCATTTTTAGGGTTTTTCTTCATGTTTAATACTTAGGCGGTCAATTTCCTTGTCCTTGTTTTCACTAAGACTTTGCCCCCTCTCATTCTTCGCATTACTGAACTTTTTGTTTCACGCTCTTAGGCTCACCTCTAGGGCCTCGCTCTGTTTCTTTCTTTTTGGTCTAGCCCAGCCCCAAAGCTTTTGCCTCCTTACTAGCTCCATTTCATTCCTGTGGATTTCCTTCGCTCTCGGTTTCTAAGTGCCCATCTCCTTCGGTTTCTTAGTGTCCATTTCCTTCAGTTTCTTAGTGTTCATCCCCTTTGGTTCTTTCCTCTCTCTACAACCCATTGTGGCGTGTACCAGCCCTTGGGCATTTGTTGGTTTATAAAGATACCACCCCTAAAGGATTGAAGCTTTTTTCCATCAAACAACACTTGAAACTATCATTTCTATTGCAAAGAGAAAAAAACTTAAATTTTTTTTTTTGCATATCTAACTATAGCATCATATACTAGACTAGTATAAATACATATGGAAAAAAATTCAGAAACTTTGACTGCGTGGATTGCAAAATATTTGCATCCAAAGTGAAGAAAAAAAGTTTTTTTACACCTTCTATGACTAGATTTTTTGGCTTTGAATCTTTTAACTTAAATTTTTTGTACAAACAATTTTGATTTTCTAACTTTTTATGTTGCATATTTGAGTTGAAAATATAGAAAAAAATTCAGGAGAAAAAAACTTAATTTTCACTCATTAAAAAATTGTTAAGTAGAAGTAGGTTCAAGAATGAAGGAAAAACAAAACCATTAATAACTTTAAGATGGAGTTGAAACACAATAATCCCAACGGTGAGATTGTTCTAGCAAGCAAATTTAACCATGTCCAACAATTTCTTTTGGAAAATTGTAAAAATTGCATTCAAAAATGAATCCTATAGATTATTTTTTCAAAAAGATGCTTAGATTGTCTGAAAAACTAAGATTGTCCATAACTTTTTCATCACGTCCAAATTGAATGAATCAATGATTCACAAGTAGACAAAAATATAATTTATTTTTTTTAAATTAAAAAAATTATTTTGAATTTTTGTGGTTTTTTTGGCTGCCCACCAATCTCCATTTTTGGTTTGTTGTGCCATAACTTCTGCTCCCGGGCACCGATTTAAATAAAAATTATATATCCACAAAGCTCTCTCAAGACCACACAACCTCAAAAAATTCAAAAAAAATCACTACAAATTGAGACAATAGGAACCTACCCAGACCCAAATTGTCCCTCGAGGGAACAAACGATCCTTTAGGGGTTAAGTTTTTAACCATGCGATAATGTATTTCCTCACTGTCTGCCTGCAGTACTGTATTGTACTGTACAGTAAGGTCTACTTCATTTACAAATTCGTGTCTCCCCTTCCTTGCAACTACACAATTTGCCCGATTTTAGGCCCTTGGCTGCCATCCCAAAACTCCACCTCCGGGGTCCTACTCCCGCACCCTACTGCGCCCCATAGTCCCCTACTTGGGTCCACTGATTTTTGCCGCCAAGACATGCCCCATGCACATTTAAATTTCCTTTTTGTGATTGCTCTTCAAACTCGCCGGCGCCTTCCCTTAATTGCAGGCCTCCCTTGCGCCGCCCCTCCTCTTCCCTGTCCTGTACCATGGGTGCAAACGATCCCTCATTTTGCCATCTCGCATTCCCTTGCGATATGTCGCTCGCCATCCCCTCCCGATTGCCACATTTGCCTTTATTTCAATTCCAGCTTCCTTGCGCACCTCTTTTGGCCGTGGCTTTTTTTTCCAGGGGGGATATACCCTCGGGGGGTGCACTCAATGTATTCTTTGTTGATCACGTGCGATCAAAACCTACAACCGTACCTTATATTGTAAAAAACTCAATCAAATAGTTTAAAAAAATTATAGTATATTTTTTTATGTTGAAAGTTTAAATTGTGAATTTTTGAGAATTTTTCTTTTTGTAAATAATTACTTACAAATTTTGTAAGAAAATGAATACACTGTATTGCTAAAAAAAATTTCAACCCCCTACTTTATATGGTAAAAAATGTTTTAAAAAATATTTTTAAATTGCCAATAAATGAAGGCTTGGATATAGTTTATATATACCAAAGTTGGATACAATTATCACTTAAATGCAATCTTGATAAATATTTGAAGTGAAAATACAACCATTTTAGTGCAATCTTCAATTGTGCATTCGGATATCTTAGTGAATTCAATTGAATCCAAATTTTTTTCACATAAAAGATATAATGATTATGTGACAACACCCAAAAATTTGGAGGTAATCAAAATTTATTAAAAAGTAAATAGGGGTTGTAGATTCACTTGATTGCACGTGATGTCCAAAGAATTCATTGAGTGCATCCCCCGAGGATATACCTCGCCCAAGCGGCTTGGGCACCTCCCACGCTCACCGACAAAACTTATAGATTAACTCTCAAGCCCTCCACCGCAACTTGCACTCTCAATCGTTGCCATTTTACACCGGTCCATTTGCGCCACTCCATTGCGGTCCGGCCAGTTCACGCGCGCCCAATTCACATCCATTCCGCTCGATTTGAGCTTCAAAGTGCGAAATTCATTTGCTTTGCGGCTATGGCTGCATCAATTCAACTCCAATATCACAATTTAGGTCAGTTTTGGCTTCAATCCTACTCTCCATTTGCAATCAATTCTAGGCATCAAAATTTCTCTTTTTTTCTCATTCCGTATCATTTTTCAATCAGATTATCATGTGGACAAGGACCTTGAGGGAGAGTGAGCGATCTAGGATTGTTGGCATGTGAAAGGTAGGCATGAAATCTAGTCAAATAGCTGAAATCATGAAAATGCCACGTTCTACAATTTCGACTGTTCTCACGAAATGGAAAGTTTTTGGACTAATCACCACTCTCAAACCTAAACTTCGACCTCTAAAATTGTCTGATCGTAGTATGAGAGACCTCAATCGATTGATCTGTTCTCACTGGCGGTTGACATTGGCAGCACTTGCAGGAAAATTCCATGTTCACCGCCATACTATGCGGAGATACATTCGTAGATTAGGATTTTGAAATCGTATAGCACCGAAGAAGCCGTACCTCAGTGAAATTCATAGAAATCATAGGATGGATTTTGCTAGAAAGTACCGCAATTGGACAGTGGATGATTGGAACAAAGTAATTTGGACGGATGAATCAAGCTTTGAGCTTGAGAAGAATTCCAGGAGCATTCGAGTTTGGAGAAAAACTCATGAATATTATGCCATTCAATGCCTTATTCCTACGTTTAAATCAGGGAGGACTTCGGTGATGGTGTGGGGGGATTTACTAGATTTTATAAGAGTCGTCTAGTTTGCATGCCGCAAGGAAAGCAGATTGCTAGAGATTTTGTTAACAATATCTATGAGGGTGAACTGTCTGGGTTCTATTTCATCCACACAAAGTCTCATAAACTTATTCTCATGGAGGATGGTGCTCCCATCCATCACGGGAAAGCTCCAAAAATATGGCGGAGCGCTCATGGTTTGCAAAAGTTAAATTGGCCAGCAAACTCCCCCAATTTGAACCCGATAGAAAACTTGTGGTACATTGTGAAAGATCTCTTATGTCACCATGAAAAGCCGAAGCACAAGGAAGACATGATTCAAACCATTCAAGAAGTATAGGATGATGTTTCTTTAGAGCAACTTCAAGCGTTGATTGCAAGCTTGCCGCACCGAATTCAAGTTGTAATAGCGGCCAAAGGCGGTAGTACTAGATGGTAGCTATTGTAGACTACAAATGATAAATGTTGTATGATTTCAAATTTTCAATGAAAATATTTCTTTCGAGGTTGAAGTACTCTTCCATATAATTCCAACGCAACTTCTAGTTCTGAAATTAATTCATTTTTGCACATGATATGACAATCTAAAGTTTTTGAAATTTTCAGGCAACAGTGCTGAAACTCAGAATTCGTAAATGAAGTAGACCTTAATGTACTGTACAGTAAGTACCTTTGTGCTTTTGTGGTCACATTCTGTATATAATGGCATGTCTCAAAATGTAATTGAAAAACTACGACAAGCATAGACTTGAGGTTTCAAATGGCAGCATTCTTGAGATTTCATCAATTGAACAAACATGATGATTTAGAGTTGAAAAGTGAAAAATATTAGCAACTCCCAGCCCATATTCAATCATGAACTCTGGAAGGTCTCAGTTAGAAGTTAAAAAAAGGAGGGCTCTAGACACTATCCAGTGAAAAGATGCGATGCACTTGGTTTCAATTATCCCCCCCCCTCGCTGTAAAAAAAAGAGAGCCGTTGATCTTTAAAAAATAATTTTTCCTCCCCCCTTATGACACCGTTGATCTTGAAAAGAAATACAGATACGGATGCTGGGACGAAATATGGATATAAAATATATATATATATATATATATATATATATATATATATATATATATATAAAAGCCATTAATCCATTGATATCGTTTGCTCATACATATTGGTCTAGAAAATGTAAGTATGGTTGGAGGGGAGTATGAAAATAAAAATTAATTACATTCTAAATTAATCACCAAATTCACAATGAGCATTGTGAGTGACTATCTATTTAGAATACACAAGCAAATCATTACACAGGCCAGGGTGAATTGACCCCCTTGCTCGGCTGCTTGCAATTTTTTATTTTTCAAGCATGATAGAACTTGTAAATTTTTAAATTCGTATTTTCAATGAGAGGCCCCAAATTAGCTAGGAAAGGTGTAGAAGATAAATTAATCAAGCTCAATATAGGGGGTCTTTTATTTTACATGCACCCCTAGAATGACTTAGAGCAGCCAAGCGAGGGGACCAGTTCACCCTGACCATTATACAGGGGACTCGTGTTTTAGCCTTCCACCTTACAATTTTTTTTATTTTTTATTTTTTTTGAAACACATGGACAATTTCCATTAAAAAGAAAACAATATAGAGGACTAGAGGATAACCTCCTTGGTGAGCATTTTTAAGTTTTCAAACAACTATAATAAACTTTTCAATTGATCACCGCATGAACAAAATTTAAATCCTTCTCCACATAAATATAGAGATTTGCATGTTTTGAAATTTGGCGTGATTATTCAATGAATGTTAAGATTCAACTTCAAAAAACAGAATGCAAAAAAATTTCTTCTTACAAATTTTATTGCAATTTAAAGACAATGAAACTTAAATCTAGTATAAAATTCTTTGCAATCCTTGACCGCACAGTGTGCGGTCATTAGGCGGTGACAAATTTTTTTGTTCCCATTGCAATTGGATTGGTAGTTGAATTGTGTGGTTATTGTGCAGTAAATGGCAACAATTGTTGTGTGGTTTTGGGATGTATGTGGTAAACGGCCAATTTACTTTAAGCAAAATTCTCCAACAAGGCTCCACAAACAACCAGGGACCAAACCACTTAAGAGGTCACTTGAACTTGCCCACCTTGGAGAGAGTCAATTTCTAACTCATCTCCAAGTGGGATCTCACACCAAAGAAATCAATTGGCAACTAAGTAAGGTAATAGGCTCAGAAACTACTCATCAAAGGGCTGGTCCGCCCTTTTCATGTATTTCCTTGGATGGGAATTTTTTAGCTCATTTTTCAAGCAAAGAGAAATAGATGAAGAATCTAACACAAGTGGTTTCATATCTTTTTGAAGCATTATTGAATTACTTATGAATTTTCAAAGTAATTGTGTTGTAGGCCCCTATTTATGACCCTAGGTCTTTCATAAACCGTGCACTTACAATTCTAAAGAAAGATGGGGAAAGCAAAGAGAATGATTGGCTCTTGGGATTAATAATGCTTTCTTCCTCTATTCATTCAATGACTATGGAGGTCAATTTAAGAGTCACCTCATGTCCATTAAACAACCATTTATAGGGGTGATTCTCAATGCCTGTGCAATTCTTGAGCTTTGTTACCTTATTGTCAAACCTTTGCAGGAAAATGTCGACTTTATTGGAGTAGAATTCATATACCTTACTGGGCTCTTGTGTTCCTTGTCAGAGGATCCTAGGATCCCTAGCAGGGAGTTAAATTATAATGTGAACAAATCCATTGGTCTTCCATCTGCAATCATAACATTGTTAAGCAATGCTAGGGGGGGTCCCTTTTGTTGCTCCTGAAATGTGAAGCCCCCTAGTCAATAGTTCTCTATCCACTTTGCAATATACTATTTACTTTCCATACCAGCCAGTAGCTCTATTGCATCATCCAACAACAATGACACAACTCAGATAAAGTCAAAGCTAACTAGCCAATTGGAACATGTAGAATTCAACTAAAGTTCCTCCCTGGTATCCAGAGAGGAATTTTATCTCCTTCAAGGGAGAACAAACTGACCTAGTTAACAATGTTATGATCTCATGGTTGATATGAAGTTTGACACAACTTGACACATTGGGGGGCTCACGCTTTTGCAGGGAGCAAAAGGGACCCCAGTGTTAGTAAACAATGTTATATAAGCCACCTTACAATTTTAAACAACAGCCAGTGCTTTAGTTTGTGGAGTGCAGCAACACGCCATAAGCATTTTATCTTGTAACAGTGAAAGTGCCAAAATGCACTTGTTCATTTTTGCTCCAGTTGCTTTTATTGCCAACTACTTCGCCAAGGCTATCTCATGTGAACATGATGTAAGGTAGTGTGCTCTAAAAGCGAGCGGCCTCTTCAAATCGACCCTATATCTAAGTGTGAAATGGATATTAGGTGGTCCTTAAATGGACCTCTCAAGCCATTGAGAGAATCGAGAGAAAAGCATTATCTATTGTAAGAGCCAATCATTGGCCTTCATTAACTCAAATCACTTTAGAAGTTGCAAGTGGTCAGATTTTGGAAGACCTAGGGTCACAAATAGGTGCCTACAATAGCTTTTTTTGAAAATTTATAAGTAATTCAAAAATGATTCAAAAAATATGAAACCACTAGTGTTACGTTCGGCATCCATTTTTCTTTCTCTGAAAAATGATCCAAAAATATTTTTGTTCAAGAAAACCTGTGAAAAAGGCAGATCAGCCCTTAAATGGTTGCTTTTAGGCCGTACTACCTTAGACTATTAATGAGTAGACTATTGACTTGTTAACTTCGGGCATTATATGCAGTGGTGCATAGTGCAATCAGAAAAAAAAGATCATTTATACATGACCTCTAAAATGGATGGAGTGACCTCATTGCAATTGTGCACAAGAGAAACATCAAAGTGGTAGTCCCATACAATATGTACTAGAGTAAACCGGCCATTTACCACACACATCCAATCATTGCACAACAACACCTTCCAATGACCAAATACTAACCGAACAACCACCCCTCCAATGACCAAACACTAACCGCACAATTCAACTATCAATTCGATTGTGATGGGAATAAAATTTCGTATCACCACCCAATGACCGCACACTGTGCGGTCATTGGTTACAAGGAATTTTTAACTAGATTTGAGCTTCATCACCTTCAAATTGCAATAAAATTTGTAGGAATAAATCTTTTTACATTTTATTTTTTTGAAGGTAAATCTTAACATGACATTTAGTGATTATGCCAAATTTCAAAACATGCAAGTCTCTATATTTATGTGGAGAAGCATTTGAATTTTGTCTGTACGGTGATTGGCAAGTTTACTATAGTCAAGATGCACTATCTCCCTCAACACTCAAAACAACTTTCTATGAGGTACAGTTGAAGCCAAAGATTTTTTGGAGGCACTATAGTGCCAGATTGCACCAGAAAAAAAAACGATTTGGCTAAAAAAATGGCAACAAACTATGAAGTTGTTAGCCACAAAACTTCAAATTTAAAAATAAAAAAATCTTGAACGAAATTGTCAAATTGTGGATACAACCAAAATTATGAACATGTGATATGTGCATATGTGATATTTTCTATCCAATATGTGGATAAATTTTGAAATTTTGACCACAGCTATAACATTTTATGTCACCACTTTGGCACTTCAGAAAAAATGAAAAAAAAGAAAAGAAAAAAGCCTTGGATGAAGCTTGCAACCTCCAGTATTTATTGTCCAATACTCCATATTTGCAAACAACAACCATTTCACAAGACGGACCTCCAAGAAATCCTCCAATTATAACAATGGAAATTGACTATTTTGCATGCACCAAATTTGCAACTAAGTTAGCTACTGTAGTGGTTGATGAGTATCCAATATTATGGCTTCCCCAGACTTTGTTGATGTCAAAACCAATCTTTGTAATTTAGCAAACAATCCTAGGTAAACCAAAACTTAGTTGAATGTGAGAAGATAATCACATTGCAAAAAGGAACATTAGAAGAAAAATGGGCCCTCAGGAGGGCTCCTTCCCTTTGCTAAGGGGCTGTGAGTTCCCCACAATGGAACTCACAGCCCCTTTGAGGGATAATGGCCACTATTCATCATCATTGATGAATAGTGACCACAATAAAAAAATATTAAAAAAATATTAAAAAATTAAAAAATGTTGAAAAATTAAAAAAATATAATAAAAGAATATTTAAAAATATTTAAAAATATTAAAATAATAATTAAAATAATAATTAAATAACAATTCAAGCTGACGAGGATAATTCCGGCCACATCAGCATGAAATTCTGAATTTATTTTAAAAATAATATTTTTTTAATAATTTTATAATATTTTCTAAATTATAATAATGAACCGTCCCGCGCAGAGCAGGCCCTGCGCTTCGCTGGCCAAAAAAAAAAAAAAAAAAAAAAATTCTTTTTGATTTTTTTTTTTTTTTTTCGGCCAGCGTTCCCTGCTGTCCGGGAACTCACAGACCTCCCGAGGGCCCATTTTTCTTCTAATGTGGATACCTCCGAAAGAATGAGAATTAGGGCCACTTTACACTTAGAGGCCGGGCCAATTTGCTGTGTCAGAGGCCAAGAATCCTCACCTGTGATCAGTGTTTTTGTTTTGGATTGTAGCAGTCACCATGCAAGGAATACAGGATAGTCCCTTCAGAATTAGACCTCTGTGAATGAGTCACAATACTAGAGTCTGGCACTTAAACGCCCAAAAAAAAACCCTACTTGTGATTGGACAAAAGGCTGAAATTTGCCCCAACCCCTTTACACCTAGAGGCCCGGCCAATTTGGTGGAATGAATTTTTTATTCAAAAAAGACATGATCTAACATGGCCAAGCTTGGTGAATTGGGTGCACTAAGAATGGGAGGCCAATTCTTTGCCTTGGGGACAATTTCAGATTTCAATTAAACAAACTTATTTTATAAAATATTATTTTTTTAACAAAGAAATATTTCATGCCAATGACATTCAACAATGTTCTCAAGCACTTCAAGAGTGTAATAGAAGTTTAACAAATCGGATTCATTGGATTTGTGCAATTGGCCTCAAGGGGAATTGGCCTGGCCTCCAGGTGTAAAGTGGCCCTGAAAAATGAGAGAAATAGACTGAAATTCTCGAGGGATTTACTCCCAAAAATTTTGAAAACTATGTGAGATAAAAAATAGGGTCAATTTAATTCGTTGAACAAAAAATTTTATACTTTTCTTAGATCTACCATAGCATTGGTAATAAGTGATGTAGGCAATTATAAAGAAAATAGGGTATTGATAAATCTTCCATTTTAGAATGTAGTAGAAAAAAAATAGGATGTTGAACTTTGGATTCCCCTAAACTTGTGTAGTAGGATTAGTTCTTTAATTACAGTCTGACGAGGTGTGATTCATATTTTTGGATTTTTCCATTGCTGGAGGGAAATTCAATTTCGATTTAGGCGGGTGACCGGGTATGCCCTGTCGCCCCAACGGCATTAGGGTTTCCTTCCGTCATCTGGAGTTCAGCGTCCTTCTGCTTCCAGGGTTGGATGTACGCAAATCGCTTCTGGATTTTCTTGGAAATCGACTGCTGCTGTTGAAGATAGGATTGCAATTTTCCGAAGAGCTTTAAGGAACACCTGCGGACTAATTTGAATTGAAGTTTCAAGTTTGAGGACAACGTCTCCGAGTGCTCAGATTTAGGGTGAGAAATCTAGAAATCTCCCTTCGCTGTTGTGTTTGCTATGGATTTGTTTTGCATCCTGTTCTTTGCAAAGTGGATCTGCTGTTGGGATTTAGGGTTTTAGGACCACGGGACAAGTTTCAAATCTTGCGTAGTGATCAACATTATTTGGAGTTCCAAATGTCTATAATTTCCACGAGGTTGAAGCGCGGGTTTAGGGTGTTACAGGGTTTGGTGTAGTCGGATTGCATTCTTCTGCAGCACGATGATGAAAATCAAGGTGTACACGCTCGCGGACGAAGCTGCTTCTCCGAAATGCATTGGGACGATGAAGGGCGAGGCTGGAGAATCTCTCGCTGACCAGCGACAACGTCTTGAACAAAAGCTGGTTTTGAATTTTCGATTTCAATACTGGGATTAGGAAGAACGGTGCAGAGTAGCTATAACGCTTGAATCCTTGAATGACGTTGAAGACACCATCTTCATGATCCCGGCTCTTGAGATTGAGGATGAGGTCGAAAATGTAGCCTCTAAACGACAACGCCTTGGCGGCGAGCCGGATCTCCTAGAAACTCGACAGAGTAACGACCTCGAAGTGGACGTCCCCAAATTCCCTCCTCTTGACACAAGCGGGAGTGGCAACACAGACATCCCGCCAGATTTTGGTTCCTGCTCCCGGGTGAGCGCTTGCACCAAAGAAAGCTATTTGAAGTCCGAGATTGTAACAAAAGAGGTGATGGCATTGTACAGCGACGGAGAGCAGAAATTGCGAAGAGTTTTGAAGGATGTCTCTCTTGAGGACCACGAATGGTGTTTGAAATCCTATGACAACCACGGCAAAGCAATTGTGATCCTCTTCTGCCTTGAGTGCATAAAGGATTTCGTTGGGACAGATGGCTAGCATACCAAGGGTAGAATTTCAAATCTATTCTCGAATTTCTGGAAGAGCCACATCCTCAGTAATCAACATATTAGAAGTTGGGGTCAGCGGAAGGGGTTGGATCGGTGCAATCACCCGTAGTCAGTTACAAAGGGGAAGAAGACCGTAGTGCTCACGTCGGAAGATCACAAGCGTTTGGTGCTAGAAGGGGTTGAAATTCTCAATCGAGTGAACCATGATCTGGACCCCAGCTGAAGAACTTTTGAATTGATCAGAGGAGATCCCAACAGCATAGACTTGAAGAGTTTCTAGTGGAAAACTAAATGTCTGACTTGCAGCGACGTATACAATCATTGTCCTCCCCCAAAAAATTTAGAAGCTAACCTGCTGAACCACGCTGGAGGAAGCAGGCACGCTGAGAAGGTACTTCAGTCGGCCATGTTGGGAAGGGGTTCTGATCTTTCCGGCAAGAGGGGTAGGCCCACAAAGTCCATGGGAGACTCTTTTAATTCTAATAAAAAGCAATTACATGCCTTCTTTGGTCATGTCGTAGACAGCCCGCAGATAAGTGTTCCTCGTTCTTTGGATCGATCTGATTGCAAAATGCTGATGTGTTGGGGTTTCAGAGGACCGTCTGTTGTGTATGCTGGAAAGTCTTTCGATGTAGTTGGTTTATTGTTTGACATTAAGCATAGCCAAAGTTGGTACCCCGAACCCTGGCTACAAGAAATTCTAGTGGTGGATGGCCAGTGCGTAAACATTATGGGGACCTTTAGACATCGCAGTTGTCTTCGGGTGTCTATGAATAATGAACCTTGGGCTGGTCTAACTTGCAGTATGTGCGCAACTATCCCCTGTCTAACAGACTTTAGGTTGAGGATGATGAGGGAGGACAAGTGTGTTCAAAAACGAGGTACGAGGACTACTGAGGGTGGGAGACGCATTGGATATCTATCTCTGCCGGAACTCACTACTCATAGTAGGTCTATGTCCAAGAAATTGAGAGCTGAGCCTCTTTATCATTGGGCAGCAAAACTTAGGATTGTGCTGCTGAAAGTTAAATGTCCTATATTGAAAGAGTCCGCAGCCGCTGCTTCTAACAAACATAATCTCTATAAGTTTTGTACAAATATTCTAGCAGCACACAGGTCTAGTGCGTTTGGAGGAAGGCCAGCATTGTGGGACTTCTTGCGGGATGTTGCTGCTAGTTTGAATCGCAGGAAGGAGGGCTCTAGGTATTCGGAAAATTCAAAGGCCCTTGCACAAGCCATGAAGGTCTACAGAGGAAGGAGGATGTGTGACATGTTTTCGCTCAACTACTTCGGTCTTAGTTACAGCACTGTGAAGAGGGAGAACAAGAAAGGCCTACAACATGTCCTGGGCGAGCACGGTGAGATTTTTGCATCAGTAGGTGAGATTTACAAGGATGCCAAAGCTGCCCACGGAATCATTGGGCTTGTTCCAGTGATCTTGGCTGAAGACAAGACAAGGTGAGATCTCAAGTTTCATATGAGCAACATTTTGACAGCTTGACTGGTTTCTGTGGTCCCACCAAAAACCATGTATATGTATCAAATTACAAACCCATTGTTGGCATAGGCGAGCTAGGTCAAAATCTTAGAATGTTTTCGAAATGACACAGTGGGAGGTTTTGCAAGGGTTCTGATGGTCAGCCCATTGCACGAGAAGTTGCCAAGGTTAGTGCTTTGTATATCCTGCACTTGCAATTGTTTTTATTCGAAGTGGGTTCACAACCAATGGGTCAAAATTGATAAATTGTGGGATAAACATTGCAAGCTAGCTATTAGACCCATTATTGGGCATGCCAGCGATGGAGATTCCAGAAGGCGCCAACTTATGCTTGTAGAATACAAGTCCATAGAAGATGAGCGGTTCAAATTAGATTGGCCGGGGTGGGTGTTTATAGGCAAGTTCGATTCCGAGGGAAATGCTAGTGGCTTATATGACCAAGATTTTATCCATAACGGAAAAAAGCTAATAAACCCGATTGACTCACTTGGGATTAATTTACAACAAGTTCACCTATGACCAACATGGACTGAAATTAGAAGATACAAATAAAAAAGATAGGCAAAATTGGGCGTCTGCTCAGAGAATTTGCTAAAAACGGTCTAGAAAATGTCTGGCAGAATTACGCGTGTCCAAGGAGGTTCACCAGGAGCGCACCCTTGGCACGGAGTACTACTTGGAAGTTTACTCTAACTATATTGACATCTTCCTTTCTCCAAGGCATGACTTGAGGTCTCGCATAGTTTTGGCCTCGAAAGTGTCATTCTTCTTCTGCATTTGGAAGCTCTGGTTTCAGTTTGGAAACCATGCGGTTGGAGAGAATTCCAAGAAACTGACAGCAACCACTAATTTTGTGTCCTAGCAGTGCTTCGTAGACATGCAAATGTCATGTCACTTTGTGGTCTTGCTTATCTGCCACTTTAGAGACAAGTACCCGACTTTTCCAGTTCCCCTCCATCTAACAGGGAGCGATGCTTGTGAATTTTTTTTTTCAAAAGTTGGAGGAATGGAAGGACATGAGCGAGAGTACGATTTTCATCAGCTTGTAAGTACTGCTAACACACTAAATCGCTTGACAACGATTGAATTCAAAGATAGTGGCTTGAAATTTGGACGGGTTCATAACAAAATGAAAAATGTTTGGTCGGACCTGCACCCCCTGGCAGCCAACGAGGTTCCTTGCAATCTTGCGGCTTACAGTTGCATTTGTACAGATGCCGACGTTGTGGACGCCTTGCAAGAGGGTTTGGCAGAGGCTCAAAGCATGCTGACAGTTTTGAATATGGCCCCTCTTGCTGAATGCCGTGACAAAACTTGGTTTGTATCGCCGTGGTTGTTGGAGACATTTGATCCGTAGCACTTTGCATATATTCCTGCAACTTCACCAATTCGGGGGGAGGACGGTGATGCCGAGGTCCTTCGCCACGACTTGCAAGCCACTACATTAGGAGAAGCAACCGTGGACAGCAACTCCTACCCTGCTGGTGATGCCGAAGACGACATCGTGGAAGATGGATCGCCAAACTTACCTATTTTGGAATCCGAGGCCACGGATGTAGTGACGGAGATGCTGAACTCGGAGGAGGCCCAAGTCAGCTGTACAATCCCCGCGGAGAAGGTAATACCTTTCGTTGAATTTGGAGGTCATAACCTGTACAAATCCACCTTAGTCTCTCAGCTAAATTCGAATCCATTTTTGTCCAAAGATAGACTAACCAAAGTGAAGAACTCAAAATACTTTAACAATTCTGATGATTACATTAGCGCTTCATCTTCCACGGAGAGCATGCTTTTGGGTCTTGGGATGGATTGTGGGGTGTACTTCATGCAGCGGAGTACAACAACTTCGTCAACAGCAGTGGCACCAGCAGTTAGGAAGACTAGGGGAAGACCGTCCAAGAAAAGTCAGCCTACATGCGTCCTAAACGGAGTTGACCAAGGAACTTGGTGTGTTGGAAGAGTGCAAAAAATGAGGCAAAAGGTGGGTACTTGTTGGGGGAGTTGCAGGCAGCCAATTGATTTGCAAAACCGCGACGTTAACAGAAGTAAGAGAGCAGGTAATTCCGGATGCACTTGCATGGTTTATCTCAATTACTTTAGAAGAGTCCCTGGATTTTGGAAATTCAAATATGACCACTGCGATTCAATTTGGGTGGATGTGGATACGATAATTTGCACCGTGACAATGTCGTATGATGCAGAGAGGGATTTGTTTGAGCTTGATCATGTTGATAGAAATTCCTTAGATGAATTCGTTGAGAAATCAAGGTAATATTGTTGTTTGTGAATGTCCTCAGAATGCTTACGCAGTGCTGCAGAACTAGTTTGTTGGGCATGCTTTTCCTTGAATTTGGAGGTAAGTCACTCCAATTGAAATGAGAAGTTGCAATTTTTTAAGGGCAGGCTAGAACTACATGTTTAAACAATTTGTGGGTTGTGAATAACAATGCATTTACCGGGCAGCGGGGTTTTTCAGAAAAAAATGTTTTCAAAATTAAAATGTGAAACTCACATTCAAGGAAAGAAAAGGGCCCCAAATCCGTGTGATCACAATCAATTGTTGGAAGATATGTTTATTAATGACCCTTGACCCTAAACAGCAGTACGGCCCTCACTTAGCGTGTGATATGTTTCCTAAATCAAAATGTGAATGAGTACAATATGAGGTATGTCACTTCCTCACATCTTCAATTTTATGGATGGTTTTCATTTTTATGATTCATCCAGGGAGTTTCTAACCCTCAGCTAAAGTCATGTGTGCTCACCTGCTGGGTCTGTTGTTTGGGTTTGGGCATTTAAACTGCAAGGTTTACTGTGCACTTGTCTCCTTCTTCTCACATCTTGGTATCAGTTTTGGCCTCCTCTTGTACTTGTGACCGTACTGTGCATGTGAACCCTTCCCGCTGCTGCCGTGGTTTGAAATTACAGGAGGTTTTTGGCGTTCTCAGACACAAAATCGGCCCACTGTCATTCGCTGCTGCAGTTCGTTGCTGGCGTTGTGGCGTTGTGATTTTTTCTTCTTGCTGTGTTTGTGCTTTGTGGGCTTGTATCAGTCCTTGGTACTTTGGTAGCTAGAACCGCTCAATTTTTTGTCATTTGGTCAACTCACCTACGTCTGAGCTGCTTATACTAGTGCACAGTAAACCCATGGGTGCTCGTGAGGATTCTTTGTGGTCACCGAACTTGGAACCCACTTTTTACCCTAGAACTGAGTACAACTTAGAGTACACCTTTTGCGATGCAGTGCTACCTGTTTTAGTGCCGCAGATGCAGCTTCTGGATCCGTGGAAGTGGGATCAGCCACTAGAGGAGCATCCAGCAACATTTCAGACCCTAGAGTGCTTGAGGGAGACATGCGACTCCTGGAGGGAATTTGTGGAAGGGACGGCAAAGTGGAGCGTATTGACCTTGGCGCGACATGAGTTCTCCACGTTGTTGCCGCTGCTGTGGACTAAGGAAGACGACTTTGTGGTTTTCCGCTTCCAGAAGCACCGCAGCATTTTCAGCAGCAGCTGGTGGCTTCCTCGACCCTTGAAGAACAACCATTGGCGCACAGCCCCCTTCGGCGACCTGGCTGCGGAGGAATTGGCTGGATTGAATGCGGCCTTGGAGTTGGGGCAGGAGTGTGCGTTGGACATTTAGTGGCGCCCTGCATCCAAGCCCGTTTCTTTGGATTTCCCCTACTGATTGTGGTGCTTGTCACTAAAGGTAAAACCGCACCACCCTTTTGTTGTTCTTTGTGTGGTCCTTGAGTTTCAAATGTCACCTGGTTCGCAGCTGCTGTGGTTGTTTCCTTTGAAGGCTGGAGTAGTAAACCTAATAGTTGTGCTACTCGCTCTTGTTTTGGTTGTAGTTACTTCCACGGGCATATATATTGCAGGAGATGGTGCGAGATCCTTCTCAGCTACCGTAGACTTCGACTTCAGCATTTTGGTTAAGAAATTCAGCTGATACTAGTCATGCATGTGTTTGTGAACACGAGTTGTACATAAAATTTTGGTATATTCGGCTACTTTCTTTGTCACCGTGTTGTACATGGTTGGAATTCACAGTCGGTCGGTTCTGGTCTTTCATGTGCCAGATTTTGCATTTCACAGTGCCTTTGTTTTGCTGTGAATGCTAGTTAGACATGTTGTTCGTGGACCCAAGTACTAGAACTCTCTCAGACCGGTCTGATCTTTATGAATTCAGTCACTACCGCTCTTTCAATTTCGTTTTGTTCTTGTGAATTAAATGGCTAAAGCTGTTTGAATACGGTATAGTATCTCTACTAATGGAATGCAGGTCTGTGCATGTGGTTTTCTGAAGATTATATGGCTAAATTCCTTTTTTCTGCAGTGTTGGAATGTAAGTGTCTGAATTTCAATTTGCATTCGTGAATTTGCAGAATTATCCTTGTCTTTGTGAACTCAATGTTTGCAATTGCTCACATAAAACCGTGATGTTATTTTGGTTGAAGGATTGCATTGCCGGTTGATTTCTTAGTCCTCCACAATTTTGGTCGTCTACCTCAGGCTTTGTGTTTTGGAGTTCCGTATTTGTCAATGACCTTCTTTGCAAATGGGTTGTGTTTGAATGGCTTCTTTAATAGAACACAATTGCTCTTTGTTGGTGTCTTCTACCAATTTCAATGCTATACTCATGCAATTAATTTTCCAAAACAATAGTACTCTTCTTTCTATTGTGTACTTCTACAAAGTTCAAATAAAATACGGTGCTAAAAATTAGTCCCATACCCACTTAAAAAAAAATAGGGTGCAAAAAAATACCCCTCAGTAGCATTTTTTCTACAAATAGGGAAGAGAAAAATACTTGCCCACATATAAATATCCCCCTATAAAATACCCCATTATCGCACATGGTTACCAAAATTAAGAGGGAGTAAATCCCTCGAGCTGAAATTTTCATGTTTTTGTTGAATCGGCCCGGCTTCTTGGCCTCAAGGCCTTTACATATGGGAGAATTGGCCCCCATTATAATCTTATTCTAATGAGTAGTTGAGGCCGGCGTTTAGCCCAAAACGGGCTGAAATTTGGTGTAATTGGCCTGGAAGAGAATTGGCCCAACCTCTAAGTGTAAAGCGGCCCTTAATTTTGTGCTTGTGCTATTCTTCATGAATCACAACTTTGTTATAGGATTGAATCTTATATTGAAGAAAGAGCATGGCTAGCATTTCTTGGTGGGAATGGTTGGTTTGGGCTTAGGCATAGCCGGTCTCGTTTCCGTCCCCTACCGTGGTCACTGCCAAAGAAGAGAACTCTACGTGGTCTCGTCAAATATGGCCTTCTAAACGCCAACCTGTTGGCTCCACTAGCTTATTGACTAAGTCTCAATTTGCTCAATTTTCTTGTCGTGACCTTGTCAACTCTCAATTGCAATCCCAATTCAATCCCTATAGATGAAGAATATACGCCTACACCGAGTCAAAACTAACTTGCCAAGTCCACTTAGCCGACATGAGTGGAAAACGTTGGCAATCTAAGGCACATTTTCATGAATGAAGCCTAGTGTATGGGCTTTGCCGTGCCACTCCTACCGAGAAATGTTGGCAATGCTCTAAGGTAGGTACCCCCATTACCGCCATTTTTTGCTACCATGCCTAGTTATTATTATAAAACTAGTCAAATTTTCATATTTACTTGTTGAAAAGTCAAAGGAAGTTCCAATACACTAAAGAAATTTGGATAGTATATGCAAAAGCTATGAAAAGTCAAATTTTTTTTGGTATATATTCAACATATGTACATATGATTTTGGAGATGTATATAAAGTGATGATGGCAGTTTTAGGCAGGTAGAATTTTGGATGTATTACTTTTAGTTAGGAAAAGTAGTCATCTAAAATTTTACCCATTGACTTTGTTTTGTTAACCCCTAAAGTCCCATTGTCCCCTTGGGAGACAAAATGGACTTTGAGCAAGCTCCTATGGTCTTACTGTTCATCATAATTTTTTGAAACTTTTTGTGAAGATAGAAAAATACATTAGCTTTCTAGAAACATAATTTTTGTTTTAATTGGTGCCTGGGAGCAAAAATTATGGCACAAATGCCCTTTGTTTAGGTGTGGTGGGCAGAGCACACACACACCAAAAATAAATAAATAATAAATTTGTTTTTCATAGATTTTAATTTTATCTACATAGGAAGCTTTGATTCATTCTATTTGGATTTGTTATGTGAAAGTTATGGACAATCTTATTTTTAGGCAATTGAAGCATCTTCTTGAAAAAATAACTTGTAAGATTCATTTCTAAGCTCAACTTTCCCTACAACTTTTGCAATTTTTCAAAATAGAATTTTCAAAAGTTAAGATCTCTTGCTAGAATAATCTCACCGTTGAAATTAGTGTATTCCAATTCCATCTTGGAAATATTAATAATTGAAATTTTCCTCCAATCTTGAATCTACTTCTACTTAACAAATTTTTAATAAGTGAACATTAAGTGTTTTTTATTTTAAGAAAATCCTAGACTATCAACTCAATTATTCAACATAAAAAAATAGAAATTCAAATTCAAAAGTGCAAAAAATTTAAGTTAAGATGATGCAAAGCCAAAAAATCTAGTTGAATAATGTACAAATTTTTTTCTTCATTTTAAATGCAAATATCTTGCAATCTGTGTGGTTAAAGTTTTTGAATTTTTTTTTCTAAATTTATAAATTAGTCTACTGCAAGGTCTTACAGTTAGATATGCAAAATAAATTAAGTTTTTTGTAATAGAATTGACATTTTTGAGTGTTTTTTTGATGGAAATAAGGCCCTGGAACTTAGGGATTAATACATGAACTTAGTAAAATTTCCACTACATTAGGATAGAACATAGCAAGGTCCAATTGTAGTAGGGTCCATTTTGGATCATTGTTTCTTCCATGTGATGAAGTTTGAATAGGAGCATACTCGAAAATTAAACTGATGCTATAGAAACATATATAGCATCTTAACCTCTAAAGGACCATTGTCCCTTCAGGGGACAAATGGAATTTTGGGCAGGTACCTAAGGGTTGAATTTTTGTTTTGATTTTTTGAAACTTTTTTGAAGACAGAAAAACTGCTAAGCTTTGTGGGAATATATATATTTTTTCAATTGGTGCCCATGAACAAATGTTATGCCCAAATAAGCTCAAAACAAGGGAGAATGGGCAATAAAAAAAAATTCAAAAATTCGATTTGAATTGAATTGAATTTTTCTCATAGATTATATTTTTGTCTATATGGAAAAAATTTATTCATTCCATTTGGATTTGTTTTGAGAAAGTTATAGACAATCTTATTTTTGGGGGCAATTAAAGCATCTTCTTAAAAAATAACTTGTAGGATTCATTTCTGAATGCAACTTTTACAATTTTTTTTAAAAAAATTCCACATGGTTTAGTTTGCTTTCTATAACAATCTCACCACTGGAATTAATACATTTTTAATTCTATATACAAGATATTAATATTTTAGAGTTTCCTTCTACTTAACAATTTTTTTAAGAATGAAAATCAAGTTTTTTTGAATTTTTTTCCCTAGACTCTCTACTCAATTCTCTACTATACATATTTAAAGCTCAAAACTTTGTAGTGCAAAAAATTTAAGTTAAGAAGGTTCAAAGTCAAATAATATTGTCCTGCAATGTGCTAAAAAACTTGTTTTTTTCACTTTAAACACAAATATCTTGCAATTTGTGCAATCAAAAATTTTGAATTTTTTACCACACATTCTCATACCAATTAGGTGTAAGATCCTATGGTTAGATGTGCAAAAAAAACATTTTTCAATTTTTTTTACTATTTGCTATCGAAATGGTAGTTTTAAATTTTTTTTGGTAAAAAAAAGGCTTTGATCCTTTAGGGGTTAAGGCATAGCTGCTTGTTTATCCCTCTCAAGTTTGAATTATTTCCCCCATGGCATAAAAGTATCCTGTATAGGGCACGTTTACACCAAGGGGGATACCTAAAGGACAAAATAACTTCCACTACAATATGCTTGTATAGTGGATTGAGATTCATTTGGAGGAGGATACACTTGGATTAATTTGACCGCTCAATCTTTAGTTAGTGAGATTATTTTTTCCACTAAGAGCATCTCCTACAATCCTTTTGGATTGAGCCCACCACATAGGTTTTCAAGGGGAGAGAGGCGGACTTGAGAACTTGGTGGCAAGGTAGGGCTAGAAAATTTCCTGCAACTTGGAGTAAAAAGGCCGTCAAAGGACTTTTTTTATTAGCAATAGTTGGTGGGTGACTCAGAAGCATTGTAGTAGGGGGAGGTTGCTGTAGAAAGCTACATCCTTTACAAGCTGCGTCTAGTGGTCTCCTTTGATCCCAAACCCTAATTTTTAAATCTAAATTTTGAAAAAACTAATAATGTCCCATGATCACACAAATTTGCACCCAAATGTATTATGTAGTATTAAAAATGAACTAATTCTAAAAATTCACCCCTCCACTAGAGAGGTGAGGAAGATTTTGTATATAGTGACTAATGTGATTAATTCCTACAAGGGCCATTAGTCACATTAGTCATAGTTGAGGAAATCTTCTACAATTCTACTTCTTGATTTGAAAAGTTGTCAAAAATATTCCCACGAGTTGTAATAATTCCTAAAAATGCATATTAACATATGATATTGGACACGTCAATTCCAATTTTATTTATTTTTGGATTGAAAGTTAATCCCTAAAGAATTGAATGATCGTTGAAGTCGTGGGTTCAAATCCCGTTTTTCCCGGTAATTTTTTGATTCAAAAATGAATTATTATAAAATCAGTTCATAAAGAGAGATATATCTCTCTTTATGAACTGGTAACTAAATCAATTAAAATCTCTTTTTTTATTGAACGTACGTAGATGATCTCGGGTAGGTTCCTATGAAATCAATTTTGGTCGGATCTTTACTAAATTTTCACACAAAGTATGAATATGACCCTTAGTGAAAATCTAATTTTTTTTATCAGGTGCCCAAATCAGAAGTTATGCTGCCCTAAACTTTTTTGGCAACCTGGGCAATTTGGGAGTATTTTGCAAAAAATCTCATCAATTTTTGAAATTTGGCATGCATATAACTTACATGACACAAGATGCAAATGTCGAAAAAAATAAGTATGCTTAGTGTAAAAATCTCACTTTAGGAAGAGTTAAAGTCCGTAGGTCCTATCGGGCAAGGTTGAAAAAAAGCTTTTTCTTCTAACTTCAAGTGTTATAATCTTTCAACCCGTGCGGTCAAAGTTTCTGAAATTTTTTCCACACATTCCCAAAGTAGTTTGGTACAAATTTGTATAGTTGAATTTGGAAAAAAAACTTTTTTTTTCATTTTTTTTATTGCCCTAAAAAGTGCCAGTTTTTCACATTTCTTCCCGAAACATGCCTCGAGGCTTTAGGGATTAAAATAATCCAAAAATTGTGGAAAATTCTAAAAGTGTCCAATGCTCCCCCAAATTTGCATGTTGGTGCCTTACGTAGTATAGAATATGTATACAAATTCTAAGAAAATTTCACTCATACAATACTTGCCTTTTATAATCAAAAATTGTCCAAGAACTCCCCAATAGTTGCAATAAGTCCTAAACAAGAATCTTAACATATGAAATTGGACACAACAATTCCAATTTTATTTATTTTTGGATTGGGAGTTAAAACAATCCAAAAATTGTGAAAAAATTTAAAAGTATCCGATGCTCCCACAAATTTGCACCTAGGTTCCTATAATATAGTATAAAAAATATATAAAAATTCTAAAAATTTTAACCCCCTTCCACTTAGAAATTGTGGAAGATTTTGTATATTGTGACTAATGACACTAATGACCTTGTACAACATTAGTCACATTTGTCACAATGTGCTAAATCTTTTACAACATTTACCTCTTGATTCACAAAATTGTCCAATTTACAACACTTACGTCTTCATTAACAAATGGACTTGGCTGAATTGATCCCCTTGCTTGCCCCTAGTTTAATCCGTAGGAAAAACAAAGGAGCTATTTATTTGCCATGCATCATAAAATTTAGAAATTTTGAGTTTATATAGGCAATCAGAGGTCCTAAATTAGCTAGTAGTGGTGTAGAAAATAAATTACTCAAGCACAAAATAGGGGGGCTTTTTTTAAATGCATCCCCGTGGAAAAAATCAGGGACTTCAAGAGGATGAATGAGGGGGTCGGTTCACCTCAAACCACAAATGTGACTATGGCTTCCACGTTGGCGTTGTCATCACCACGATGGTCTTTGACTTGTCAAAACATGGAATCCAACGCTCGTGTGGGTCACTCTTTGTATATTTTGTACACCACGTGCGGCAAGGAGGTATTTTTTGGGGGGCTATTTACCTCCAAGGCACCATTAAAAGGGTCCCTATAATTATTTAATTCCGAAAAATGGCCCATTTTAATGCACTCTATCATTACTTACATTGCCAAGGTTAATGCATTTTTGTATAGGCTATATTCATTATAAGTAAAAAAAGTTAATTGAAAAGTAATGTGAAAGCAAAAGTGTTACAGAAAGAGTCCAAAAAAAATTGATTGGAATTCAACCTATCTTCTTGCTTTCTCAAATAATGATCAAACTTCAATGTAGTCATGTGTATAGAAAAAATATGCAAAATAGATTGTAATTTAAAGCAAGAAAAGCAATCTAAGCTATATGGATGTTCTACTTTCACAAGCATGAAATAACAAAGGAAAACACGAGGAAAAACAACAGAACACAATTTTCAAACAACCAGGAAACAAACTTCAGGCTAGGAGAAGACTTGCACAAATTTGTCATTTACATGTGTTCAAAAATACAAAGCAATGTGTGGATTTAAATGAAAACAGAAATCAACTTGTACTAGAGCTTACCTACACAAATACAAGTCACAATACAAAATGCTGCCACAGGGTTTGAAAACAAGAACTACAAATATAGAACTCAAACTACATTTGAACTGAAATAGCATGAAATTGTCATTGGCATGTGTTAAACAACACAAGTTTATCCTGAATTTTTACTCAAATTGTATATGACTAAGTACATATGCTTACCTACAACAATTTCAGTCAAGATTTGAAATAATGCATCACAATATAAAAACTGTAAAAAACCCGCTCATAGAACTAAAACTCAAATTAAATGAAACCGAATTGTAATGAGCATTTGCATGTCTCTAAACACACAAGGTTTAGGAAGTCAAGTACTCTAGAAGTGTTTAAATGTTTAAATGTTGTGGAAAAAAAAATGGCCGCCAAAATTTGGAACATTGCAATAGTACAATATTGTTGCTAGAGTCCATGCAGAAATTCTACATTCAAAAACAAATAACCCCATCATCTAAGAGTTGGGGTTACCCACACCAAGGAGTTTGGAAAGGGTGCTCCACCACGATGGAATTCTTGCACCCAACTTGCAGTCAAACACTTGCGAACTTTGAACAATCGAACACTTGCGAACCCTAAATTCAACCCACTCTGAGCATATAAATTCACCTTGATGAACTGAATCCTAAATCTAGATTCAAATTTTTTCAATTGAGCCAAAACCAAACAACGAAATTGGAAGAAGATCTATCGTAAGTTAGAAATAACTCCCAAGCGCTTCTGGTCTCGGCACTAGCAGCGTTCCAACAAAATCGTCCAATTTTTGATTTGCAGCAGTGGCCAAACCCACTCATATATTGTAGCAGATGTCTTCAAAATCCAAACATATGAATCCTCACAAGCACATTAAAATCCTAAGCTCAAAAATCGCCTTACAACTCCTTCAAACCACTTCTACAATTGATTGCACTTTTGAATTGTGACTACCGTGGCAAAAAAATTCAAACACAACAACAGCAACTCAGAACCCTAATTGAGGTTCTTCCACATTGTTGCTTTGTCCAAAGGATTACAACCAACGGAACAGTTTTTCATCCATAGGTTCCAACCAATGGACAATTTTCCATCCACTATACCTCTCACATAGTTGTACAACCACCTGTATTCACTTACTATACTAAATACGGTTCCTAGGATCCAATTCTTTAGACCCTAAATTACATGTACTAAATTTTTAATGACCCAGATTTGTAAGCTACCTATATTATTTATAATGGATTTGTAACTTTGAATGTTTTCTACTTTACTTGTAAATTTTTTATAATTTTTTACAATTTTTATCCAAAATGAATAAAATCCACTCTATTTTAAGCCGCACGTTGTTTTTAAAATGCGGGAAGTGACCCCCTCGAGATCCAACGATGACAAGGGGCTGTGAAGGTCCCTTGAAGAAACTAAAATTTTGTTTATTCGAAGCTGAATCTACAGGCCCCACGCCTCTACGTATGTAATAGTATACTATTGTTGGGGATTGAATTTCACTTGGCCACTCCGGCCATCTCAAAAGTTCGTTGGCAGGGCTGTTTTAATAGTGTACAGGAAATGCTCTAAAAAAGATTAAGATATTCTTCCATAATCCTTGATGTGAAAGTACCCAATCTAGGAATTTGTCCATATATTTTAAAACAAAACAAAACCCAATCTAAGGTAGTTGACCTATTTTTAATCATCCTCCAATTTCCAACCTATAGATTGCTCTTTTTTCGAGAATTTGTGGCTCAGTTCCCATAGCAGTTGTAACGCATTATGATTGGCTATAAGGCTCTCTAAATTGCAACCAACCCTTGGTCAGGGCTTTTTTTGGACTAGTATCCCTCTTGTTGGCCTCACAACAGAGGTTCATTTTTGGAGGGACGTGGCCGCAGAGGTCAGAGATCTAACAGATCTGGCGAAATTTCGCCAAAAAAAGAAGCCCTACCCTTGGTCGATTTTACAATTAGCCTATGGTTAGAAATAGAAAGGTCTATATCACCATTATAGGTCAAAGAGAATCTTCCACTCAAATATTCATAGTAATTACATTTCGTGTAGTAAAATTTGGAAAAATATGCAATCCTTCCAAACTCTATTTCTGTACACGAGAAAAAATTTGCACTCAAAAAACCTGCGCTCCAAATATTTGTATTTGCTTAAGTGGTTGGAAATGGGTTGGCTACCTCAGAGTGAATCAGGTTAACCCCTAAAGGACCGGCATGCATTTTTTGGCCGTATAGAAATTTTGGGCAGGTCTGTGTGACTAGAGATTTCCATATTTTAAGCTGAAATTTTTATAGAAGGTGGGCGCAAGGAATATCTTTCATATGCACTAAATTTCAGGACATTTGGAAATAGGAGTCAAAAGTTATGGCCAATTATGTTACTTTTTTTCGTAACTGGGCAGTCTGGGCAGCAAGAAAAATTTGGCAAAAATTTGATTTTTTTTTTTAAATATTTTTTTTCTTGTAGATTATATTTTTGTCTATGTGGAAAGCTTTGATTCATTTCATTTGGATTTGTTATGAGAAAGTTATGGACATTCTTGTTTTCCGGGCAATTAGAGCATCTTCTTGAAAAAAATAACTTGTAGGATTCATTTCTAAATGCTATTTTTGCAATTTTTCAAAAAAAAAAAATTCTCATGGTTTAGTTTACTTGCTAGAACAATCTCACCATTGGGATTAGTGTATTTTAATTCCATCTAAAATATATTAATGTTTTAGATTTTCCTTCTATCTCGTACCTACTTCTATTTAATAAATTTTTTAGGAATGATAATTAAGTTTTTTTGAATATTTTTTTTCCCTAGACTCTCAACTCAATTCTCCACTATAAAGATTTGAAGCACAAAACTCTGTAGTGCAAAAATTTTAAGTGCAAAATGTTTAAAGTCAAAAAATCTAGTCCCGCAATGTGCTGAAATACTTGTTTTTTCCACTTTAAACGCAGATATCTTGCAATCTAAGCGGTCAAAAATTTTGAAATTTTTTCCACACATTCTCATACTAGTTAGGTGTAAGATCCTATGGTTAGATGTGCAAAAAAAAACATTTTTCATTTTTTTTTACTCCTTGCTATAGAAATGGCAGATTTGAGTGTTTTTTGGCAGAAAAAAGGCCTTGGCCCTTTAGGGGTTAACTTACTGTTAGTTAGATCAGGCCTGTTTGCGGTGATTCTAATCTTCTTCTTCTTTTGAAACAAATGAAACGGAGTTTCATTGCAAAGCGGTGGTTCTATTCTCGATCTCAGTATTTGGTGCCGAAAGTCTGGAAATTCACCAAGAACTGCACACGTGCACAATGGATGCAGAGTTGCAGACACTCCTCTAATTCTGCGTACAAGTATCCTATGGCAGCAGACAGAGTTTGCAATATACTACTCTGACACAAATCAAACAACACTAACAGCACCGGAAGCCGATTTCAGAGGAATTAGATGGCCATGATTGCAGGCGTTTGGCCGAAACTACTGGACTAGTGAGCTTAACGTGGGCAGAGCTCACAGGCAGAGCGTTACAAGTCCCGGTGCAACTGATGATAAGTTTAGACTAAGCTAACATACTGATTCGGTGAGTCTAGACTAGAAGTTAACATATTGATTCGGTGACGCCTATGACTTCACCTCACTTGAGCTCAGTGGCTGTGGCATTGAAGTCCGGCACAGGCAAGTTTCGTACGGAAGGTAGGCACTAAGTTACATGAGGGTGACGGCCAGTGATGAAGGGATTTGACCCCACTCCTCCAGCCCACATGCAGAAGTAATGGAAGCAGGTCAGCTAATTCATTTCTTTGCTGCACCAAAGCTCTGACTGTCTGACATGCATGCATTCGTAGTCGTTTACTAATTCTGTCCGTCCTGGCTCTCACTCTGCCCTGGCATGGCCTCACTGCTGCACTTCCGCTGGTCGTCAGGCCAACTCAAAGCCGTGGCTGCAGCACTCAAGCAACCTCCGCGAGCTAACCTCACCTCCACATGAAGGCACTCGCCCTCCTGCACCGAACGCCATTATTTCGCTCGCTAGCTGAGGGTTAACTTTGAATTGGGGCGCAAGCTGGGACGAGAGACTACGCTGTGGACAGTCACAGTTCGAGACCTGTTCAGTTGCAAATTGTAGTAAGCTTAGCAGCAGCAGATTGAATAAGCATACAAACCTGGAGCATCGGCTTAGACATTTGAGCTGAATTGTAGTGAAATTTGGGGCATCCGGTGTTTTAAAAGCTCCCAGAGGAGACCTTGTGGGAGCAGTGATGGCGCGATGGCCGGCCGTGTCGGTCGTCGTGGCTGTGTTATTCGCAGTACAGCTCGTGGTGGTCGAGTCTGGGGACCAGCTTGGTCGACGTGCGAAGTATTTCAAGTCCATGAACTTTCCTCATCAGGCGAGTGGAGTGGTTGCGACTGTCAACCATCTCGGCGAGAGTGTGCCAGATAAGGTGCGTGATGGCTAAAGTTCTCAACTTACTCTACAGAGCAGTGATCTTTGCATTTTGAAACTTATCATGTGGGTTTAAGCTTTTTAGCGGTTAATTAATTGCTCGGTGGTTCCACTCTAGCCCCTGCTGTATTTGCCCTTCTCTCTGGATCCATCGCGTAGGGGATTTGGGAAGTGCATTTCAGCTCAGCTTTTCCCTTGGGCATTAGAAAATAGTGGTGAAACTAGAACGGAGATTATTGGTAGAAGATGTATAAAAATCCTGCTTCTGCAAATACGATTAGCTGTGCTACCATGACTCGCCACCGCCTCGAACTGGCTAGAACTAGATACTTGTTTGTACATTGAATTTGATGTCCATGGTGTGGTGCAATGGGCCCTGCAGACGTTCACAGTGAATTTGCTGCGGAGAGATCAACATGAGGCCTCACTGCAAACCGACAGTACCAGCGCTGGGAAATCCAAGCAGCAGAGGTTTACGGAGGCGGTGCAACGGAGTCGGGCGCGCGCCGCCTCCTTCACGCCATCTCTCAGCCCTAACGCCGACTTCGGCGCCCAGGAGTTTCAGAGTCCCGTGAAGGCAGGCAGTGGGGAGTATCTCATGGCGCTTTCACTGGGGACGCCTGCGCAGTTGTTCAATGTCATTGTGGACACCGGAAGCGACCTCAACTGGGTGCAGTGCACGCAGTGCATGCCGTGCTACCAACAGCCGGGTGCCAAATTCGACCCGGCCAGATCCTCTTCGTACCAGAAAGCATCCTGCTCTGCCAGCTTGTGCAATGTGAGTCAAATCACGCTTGAAATTCTCGAAGTTTGCATGAATCGAGATTCCTTTCCCTGTAGAAATTCTTGAATGGAGGCTTGTCCATGCATTGTGGGTCACTGTAACAGGAATATATTCTTGTTCCAGTGATACTGTAGAAGAACCTCCCCGCCTTCCCATTCACGAATGTTATGTGGTTTATCGTAGCTTGAGAACAAGGTTTAATTAACACCGAAATTTCTCCCTGTAGGCTCTTCCAGTGAAGACGTGCAGCCTAGGGAATGTTTGCCAGTACCAGTACAGCTATGGCGACGAGTCCAACACCAACGGCGACTTAGCCTTGGAGACGATCTCCTTCAATGACGGCGCCGGGACAGCCACCGTCCCCGGTTTCGCCTTCGGCTGCGGGACGCGCAACCTCGGGACATTCGCCGGCGCTGGAGGACTAGTGGGCCTGGGCCAGGGGCCGCTATCCCTAAATTCCCAGCTCTCCTCCAAATTCGCCAACAAATTCTCCTACTGTCTGGTGAGCTTGGACTCCACAGCAGCGAGCTCTTTGACGTTCGGCTCGGTCGCCACCGCGGCCAACGTGCAGTACACTCCGATTGTTGCAAATCCTCGGCACCCGACCTACTATTACGTGCAGCTCAACAACATCGAAGTGGGCGGGGTGCCTTTGAACCTGGCGCCCAGTGTGTTTGCGATTGATCAAGCAACAGGACGAGGTGGAACGATCCTGGACTCTGGAACCACCATCACCATGCTCACACTGCCTGCGTACAACGCGGTTTTGAAAGCCTACCAATCGATGATCCCTTACCCGGTGATCGACGGATCCACCTACGGTCTGGATCTTTGCTTCAACATCGCTGCGGTGGCAACTCCTCGTGTTCCGGACATGGTGTTCAAGTTCCAAGGCGCAGATTACCAATTGCTGGCGGAGAATCTGTTCGTGATTGTTGACTCTGGTTTGACAACTCTGTGCTTGGCTATGGGGGGGAGCCAGGGCTTCAGCATTATCGGCAACATTCAACAACAAAATCACCTCGTGGTTTACGACCTGCAAGACAAGAAAATTGGATTTGCAGTCGCAAACTGTTGATCGATTGTTAACTGATCCTTTCGACTTTGAATTTGCGCATGTAGGTTTCGTTTTAGGGGATTGATTATTCGACCTTCAGTGACGCAGGCTGAGAGGGTTCGTCTTTATCGGGCACAATTGCAGCCTGTTGAATCTGGCCTGGGGTTGGTGGAGTAGTACCTCCTTGGCAATAATGTATTCATATCCGTTGCAGCTATCGCTGATACAGCTAATTCAGGGTTTTCTTAAACTGCGTGAAGTTATTAACGTTGAATTGCACGCATAAATATCTCAACTACTTCCGTCGCTGTCATTAGTCATTACAACTGGTGTCGAAGGGGACGCTTCAGTGCTTCACTGTAATCTGAACATGGTCAACACCAGTGGTACGGTGCGGACTGAATCAATGCCGTCCTTAAACTTAGATTTAACTCTTCCGACAGATTTAGGGTCTCGCTTCCTGTCAGTCCAGGACGGATCGTACAGGAAATGGCAGAGTGCCGGTAGAAAGTTTTCGAGTAACTGCAGTACAGTACTGTACTGCACAGCAGCTGATGCAACGCTAATTGAATCAAGTAGGCGGGAATACTCAGCATGGAAACCTAATGGGCACATTTGAGTATTTGAGAGTTGCTTACAACTTAGTTGACTCTTTTCTCAAATTTGGAGATTGATTAGGACAATGAGTTCAATCCCCATCCCATCTTCTGAGAAAAAAATCCCATCCAATCTGTTCAAAATTGGGTTAGAACAACCTTCCACCATCAATAACACCATGACACAAAATGGGATATGAAGTTCATAAACTAAAGATTTACCAGTTATGTCCTTTCTGGACCGCACAATATTTAATCAGCTATAGGAAAATCAACGTTCAATCTGCAGCAACTTGCTTCATATTTTTTTGGACCATCGTGGCGTTAGGTGTGAAATATCCAAGTCCGCTGCCATAAATCCCTCTATGCACTCATAAGCTTAGATGGAGGCTCGGACTACTCATCACAGGTCCTTCAATGAACCTTGGAAACATATGACCAATCATTCTGTTACTCGCAGACTTGCATTCTACTGCTCAACTGACTCTTGGCCAGGCTAGCTGGACGAGTTGGAACATCTTCACCAACTGTACATTTTGGAGTTTCCTGCCAGTGTGTGGTTATTTACCTGACACGAGTCGTCGATTCGCACTCATTTTATGTGTGGCAGCTCAGATGAAGATGAATCATTCCTGAGGGTGATTGGACCTCATTGGGAACATGTGCACAAATAAAGAACGAGAGATTACATTCTCAGGTTATGTGGTACGTACAAGAACAAGGAAACCCAAATATAGACCTCCACCGTCAGAGATCTTGAGTTGGTTTCATTTCTGGTTGATTCTAATAACTTCGTTATTTTCACGTTTCAGGTAAATATCCACACTGGCAGGGAATCATTTTGTGAATGCGTACAATAAATCACAAATGTAGTAATGAGATTCAGTGCTTGAAAAATAAATTAGTGCAACGCTCAATGATAACTACAGTACAGAAGGCAAACTCTGACACTATGCGTAAGCAACTCATATCTTGAGAAGCTGATCCCACCTACTACTTTAGGATGACTACGCGGGTAATGGCAAGGGTCTCATGTCAGACTGCCACATGTCATTCTTACACCGCTGGAAAAATTGAAAAATCTAAAATTGAACAATCTTAAAATGCCACTACTCCTATAATCATATGTTAGAAACCTTCTGAACATAAAAAATCCGTTCTTTGGAAAGACGGACCCCAACATGATATCACTATTTTTAACACATCTCGTTTTCATTGGCACCAAAAATTTGATACATTTTCAAATCATTGCTCAATCTCTCCCCTTGGATAAGAGACGACAAAATACACATTTACAGGTGCCAGGAGAGCCCGGTTTCTTGGGGACAAAAATGTACTTCAGAGTTTCAAGAACAACGTCAGCTACATGGAAAAATCAAGGACAAGCTAACATTCATCAGACAGGATGTTGAGTGAAGCTCAGGTGTATACATACAGTAACTCGAGGAATCGATACAACAGGGAAAAAAATACAGGGTATGCCTTTAGGCTTGTTACAAATAAACCCCCTCTTGAAACAATCATTCCACACTTGAACGTAAGCAATAGGATACCGATATGTATCCGTCTGAGACTCAAAACTTCAGAGAGACACAATGCCAGGAAGAAGCACTTCTCACTTTTTGTTTGCACCTGCTGCCTGAAGCAAGGGCTCCAGCTGCCCTCTAGAATGCAAGGCCACCGTGTCTGCAGGAGCAATACACTTAATTAATGTCAGAGGTTTGAATTGGAAGTTCACCTAGACCTCATCGATACGACGTTCTCTAATGTCACATCCTCTGTTCTCTCACCAAACCCTAAGGAAAGGACAAATGTGCTTCAACACTCTCACTCACTATCACGCTCTGTTATGTCACAAGAAGCCGCGTACAAATATGATAATAAGCAGTTCGACAACTGTGAAAAGTTTGACAAGTTTGACGGCTTACCATCGCAGCCGCCAATGTGCTTTCCACCTGGAAGGAAACAAGTAAAAGGTTCACGGCAAGAGTTGTTTTAGTTATGCATCACGGTATGTCCAAAACAAGGGAAATGAAGCACTAAGCAACCATGGAACTGTAATTTTATTTCATCTCACCTTGCCGTTGATCACAATAGTGGCTTACTTTTAACATAAGCGTTTCTGTTTTGCGAACACGAGGGCCCAAATTGGGTCTCGGGCTCATAAATTTTTTGAGACCCACACAAAATGATGGCTAGTTTATAATGTAGAGAATCTGGAGAAAGAAACCAGAGCATAGTATAGTATAAAGTCTCCATTCACCATACAGTAAGGGAGGGGTTCCATTCACCATACATGTGAACTTTGAACCTTTCGCTACACCAATCTAGAAACTTGCACAATCTGAAATTTTACACATTTATTTCGTATTAAGCTAAAAATCAATTGCAAAAAACAAAATGTCAATAGATTAAGTATTCTCACACTTAGCACAAATCAAAGCTCACCCGTACGGCCAATGGAGTCTCTAATGTACAGTATGGATAATGGAACCTCTACCTTAGAATTTTTACTTCCAGGATCAATGGTTTGAAGGTTTTCAATGGAAATTTCAGGGTGCTCTTCAAAGAGCCTCATCAATCACAAACCCTGTAAGCTGGAAGAAATTTGTGACGAGGCCAGAACAGCCGACAAGCCGTGTAACAGCCTCGCTTAGGGCCTAATTAAAAGTATACAAAAATGAGGTCCTCCGGGTGATCCCATTGAGCATTGGTTATAATAAATACACTAGGTCTTTAATAATTCAGAGCCTCGCAGCTATTGATAGACAATAAAATGCCAGGTCTACACAGCCGGTCCTCCATCCTCCCTCAACCTTTTCAATGGGCTTCTATTGGCAATCTCATGCATGTTCACAACTTGACCAGTGAAGTTATCCCGTTAAATAATACACAAAGTGACAGATTCTTAGGATACCCGTATACAGAAACAGTGTCATAACAGAGTCCGTCATTATAGAATTGAGTGCACTCCTGTCCCCCAAAAGATCATGCAGGCAGTAGCTGTAGTGGATTAGCAATCAGGCAAGCGATTTGAATTCTTACCAATGTAAACGTTCGGAACCGTGTACTGTCCACTAACTGTCTCCAAAGCTTCTTGTAACCCAGGTTGACCTAAAACAAAGCAACATTCGCACAGCATTTCCACCCGGAAGTTAAGCCAAATGTACAGCCTCAGAATCAACACTGCAAAACAGCTAGCATTATGCATATTGTCCCATGTGGAAGGTATCCATCTCCAATAGAAAATCAAACAACCAGAAACATCAAAATATCCGCCACATACCGTCTTCGTCGAGTTCAATTACTTCAATCTCGTAGCCCAAACTCCCCAAAAGATTCTTCACGCGCATGCAATAACTGCACTGACACGGACGCCATCACCAAACCACCAAACAACTAAACATTGATACTGGCAATTCCCAGCGCATTCAATTATGTATTAATCCTAAAGAGATTTCAAATATTTTCTGAAACACTGAGCCGAAATCCTAAAATGATCAAAACGGAAGAAATTAAAGCTGAATTCTTTGAAATCATAAACTTTTCAGCTGAAAATCAATGGACAGAGCGCATAAGAAAACACGTACGGGCACCAAGATTTCGAATACACAACCACAGGCTCCTTCGAATTCGTCTCCCTAACCCACGCTTCCACATCGTTCCCCGACTCCGCTCTTGCAGCGACGCCACACACCTGCTGGGCATGCCGAGTCCTCGACGCTTGCCAAACAGAAAGACCTAATTGCAAGTACCCCGAAGGCCGGTACGGGGAAGAATTCGAAACTTTGGAAGGGTAATACAGGGCCGAAGGTGCTAGACACATCAACCTCGAGGTGGTACTACTATTGCGCCCCAAATTGACCGCCAGAAATGGGAGCTTCACGTTCCCGACCAGCGCGTGAGACCCGAGCAAGGACGCTTTTGCAACCGAGCTCGAGAACTCCACCGCCACGCCCGTTCCTGCTGCTGCTCTGGCCATCATGCCAGCAGCTAGCCCTGCACGCCACAATCCACACAACCTTCAAGGCTCAAGTCGATAAACTGGAAAATAAGTCAGGCTAGGAGCAATGTGAGCAGGAAGGGGCTTCAAAAAGATTTGAAAGAGTCCTAAGTTAGGGAGCAGAGAAAAGCGACTGGAGGAATGGAATGCAGTCGAATCCGTGCATCAATTGCATTCCGGTCGCGGAGGAAGAGGAGGACGATGGCAAACGAACGATAGCGTCATGTGAAGAAGGTGATCAACCGGACCGAAGTCCGAACCCGAACCTGCGGAACCAAGCCTAATTCTGAACCCGAACCTGGTGAATCTGCTCCGGACCCAATCCATCATTCCCAGAACTCCAGAACCACACCCGGACCAGGGCTTTTTTTTCATTTTTTATGAAGTGCCAAAGTGGCCATATAAAATGTTTTAATGGTGCTCCAATTTTTACATTCATCCACATATTGGATGGTTTATATCATATTAGCACATATCACAAATCTATAATTTTGTTTTCATCCATTATCTGGCAATTTCATCCAAGATTTTTTTTTAATTTGAAGTTTTCTAACAAAAAACTTTAAAGTTTTTTGGGTCATTTTTGCACCAAATTATTTTTTTCTACTGCAATTTGGCACAAAAAGAAGCATAGACCTAGACCCAAAAGCATAATAAGGTAAACTACCCCATTACGGGTAGAATGACTCTAAGGTTGAACCACTTGTACCTGATCACTTAAACAATTCTACAACAAATCATGAGCAATACAAGGTGATTCAAATTTTTCCTGAGTAAGATAGAACCACCCATACTTGATCACCTAAGAGATTTCAAAATAGATGAGGAGCAATGCGAGGCAGTGGAAAATTTTCTCATGTAGAGAGATAAGAAATATTGGGATTGTGAATTTTTTGTAGTAACTTTGAGACATGTATCATGACCTTATGCGTTCCAACCTTGAAAAGGAGAAAAACACACATTTCAAGTAGAAAAAAACACATTCCAAGCTTGAATGCCTTGCCTAGTTTAAAATAATGCACCCTACAAGTTGGCCATAGCTTCTTGATCTGTAATAGGTGGGTTCTACTTTAGAAAAATAGGAATTATGGGGATTGCAATTTTTTTGTAATATTACTCTTAGAATTGAAATTACTATGAATTTTGAAAGCGAGAAGTTTGTCAGACTGCACAACCAATGTCTAAACCATTCTACTTCTACATGCTATATTGCTTTTCTTGCTCTCTCTACAGCTTATTGTGCACAAGCTTGTTGCCATTGAGCACGTGTTTCTTCATATTCACTATAAATAGAAACTTATTTTTGTTTATGTTTAGAATCTATAAATGGACGTTGTGAATGATGTCTACTAATGTCAACATTAATGTTCAAAACTTTATGTCAAGATAGAGAAGACAAAAACATCTAAAATGACGCCCTGACATTAGATGTTTTGCATTTTATATCCATAGAAACAAGGATTTTGAGAGTGCTAAAATCATACCATATGGCTATTACTTCTACGCTACGCAAGTGCCACGCCACGTGGATGAAGAGAGTCACATTTTTTTCATTTGGCCTATCTATGACGTGGTAGCATAAAAAGTGACGTGGTAACCGGCAAGGATGACATGGCATGCCTAGTCAACACATTTTCACGCTATCTGAGAATTTTAATACTACTTTTTGAAACATCAACTTAGATGTCCAGATGTTTTTTGAGACATTTATTGGTGCATTGGGAACTCAATTAGGAGTAGAATGGGGCTGACTTTGGAAGGCCTCTTCCATTTGAAAAATTGAATTCAACAGTGAACAATGCTGAATAAAATTAAAGAACATTAAAAAATAATTATTTAAAAAAAAAATTGTAGTTTGACTTGGACATCTATTAGACACGTTGGACTGCAATTCTAAAAAAAATTGCAAAAAAATCAATTTTTTTAATTCGACAATTGTATTAAGATGTAGAGGTCTTTTAGACATCACAAAGTTTAGAACTTGCGATTTGTCAACATTTATCATGTTATTATCATTATTTCATGGGTTCGCACGTTGATATACAATTTATTGCATCATCGCAATGCATTACTTTACAATTTATCACATCATTACAATGCGTTACTTTCGGTTGCAAGTAATGCATCGTAATAATGTGATAAATTGTATATTAACGTGCAAACTTATTAAACAACAATAACCACATGATAACTGTTGGCAAATCGTAGGCCCCATTCTTCTTCTAATGGCATACCATACCCATTGGTCATGGGCAATAGAAAATAATTATTTAAAAAAATATAAAATATAAAAAATAAATAAGAAAAATTGTCAAATTCTGTAAGAGTTAAAGAGGACTTACCACTTACCATCAAGACAATTTTTAATGGCAAACTGAAGGATTTACTTCATTGATAATTAATAAGAATGAAAGGTGGAAAGGACCTTTTTTTATAATAAAATCCATTGTCTGTCCATAGTTAGATAAAGGATATTGGATAATTTGAAGATGGGAGCTTGACCATTGGACACCCGGACATTTTTTCATACATCTGGACATTGTTTTAGAAATTTTACTTATAACACAATTTTTGCTTTATATGTTCCATATAGATTGTTTTACTTACTACCATTTCACTTGTATAAAGAGCTTCTTTTTTCATCTACAATATGTATCCATCCATGTTCCTTTTTTTGCAAAGCATGCCACGTGGCTGCCCTTCCCCCCAAAACTTTACATTTGATTAATGTTTTACCACAATCCTTAGTAACTTCCATGGACTTACCTGTAGTCAAAACACATCTACTCATTGACATGGCAGTACTACATTTTTTTGGATGTTTAAAAAAACATCACTATGTTTGCATTCATGTCACATAAAACATAAATGTCAATGAAAGCATTAATTTGAATTTATAGTAATTTGCCAACCTTCTAAGCAACATCCACGGAAATCTACCTTTAGGGCCATCCTCACTTTGACATCTTGATGTTTAGAAAGACATTGATGTCCAAGGTCAAACATAAAAAAATAGGTTTCTTGTAGTGACTGTAGTCCAAAACATGGATCCTACATCCACTCTATCAATCCCTTCAAACACCTACTTTTCATCTTTTCTTACTCTTCTATTGTACTTCTTCTTTCCAAACTTGCTCTTATCAATCTCAATTATCTTATCCATTCCACTTATCTTTCTCACTTGTTATTGTTGTAGAGATTTGTTATGAATATCTCCACAAAAATTGCACCAATGCACCAAGGTATTCTTGTTTGTAATAGAATCCTCTATTGTAGATGCTTGAGAGAAACCCGTTCCCCAACTATGCATGATAGTGAGCATTTTATGGATAAAGAGGTGAGACAAAGAGAAAAAAGCGTCTTTTCTTAGAGAAAGAGCAGCTTTACATCCCTAATTTGTGCATATCCACCTATATCCATCACTCTTTCTTACCTCTAATTTCTTTCTCTTTATCCTCTTCTCACATCTCTCACAGTTTCTTTCAATAGAGAGAAGGCCCTTTTTCTTTGAGAAAATAGAGGTCGCTCTTTGGAGTGACAATAATCCCTAAAAAATTGATTTAAGTGAGCTAAAATTCGGCTTCTACTAAACCCATAAACAAATCTACAAAAAATTCTTGCCAAAAGAGCTTCCCAAACCTACAAACAAAAAGGAACTCTATAGTAAAAATGGCTCCACTTTGCTGGTAGAAAATTTCTTGGAAGTCTTGCGGACTTCTAAGAATTTTTTTGAAGTTAGCCAAAGTCTCCTAATATCGGGTGCAACTTTCTAATTTTGGGAGGTAGTTCTTCCTTTGAATCATGAGAGCCCTATACTAAGATTGTGTCAAATATACCAGGTGTAAATATGATTACAAATATTGATTTTGGAGTGCTATGTTCACTTAAAATTCAAAGTTCTATAGAAATTCACTGCAACTCCAAATCTCTTGTTTTTTTTTCTTTCTTACCAATTATTTCAATTTTTCAATTCATTACAAATTCTTATACCTATCAAATTCACTTATAAATATGTTGATTTTTGTAAATTGTTGAAAATTGATGCACCTCATCTTACGATGTTGAAAGTGTCCATTGAATTAGTTTCATCCATTCCCTAGTGAAAATAGTAATTATTGTAAGTAAAGGGTAGATTAATACCCCTGCTGAATATATAATTTTTTCTGGAAATAAAAGGTCACCGAAAGCAAAAAATATAACCATGCTACACGATTCTTTTTTATTCCATACAAATTTTTTTCCAAAAATTTGTCATCCATTGTTAGAATTACGTTCCATCGGATCCCTCGTACAACTACAATTATACCGTATACATGAATAATAACTTTGACTGCAAATGAAGAAACACATCGACCCTGTGGTTTGGTGATAGGTAAGAGCATGTGATATTACAGAAGGTGATATAAAAGAGGTCTAGAAGTTTGAAGGGGTTTAGCGTTTGCCTTAGAAATTGAGGGCTTTTGTTTCTGCGCCATCCCAACTTCTCATCGTGGTCAGCTTCAGTTCGCGTTGTTCTTCAAGTTCACGTTTTTGAAGTACATTTCCACTTGTAAGTTGTAAATTGTGAGTTATTGTAGTCTTTTTGGTGAGACGATGGATGTTTGAAGTGAGCGATTTCAGGATTTTTAGGGTTTAGGGTTTTAGGGTTTAGGGACCGGAGTGGAGCTCACTTCGAGGAGTCGAGGGGTTTTCCACTGGGAACGCAGTGTAACGTCTCTTCTCACTGTCTTTTGCAATTTTGAACCAGATATAACGTGCAAGTGAAACGATTTTGAGAAAAATTGAGGTTGTACGTGCACCCCGCTATCATGAAGAAGAAGAAGGTACTACCGCTCTCTGTGAATTCCTTGAAATCAAACGATTACTCTTTGCAGATGGTTGTGTCCTCATCGTTCTTTTGTTTGCTGTTGCTTGTACACAGGTACCAGCTGGTAAAAATAAGCACGCAGGTGGGAGTTGGAAGCAACAAGGGGGCGCGAAAGCGTCGGGCGGGCATTCCGAAAATCCATTTGACACGATTTGGACGCGGCGGAAGTTCGATGTGTTGGGAAAGAAGCAGAAAGGCGGGGATGCCAAGCGCGTCGGGCTCGCGCGCTCTGCTGGGGTCGACAAGGTGTGAGAGCATTAGGTCTTTAGGTCTTTAGGTGAATTATGAGGCTGTTTCTTTTCTGCCTATGAAGCTATTTGGGAGAGAGTAGAGAACTAGCGTCGAAATTTTGCGAGGGCTTACACTAAGATGACCACACCATAATTGACACTTTAACCGCTGAGCGTAGCCACTATCGTTTGACAAAATCTCGCACATTCTTGTTTGCAAATCAAACAGGATTTCAATGCTCTAAAGAATATACTATCTGGATCCGATGTTCATAAGTTATAAGGGTTCAAATTAGATGGTCGATTGTCTAAAACCAACTAGCGTTCTGATTTGAAGGTGGTAGGCATTCTCAAAATCGATATGTAATTATCGTGCAAGAGTTTAGGGTATCTCATTCAGGTACTTGTCACAGTTAGATATTTCTACCTTCGTGGAGCACAGTGTATGGGAATGTTTTGTTATGATCCTAAACCCTAATTCCTGAAATCCATTTTTTTCCCTCTTTCCAGAGGAAGAAATCACTGCTTCAAGAGTTCAAGCAGCGAGGGAAGAAGAACGTTTTTGTAGATCATCGGTTTGGAGAGCGAGATGAGAGCTTGGGCGATGAGGACAAGGCGATTCTTCGATTTCAAAAGGAGCGAATGGTACGACATTATGTCTTTCTCACGTCCCTTTGGCCACATTTTCGTTTATTACTGGAGTTAAACCTTCCTGTCCTGTGTTCACTTTGTTGTCCTATCTTACGTATTGATATCACTCTGACTGCGTACTAGAATTTTGACTTTCGCCTTTGATCGAGGCAGCGTATTTAATAGAGGCATTTGCTGTTGTCACAGGTTCAAATGCAAAGAAAGAGCAAGTTTGCGCTGGAAGACGATGATGACGAGCCATCAGAGTTACTTACTCACGGCGGGAGTGCACTTTCAACATTCGACGATTTTAGAGATAAAATATCTATTGAAGATGATGATGATGATGTTGGATGTATGGTTTTCTATCGCTTTGCTACCAGATCTTTTCCAGATTTTCTTTTAACAGTTTGTTTGTGTTAACCGACATTGCTACTAAGAGATTGTGATTGGGGAGTTGAATGTGTTTGATGTTGTGTGCTGCAGTGAACGCAGACATTGTAAGGGACCTGCATTTTGGTGGCGGATTTGTTGCGAAGACAGGTGATGGAGATGGAGACGAAGGAGAAGGAAAGGTGGGTCTACATCATTTTAATTTGGTTCCTGCATATCTTCGTTTGTGACTTCATTTTTTTCCTTTACAGTGGAACTTGCAATGTTCCTGATGCATGATAAGTGTTTTTCAGCTTGGGGTTTGTGGAAATCGTTTGGTACACTGTTGTTGAGATGAAGTTTTATGTTGTGTTTAATGATGGCTGTGCAGAAGCGTACCAAGAAAGAAATCATGGAGGAAGTTATTGCCAAGAGCAAGTATTTTAAGGCGAGTTTCTTTCGTCGAGCGTATTGTTGGTTTGGGTCCTCTCAGCAGCTGTTTACGTATTCTTGAGAGTTTGTTGTATTTATATCCGTTTTGTAGGTGAAGGCACGAATGTCTCTAAATTGTTTTGAATTCGTCAGCAAGATTTAACAAGACAAAAGATCATGAGTGTTTTTGCAGGCTCAAAAGGCAAAGGAGAAGGAAGAGGATCACGATCTGAAGGAGAAGCTAGATGCCGATTTTACTGCCTTGGCTCAGTCAAGGGGTTTGCTGTCCCTTGTTCGCCCCAAGAAAGTGGACGCTCTCAAGTCCCTTCTTGCGAAAGGTCCTACAGCAGATATAGGTAGTGCCATGAAAGCACTGAAAGCTGGTGACAAAACGGAAGTAGTGAAGGTAGTTTTTCTAATACAGAATTATTTCCCATCTCTTAGGTCAATTGTGCTACGCTGCTAGCTGTGCAGATGTGTCTCATTTTGGGAGTAACATGTTTGTGCACCGGTGAGTTCGTATGGCATTGCTGTAGTGAGCATTCCAATTGTCTTGGTCATAAAGAGCCAGATTGTAGCTTTGAGTTTAAATTATCATATTTTTCATATCATGATGTTGCGCTAAATATATCCCTTGGTTGTTGCAGGAAAAGCCTGATGAGTATGACAAGCTGGTGAAGGAGATGACTTTCGAGATAAGGGGTCATGCTTCCGATCGGTCCAAAACTGCTGAGGAGTTAGCTAAAGAAGAGCGCACTCGCTTGGAAGAGCTTGAGGTGATTAGACTCTTTTGTCATTCAAAGTAGAACTGAACTCGTAAAGTAGAACTGAATTCTAATGGTCATGTACAAGTTTTAACTAATGGTTGTAATCAGCAAGCAATTCTTGTCTATTGTTGTAAATTTGGGTGCTATAATCATGAGTTTGCCTCGCTCACTAATGTTGTTATTCTTTGTGCAGAAAAAACGCAAGCTGCGGATGCTTGGGGGATCCGAGTCTGATGAAGATGGAGATGAAAGTGATAAAGAGGAAGAAGAATCACGCAGGCTGCAGAAAAAGAAGAGAAGAGAAATCTCTGGTGATGATCTTGGTGAGAACTTTGTGATGGAGGATGAATACCAGGAGAAAGGTTGGGTAGATGAAGTACTAGCAAGGAAAGAAGATAGTGATGAAGATGAGGGTGAAGATGACGAGGATGAGAATGATGAAGGCTCGAGTGACGGGTCGGAAGAGGATGAAGATGAGGAAGGGTCCGATGAGGGAAGTGAAGGATCTGAGGGTGAAGACTGGGAGCATAGCGAAGATGAACTAGAAGGTATTGAGGGGATACCAAAGCTGTCTGCAAAAGATCAAGATCTGTTGGACAAACTTCTTGCAGCCAAAAAAGGTCCTGAGCCAGAAGATAGAATTAGGAGTCTATTGGAGAAAGACATCAAGACTCCGCAGAAAGCAAAGAAATTACCTTCGGATCAACAGGAGCTAGATGGTGCCCTTCCGTATGTGATTGATGCACCACAAACTCTGCTTGAGTTCCGCCAGTTGGTTGATAGAAGATCTATTCAGGACCTAGAAATTGCAGTGGAAAGGATTCGAAAGTGCAATGCACTAAGCTTGGCTGCTGAGAATCGAAAGAAGATGCAGGTGTGTTCCTTCTCTCTGTAGCAATCTCTTCCCACGTGGCTTCCACCTTGTTTCAAATGTCTCAGCGGTCAGTAACAACAAAGGATAGGTGAAATGAATCCCAACGATTTCTTTTTTATTATTGTAAATATGGTCAACTCTTGGAAGCTGGGTCAAAATCCCCGAAAAAACACAACATGGCTTTAGATTTGAGATTTGAATTAGTGCCCCTTTACGTTAGGAACGATTGACTGAAATTCAGGTTGTTCTCTAATACGTCTTTGTTTGCGATGTACTCTCATTCATGTAGGTCAAAAACTTTTAACCATGGTTTTGTGGACTTGTAGGTTTTCTACAATGTGTTGCTTCAGTATTTTGCGACCTTGGCTGGCGAGCGGCCTTTAAGTTTGCAAAGAGTTAATGCATTAGTGAAACCGTTGATAGAACTAAGTGGAGAGACCCATTACTATGCTGCTGTATGTGCTCGTGAGCGCATTATACGTATGCAGAAACAGCTATCTGAGAAGCTAAAGAGTACAGGTGCGTTGGTATATTCCTTCCTTAAGCGATAGTTTTATCTTGTGCTGTGATTGGAGACTTCGTGTATTGCTAATCAAGGACTGGATAGTAGCATTACCTTTTCTCATTAGTGCGGTTGTGAAATCTTGGGAGGGTGTTCTATTACTGCACTCCTCCACATCTTGCTGAACACCATCGGTTTCTTTGCTAATTAATGCCAATATCTTGGTTGTGACAGATGATATTAGTTGCTGGCCCTCAAATCGGACATTGTTACTATTCAGGCTTTGGTCCATTATCTTTCCTCCCTCGGACTTTCGTCACGCTGTCATGACGCCGGCGATGCTCCTCATGTCTGAGTACTTACTGCGCTGCCCTGTCAAATCTGGTCATGATATCGCTGTTGGCACCTTTATTTGCTCACTTCTTCTTTCGGTCAGTACATCTCCCTTTCCCTTATCAACCATGCATGTCATTATTTGCTTGTGAATAGGTCCTTCTTTTTCATGTTATCTTTTATCCTCTCTAATGTCTTGAAAACTTTCTGCAGGTAATGAAGCCAGCAAAGAGATTTTGCCCTGAGGCTCTAAGCTTTCTGCAAGCACTTCTTCTGTCAGCACTGCCCAAGATGGATCGATCCAAAGAGTTGCCTGATGTTGCTCTTGTAAGGCTTTTTGCTTACCAAAGCTGTGCACATTTTTACTGACTGTTTATACCTTGTCGTGGTAATGCTGTGATCTAAGAAAGAGTCCTCATGATGTTATATGGAATGCACTTTAGACTGCTCAATTATGCCACAATATGAGCATCATGAACTGGGAGATTGTTTAACTTGCTTTGTTTTAATCTCTTTATTTGAACAGTTCATCGAGTGAGCCGAATGGCTTACATTTATGCAACCCTCACCGTACATCGTTTTATCTTGCATCCTGCAATTATGTGGTTTTATTTATCGAATATTCTAAGTTAAATATCCAAGCACTGATATAATGTGTCATGACAGAACTGCCCTATCCACCTAGTGGAGTTTGTAGCTTCGAAACAATGGTTGAGGATTTCAAGCTCGAAAACCCCAGCCGTGGACGTGCAGCCTTTAGATTTTATATCTGTGCTTACGGCAGACAGTTCTTCACCATTATTAGAGTCTGATTCATTTAAGTAAGTTCTCTTCCGGGTGATTATCCTGTCTTGTGCTTGGATGTGTGCAACCATTTGGATTTGCTGAGGACTCTGCAATGGTTTTATGCAAGTGTTTTTGATTCCCTTGGTTGCTTACAAGCTATTTGGGAGATTGGTGCTACAATGTTCAGGCAAATGTTGTTGACTTTGGGTGCTTTTTGTCGATTGTCTTTTGCAGAGTTGGGATTTTGTACAGTGTGATGAAGACTTTAAGTGGGTTTGCGGAAGTCTACTCGAACGATTCATCATTTCCAGAGCTTTTCTCACCATTTTTGACATTGTTAGGCGCGCTGAAAAAGGGTAATTTACTGCCAGAGACGTTAGTGACGTTGACCACTGAAGTTCACCAGTTCATAGCGGAGAAGGTGAACGAGCATGAGACTTTGCGACTGCCGTTGCGTATGAGGATGAGCAAGCCGACTCCCATCAAAACGTTTAATCCTCAATTTGAAGAAAAGTAAGTCCCTGTGCCTGTATTTCTATCGCACGTAGACACGAGAATGGTCATTTGCTGTGGATACGTGAATTCCTTCAAAGTTTGACTCTTCGTGAACATTTTTCTTTGATCTAGGAGGAGGTTCTCCTACAGTAGTTACAGATTATCCTTTAAATTTTTTTTTTTTATCAATAATTGTTTTCTGCTGTGATCTTTTATGGGATATATTGTTGATGGGATGGGGTGGGCCTCTGAATTTTTTGCAGTTATGTTAGAGGTAGAGATTATGATCCTGATCGGGAGAGAGCAGAGCATAAGAAGATGAAAAAACAGATTAAAGTGGAGGCAAGGGGTGCAGCACGAGAGGTCCGGAGAGACAACTGGTTCCTTGCTGAGGAAAAAGCCAAGGAAAACGCTATATTACTGGAAGAACGTGAAGAGAAGTACAACAAAGCCATGTCATTTTTAGAGCAACAGGAGTCTGCCTTCAAGTCTGGACAACTTGGGAAAGGAAGAAAGAGAAAGAAGAGGTAGTTCGGCGATTGATCTTTATTGTAGGTTGTGCTGTTTTGTATGCATATTCCAAGTAATAGGGGGTAGAAAAAGAATTTCACTTCCAAGTGAAGTGGATGAGTTGAAAGCCATATAGCAAATTTTCCGACGAATCTTTATGCTCATATCATAGAGCCTACAAGCCCTAGGATTCTTGTTTGAGATTTTGGCATACCAAGAGAACCACAAATCTCTACAAGTCTAGTAGTGTGAGGCTGCGTGTTCCCCTCTTAAGTATTCTTCTTGTACTGTAACGTATTTAAAATTTTAGATCACACTGAATTTGAGTCTACTGGGTTTTATTTTTCTGGTTGCTGATTGAAATATCTTGTGTTCACTCCTTAACCCTGTAAGGACGCAGGGGGTGACCCTGGAAATCATGCATTGTATAACCGTGAGAGTCATTGGAATAAAAAAAATCCAAAAGTACTCATTGGAAGTCAAGCTACTGTAGATGTTCTCCACTTTCCTCAAAAAACTCCAAGGATGAATAGTTGTATCATAGTTCTGTCCTACATTGGAGAATCCCTTGTCATTCATCGGACACTTATGGTCCGCGGCGTCCTTATTGGGTTAACCCCTAAATGCCCAAGGCCTTTTTTGAGATTCTTGGAGTTTGCTCAAAACTAAATAAAAAGCTTATGTTTTGATATTTTTAATTAATTTTTTAGAATTGTAACCATATAAATTCAAACTAGACGTGGTATGGATCACCTAGGAAAAGAAAACACAACAATATCACTCATTGATTGAAAGATTATTATGTTTGATCAAGAGGGTATTGAAACTACAAAAGTAATTGGAGGTCTATTGATCTTTTTTTTATGTTTCAAATCTAGAATTGAGGTCATGGGAAAAATATGAGGTTGAAGGGCATAGCATACAAAACCATAATCAATTTATGGTCTCGCAAAATCTACTCTACAATTTTTTCAAATGAATTTTTAATGTGAATTTTTCTCCAAGATCCTTTGCATTTGAGGCTCATTTATAAGAGCCTTTAACCCTTGAAGGGCTTGAATGTCCATTGCGGCCATATAGTATATTATAAATTTGGTGGTATTTGATTAGAAAAACATTGATCAAATACTTTTTAGTATAAAATAAAGTAATGATCATGATAGTACGTAAATAACAATGTATCACAATTCATATATTAAACTACAATTGAAGAATTATAAGGCTAAATATGAGTTGTATAGAGGGACTCCGAAGGCCTTTCAAGGATTGCAATGTATACCCTTATATAAAATCTTCAATAGAAACATCATAAATTTTTTTTTCAAAATTAGATTTTTGTTGCTTAAAATAGACTTTGAAGGATATTCAATTTTAAAAAGGACTAAAAATAATATTTTAGTGAGATTTTATTTAACTTCAAAGTTTAGCCAACACCAAAATCTGGTGCCTTAGATATTTGAAGGTTAATATTGCCAACTTTATTTCCATTGTAGAATCTACACTCTTCACAGTACCAAGCCAAATCTTCAATCAACTACAACATTTTCAATTATAAGAATTCAGAAGTGGATGTAGGCCTTGTAGATTCATCTTTGAAAAACATCTTGTTAACCCCTAAAGAACCATAAGGCCACCACATGGCTTCTGCAACTACATATGTAGAAAATTTGAAATTTGAACCTCACTAACAATGCATGAACAACAAAGATACCTAGACGATTTTTTCCGCAAAATCCATTGGTGCAATCCAATTAAGAAATGAACAAGTGTGATTTTTGGTGAAATTTTTGAGAATAGAGAAGGTGCTCTAGACCTTCACTTCATATCCTCATATCTTTTTCTCCTACACCTCAAAATGATTTGAAAAAAAATTACACATCAAAATCATGATGATTTGTACTTGTGGGAAAACCCCAGAGTTTTTGGATTACTTTTGAGCATTTGGATATCAAAATTTTTATTTTAGCGTATGTACAAACTACCACCTAACTAATCTTCTTTCATCAATCTTGTCAATAGTGGGATTTTTTCAAAAATTGTACAATTTCGTCAATCTTTTTTTCATAGGAAAGCTATATAAGTCTTCTTTCATTTCAACAGTGGCTATCATCAAAATTATTCCATGCAAATGATGAATTATGCTTGTTACAAGAACTAGTTAAGAAAACAAAAGCTATGCTGAAATACCCCTGGTCCTTTACAAGTAACTTCAAAATTGAGGTTTCTTAGTGAGTGAATCATTGCAATTTGGAATAGGTTCTTCACACACAAGCTTCTATAATATAAAAAATTTGATGCACATATATGTGATTACAAGGCATAGTGAAGTACTTGGAATTACACGTTTCCAATCTTTTCACATTTGTTTTATTCTATATTATCACAATTAAATACAACTACATGATGAATAAGGGAATGTGATACTTAAGGCATAGATAGAGTTCTTATGCCAATCTCTTGTTTCAAAAGGTGTCATAACAATGGGGATGGAGTGTATATAATTTAAGCACTTCCCAACAATTGACATTGTATAGGCTAGATCATCTAAAACCAAGCTAATATATAGCCATGATTATACAATAGGTGAGGTTCAACTTAGACTATGTGAAGGTCAAAAAATGACATTTGAATATTATATGAAAAAGTGATAAGAGGTTTAACTTGAATTACTAGATTTTTATAACCGTACTCCAATTTCAATGTCCTATTGTTGAACATTTTGCAATGAACAACAAATTTCCATTCATTTTTTAATCTACATTTATTAGATTACGCTTTAGAAGACTTGCTTCGTATTAAAGTGGTCCTCTTATAGAACTGCAATTGTGATAATATCATCCGTCGGTTGATGTCGTTGTGATCCAATTAACAAGAAGTACAAGCTAGCCTTAACAACATAAATTACTTTGAAGATAGGAACATGATGATCTGATCAACCTACCACTTGGAGCTGGAGCATAAGTGCAAAACCATCTGATGACCGATAAAGACTTGGAACACCTATTGTAGGTCAAGTGTGAAGGTTCTCCAAATTCAATTTATTGTCTATAGAAGACAATTCACATCAAGCAATGGCTTGTGTGTTTATCTTTCTTTTTGCCAATGTTGAAAGGAAAAATGGATATGTACAATTTGCAACATTTTTGAAAGAAACTCTTAACAACTTGAGTCCATTTGTAATATGAAGGATGAATCAAAGTAGTATTGGTATCTAATATATTACAATTTTTTGACACTTTTCTTAGATGCACATCTTCTTGCACCTTGAACTCAGCCAATTAAATTTAGTAGGAGTGGAGTAGAGAGGGGGATTCCTTTTGTTATCAAAGGCTATATCTAAGGCAGACATACTCATTCCTATCTAATTAGCTCCTAAGTGGTCCAGGCTATGTTTTGAACTTTGGTGTATTATGCACTTTTTTGAATACAAGCATGCTTACAAAACTTCGGGGGGTATGGATCTAGGATTTTTTTGTGTATCATGAGGGCATTGATGTGCATATTGACATTTTTTGCTATGTTTTTTTGGCCTTCACAAATATATTTTAGAAAAATAAAATACATAAGAAAAATGCCGTATAATTAGTAGTACACCCTTGTGAGGTAACAATATAGCTATTATACAACTCCAATTTCAGCCAAATTTTGTTCTAGTGATAGTTGTTGAAGTGCCCTACTTCGTCAACAAAATGTTGTATGATTGTTACTTGAATTGCTTCCATAGAAATTGGAAAAATGCCCCATTCCCATGAAATACAATAAATACTTGCATACATACAAAGACCATTCAATTTGCATGCAAAAGTACAAAAAGAGACCTCACATTCTCTATAGGATAGTTTTAAGATAAGGCAAGTGTAAGTCCTACCTTGTCATTTGCTTGCAGCATGTACATAAACAAAAGAAAGTATATAAAAAAATGCCCCCTTGTAAGTTTGCCACTTCTATAGTATTATAAATAGATCCATTAGTTACCCAAAATGGCCTTCACTGCACTTTACAATTGTCCTTCTAATGCTCACCATTTTGGATGTCCTCCATGTTCAATTTCTACAAAGTAGGGGGCAACATTTTGAAGGGGTCAAAACTAGGTGTGGTTAAGTGGTGCTCTTCTTGTGGAAAGCTAGAAACTACTTCGGAAGAGGGAAATGTATGAATTGCTCTAAGTAAAGGAAGAAGTGGACTTAAAAAATTTAACAGTTTGATCTTCACAACACTGGTGAGTGCAATCGACCTGACAAAGACCGAATCAAAAATGCTAAGTGGATTGCACGATTATAAGCTTTGACCTCGAAGTCCGTGGCATTGACTTGAACGGGTAGAGACCTCGAGGATTATGTTAGTGCAAATCTGAGTGTCTTGTAAGTCCCACAAAATTGCAAAAAAATACAAACTGTGAAGCTTGAAGTGTCAGGATTCGCGGGGGTGTCACAGAGCGTGGAAGCAAAATTTGCCTTATGAGATGTAAAGCTTGCAATCACATGCACCTGCGGCGATAGCTGCAAGAGAAGCTGCTTCGATGCAGAAACGGTCATTTGCCAGCATGACCGTTGACACAAAGTCTTTGTATGATCTTGTTGCTCGATTGACCTTTTATGAGATGCTGCGCTGCCCAAGTGGAATAAGACGGAAGAGCTGATGCTCAGATGCTGGTTTCTTTCAACTTCACATCACCATCGTGCAGAATTGAGTACTAAAATAATAACCATTTCCATATACTATTCCAACGACTATGTGAATGCACGGACAATGAATATATTATTGTCATCTTCTGCATGTACAACTACAACAATTTCACATAATTCCATCTGTCTTATCAATTCACATTCTTCGGAATGTCCACGGGAATTTGCTCCACTATGGACGCCCAAGTGATAAGAAAATTCTGCTGAACTACTCATCGTTTGCAACATGCACCACAAAATGGAAAATGCTTCACGCTTCTTGTACAATAAGTATATATGCTTTATTACAAGAGGAGATTTATATATATAGCTTCAGGCATGTACAAACATCCCATCCAAGGCCACCACTGTTTCATTTTCAAATCCACATATGCACAACAGTACCCTACATATCGCAAATCCTCATGCACCTTACCACAACTGTAGTCGTGACTAAGCTAACCGGTACAACCTATTGCGATCAACGTTGCTACAATAAAAATCTGGTATGTACATGAGCAACACTTCCATGTACCGTCTTAGTTGTCCTTCAAAAAACTTCTATTGTGCTCATCCTCCTAGTGCAGAAATTAGATGCGGCCGTCAACACTGCCCTTACGGCTGCCGCGCCCTTTGTTGCCATCAACCATGACTGCATACCCCACATCAAACCGCATCATACTCTTCTATGACTAGCAGGCACAGTCTATCATCCACAATATATACAGATATGATGAAATACTTGCATATAAGCATTATGCACAGAGATAAAGACCGGTATTTAATAGAGAGCATGTCCTAGTCCTGTACATGGTTGTAACTGATACTGTCGAAAAAACTTGGTAACCCTTCACCTTCTGAGATTATAGTGACTACGTTGAAAGCATTCACCAGTGTGGAGGATAACGCCCCCACATTGGGGACAAACCAGATTTATCCAATTTGGAAGCAGACAAAAGCGGCACTTGCGTCTGGAACCTGTCCGCATCGGTCCATGCACGCCAGGAACGGCCAACCTAAACTGTGAAATGGCGTCCCGCTTGGGCCTCCACGGGCGACTGAGCTCGTCGGCTGACTGGAATTGAAACTGCACATGCAACGGCGCATCCTTGGCAAGTTCTTCCACCGCTACTTTATTGAGGATGTAGTTGTTCACAATTGAGGTGTCCACAAGATAATAGAATATCTTGTGCCACCACTTATGGCTGCGGCTTTGACAGGAGTAGCTGCCGTGGAGGTGGTCACTAACATCCACGCCCTGCATGAAGTCAGAGTACCTTTTGTGTATCGGGGATGTTGCCAAGTTCGTCTGAACACCGTTTATACAATGCAGAATTGTGGGCCAATCTTCCTCTGGACATGGTATCGGTGGGTAACATGTCAAAAGGATCTTCACTGCCCTGCGATCAACGAATACAATGCATGCAATATAGTTGCTCCTATGCATCCTTTAGAAAAGGGTGCCCTAGGCTTCTCTGGACAGAGTCTTCATGTCTTTGAAGCATTGAGGCAAATCCAATTGGTTGTTTTGTACTGTGCCAACTCCGTAACTACCTCTTGATCGCAGTTCCAACAAGAGTTGAATAGACGTAAAGAAATTGTATGTACAAACTATGTGTGCCCGATCCTCCAAACCGTTCATCAACTGCAGAACAACATTGTGACTAGTTTTTGCTTTGCCGGTGCCACCTCCAGCCAGCGACGCTCTGAACTGGGCACCCATGTATACTTGAAGGTCATACACGTATTTATCTCTCGCGTTAGCTAGGTACAAGATTTTCACACCCACTTCGTAGGTTTTCGAGGCATGTACTGCCTGACCTTGGGGGGGGCACCTAGTATTTTACTACAAACCACGTGCGAACAAGTGGTTTCTAATGAACTATAATTTCAACTTAAAATTTTGAGGGTTGCTTAATAATGACTATAGGTTTCTATTGCCAAAATTTCAAACTAAAATAATAGTTGAAATGATTTGTACAAGAGGTTGAAAATGGCCTAAAACGGCATGTTTTTCAACTCAAATATTTATAGAGATCACATTTAGATGACCATTGCATCAATACTCAACTCAAAATGAACTTTCAATAGAGAGATATTTTTAGGAATTTTTTGTTCATTTTTTAGACAATTTTTTAGGATATAATATAGGGGTGTGAAAGTTATTTTTCAGTTGTACAGTGTATCTAATTACTTCAAAAATTTGTAACTAATTATCATTAACAAATAAAAATATCAATAATTCAAAACATAAACTTTTGAAGTAGGAAATCTAGTCATATTTTTTTTATTTCATTTTATTTAAATTTTAGGATATAATATAGGGGGTCCAAAGTTTTGTTTGCACGTGTTTTCTAATGGACACTCTAAGTGACCCCCCCGAGTGCCTGACAGGGCCATACTTACCTTTATATGGGACCATTGTCTCGTCCACTGTCACCTGATGCAGACGCCAATTCATCTTGAAGCGCGTCTAGAGCTCTATCACCAGCCACCGTAGTTTTCTCAATCTGTCAAATTCAGCGTTGTCACCTGGTAATACTAGCACGCTATTGTCAACAACGTGCAGACAACGAGTTATGTCCTCGTACCGGCGGCAACTCATTATGGTAGAAATTGATGGACAATATAGGAACTCATTACGTCTGTTCCAATAACTTCTGTGATTTGGCAATCTCTTGATGCCCATCAACAAGTTAACTACCACAAATGCCTTCAATTCATGCTTCTGAAGAGGTCACCAGTTCCTCCCACCAAGTGACACCGTCTTTCCCCTTGGTACCCACCGACATACTGATTGGTGTCGATACAAATCCGCTCTAGTCTTTGCTCTGTCCAGAAGCGTGAGAACAATGCGGCTTTTCCTAGCATGCGATGGATTGGGAAGTTTGGACCTGGAGGAGGTCCCCTGAATAATGGTGGCGCCTCCGCAAAGTTAGACTTGTCCATGCTCCAAGTGCCCTCAGAGAAATCCTCCAAAAAAGCTCGGCGTTATCTACACTAGAAGAAACCTGTTTTTTTTTTATGTCAGATCAAAACATGCAATGTCCAAGGCAAAACATATGGTGTCCACAGGGACATCCAGATGTTTGAGAGACAGATTGCGGTTTAGGATAGAATTCCAAAGATGTTTCATATGACATCGGCAAATTTCAATAAAAACAAATTGGTGTTACCATTGACGTTGAGGTTTTTGATGACATATTTGATGACGAGCTGATGTCCTCAAGATTGTCAGCAAAAACATCAAGAGCCACGTCAGCTTTGTTGATCCATTTTCACTACGGGTAATTTTCCAAAAATTACTGCAATTTTGAGTAAAACATTTGCCCAAGGTAAAAAAAGGAGACCGGGCAGTCATGGGGCAGTCTTTGGAAAAAAATTTGATGATGTGGCAGGTGGTGTGGCATGCCACGTGGAAATTGACTGACGTGGCATCGAATAATGCTGATGTGGCAGATGACATGGCATGGCACGTGGAAACTGACTGACGTGGCATTGAATAATGCTGACGTGGCATGCCATGTCAGCATAGGAGGGTTGCATTGTAGGTATTTTATGCTTATTTCAGAGATATCTATGGAGACGTGGAGACGTCGTATGAAACGTTGAGATGTCTACCAAGACGTCGCCTGAGACGTGACGATGTATTTGGAGACATAGTCAGAGACGGTAAAATGTTTATGGAGACATCTATGGAGACGTAGAGAGGTCGTATGAAATGTCAAGATGTCTACTGAGATGTTGCCTGAGACGTGACAATGTATTTGGAGGCGTAGTCAGAGACGGCAAAATGTTTATGGAGACATCTATGGAGACCTGAGGACGTTTCAAAAGACACAACTTTGACTAAGATGGGATACATTTGAATTTCAATGTGACTTTGTACCTTATGCGTTTAAGTACATTCTTTGGAAATTCAACGAGCAAATGAGGGCGTCGTCTTAGATGTCCAACAGTCTAGGGCATGATAAAAAACTATGCTTTCAACAAGATCAACTTCCATCACGGATTTTCAATGTATATGGCACGTCTTAGGCAACGCAAAATTTTGGATGTCTGTAGACATTTGAAGACATTAGACAAGACATCAAGATGCAAAATCTAGCAATGAAATCAAATATTGTTTTCTTATAGTGTCATGTGCACAAGTGGTCATGTATTAATTTTTCATCTTTCAATTGCAATGTATAGGATCAATCCAATGTGTATTGCTAGCAAACTTCATATAGATATGGGAATCCCATTACCTTCTTGAACCTTCTTAAGGAAATACATTGTTTCCAACACTCAAAATTGATGTTGTAAAGTGAGTGGAAGACAATTTCGTATTTCTTAACATCTTACTGACATAAACTGTAGACTCACGGAAACAAGACTAAAGAAATGATTCTGCTTCATGAGTTTGCCTAAGCAATGGAATATCTAACTTCAATTCTTGTAGAGAAGATTGGTCTTTATTTTATACCTTCAAATTAATACAAGTATTCAAAGGGACGCTACATTTCAACTTTGAGGTCTTCGTCTTTTTTTCTTTTTTATGAGGTCACAAATTAATGATGGTATATCTTACTATGTTCGTTTGCTTTTTCAAAAGACAATACATTTCTCTCTTTACTATTTATGCAAAAAGATGACAGACACGATTGCAGTCTTGGAAAAAGTAGCCCATGACATCTAGGATCTTACCAACATATATTATAATGATGTTCGTGGATATTTTTTGAGATGTCCTCCAAAACGTGTAGATGATTTTGGAGATATTATCAGAGACAACAAAATGTCTTTAAACATGTCTATGGAGACCTGAGGACGTTTTTAGAGATGCAACTTGGATCAAGATTGGATATATTTGCATTTGAATGTGACCTTCTATCTTGTGTATGTTAGTACATTTTTTGAGAGTTAAGACATTCAACAAGAAATAGAGGGCGTCTTATTACATATCCTTTCTAGGATATGACCTCATACCCTGCCTTCCACAACATCATCATTCATCACGTACAGCTTCTGTGTTATATGCCATATACGGCGACAAATACCACAAATGTAGGTAATCATTGGTACTCTCTTCTTCAATCTTAGCAGAAGATGTCTTTTAGTCAATTTGGACAATACACATGAACGTGGAATGGCATATGAATATAGAAGAGGAAAAAAAATTCAAACAAGGTATTCACTGCATTCTCCAGAGATAAGAAATGAGTTGCACTGTCCTTGCCGTGATTCTAATGACAACATCCTAGGTAAGGCAATTTTCAAGACAATTTAAAAATATCGACGATCAAATCTATGTAAGCAATTCTAAATATGGCAACAATGTGACATGCCCGTCTTGCTCTACATAGAGAACCCGTGCCTTCCCCCTCCCCTAAATGTTTAAAAGACACTGGTATGCTTTGAGACCTCCCCCATCACTATTTGGCAGACACTAGTACGCCTCGAGAGACATACATGCGGACAACCCATTGTATCTTGCAGACATCCTCTCGAACATCTGTGTATTGGTGCACTGAAATATATAGGATCAACAGGTGCTAAGCTTCATCTTCCAACACAACATTATCTTCTCGTATTTCTATGAAATCTTTGATAATCTTTGGAGGAACATAGAAGTAGACAACCTACTTTAGCCTTTGGACGTCCTGCCGGACGTCTGGGTGTTGCTCCATAGAAATTTAATTATTCACGTGTTTTACATATCCCATACAGTTTGTCTTCCCTCCTACCACCCTACTTGTAAAGAGCCTATCTTCTTCCTTCTATATATACTCACATGAGGTGGCTTGTAAAGCCATGTGATATAGTTTTCAAATATGGCGTATTTTGTATGATATATTGTATATTATGTATGGTGTACTGTATACAGGATATTGTGTATTGTGTATGGCATGTTGTATTGGACATTGTGAAATGCACATGAATGTCATGTAGGATATCTAGATAAGTGTGACTGTCCATATTAATATCATGCCAAACAGTACATTCAATTACATAAACGTCTAACATGACATCATTATGTTCCCCTAAATCATCCTAAGCATTGCAAGAGGTATTCATAGTGAAATGCAGATGTCTACATTGATGTCACAAGATATGTAGACGTCAAATTTAACATCTCAAAAAACGTGTGGATGTTAGAGTTGACGTCTCAGAAAACATCTAGACTTCTAAGTTGATGTCTCCAAAAACAATATTAAAATTTGTAGACAATAGAAAACTCTGCTGACATGGCATGCCACATCATCCTTGCTGGATGCCACATCATTTTTCCGCTGCCATGTCAGGTGCCACCTCAGATGCCACGTCATGGACAAAATTGGATGAAAAATTTCCTACGTGGCTGCCCGTGCACGCGTGGCACTTAGGTGGCAGCCACATGGCGGCCTTTGAGGACCCCGTTGACCCATGTCCTCTGTGATGTCTTAAAAAATCTTTCAGACATTAGGTCATGTTATTTCAGATTTTTGATGTTTTTTGCGTGTCAACCGTAACGCGAAAAAATTAACATCCCGGGTGACAAAATTGGACACCGTCATGGACATCAGCCTGTCCAAAATCGACTATCTGCAAAAACACGGGTTTCTTCTAGTGCTAGCTGCAGAGAACCTTCCACCTTGTCAACAAGCACGAGTCAAGAGTGGTGCAGTCGCCGAAGGTGCCTTAGATGCTGTTGCAGTGCCTCTGCCTCTACGTTGTGAACCCTGTGTCGTGTTCGCGCTGCCGTCCGATGCAGGAGTCACTGTTGACTTTGGAAGTCTGGAGGAGGGACCCGCTTCGACAGCTGGCAAAATCCCGCTTTTCACGGTTACTCAATGCGTTGGAGTATTGTGCTGATCAACGGCAACGGCAGGTGCTGAACCTTGACGATTGGTCAAGCTCTGTTGTCTTGCATGAACATTAGACGGCGACAACGACTCCATCAAAAAGTTCATTGAAAAGTGTGCCGTCGGCTTCGATGTTCGTTGTGATTGTATTCACCTCCATCTGAGGCTATATGTGGGCTGTGTCGTTGGTATTAGCGAAGTGATACCAAGACAACCAGGACGCATCCACATCGTCTTCGAAAGTGGAGTCGTCGTGCTAGTACATCGGAAGCAATGCAGAGTTGAAAGTGCCCATGGAAGTATAACTATTGGGCGCTCTGTAGATGGAGGAGTCATGACCTCCCGATACTTGCAAGTCTGAGCCATTGGTGATTTTGTGGAAGTCCTCTTCGTCACATTGTTGGAGAATGACTATGTGGTCAACGCTACCACTGGCAAGATGGATTTCACTTCCACTGTCCATGACAACGACGTGCATGAGCTGCCTATTGTCATTGCAAATGTATGAGTGGATGACTAATCTAAGTGTCTAGGTCTTCTCTTGCTGAGAAGATGCACAACCGGTGTCAGGTATAACAAGAGTGGAAAGGAAGCGTACCGGCGTGGGATTGACTCGTGCTGTGGACACAAAGTCTGGCGGAGTGGTCGCCACGCCCCACCAATGACCACGCCAAGGCAGGACTGAGATGTCTGTGGCGTCAAAGAACGCCCTTTGGTAGGAGTCCAACACGACTCCAGTTGTCGGTGTCTCAAGCCCGCTTGCTGAGGAAGGAGCAGCTAAATGCGCTGAAGTCGTCGACTTCTTCCCTTGACAGTCTCTCAGTCTGGGTCAAGATGCTGACTCCACAACAGTTTTCCGCTTTTGTAAGTGAGCGCTAACATCCTCTGATGCAGTGGCTTGAATATCATGTGTAAGAGAGTGTCCTCATAGAAGCAGTGGCTGTGAAGCTGTAGCAGGCGGATGTGGAGCATTAGGAGCGCCGTGCTCGTCCATGACAGTTGTGGAGACCAATGGTGTCGACAAAGGATGTCGTCAATCTCTGAGACAAGAGAGACGGTGTCCTCTATGTGCAGGTTCGGCAAAAGCACGGAGTAGCACCAATGTCACGCCACAGGAACACACGTATGGCGTGGTTGACCTCAGCGCTGAAGCCATTTGGGTCTCCTTTAGGTACCCTCTCCCTCCACCCTAGAATCTGTGCGTAGTAATGATGAAAAAGGAAATGGAGTCCTCTTGGCGTATCCCTTTTCTTGATGCCTTTTGTTCATTGCTTTGCGGAGTCACTGCCTGTGGTCCGACAACGAAATGATTTGACAAGTTTGTACGTCGCTAGCTCCTACAGAGGTACACCACTACCTAAGGGTAAGTCGAACGTATGCGGATCTCGATGTGTCGGTGTCACAAAAGTTGAGCATGGCGGCCATGACGTTGTCTAGTCATCGTGCTCCAATGGTTCGGCAAAAGTTGCTCATCAGAGAGAATCAGGAGCTACAGCTGAGGTACACGTCACGCTGAAGTTCAACTACAAGCAAAAGAGAAGGTCAAGACAGCTATGATGGACCTCACTTACTGATGATGACAATCGGACGACAAGAATGACACTAACGGAATGTGGCTACAATATGGCTATTGATCCACGGCAACATGCATGGAACCATAGCAATTAGACCTAGTCAATTGAATGGGCTCTTTCTGATGGTGATGGTGGCATGTCATGTAGGAGAATGTGCAAAGTCGGCGACAAGAAGATGCTCCCGAGCTTCTGCAATGTCCAAGAAAAGTTTGCAGGTGGTCGCTTCAGGCAACGGAGAAGGTTTGCAAGCAATGACTTCAAGGGCAAATGACTTCTGAAGACAACTACGGTGACTACTGCTTTAAGAGCACATGGTGATGACGGAAAGAAGACCTGGTCAGACAAAATTGACAGTAATGTGACAAGGAAGTGAAACTGCTACAACAGAAACGAACAAGTAAATGGAGAACTATTGAAAGATAAAAGTATAGCAGAGCGAAATACAGTAGTCGTGGTGGAGGAGAGTAATTGTATGAGTAAGTATGGCTGGGATTGATTCCTAAGTTGGTCATGCTATTTTATTTGAAACGGAAGAGTGGTGATCAAGCTCAACATTTCCCAAGTTCATGTAAACTACAATAGATGAGTTACTTGGAGGAGTGTGTGCCAAGGTGAACATCATTTGTTGCAGAAGGAAGTTGCACGATGCAAGATCGTTTTCTAGTATAACTCTCGAAAACGTGCACCTTTGGTAAAATTGCATTCAATGTGTAGACAGGCAACTTGATTAGAACATCGTAGTCCTTGAATTAGTAGAGGTAGGGAATGCTACTTATTTACTATGGACACTACAATTTCACCATACAAACTCTAGAAGTTTCACCTAAGTGCATTGAAACATCAGCCGGCAGAGTAGTGGAATTCGAATAGAATAAGAGCGCTCTCCTGTAGGGAGATGACAAGTAGGCATCTTGTACGTAAAACCGTCCATTTCTTCTATTGCGTAGTTTGTACAAAAAATTGGCATTCTGCAGCTCAACTAATGCACCAGCAATAAAAAATTGTCAGGAACACAAGCAGCTAATGTACGCTACCTTGTAAAGTCACGCCCTGCCTGGATACAGAAGAAGACTACAAAAATTACTAACTGTACCCTCCACGTCAGCACTGGGCAATGAGAAATTTCTGCATTCAAAGACCTCACCGTGCCTTACAATTTCTCAAAAAATATTGACGCCCTTTTTGCATGTGAGGCTTTCATTTCCAAGTGCTGAACTAAACCAATGACGTATAGAAAAAAAATTGGATGAAAAACTACGGTGACGTCTGAGATACGACACTTCCATTCTCTGCATCGTCCACAAAGTGGACACAAACGCGTTTAGGGATTAATCTTTAAAGGACATTTTAGATTTGTGCTTGGTCAAACTTCATTAGTTTTCTATATTACAAATTGCATTTTAAATATTTGATATTTTTCTCATACAATAACACATATTTGAAATTTATCTGTAGTTTTCATAATTAAAAATTCTAAAATAAATTTTATATGATTTCCTAAAGTAATTTCCTTATAAAAATCATAGCACTTTTAATTTTTTTTTAATAGTATGAAGTTTGTAATAAAAAAGGAGATAATCACAATAATAATCATGGTGTACTTAACCTCACACCAAAAGAAACTTGATAGAAAAAAATTCAAAATGGGTGTATATGAAGCTTTCAAGATGCTACCTTCAAAGTGTTGAAAAATCTATAATTTAAACAGTTTTGAAAAAAAAATATATGGAATAAAAAATAGATTTTTGGAACTACATTTTCTTAATTTAGTTGTAACGTTGCTGCAAAGACAAAGTGTCTGTTTGGATGACTTCACCAAAGATTGTAGGATGGAAAAAAATGTTTTCCACCTAATTTAAAGAAAAAGTTGCTTGTATACATTTTTAGTGAATAGTATTGCAATTAAGGTATTATTGAAGAAGAAGTTGCTAAATTTGCAAATCACCCTCGCAATGTATTTTGACCATTTCTTGCTAGTTACTCTTGATGTAAATTTTAGCCATAAAAGTGATAATTTATGAATTCGAGTCCAACTAATGAAATGAAGCTTATCAAGTGTAGTCTCTACTCTGATAAGAAATTTTGAAAAGTTTGTAAATTTCAATATTTTTTAGCAACATGAATTTTGGGCCTATAACCATGGTTTGTTGATTTTCTAATTTTAGAGTGCCACGGTAACTTTGGTTTATGCTATGATGTTTATACACTATAATGTACATTTGTGGTGAAAATTTCATATTTTTTTAGTACATTTTGTATTTGATATGAATTTTTTTCATTTTTTTCTTAAATAATTCATAGTAATTTCGAATTTTCCCCCAAAAGTTTGAAAATTTTATGACTTGTAGCACACATATCACTTCATCTCTGAAAAACAAATTTGAAAATTTTCATTCACATCTAGTTGCAAAATGGTAGCAAACAGAGTGATGACAGTTGAGGCTTGAAATCAGTGGTCGTAGCTCGTCCTTCTAAGGTTAAGCTGAGACGAACATTCAAAATGAAGACCTGTGAGAAAATTCAGGTTTTGACTTTGGACTTTCAAAATGCCCCTTGCAATGTCCTTGAAGGGATAAATTATAAGAAAGTTCCCTGCCAAGTTCATCTCTGGTGTTGCGGGTGCCAACTGCCAAGTGCCGCACTTCAGCAGGCCAACTGAAGCGCGCGCAACACGCTCAAAAACTGACACTAAAAGTATACGGCGACACCCGAAGCCTGGTAAATTTCACTGTCGGTATTCGAAATTGCGACTGTTGCCTGCTGACATGATCTTCTTCTCATCGATTAAGGTGCGACGACGTGACAAGCCCTACTGTCAGCTTCGAATACCTTATGGGTCGCGTTTGGAACCTTTAGATTTCAGTAGACAGTAACTTAGTTCCGTTAACCCCTAAAGGACCGAGGCCTTTTTTCTGCCAAAAAACACTGAAAACTGCCATTTCTATAGCAAAGAGTAAAAAAATTTGAAAAATGTTTTTTTTTCACATCCAACCGTAGGATCTTACACCTAACTAGTATAAGAATGAGTGGAATTTTTTTTAGAATTTTTGACCGCACAGATTGCAAGATATTTGCATTTAAAGTGAAAAAAACAAGTTTTTCAGCACATTGCGGGACTAGATTTTTTGACTTTAAACATTTTTAACTTAAAATTTTTGCACTACAGAGTTTTGAGCTTTTATTTTGTATAGTGGAGAATTGAGTTGAGGGTCTAGAAAAAAAATAATATTAAAAAAAAACTTAATTATCATTCTTAAAAAAATTGTGAAGTAGATGTAGGTACAAGATAGAAGGAAAATCTAAAACATTCATATATTTTAGATGGAATTAAAATGCACTAATCCCAATGGTGAGATTGTTCTAACAAGTAAATCAGCCCATCCCAAAAAAAAAATTTTGAAAAATTTGAAAAATTGCATTCAGAAATGAATCCCAAAGTTATTTTTTTTCAAGAAGATGCTTTAACTGCCCGAAAAACAAGAATGTCCATAACTTTCTCATAACATATCCAAATGAAATGAATCAAAGCTTTCCAGAAAGTCAAAAATATAATCTATGAGAAAAAAAATATTAAAAAAAAAAATTCAAATTTTTGTCCCCTTTTTTTTTGCTGCCCGAGCTGCCCCCCGAAGCCTGTTTTGAGCTTATATGGTCATAACTTTTTTTCCCAAGCACCGATTGTGAAAAAAATTATATTCCCTTGAAGCTAATCAGTTTTTCTACCTTCAAAAAAAGTTTCAAAAAATCAGGAGAAAATTTCAGCCCGTAGGTACCTGCCTGAAAACGCATTTGTCCCCCGTAGGGACAATGGTCCTTTAGGGGTTAATAGAACTGGTGCGCAGTAGAACGGAGAAGTCAAGATCGAGTAAAAAAAAAATCTAGATTTTTTTGCTGCTACGCTCTTTTTCTTGAACTTTGCACCTGTTGATTGGCATTTCGATGGACGCCGAAGCCTCACCAGCACTTTCCTCTGCCCAGGCCTCCTGATCACTTAAGTTACCACTTCCTCTCTCTATAAAGCTCTCACATCCCCTCCCTGCATTTCCTAGACGACCGTCGCACTTGCGCATCGCCCTCCCGATGTATGTGTGAAGGTGGATGTATGTAAGTTCGTGTTGAACACGAGGCCTCTTGCGTGCACATTCTTGGTAGCTAGCTTGGGGAAGTCGCGTATCTCCACATTCCGAATTTTGCGATTAGGACATTGCCATTGTCACTATCGACCGTCTGGGCATGCAGTAAATTTCCCGACCACAGTGAGTAGATTTCTGCTTCTTAGGGTGTCCGATCTTTCTGCCACCCTTTCGACCTGGGTTTCCATTGCTCAAGGCGCTCGCTATGGCACCCGCTCTCCTGCAAGAGATAGATCCTGCTGCCTGTTCAAATGCAATTCCTGTGATAGATCTGCACGAATCACGCGGAGATCGCCGGGAGGAGGTACTGAAGCAGATACGGGAGGCGTGTATTGAATGGGGCGGATTTCAAATCGTCAACCATGGCGTCTCTCCAGTGCTGATGGAGAGGATCCGTCAGGTGGCCAAGGAGTTCTTTGCACTGCCGGTGGAGGAGAAATGGAAGTACTCGGCCTCGACTCCAACCACTACCGTCGACCTTTTCCATGGCTATGGAACCAAAGAATTCGGTACCAAAGCGGCCTTGGATCGGGGGGATCAACTGCGTCACAAAACTTGGCCTCTTTCGGCGAGAGAGTATGAACAGTGGCCTACAAACCCCTCATCTTTCAGGTGAAGGATTGGTTACAACAATTTCGTCTGGTCTTTGGCTTCATGATTGTCAAGTGCTGCAGTTTTGCTTCTGGCTACATGTCCCGTCCGTTTCTTGCATTCAATTCCCGGTTTAGGCCAATGTACGCGCTGATGTTTCGTGATTCAACCTTGCAGAGAAACTGAGGAAGAGTACGTCCACGAGCTGGACAAGCTGAACAAGCACTTAATGGAGCTCATCTCAGAGACTCTGGGGCTCAAACCGTCGTATCTCAACGACTTCTTCGAGGAGGATTATCAGCAAACATTTCTGGTGAACCATTACCTTCCGTCTCCGGAGGGCACCCCACCCATCAGCTTACAGAAGCACTCAGACTACAGCGGCCTCACCATCTTGATGCAAGACCTGGCGGGGTTACAATTTAACAAGGATGGAGAATGGGTGTGGGTTCCGCCCATCGCGGATGCATATGTGGTCAACTTGGGCGACCAGATCGAGGTATGGCTGCAGCTCATTTCAGTATTCATTAGATGTTTTGCTCGATGGATTGCCGTGACAAAATCCTAATTCATTGGAGTTGTGTCTGTACTCCAGATTTTGACGAATGGATTATACAAATCTCCTGAGCATCGAGCGATGGCTAACGCCGCGGAGCGCTTCTCCATAGGGTGCTTCGCTAGTCCACCAGACGCCAAAGTGGTTGGTCCCATTCCAGAATTGGTGTCGGAGTCGCGATCCATACGATACAAGACTCGGACTTATGCCCAATTCAGAACAGAAATCATGACGATCCCCTTCATGGCCAAGACTCTCACAGCCGATGCTTGACTGCAACTACAGCTTCAATCCTAAGATAATTTCTCGTCTCAGTTCATATTCTGATGCTGAGTGACGTTCGTTACTTTTGTAGAACCTGTTTGGGTGCAAGTGGTATCCAGGATTTCAAATTCGAAGATGGCTGGCTGTTTCTTCAGCTGCAAAATTTAGGTTGCACAAGCATAATTATGACCAAAGCTGCTATTGCAGTCGTGTCGTGAGTGAACAATATAGAATGGCTCTTGCCCTCCTAGAAGCACACTGTCGTCCTGACGTCGGAATTTAGTGCCGAAATTGTGACCGAATGTTACATGAGAATATATCACTTGAAAATATTATCACATCTCCATGCATCTCCTTCCTGTGACGCTATTGTAGGGAGTGTGATAGCAAGAGTATGCGCAGATTGAGTTTTGAATTGGGTACGTTCATTCCCTAGGGGTTTGGCGAGAGTGGACAGAGAATGTGATGTTTGAGAAGGTAATAATAGGGAAGTCTGGCTGTGCCTAAACCATTCAGCAAGACGAGAGTACTCATGCCAAGGTTGATGGGAATGGCACTGGTACTCACAGAGTAAGCTGCACAAGAAAGGTAAGATAAAAAATTATCTAACTTACATCATCTGATGTACACCAATGGACAGGACTGACAGCGGAGACGAATGGACTTGCACCTTTTAAATGATTAATTGATAAGAATTTTAAAATTCATCGTCGTTAATTTATTTTCTCCAATGATCTCTATGTTAGAGAATGAAACGCGATTACAGAACCATAGATCACTATTCTACTGTTCAAACATAGTATTCCATCCCAACCTTGAGCAACCTCGCCTTAGGGATACTCAGGTACAAAGTGTTAGCCCTGCAATTCCGTCGCAAGAAACTGTAGATATAATCGATCACAATCTTTTTGAAGAACCAGGAATCGCTCTTGGCATGCACATCGTTGTCGCCAAGCACGTACACCACCCCCGCGTCTCTCGCCTTCTGCAAGAACAGCAGCTCGTCCACCTTCCTGGCCTCCTCTTCTGTCTCCTCTTCCTCCTGCAGCTGCTGCTGCTGCTGCTTGGACTGCGACACCGCCTTCGCATCCTCTCTTACCACACCCGCCTGCTCTTCGTGCGCTCCCTCCTGTTTGTTGCCATGCCCTGGCGATGCTACCCCATTCGTCTCCGCTGTCTCCGTTCTGATGAACCTCTGCAAACTCGCCAGCAACATGGCCTCCAAACTCTGGTCTGACTCTGGCCCATTCACGTGATCCGTGTAACCATAGCGCACCGCGCATCGGAACATCCGATACTTCCGCGGACCTAGCCTACGGATGAGAATGCGCTCCTCTTCCGGGACGGTACTCACCGCAATGTGGCGGATGCACACAAACACCAAGGTGGAGTGGATCGCCGAGAGGTTACTAATGATGTGACTGAAAATGGCCGGAACGCCGTGCGGAAGCTCCGTGTAAACCAGTCCCACGCCGGGCACGCGCGAGATGCCCGCGTTCTGCACGGCGGAGAGCACCCAGTCCATGGACAGCTTGTGGGAGATTTCGTAGAGGCGCTTCATCCTGGTGCCGAAGTGCCACGAGAACATGATGGTGATGAAGCACGCAGCGATCACGAGCGGCACCCAGCCCCCTTGCGTCACCTTGGAGAGCACGGCCGAGAAGTAAGTGCCCTCGATGGCCACGAACACGACGAAGAAGAGGATGCACAGGACGAGGTTCGTCTGCCAGATCATGACCATGATGAGCGTGAGCAGGCACGTCGAGATGAAAAAGACGCCCACCACCGCAATCCCTGAAACACCCCCGGCACCGCTTCTCAGTGATTCCAACATTCATTCCTTTGATCACCGGTAATAATATTCATTTGCAACAAGATCATCTACCTGAATCTTAGTTACAATTTTTGTTGGCAAGAAGGTGTTACGAATTACTTCTTCGAAGTAAAACTCACCATAGGCATGGCCGATCTGAGTCGTGCTGCGGAATCCGCCGACTATGGTGATGCTCAACAACATCATGATCCAGTTTATTTCGGGAATGTAGATTTGGCCGTGCACCTTGGTGGAGGTGTGACGGACGGTCACACGAGGGAAACAACCCAGTGCCATTGCATTGCGGATCATGGAGTATGTCGCTGAGATCATGGCTTGACTGGCAATGATGGCCGCACATGTGGCTACCACGAACATCGGCCAGTACACGGGCTCTACGGATACGAACACAATACAAAAGTCAGATCTTAATTCCTCCGCCATATCCAGTAATGAAAACAGTGCTCTACTCAAACCACTGGAGCTGGTATAATTAATGTTCCACTGGGACGGAGCAGTTTACTTGGAACGGATCGGTAGAATGTGAATTCAATATCATGAGTGGATTGGTTCTTCATCAAAAACGCAGCTTGGCCGATATAGGCGCACATCAGCGACGGGAACACCAGGCATGTGAATGCAACCTGCAGTTCTCAATTTATAGGTATGAATCAGCACCGATGACGGAATAAGCGGAAAGGATGAGAACCAGCATTCAAAGTGCAACGTAACAAATCAAGCCATAATTAGTCTCTGTCATCGAATTGAGCAAGTTATATCACCTGCATTGATTTTACGGTGAAATGGCCCAAATCGGCAAACATGGCCTCCGTTCCTGCAGCAGCCGTAGTCAGAACGAAACAAATTGCACGTCCGTACAGTCGTAATCACTTGCATATTAATCCCAGCTACCTCTAAGATATGCCCTAACTTATTGTAATTAATTCAAAGCTTAGAAGGAACAATCGTGCTCTTGATCGAGAGCACACTCAGACCTCTTCAATATGACCTGCGCAATTGGCTGTCACACCAGCACGCTTTCAAAATATGTCACAATGCTAAATTGAACTGTCAATACAAATAAGTTCAGTTTTTTTGTGTTGAGAGGGGGAGGGACGGAGGGTAATAACTCATTATGCTGCATTCATTGTTAGCCCTGTTATGAACCAAGAACTATATTCTTGCACATTCTACACTTAACAGTAGTACGGAGTACTATTTAGCATTTTTTTCTTCTAGTCTTCTCGAGCCTTATTATGTGGTTTCCAAAGCAGTCTATTGAAGAGGTGGGAGGAAACCTTGCCTGTAATGCAGAGGACCACACCTCCCAGTGAAACCCACGCGTCATGTCTATTTCGGGTGAAATAGGAGATGGCGTAATATGGATTAAGAGCCTTGAAGACTGAGGGGTCCCATCGGAAAATGTTGAACAACCCAATGACTCCGATTGTTAAAAACCATATCAACATCGCGGGTCCAAACAAGAATGCCACCTGCATGCCGTCCCAAGTAATAATTCAAGGCACAAATATAATGTACGTCATTAGTTGTCGAGCATTCAGGCTCATTCCTTGCTCCAATTGCTGGTGCAGTTCACCACTGGTCGGAGGAAAAGAATGAATGCATCTCCTTGCTAATTAGCAAAACTTATAAAACAATTAGTTGTGCGCTTACCCTGTGAGTGCCGAAGCGCTGCAGGTTGAACAGGCATGCCAGCACTAATATCGTGATGACAACCGTAATGTCTGCCAGGCAAGCAAAAATCCATTAAAAGAATTCACCAGGATCATATGCCCACCCAGTCAGTATGTACAACAAAGCCATTGCTGGAGCCTTCCCAATTACCGATCAGTGATTGCATCCATCAGGAGTATGGAATTTTCTTTACTTACTGGTAGAAAGACCTTGCACTTGCACTTGAATTCCCTGAATTGCTGACAGAACTGCACTCCATCACACCACTGTCACGTATGCGATAAATTGTGCCCCCGCCCTGAAGAATTAGCAGCATTGAAGAGAAAGGATGGAAACTGAAAATTTTGAATGGAGAATGCACTAGAGTTGACCACCTACTCCTGCATTTTGTGCCATGAGGATAGGGATAGCTTTGTTGGAATAGGGAAAAGCAAGAGGATGGGGGTTCACGAAGTTTAAAATTTAACGATCGAGTTCACCACCGAAATCTACTGTGACTCCCCATTAGCTACTCTTCTGTGCAAACTGATCGAATACCTGAAATAGCAGGCGTCAAGGAACCATCGCCAATCACCAAACATGGCCCCAAGAGCACCACCACAAGTAGAAAATTCTGCCAGAATCGACTATTCTCCAGCGCTTCCTTGATGGAAGTGGACCTTTTCACCTTCCTCGAAGGGGTCTCCAGCTTGTAGCTCGAAATGTTGAGGTCCGTCGGCTGCCGATTATGCGCCAAGCCGATCTTCGCGTATCGACATATCAAGGAGTATAAGGCAAATGTTCCGCCTGCGCTTCAACATCACATGCACGACCAATTAAATTCGTACTCTCCGCTTCTGCATGTTTCCATTCGGAAACTTTCAATTTTGTCATACCATGCAATATATAGAGCGTGAAATCCAAGAAGAATTGAAAAAAAGGACACCACAGAGATCTCAAATCAGAGCTGGAATCTGGAACGACGACGTTAGCTTGCTTCACCTTCGCCGTTGTCGTTCGCGTGAAGGACGATGAAGATGTACTTGATGAGGGGGACGGCGATGATGGTGTAGATGATGAGAGAGAGCACGCCCAAAATGTCTTGGTTACTTTTGATGCCATTCGTGAAGGTGCTGCTGTACACGTACAGCGGGGAAGTGCCCAGATCGCCATACACCACTCCAATGCTCTGGAACGCCAGTTTCAGGACCAGAGCCGTCGATGGTATCTGCACGCCCAAAAATCAATTAAACCCCAAGCTGCCCCATCAGGGAATCTCCAATCCATGAGCGGAAACAGGGACAGTACCGGAATTTTCAGTAGGTGGAGGGTGTCGGACCTCATTCCGTTCCCGGTGATTTTTAAAAAAAATTGACTCTAATCGAGCCCACAATCCAAATCTCAAAATGGACTTTTCCGCATTATAAAAAGGAGAGGAAAAGATTCTACTTTAAAAAAAGACTTTTCATGCAAAAAAGAGAAAGTCCAATTTATTGGCACATATAACAGTGATTAAAAAGGTGTGACAGTTATGAATCTTCCTATTGTGAACCAAGTTGTGGGCTCTTCATATTTCGCAAACTCTTCATATTGATGGGATTGGGAAGGAGAATGGCAGACCCAGGAATAAAAAGAGACCAATACCGCTTTGCATTGGGGATTGTTTTGGGGGGTTGTGTGACCCAAATTGACACATTCTTTCAATTGCAAGAAAGTGAAGCAAAATATAACCCCGAACAACAATTACACTGACGGGGAAGACTGTTATTTATGTTTCTGTATGTTCAGCTTACTTGAGAAGCATTGTCCATTCCTCTGACGCGCATGGACTCCTCATCCAGAGAATCGGGGCGCGTGAGTAGCTTCCGCGACAAGCGTCGAATGAGTCCCCCTTCCGCTCGCAGTTTGGTCGCGTCCACTTGTTCGGCGTCACGGAGAATTTCCTCATCTTCCTCGATTCGTATGGTCAATTCGGGAGTTGGTGAGCTCTCCCGTACTTCGTTGGTTTCCCCATGATGTTGTCCATTTCTAGCAGCGCCGAGTGGCGACGCAGGAGTCGCCATGGTGAAGGCAGCCACACAGATTCGGGGTAGACTAATCGTTCCCGATCGACCGACCGACGATCTAGCCTGAAAATTCTACTGCAATAAAATCGAACGAACATCACCGACGAACTGTAAGAGACGAAGTCACAAATAATTTCGAACATAATTATAACCTACTAACAGTTCTTTAATTCTACTATGTCCTGTTCTTTAATCAAACTACAGTATCGTTGTGAAATTGGAGTGGAGATGCTTGCTGAACAAAAACAACTGCGTAAATTTACACTGCTGCTGTGATTTTCAGACGCACTCCTCTCACAGGTACAGACTACCTGCGCTCGCAGCAAGCATCAACAAACCTGATAGATATAAAAGATTTGACTCTGTCTCACGGGTTGAAGTAAATTTCTGATTGGAATTAGTACATGGTGTCAGTGCTTTAGTTTCATTCTAAACCACTCTCGATTTGACCGGCCGATTTGACCAGGGTAGCTAGCACAAACTCAGAGACCAAGGAATTGCTTGGGAGAAAGTGAGGAGAGAGCGAGGTAGCGCTCGTTCGAACGAAATATTGTTGCATCAACGGATCGAGTGACGCCGTATGCGCCTGGTCGCTTAATTGACATCCACGACACTCAAGAATGAACTGAAAGAGTCGTAGACCCAAAGTTACTAACAGTATGTCTTGTGTATGGTCTAATGGTTTCACGTCTCCTCGCCATCCCAGCTGCGGCTGCTACCGCACAAGCTAAGCGACATACACTTGGCAGTTTGAACCCTCTTGAATTCTCTCATCGAAGCGTGCAGTACATTAATTCCAAAGATGTAACAGTTTGTCGAAACATGTATAGTGTATTTAAGAAGTCTGGACACACCCTCCCTCTTACAACTTCAACCCCCCGGTCCGGAACCTCAACCGATATTTGAAGTATCAATAACAAGTATGCATTTAGGTTCATGACAACGATCGACAAGCACAAGTAAGGGCACTAGTTTCTACCTCGTCCAGCTCTCAATTCAAGCTCTGGCAGCGATAGACTCCCGATCTCTCCACTGCATTCCCCAGCATAATACTAATTCGATGGATCCTCTGACATATATGGGTGGTGCTGCTGCTGCTGCGAGTCTGACTTGTTATTTCTTATCGATCGAAAGCTGATGCGGAGCTGCTACTGCTGCAGCTGCCTGCTCTTCCATTCCGTCAATTCCAACGTGACCTCAATTTAAGAATAAAAATCTTCGTTCGTTCCCTTGGCAGACACAGACACAGATATGCAGCGGCCCAGATTTCGCCTTTCCTCAACTTAACTTTACTTATAACCGCACCGTAACCAGGTTGAGTGGTCGGGTCCCCACTTGAGCAGGTTGTCTGTTTCTTACTTTTGACAGCAGCGCACGTGGGGATCCATTTACCATATTTGTGCCGCTACCTGCCCAGGATCGAAATCGATCTGCCCCTAGCCTGCTACAGTCAGTAGAGCTTCATTATTGTACCTGATCGAGGACCTGCTTGCGATCGAGTGCTTGGAGTGTCAGAATTAATTGACGTACACTTTGGAAAAGGAAAGGAAAATCGATCACCACGTCTCATTTGTTTCAAAAATAAGTAAAAAATAAAAAATCGATCATCACAGGTACGGTATACCTCGCCTTCGTACATTCTTGAAGTCAGAGTGGAGAGGGATCTGGCCAAGTCTCTTTAGTTTGCAGAGACACGTGAGGACTGAGGACCCTGTTTCCTCCCCACCCACCCCACCCCCGATGGCGTCTTCATTGACAAGCTCACAAGCCTATTGGTCACCTACAAAACAGAAAAGTTTGTGCCACCATTTCTGCGTTGATAATAACACAGAGAAATTCGAACGGAGATGGCACTGGCGTGGATGGCACAAGCAATTGGCCGACCTTTCCCCTCTTCCGCCTCACGTACGCCGGTCACGTACGCCGGGGCTCCAAGCGTTAGCTGCAGTGGAGAGGAGCGTCACTCTGGCGGGCGGAGTCAAACCAGGACAATGCAAGGCCATAGCCATGTGCATCTTAATAACCAAACTCCTCCTTAAGCAAGTCTGACTCTAGAGGCACAATGTCACGCAGCATCCCAGCTCTGTTCTTCTCCACCGTGCCAGTCACCCCAAACACCAAACACCAAACTCAGAAGGCCATGAAACAGTGTGAAATAGTTATCTAACACGATTATGTGCCCGCATTGGTGCAGCCCAGAAATAAGACGCCTCACGACGGAATACGCAACTTGATTCCCCGGGAGGCAGCCTATACCCGCGCCAAACAAATTTGGAAGTTGATGATGCAAGGCACCAATCCTAACTCCTAAAGTCCCATTTTTGGCTCACGAGACAAAATGGATTACGGATTTTCGGGTAGGCTCCTACGGTCTCAGTTTTTGTCATGATTTTTTTAAATCTTTTTTGAAGATAGGAAAACACATTAGCTTGGATGGAGTATAATTTTTTTTCAATTGGTGCCTAGGAGTAAAAGTTATGCCATACTAAGTCTAAAACAGGGTTTGCCAGGTAGCACAAATAAAATCACAAAAAGTCAAAATAGAAGTTTTTACATTTTGTTTCACGTAGAAAGTATTTTTGTCTTCATAGAAAGATTTGATTCATTATATTTGGACTGGTGCTGAGAAAGTTATAGACATCCTTATTTTGGGGGGTCAATCTAAGCATCTTCTAGGAAAAATAACTTATAGAATTAATTTTTTTAATGTAATTTTTACAATTTTTCAAAAAAAGAGTTTGATAAGGTTTAGTTTACTTGCTAGAACAATCTCACCATTGGGATTATTGTATTTCAATTTCAATCTTAAACCTATGTACTAACAATTTTGATTTTCTTTCAATCTCATTTTCAATTCTACTTAATAATTTTTTAAGAATGAAAATCACGTGTGTGTTTTTTGGAAAAAATTCCAAGACTTTCAATATAAATTTTGCAACATAAATTATTTTTAATTCAATATTGGTAGTGCAAAAATTCTAAACTAGGAAGATTCAAACTAAAATTAAAAATCTAGTCAAGCAAGGTGCAAAAAAAAGAGTTTTCTTCAATTCAAATGCAAATATCTTGCAATCCATGCTGTCAAAATTTTTGAAATTCCTTCCATGCAATCATTCTCATACCAATGTAATACAAAATCCTACAAATATTTATACAATAAAAAACAATCTCGAAAACAATTTCTAGAGTTTTTTGCACTTTGCAATAGAAATGGTAGTTTTGAGTGGAGATTGATGAAAAAAGGCCTAGAAACTTAGGGGTTAATGCCAAATTCACACAGCTTGTCTAATATGTATAAGTGGATGCTACAATATTTGCCTTCTTACAATATAATCAACTTGTCAATTGTCACTATCTTTTTTATAGCGTAGATGGTTTGAGAGACTTGAATAAAATGACCCAAGAGCCATTTGGTACATAGTATGCCAAATTGTATCCTACATCCTTGCAGAAAGCTAATCAAAATAGTAAACACTTAATTATGAACGTTGAAATGCGATTGCAGTCATCACTTGTGTATAAACAATGGTAAACATTAGATTTCTCACTATAGTGGGATCATGGGGAGGGAGGTATTACGTAGGTGCCTATAAATGTTGATACCGGCCACTATAACCTATCACCCTAAACCACTAAATTCCAAGCATATCTAATCACCTTGTATGCATAGTGGGTGATACGGCCAGCAGAGCGTTGGAAATATGGGTACCCATATGCTGGATTATATAGGTCTAGAATCTTCTTCTGACCTAAACAAATTCTAAAGGATGAATCCAATTTTTTTTATCATACATAAAAAAAAATGAGGTAGCCTTCATTTTTGTGGTTCACAATTATTACCAATGTAGAACATAAATACATAATGTGGAGAATTTGTTGAATTAACAGTTACACAAGGACAAAATACAATCCCATAACCACTAAGGGATTAAAAACTTTTCCAGCAAATACCAGTGGTGTACATTTGATTTCTAGAATGTACTTCTATTAGAAAGAAAATGAAGCTTTGGGAAGGCCATGAGTTTTCTACACGTTTTCAAGGTCAGAAGCTATATTGTGGTTAACCCCTAAAGGTCCAAACACCGTTTTTTGACAACATAGCGATTTCGGGCAGCTCACTACCAGTGGAGTTTTTTTTTTTTTTCTTTAAAATTTTCACACAAGATGTGCCCGAGGAATATCTTTAAGGCCCAACAATTTTCATAACTTTTGACTACATGGTTAAAAAGTTATTGTATGATATGTAATTTCCGGTGCACGGCAGGCAGCCCGGGCAGCTCAAAAAAATTCTTTAAAAATCATTTTTTTGAAAAATAAAAATTTGAAATTGGTTCTTTAGATTTATATGTACGTGGAAAGCTTTAAATCATTCCATTTGGATTAATGAGTCAAAAGTTATGAGGATTCTTAGTTTGAGGGTAGTTATGGAATATCTACTCTAAAATAAACTTTGAAGTCCTTCATTTAACTCAATTTTCAATATTTTTGAAAAAAAATAAAAACATTGGATGTAGATTATTTATTACAACATTACAACCGTTGGGATTGGCATTTTTCAATTCCATAAATAAATTCTTAACAATTAGTGTTTTGAATCATTCTCTACTTCTTTCTACTTACTATTTTTTTCCTATATGTTGTGCAATTCCAAATGATCTAAAAATTTTCAAGCATGTAGCCAACTTGCCTAGAAGAATGAATCCAAAGAGTAACCACCATTTTGGGCATTTTTTCATACAAATGTGACCTTGTGAAAAGCAGCTGCCCGGATTTTCGCAGGGACAAAAAAAGGGGTTTTGTCAATTCAAATGCTAATATCTTCCAATCCGCATGGTGGAAAATTCTGAAATTTTTCCACATCTTCTCAAACCAGTGTTCTATAAGATCTTATGGTTACATGTGTCCAAAATTTTTTTTTTTATAAAATTTGGTACTTATATTAGAAATGGCAGTTTTGGAGCGGTTTTGGTGAAAACATAGTCTCAAACCTTTAGGGGTTAAATATGGCTAGACAAACTTAGGCTGTTGATGTGGCATAGACACTACCACATCAAAAAATATTATTTAATTAATTTTAAAATGCTTTTTTAAAAAATTATATATTTTTTAAATTTTAAAATAATTTTAACTTTTTTTTAGTTATTTAATATTCTAAGTGATTGCACAAAACTCCTGTACTATTTGTTGCATTTTGCAATAGTACTCATGATTTTTAATGGAATACTTTAAAATTAGGAAATCAATTCTTTTTTAAATTAAAAAATATGGCCAATGCATATACTTTTTAGATGATTTTACAATTCCTTTGATAAATAGCTACAAGTCTATTAGAAGACCATCTCCTTCCAATTTCAGCTCCAAATTCATTTTTTGGGGTACTAAATAGTACTAAAATCTCCAAAATTGGTAAGTGTGACATAAAGTTGGGGGCTATTATTAAATAGTAAAGTATTTCTGAAAATTCCAAAAAATTAGACAAGGTGTATAATAGTTATAAGTACCTTGTCGATGAATTTTGACTCATTTTGAGTCAAAATGCAAAAGTTATGGCCAAAAAACTAATCAGCACACAACGTGTCAGAAAATACTACAACTGTTTCATGCAATCACCCTTCCGATCGATAATGTATTGGTTCACAAGTTGGGAAATAGCCCTAAAATAGCCCTAAAATAGCTTCATTTCTCTTCTAATGATTAGTACATGAGGATAGAATTGGTGCAGGTGGAATTGTATATATATACCTTATGATGAATGTGATTGAAAACTTTGCATTTTCCATTTGCAAAACCGTCTCATCTAAAGTCTTGCCTAAAATGCAAGTCCTTTGAATATGAGAGTCTGGAGTCGACTTTTGGGACACCCAATTGTATTACTATAAAAATTCTTAGATTATTTATGTTTTATCCAAAAAGTTCATGCAAAGAAAATATAAAATCTCTTTTAATTTCCAAAAAGAGCCAATAAATGTTTAGACATTTAATAATATAACAGCACTCAAATAAATATTTTGGATGATTTTAGATGCAATTATCTTAAGTATATCCTAGCTCTAATTTATTCCAATTTTAAAATGCTATTGACTATAGAGTGCTACATTAGTAAGTTTGTGAATATGGTCAATATTTTAGATTATAAACCAAACATTTACTCACAAAAGACCTTCATGGTATAATATTTTAGAATATGCACCAAACATTTACTCAAAAGAGACCTTCATGGTACATTCACACTACCAATGGTGGTAAAAACGGGAATATAAATGTTTTAGTTCTTGGATTAAGAAGAATTTATAATACAATCTATGTTAATTTGCATGTTTACAAATAAAAATATTCCACTCGAGTGTAATAGTTACTCACACAAAAATAATATTATTGAGGTAAAATAATTTTCTAATATGTGAAAGGAAAGAATAAGATTACTATGCCTCGGTTGATAGCTAGAACTTCAAGATTTTGACTCCCAAAGTTAAAAAACTATGTTTTATATGTGTATTTTAAAACTTTAAACTAAGTTGAAAGATGGTGTAGGATATCCACCAGTTTGATTTGATGTAGCATAATAATTTTGTACGTGACATGTCTACAGAATTTATTTTAAAATTAGCACGGTCCCAATAATACCTTTGGTCATTGCACAATAAGATAACAAATATACATCCTTTGAAGGGCATGCATGAGATAAAAAGTTGCCACTTTCCATTTTGAAATTAAAAGCCTTAATCATAATTTCCTTGTAACATATAATTCTTCTAAAAATTATAGTTTTATATTCCAATGAGTTTAGCAATCAATGATAGACAATTAATGATTAAATATGTTCTATAAGAAAGTCTTTCATTTAAATAAATAAAAAAATAATATCCTATTGGAAAGCTCCCAACTAGACATTTTCTATCAATATAATATGAATACACTTGATTTAGAGTTTAAGGTAAAAACATTCTTCCCAACATTCTTGTTGGATAATACTAACAATAATATAATGGTCTTTTATGTATATCAATTTTTAATTTTTATAACTAATCAATCCATAAACTATTAAAAGACTATTTGGAATTTTTACATTTTAGAGGAGAAGCCATTGAAAAGTGAAAAACATTAATTCAGGAGAACATGTATCATGTCACTAATTTCTAGTGCACTAACTTGTATTCAATTTGATTAAACAAATGTAGAATTCTAACATAAAATGTGTTTTTGGTTTCAACTTGGTCAACTAAACAAATAATTTATATCAATTATATTTTTAATCCAACCATAATTGGTTGTAGGATATTTTACCTTAAAACTTAAGAAAAAGTTTTTTCATAATTTTGCACTTGCATAGTTCATCTTTCAACCTTTTTCTACCATAACATAAGTATCTCACAACTTTTGCAAATTGATGAATTGCTTTTAAGTTTTGTTGAAAATGGTCATGAAAACAAATACAAGGAAAAAAAACTCAAATGTAAAAAGTTCTTTACCAATTACCACCTTGTTGTTTGACATGCACGTATTCAGAATAGAAGACTAAATTGGACATAACTTTGTAACCACCAATCCAAATTCTATGAAATTTGATCAACTTGCATTCAAAGTAATCCTTGTGTATCTATTATGTGTGCAAAATTCCAACCATGAAATTAAGAAATTGAGATTGTATTTGTCTACCCAAAATTGTTAAAAACCCAAAAAACATTAAGGGCTCAAAAAGGTCATCAAATAGACTTGCTTAACAACAAAATTGTATTCCATCAAGTATTAATCCTTTAGGTCTCAAAATTTTTTTTGAAGAGAACAAGAAGATAGACAAAAAAATTTAGTAGATGTGGGACTATTGGGGGCATAGGAGTCAAAGTAGAAAAATAATTGTACCAAATTAGAAAATGAGTGATAGACAAAGGGTGTGCAAAAGATAGGACAATCCATTGTTGGTATTGCGAGAATTTAGAATTTTCTGACATGTATATATAGAAGGGACACATCTTTTACACTTTTTCCATATATAATATAGACATGCTCCCTTATCAACGCACATAACTGTTGAATGCATTCATTTTTCTAGATTTGATTCATTTTCTATCAAATGAATTAATAAACTCCATTTCCTAATTCACTCCCAATTCCTCTTAGAATAAGATTTCAATTTATTTTTCACAATGTGGAGACCAATTTTTGGTTCCATGTGCCTAAAGGCTTAATCTTGCATTGTCTTGCACAAACGTCCTCCACCCTAATTTCCAGATTTCAATCCAATGACCTTGCCCAACCAAACGTCATGACTATGTATAGCTGCATGCCTTCCTTTTAGCTAATGATCCAATCAACTTTTGCTATAAATTTTGTAAAAAATAACCATCTATTATAGTTTCTTTAGTATAATATAGAGAGTTACATTCTCCAAGGAAGTGCCAAACTTGAATTTCAATGAGAGTTTTACAGCACACTAAATCAATCACAATATGACATATGGCACTTTTGACAAAAATGATTTAATTTAAACAAAATCTAAGCGTGTAGAATATACACTACCCTTCAAGGGTGTTATTTTCAACATTTTAGTGTCAAAATAAGTGTTGAAAATTTCTATTGTCCAAAAGAATGTCAAAAAATGTGTCAAAAATAGTTTTTAAAAAAATGTCAAAAAAACTTGCTTCACTTTGAAAATTTGTAACTAATTCTGCAAAGGTCCAAAAAATATGAAACAACTTGGATTTGACTTGACTTCTTCTTGCCTTTCAAGGAAATTTAACTAAACTTTTTTTTTGAAGGATTATACACCTTGAAAAAGGAGATCCATGGTGCAAGAAATGCTAAATAGACACATCATTTCATCTAAGTTACAAAAAAATCTTCAATTTCACACATTATGTAAGACACTATGAATTCCCACCACCAACCATGAGGGGAAGGGTTCAAATCCCATTGCAATATTAAAATGGTAATTTAGTATGGTTTAAACTATTTATCATGAAGACATACTATTCAATACCGGTTGTAGTTGTCGAGCGTTGTAGCATTCATGGTGTGCAATGGTGGCATAGAAAGATTGGGCATCCTAATTTTCATTACCAACTAATTATCCACCCATGCTAAATAATAATTTTGGTGTAGCGTGTTAGGTGCTTTGAGCCACCCAGGGAAGAGTGAGCAACTTGGGCATCACAACGCCAAATTCTTGGGGTAGACAACCCAAAATTCTTGGGTGGGCTACTGGGTAGTCTAAAAAATTCAAAAATTTTGTATTTTATTTTTAGGAAACATTTTTTGACACCCTTTTTGACATTGTTTTTGACACTCTTTCCAACACTCTTTTCAACAATCTTTCCAACATATTAAATTTTCCAACAGGTTTTCTGACACCAAAGTGTCAAAAACTAAGATTTTTTGCAACATTTTTTTTTGACAATTCAGTGTCAAAAACCTGTCGTATAACCTGTCGAAAACAGCACCCTTTCAGTTTTTGGTTGGCTGATGCCGCAGATAGTTTGATGATGACTGGGGCGTATGTTGATGTCTGGTTATCATCCTCTCGTGAGTTTGGAGTCTCCACAGCCAGTCATTGCCCGGCCGAATTGAAGCTCATTGATCTGAAATTTTGAATGAAAAAAAGAAGCAGCCAGCAACGGAATTCAGACAACTGAGTGCGTGGCTGCTCAGTTCAACTGTAACTGCAGTCACACCAGCCCTGAGTCATAACATAACTTAAGTTTAAAGGGAGTCGCAGAGTCGCAGCGGGGCACAGGGGCCAAAGTTCATCAACAGGAAGTCAGGAACCACTCATCTCACCCAGTACTGTACATTGTCACTGTACAATACTGTAGTGGAACATCAAATAAAGTACCGGTACTGCAAAAGTAGAATATATGGCTAATAAAGGGCCAAGGAAAGTCATTTTATACCGTATCACTTGACCAGCTCAGAATCCACTCACAGATTGCAAAGGAGATCACTCTTTCCCACAATCGAAATTTTCGACACTGAAGTGTTGAAAATAACACCCTTTTGGTAGTGTATACCCTACATGAAAGTCAGACTTGGTCTAAATTAAATTATTTTTGTCAAAAGTGGCACATGTCATATAGTGGTTAGTTTAGGGTGATGTGGACTTCTTGTTGAAATTCAAATTTGGCACTTCCTTGATGAATCTAAACCCTCTGTTATTAGATATGTTTGCACTTAGTATCAAAGGTGATGTTTGCAATGTGAATCCGGTCTAGAAGTAGGTCTAAATTCATTCCTAAGATCCTCAATAACAATATTCTTTAACACCAAATGCAAACAAACCTTTAAGTTATATGATACTAAGAAACCATACTTGACGGTTTTCTTTTGCATAAGAAATTGGGACAACAAAATTTGTAGTAAGAGTTGATTGGGTCATCTGCAAGAGTGGAGGACATTTGTGGAGGACAATGCTGATACCGCTCCTTTATGTGATGTGCCACTACAGTGATAAAAGGACCGACCGGGTACTACAAAAGTTGAATACTGTATATGCCTAACTTAAATGGTAAAATGGCCAACTGAAGAAAAGTCATTTTATACTTCCTCCGTACTTATCACTTGAGCAGCTCAGAATCCACTCAAAGGAGACGGATCATACCTTGATGCCATCAGAACCTTCCAGGGATGAATGAAGAAACTCAATAACTTCAGTTGAGTCAGTTAAGGACGCGCCCCTGCAGACAGTGGCCACCGCAGAAACCATAAAGGCCAGCTTTATGAACTAAAGTTAAACCCCACCAGTCCCACAGGCTCCATTTAATATTACGAGAACGACGCTCCGCGAATTCCGCCATGTGATCAGTTCGCTGCCCACCAGCAATCCACACCAGGCAATCGTGTCCAGTCGGGCAGCGCCTCTCAAAGCACGAGAACCGACTCCATCGCCATGCATTTTGCGCTTTTTTCCTCGCAGCCCGTGTTTTCCTGAAGCTGCAACCCAACAACTGCTGCAGCAGCAGCAGCCGCCGCCGAGCTCCTGGATCGTGTCACTGTAACTTAACTGGCTTGTGGACTGGATTGCGACAACTCATTGTAAGTTAAGCTTGTGGGGAGACAGACAATTGTCACTTGTGACGTGGAACAGTGCCGTGATCGATGCGCAAGGTGCAATTCAAACGCAAATGGAAAGCTCTCATCCTGGATCGGATCTGTCCAGGTCGTTGAGAATAGTATAACAACGAGTCTTGTTGCTATTTTCTGTGGTTGGGCCAAAAGTTCTTCGTTGTCATTTCCTGTCAGGACAGGCGTAGCCAGCCGATCCTCGTGGTTATCGACTCCAGTCGTATGTCTATTGAACGTCTAGATCTAGAGTGGTGGAGCTTTTGCAACGGGTGTATATATTGCTCCGAGTTTCATTTGGAAGTAGTGTAGATCTCTATACTCTCTGTACCGGCATTTCCATCGCAAGAAGACACTTTTCTTGTCTCCGATAGCCTCGCTGAAAAACTACCCTGTCGTCAGTTGTTGACTCCAGTCGGATCTCTTTTAACATCTGGAGTGTTGGAGCGTTTGCAACGGGTGTGTGGAGTGGGTATGTATATTGCTCGGAGTTTCGTATAGATCTTTAATCTGTATGTCCCAATTCCATCACAAGAAACGGCTTTGCTTGAAACTGAGGTAGACTTGTTCACTGAATGCTGATAGTCCTGGCGTGCGTACGAAAGCCATTGCCATAGGAAGACACACACTACTAGAGCTCGCTAGTCCATCTCGTTTAGGTTTCTAAGATGGCGCTCCGGAGCAATCGCGTGTTGGGGAAATACGCGCAGTTTTACACGCGGGTGCGCGTCACGGAAGGCTCCGACTCCGATAGATCGACGCTGCGGTCACCTGCGGTAACGCAAGCTTGCTCCACCGCCTCCTTTACGTGGCTGCACCGCGCGTGCTCGTTGAATGGGAGCTCCACCGCCGCTGCTGCGCATGTTCCACTGTCTGAGAGTCCGAAGCGAGAACTTAGAATGCGATCTGCCACCAAAGTGGGGCGGCAGTCGAAGAAGCGGAAGAGGCAGTTTCCCAAGCTATGGTGGTGAAGAAGCTGGAGCTAAGTATGTGCAGGTGTAGGGTTTCAAATCACGGGCGGCAGTTGAAGCACTGTCCCACTTTCCCAAGCTATGGTGGTGAAGAAGCTTTGACCAAGTCTGCAGGTTTAGGGTTTCAAATCAAGGGCGGCAGTCGAATAAGCAGTTTCCCAAACTATGATGGTGAAGAAGCCCGGGCTAATGATGTGCAGGTTTGGGGTTTGAAATTACTGCAAATTCGTCGAAGGGATGGCATCCCTTGAACTTCAGGGCTGCATCTTCTTCACGAAACTCGATTGCAGTTGCAACTGGGTGACGGCAAGGGCGATGGCGGAGCATGACCTAGCTCTGCAACAGAAGCGACGCTGGTGCTAGGGTACCGGAACCCTATTTTTTGGTTTGATATGAGATTGTATACACTTTTAGTTGCGAGGTGTTGGGAAGGACGCTAGCTTTGGTCAAGATGCTTGACACTCATCTTGCCTTTGTGAAAATAGCCTTAGCCTTGTGAAGACGGAAGAGACGATTAGTCTATGAACGCACATACTGTTATGTGACATTCTCATATTCGAAATTTTACTTACATCCCATTGCGGGTATGTACAGTTCACTTAAAGAGCGTTTTTTTTTGTTTCGAACTCTGGAACTGCTGGCTTGCAGTTTAGGTGTCGCTTAGATGAATGCCTCTATTCTCTATTTTGTAGGAAGTAGTGTCAATTTTCTTGCCGAGTTTGCCATTTGTAGACTTGTTACCAAATTGAGTGTAAAGTGATTCATTTTGACCGCAACGGAGAGTCGTCCTACAAGATTTTGGAATGCAGTCTTGAAATTGGCACCTTCTGCAGGCCTGTTCTAACACCTCCAGTTGCAGTTTTTTAATATTATTTGATTGTAATTGACCATTTCATGAAAGAATTTTTCTCTTGCACCGTGCACATCGGGTGCAAAGACAGTAAGTCATGTGTATACGGAAGTAAGGTAGGAGGTCCTGAAATCGCACAGGCTCTAAAATCGCCCACCCTACTCAAATGTACACTGCTTGTAGATGTTGTTTTTTCATAGTCTTCAGTGATGTACAAATTGTGTACATTTTAGGGGGTGGGCGATTTCAGAGCCCTATGTCATTTCAACTTCAAAATTTCATAACTAATTCTAGAAAGTTCCAAAAAATATGAAACGACTTGGGTTAGATGCCAATTCCTCTTGTCTTTTAAGGAAAATTCACTGAAAAATATTTTGAGGCGTTTCACCTCTCCAAATTTCAGTTCCAGCTTTTAAATGAGCGATTTTAGGACCTCCTACCTTACATCCAAGCACTACAAGAGAAAGGGGTGTTTTAAGTGAGTTTTTAAGTATAGTCCTAGACACATGATTTTAAGTAATGAACTTTAAGGAGATTTTCAGCAAAATTTTACTTAAGGCACATGTGTTTTAAGTAAAATTTTGCTGAAAATCTCCTTAAAGTTCATTACTTAAAATCATGTGTCTAGGACTATACTTAAAAACTCACTTAAAACACCCCTTTCTCTTGTAGTTAAGGTTGTAGGTGATTTTAGAATTTCAGGAAATAGTGGTTGCGTTGGTAGGATGTTAGGTTTGATAACTTAAGATATTTTCAGCCCTTGCCATGTGGGTTTGAACATGGATATGATAAACTCAAATCCTATGATGTTGGACATTTAAACATGTGGGATTGGTAACTATGAATAGTTGAGCTATTGAATTGATTTGATTGAATAAACTTAAATATCAATGTCTTGATTTCATGTACCAACTTTCTTAGCACTCAGTGGGCATATGCATTTTACTAAAAGATTTGGAGTACCATTTTGTACGAAGTTGTCAACTTTTGAGAGCTCTACTTTGTCCAATTTCCTTGTATAAATTACTTTGCAATGACTTTTTATTCTATATAGATAGCACTCTATAAAGAATGTGTTTTGCTTCAACTCTAATACATAACATTTTGCAAGGGCCCTTGGCATATTCTTTTGAAATCTTCCTTTGCATTTCTTTGATTCAAATATCAAGTTATTGAAATAAATGGCAAGTGTATAATTGTCCCACCACAAATTTGGCTTGGGCAAAAAATGCAAACAATTTACTAATCTTATATTTTGGTGATGGAATGAACCCCTTCAACATTAGTCAAGATATCAAAGATTAAATTTCATTTTAGCATTGTTGGTATTCAAGATGATGTTTTTAGCACATTTAATAATGATTTAATTTATAAGGACTCTTTCCAAGAATTGAATATGGTAGTTATTAATTTTACAATGTCATTGTCATTCAACAACATGAAATGTAATATTCTTTTGGTAAGTTGAGTTCATCACTAGACATTCAATTTCATCAAGGTTCCAAGCTAGTATTGTAGAATATAAATTTTGGCAAAAAAATATTCACAAAAATAAGTATTGAAATTATTGGGAATTTAATGGCTCAAGAAAGGAAAGTCTTACAACCCTTGAACCATCCAAGGTCCTTGGAGGGCTACCCAAACTTGGATTTTAAATCTTTCTTAAATAGACATCATGATAGCTTGTTTAAATGACCAATCAATGATGGGATTCCACCCTCTTCAAGGTCATGGGCAACCTCAAAGCCACTATTCAAAAATTTATCAAACTTTCCATAGTGATCCAAAACCCAAGACTTCAATTGATAGATGCACCTTGTAAAGACACAGAGAATGACACCAACAAAGCTCACATGCAGTTGAATATTGAAGGAGTTTTTCTGAAGATTCTCTGAAAACCCAACCCCCAAAGCTGGGTGTATCATTTGGGGGTTAACAAAGAAAAACAAAGAATTTCAAGGGGTCATAAGCTGTATAAGGAAACAACACTAGAAAACAATTGAAAATTAAGTTAAGCATGGACTAATTCTTGGCACGGCCCTGATCTAAGGTCGGGTGCGCTCCTAGCTCCCAAGATTATAAAGGAACGTTAGGAGAATTCAGAGCCCTTGAATGTTGAGCAGATATCACGAGAAACAGAATGTTTGAAGCAAAAGCGGTGAACAAGATAACCTAGGCCTGTTTCTCCTGCTTCATATGCAAAGGTTGGATACAGTTGTGTATTCACTCGAAGAAGAGAATCATATCAACCGTCCATCCTTCCCATCCAGGCCCAGCGTATCCCCACCCATTCAGGAATCGGTCGTGACAAGGGCCAACCATAGTCACTGCATTCATAGCCTGTTCGTACAGTATCCAAATAATAATAGTATCTAGAATGGGGACAAGATCCTCAAGACAAATCCTCAGAAACCGCAGAAACTATTAACGTTCAAGATGAGCGGATCCTCTTCACGTACAACTTTCGGTATTTCTCATGTATCCTTACAACAAGGTTATTGAGCAACCGGAGCTAACAAAAAACCCAGGGACTCCCGCTTGCCCATCGGGAGTCCCGCACCTATGCCACGAGAGTTCACTTGCTAGGAACTCCCTGTGGGCACTACCTGTGCATTGTACATCTCAGAAGAAAGCACCTTGCGGTGCTGATGCTGCACTCTTGAACTAGAGCTAAAGTAATTCTAAGAGGGCAGGCAACTCTCATTTCCAAGCTCAAGAACAAGAAAACCATGTTGTTCCCCACAAAACCCAAGGTCTCAAGCTGATCAACTACCTAGGGGATCTCAAACAGTTTCTTCAATTTCACCACCAGTCTCCATTCGTCGGTGGTCAGGTCGTCCTGCACACGTTGAAATTAATGACATCAGGGCCCTAATACGACCTTGCATTCACAGTCGATGCACTTCGCATGATTCGTGAAAATTACAGAACCACATGAAAGACCACACGAAAAAGAACACACGAAACACTATGCACACGACTGCCTGCAAGACTGGCCTGCCATCCGATTTGCGCAATATGTTCAGCAGGGAGTCTGTGAACAGAGTTAGGAAGATGCACGCATTCCAATGCCTAGTTCGGATTCATTGGCTGATCGGTCCATTCCCCACTTCAGAGGGCCATGTTAAGAAATAAAACTGACCCGATAATTCTCTTTCAGAAGATCGATTGATCGCCTGCTGATGCGGCTGACGAACTCATCTTCCATATCGAAATGGCGGCCAAACATCCTCGCGTTCTCCTCAGCATTGGTGCCCACAATCTGTAAGACCGCCCAAAAACTGAGAAAAAATAATATCTACAAACATACAGGGCCCCCTAGACTAATATCAAGGTATTCAAGCTGTTCAGGTTGGATCGGGAACTGCTTTTCTAGCTCGGACCAGCAACACACCACGACTTCGTTCACTTAGTTTAGGATCCTCGCAAACGGGACACTGTACAAAATCTCATGCATATCAACTAACTCAAAAATACACGGAAGCTCCATGATGGTATTACTTGCCTTCATTGCAACTGTCTGGCCCTTCTTAGCAGTATCGACGACCTTGTGATTGATCTCCATGGACGCAATCTTGCCGATGTCAATGCTATCCCTTGAGGGTATACACAGAGGTGTACCGACCTGCATAGAACAACTCGACAGAGTCATTAACCCGCACGCTAGGTGTAAAGAGCAAGCCAGCGCGGACACAGTTCTCCATTATCTGCAACTGTGGATACGAAGAGTGCGACAGTGAGGTTTGTTGCAGAGTCGAAGCGCGCATACTTACCTTTGCAACACCGTCTAGGATTTCCACTCCAACTATGATTGGATCTTTCTTGTTGAAGACGCACTGTGGCATGATTTTCATTACACAAGGGAAAACGGCTTCATCGGAGGCATCCTTCCGCTTCTCTTCTTTGATAAGCTTCAGATATCCTGTGAACTGATCAAACAGGTGGTATATAATATCTGCGGTAAAAATACGGACGCCCACTTCGTCTGCCAACTCCTTGGCCTCGGTGGTTACCTGCAAAAGCCGGTCAGGATTAAGAATTACATTGTAGATGTCACTGCCTTAACAAGATTCAAGTGGATATCAGACGTGAACAGTGAACGAAAAGTCAGACACATGTCCAAGTAAGAACGATGTTACCATACACCGGTTACTAAATCGATCCTGTAGGAAGCGCCTTTACAATCATCACTTTCGATTACTAGTCCACACCGCAAATACCCTATGTCAGAACGACGTCCATGACTAACACTCGCAGGAACGACGAGGACACGATCAGTTTTCTACAGTTCCTGAGTAGGCCAGAATGTGCTGTTTAAGAATGTTGACTCTGGCATCGACTCCACTCATTTTCAGCCCTTCATCTGAAGCTAGAAACAACCCTCAAGAAGAAAAGTGAGCCCGACAAGACAGAATAACACAAATGAGAGTATCTCGTCCCAAACAGGCACGAGGCGTCTCTTTAGAGAGAAGATCAGGACTTCAGACGCTGGATCATACCTTCACATCAAAAGCCAGGATTGTTGCAAACTCCTTACGCTTTCTTTCCAACATGACGCTAGCACGCATAACATCTTTTTTGTGCACTGGACCAATATTAATGACACTGACAGGAATCTTGACATTCGGGCTCTTCAAGAACTCCAAGAGGGCTTCCAATGACCCAAGAGTGGAGGCCTGCACGCAAACACCTTCACCACTCTTGTCGACTCTGCTAAATACGTTCTTGATGTCTTGCATTGCTTCGTCTTTGATGTCATCCACGTCATCCTCAGGACCAACCACATAGAGCTGCGTACCAGCGATTGCATGCTCCAACCCCTGAAATCAACATATCCAGGGCACTTGAGTGTTGCGAGTCTGAGAGGTTAATCGGTAGATCCAACTTAGGACCCTTGGATCGGACGATATCAGATAGCATATAGCTTGCAAAAATCTAAAACTGCAATAGTCAAGTGAACTAACTGTCATCTTCCCAACTACGATGTTTCCCTTACAATTTGTCTGTGAAAGGAAATAACCTACTCCAACAGAGTTATACATCACCATTTCCTAATGTCAAAACTACGCTTACCTGCGCTGTGATCTTGATACCCTGGGCTGCCTTCAATTCTTTGTGATGTAGATATGAGCCCTGTATCATATCCCAAGTCAGTAAATATATAGACGAACCCGTGATGTGAACACAAGATATTGGAGGCTTTTAAGTTCACACAACATCCCAGCATATCGATCGAAACAATGAAAACATACAAATATCCACAACAACCCACCCATACGCATCTTGACATCGAAAACAACTGCTTCCACGTTTAGAAAGAAACACGCATCAAGGCAAGGGCTCACTAAAAATGATGTATGGGCTGCACCAAAACATTGCTAGAAAGCAGAAAGGAGCTCTAACCTTCACCCGAAGCTCTTTCATAGGATGTGGAGTCAATAGTGCTCGGATATTCGTTACAATAGGACCCTGATCACACAGGACGACAAACCGAGCGAGATAAGAGGCTGCTGAAATATATCCAACAAAGACCGGTAGTGTTCGAACAACATCCAATTTAGATTCTATGTGCACCAATGGCTCACAAGGCACAAAGTATTCAATATGAAAGCTTTTGCTTCAAGACCCTGCTCATAAGACAAACAATGCATGCAAGAACAAGCAACACATCTTTGACGTATATGACAAACCTGCATGCCGCAGACAACTATTTGGTCACCTTCATGGAGTACACCATTCACTAACACCACATCGATAGTTGTCCCTAAACCTTCGACCACTTTTACTTCCAGAACTGTCGCCTGCATATCACAGCCACCCGTCAAAGTGAATGAGGAAGTCAAGATTATAAAATTTATTAGAACGTCGCAAAGACAGATCAAATAACATCCCAGGGCACTCTGTGGCCACTCTGTCAAGTGTATACCAGCACGCATACACCCAGGACGAGAAGCCCACAGAAAAATCCGACAAACCTGGTGCGAGAAAAATGAAACTTAAACAAAAGGCACACACGCGGACTTCCGATGAAGAGAAAGAAACCACACAGGTCAAACTCCCTCCCTCACCACTTGGACATCTATAATGTATTGATACAGATCTATCTTACAGATATATACTTTAAACCTTCACTCACCTGTACTTCGCTGATGTACATCAACTTATCCTCCATCAACTTCTGTGTCAACTGCACCAACAGCATCAAGATGTCTGGGACACCCTCCCCACTGCGACAAGGCAACGTTAGAAACAGACCAGCCACTTGGCAGAACCTAAATCGTACTTATCAACAACGAGACTGCGCTCCAAGATTCCAAGGGACATACCTTATAGCAGAAGTGGGAATGATGCTAATGACTTTCCGGAGTTCCTTATTCTTGTAGTACAGCTCAGAATTCAACCCCTGCTCCTTCAGTTCTGTGCAAATCTGGACAACAAACAAGCATTCACAAGTCAGTGAAAGTTGTCAGCGGCAGCTGAGAAAGTTTGCCAGCAGCGCTGACCTATGGCTCCCTGATCCAAACTAAAGACACGTGCCAACGACCAGTAGGAGAAACAATATTACAATAATTCTCCCCTTCAAAATAAATATAAATGTCAAGATTCCACAAATGTGGACCAAACCTCATGATTTGGCATCCCAAAACGCTCTTCACTCTTCGATCGAGCAGACAGACCTCCCTCATCGAGTAAAACAAAAGAAACCAGAGCAAAGTTTTAAAACCATCTACCCCACACCTACTAAGATGCCTGCCCCCTCTCAATAAAGATTCACTTACTTGAGCAACTCGCTGTTCAAATTCTCCCATTACATCCTTGGACTGCACTTTGAAAGCATTCCTAATAGGTGCATTGGGGCAAGTCTTCCACCCATACAATCTGTCCACCTGTTGATGACAGAAATCATAAATGAATTGCGGACTTTGCACCGACTGACTAGATGACCAAAACAAGCACCACCAACTAAGGTAGAAACAGCAGAAAATTGTTTGTATGTTGATGAGGCTTTCATAGGCTGAACGTTCGGTAGATCAAAAACACAAGGCGACTACTAGAAACTGCACAATATCACAGCAATCCAAATCGTACCTTATTCAAGGCGATCACAAATGGAGTACGCCGTGCTTTCAGAAGATTAAGGGACTCGATGGTTTGCGGCTCCAAGCCGTGCATGATATCGATGACAAGAATGGCAATATCACAGAGACTCGAGCCACGAGCCCTCAGATTCGTGAAAGACTCGTGGCCTGGAGTATCTATAACAAGGAGACCGGGAACCCTAAGTTTAGCATCTGATTTCAACTCTTTGGTCCTCTCTTTAATGTTCTCCATCGGAAAATATGTGGCTCCTATCTGCTGTGTGATACCACCAGCTTCTCCCTCTTGTACATTTGTTCGTCGAATACAATCAAGCAGCTTGGTCTTGCCTGCATGAGTTCACAACAACAACAAAAAATTATTTGATAATGTACCTGCTAACGTGGGAAACATACACATCAAAGGATGGACGGTCCAGAGAGAAATAGATCGCAAGCAACTATAACATATTAGATCCCTTATAGTTTCTTGCGATCTATTTCTTGGTATGGAAGCTAGTAGGATTCACGATTTGACTCAGTCATGAGGTGGCAATATGAAAGGCTTCTCAAGCCACTGTTAAAAACTTGGAAGGAAATAACAAAAGAAACTGAAACAGTAATAACAATACACGCATAATAGAGCCTTTGATGCACAGCGCAACGATCATCTGCCCGGCAAATATTCCATACCTGTATCCACGTGACCCAATATACAACAAATCGGTGACCTCAGATCCTCAGCGCTTCTCTTCTTAAGAGCCTCTTCCCTTCGTTTTTCTCTGCTAAATTTCGCCTGCTGGAGTTTCTTCGGGTCCACATCATTGTCCTCACTATCTTCATCTTCATCATCCTCGTCCTCATCCTCATCCTCATCATCTTCTTCATCCTCATCCTCATTCTCAACAACCTTGTGATGTGACCTTGGAGGAGGTACAAGTTTTTTCTTTGGAGAAGAAGGTTTGGTAACAGACGTAGGGGCGCTTGGGGGCGGAACTGTAATCTGTCCGGCTTTTACTGGGCCATCGTCAGCTTCTTCTTCAGCGAATGCACTCTTGATTGCAGGAAGGTTTACTTCTTCGAAACTCTTCGCATCCCAGTCCTCTTCTTCTTCCTCTTCCTCTACCTGAACAAACGAGGTACTAAATCTCATCGACACGAGGAACAAAGAGGCATATAATCGTTAGATTACTCAGAGCCTCAGACTGTGCACGCATTCAACGCTACGCTAGCAACCTACACTAGCAATAAGTTTTACATGGTAAACCCCTCCCCTCACACACCCGGACAAAGCTCTTCAGCGGACATGACAGGCAGACGAACGCAGTGTGAAACTAATACACTCTTTTGCCATCCACATCAAATTGCACAACGCTACAATACCTCCATTGGAAGCTCAGGTTCCGGTTCTGGTTCCGGTACTGGCTCTGGCTCCGGCTCTGGTTCCACCTCTGGCTCTGGCTCCGGAACTGGTGGCTCTACAATCTCAGCTTCTTCAGCAACGACAGGAGCCGCATCAACTGCCTGCCCTGCTCCAGCTGGCTTGCGCTTCTTCTTAGTTTCGTACTTTGGTTTCCTGGGAGTAGATATCTCCTCTCCTGTCGGGCTGTCCAGGTCTGTGGAGATCCCATACTGCTCACGGATGATGGCCAATCGTCGAGCCTCCTCCTTCTTCTTTCCCGTCAGCAACTTTCCTTCCTTCTTCTTCTGCAATAACTTTTCTTTCTCGCGCTCCTTCTTCCTGCGCTTTGCTTCCTCTTTCTGTCGCTCCAACTCCTCGAGCCTCAGCTGCTCTTCCTCCTCTTTGCGACGTTTCTCCTCTTCCTCTGAAAGATGTCAAGATAACAACAAACCTGACTCTTTAACATCTTGAGAGAGACATCAAAACGAAACGTCATACTTCCGACCCAATGCTGAACTCAAAATTCTTCACATACAGTCTCATCACAAAGACTTCGTAGATGTTTATCAGCAACCAGCAACCGCATTCTTACAATAACGTCTTGAGTTGAGAGGGCATTTTGGACTGACACAAGCATCTGTCGGGAGGGCACCATACCTTGAATTCTCTTCTCCTCTGCTTCTTTCACCCGAGCTAGCCGCTCTTGCATCTCTCGCACATGCTTTGGTACTTTCTTGTCAGAAACCTTGCTTTTGGTTTCCTCTACTTTGACTGGCACTTTTTTATCCTCAGCTGTGATTTCCTCTGCAGGTTTATCGGCTGTAACACAAGCAAGTTAACCACAAGAAATCATGTGTTCCCTGGCCCCCAAATACTGAACCCACCAGTGCACCAGAGTTACCCCCGAGACTAGCAAAGCCCCAAATGCAGATGTAATCAGTCACGCATGCACGAGCTAAAGCCATTTTGAACTTGCATAAAGTACCTGCTCCGGCCTTTGCAGCCTTTTCCTTCTCTTTCTTCTTCTTCTTCTTCTTTGAAGCTGCTGATTCTGTGACTTCTTCTACCTCAGGAAGAACGGCTCCAGCAACCAAAGACTTTTCTACAGCTTCCGGTTCCTCTGCTGCTATGGGCTCAGGTGATGCAGAAGCAGCGACAACAGCCTCGGCAGTAGGAGGGGCAGATCTGCTTGGGCCTTCTAATTCTGCAAGAATGGCATCGAGGTCTTCTTCTTCTTGAATGGTTCGACCACTCTTTTTTCCCTTCTTCTTTTGTTTGCCTCTCGGCTCCGCAAGAACTGCAATTGGTGCTGCAAAGATTATGTCGCCGAAGTAAAAAATGAGAGTCAAGATTTGCAGACCAACGACATGGCACACGAACGCAAAGCATCACTAAATGAAAGTCCTCGGCCATGAGAATTATCGATGAACTTATGCTATATGAAAAACAAGTGTAATGCAGAGACAGAAAGTCTGTAGCACCATTAGCTAGTGTGGTGACCTCCTAGTTTCTCGCGCCAACTTCTTCAAAAATCTGCGGTAGTTCATTAGATAATCCTAAACATGGTGATTTGGTCACAAACTGGATCAAGAGCAAGCAATTACCTCCGGTTATTTTGTGCCCTTCAAGCTCTCCAATGAGAGCATCAATGTCCTCATCGTCTTTCGCGACCTTGTCCTTCTTCCCTTTCTTCCCTTTCTTTTTGCCAGCGAACATCAGGGTCTCCTCTTCCTCACCTTCATCCTTCTCTGCCTCATCAAGAGAAGGCACGACCGGGCTTACAGACGGCAGGTCGTTGTCGGACAAATCTTCATCCAGTAGACTAAATGCAGCCTTCTGTGCTCCCCCTTTCTTTTTATTGTTTCTATTCTTCGCAGCAGGCATGTCTATGGCTTCTTCGGCTTCAGCTTCAGCATCAGGATTCAATACAGGATAATCGTCTATTGAAGGCTTCTTATCCTTCTTCCCCTTCTTTCCTTTCTTTTTGCCTGCAAACATCAGGGTCTCCTCTTCCTCAACTTCATCCTTTTCCACCTCAACACGAGAGACCACAGCAGGGCTTACTGAAGAAACTTCGCTATCGCTCATATCTTCATCTAGCAAACTAAATGCCGCTTTCGTTTCTCCCCCTTTCTTCTTACTGTTTCTATTCTTCGCAGGAGGCATGTCTATGGCTTCTTCGGCTTCAGCTTCAGCATCAGGATCCAATACAGGATAATCGTCTATTGAAGGCTTCTTATCCTTCTTCCCTTTCTTTCCTTTCTTTTTGCCTGCAAACATTAGGGTCTCCTCTTCCTCACCTTCATCCTTCTCTGCTTCCTCAAGAGAAGGCATGGGTGGGCTTACTTCACTGTCGGACACTTCCTCATCTAACACACTAAACCCTCCTTTCTTTGCTCCCCCTTTCTTCTTACTGCTTTTCTTCTTGGCAGACGAATCAATGGCTTCCTCAGCATCAGCCTCAGGAATTCCCACAGAAGGAGTAGGGCCATCATATTCTCCTGCATCCAGATCATCCTCGTCTTCATATACTCGACCACCCTTCTTCCCCTTCTTCTTTGGCTTTCTGTGACACACACGAATAAAAAAAAGTACCTTTCAGACCAATCCTGCAAGCGGTAAGAAAGCCAATCCAGCACTACTTCCTGAAGTGAGTCAAGCCACTGATGTTAATCGCTAACCAACCTCTACAGAAGTGTACTCAAAATCTTGCAGAATCTTCATTCCGAAAAATTGAACTAGCTTCGACTGGAAGACACGAGAATAACAATCTGGATGCACAGAATTTCGTCATTATTTCAAGAGACTCGTCTACAGCAGGGTTTGCAATATTGGCGCAACCTGCGAAGACATATTACATCGAATTTGGTCATGTCCTGCGACCTCCTGGTGCCGATTAAGGAAGTGGCAGAGGCCAGTATCAAGTCACACAAGTCCAGTGACACCCGCACTCATGATCTGCCTTCAGGATTGCGACCACGTCTCGGAATCAAGATGCATTACCACTAAAACTGGGAAATTGGTGCGAACGGCCAGATACCTCCGCAAGCATTGCCGGCCGTCTCATCTGGCAACGAAAACCTCACCTACTAAGGCACCGTACGACATCGAGAGCACCTGAAGGGCTAATGCGAACATCCTCCCTCAAATCAAACCCTGGTTACAGCGGACCAAATAAAAATCCTAGAGAATTCAGAGAAGCTCGAATACGAACCTTTTCTGCATCCCGTTAACGCGAGATTCGTCTTCCAGCTCCTTGTCAAGGGACCGAGGGTCCGATTTCCCGGCACGCGACATGGTTGATGTCGAATGCAAAATCAGACGACAATGAAAAGAGCGCAAGGCGCACCTGCCATACAGAGTCACAACGCGCGAGAAACGAAGAACTGAAAAACGACGAAGGTTGCGCACAGGGCGGAGCAGCGGTATGCCTTGCAGAGGAAAGGAAGAGTGGAAGGAGGAGGAGGACAGCGATGCAACCTAGAGAAACTCTGTACCACCGGTGCAGACACCAGGGAGCTCAGCGAGACACAGAAGACCTAAGTTGGAGCCAGGAGAGAGATCCTCAAACCCTAAAACCATTGAAATTGAAAACAAGTAAATCCCTCAAGGGCTGACCGTTTTGAACAAAACATAGATGTCGGCTATAACATCATATCACTTCGTGCACAAGTAAACTCCTTAGAAACTGATCTTTTTTCCAACCAAACTGAGACATATATGACTTCTTGAACAAGGAAACCTCGAAGGGGCTCATCAATTTCAACAAAACTTAAATGTGCTATAACATACATGACTTCTTGGAATTTTTTGAAGCTTGCACCGAAAGAAGAGATTTAAATATGAAATTGGAAAATTATTTACATAATCATATTCGAAAAAGCATTTACATTAGTTTAAAAGCATTTATTTCATTTTTTAAAAGTAAAAAGCCAATTTTTATTTTTAGAACGTGAAATTTTGTTTGATCTTAACAATGTGGAATTATTTGAACAATAATTTCTTATCATTCCTATTTATAGAATGAAAGCTATATTTGATAATTTTTACTCAACAAGAAAAATAAAACTTTGACCTTTGATTGATTTTTGTGTTTTTATAAATAAAAACACTCCCTCTATCTCAAAAATAATGCCGGTGTTTCCTTTGTATTTTACAAAAGAAACACTGGTATTATTCTGAGACAAAGGGAGTAGTGTACATCTATATGAAAGCCCAAGTGAACTAAACCTGTCATTACCTCTTTTTCCAATGTTTCAAAAAAAGTAGAAGATCTTTTTGTTTATTGTGGAAGATCAAATTGGGAATATTTGGATTTATACTTAGAATAAGAGACTCCGGATTATCTTGCAGGTCTACAAATACAAAATTATCTACTATAAAGTAAGGAACAAATATTTTACATTTATCCCTTGTTAAGGCATAAGAAATCAATTCTAGCCTAGCCTATAAAAAAACTATCAATATTTTATAATATTTTATTATTTCCTTGTATATTCAACAAAATCCATCACCACCTTCTTAAAAGCTCCTATTCAATAACTATTGACTTTGAAGATAATGATATCTACATGTAGAATATGTAGATAATACTCTACATTTGCAAATTAACCTACAAAACACCATAGAAGATGTTACTTTGTTTTTTGAATGGCTTTGCAAAGATCTCTAGGACAGAAAATTAGTTTTTCATTCAATTGTTTTTTTGAGAGTTATTTGAACTTATTAGTAATGAATGGTGTTGGCAATTCTTTCCTTGTAATATTATTGGCTTTTCTGCTTAAAAAGATGCTTAATCCACCAATCACCATCTAATGCTGTTTTGATGGATTCTACCTCTTTGTTTTTTTATCTAAATTTCAACCATAAAAATGAATTTTTATAAATTTGACTTCAACTAATAAAATGAAGCTTATCAAGTCTAATTTCTACTCCAGTTTAAAATTTTGGATAATTCTTAAAATTTAAATTTTTATTACAATTCAAACTTTGGACCTTCTTGATTTTTTAGTTTTAGAATGGTGACATGTTAGATTGATTTACACTACAAATGTTTTAGACTATAGAATACATCTATCCCGGGGAGATCACTCCTTGTAATTTAAGGTATACACCTGAGTTAAGAGGGTATTTGATGTGGGTCTATTTACCTTAATTATTGTGTTTAAGATGACTGTATTTTTACATAAAAAGCTACGAGGGGCATATTTCCAGTACCCTATAGTTTTTGTAAATTCATTCATGCGGGTTTTTAAGTGGGGCTATTTTACATATAAAATTTAAGTGTCCAATTGACCAAGTGGTAGTTTTTAATCCCTAAAGACCAATTGTTTGTTGAATGAACAATTGAAAATTTGGGTAGAATATTATGAAGTCAATTTTGTCAGTTGTTCACAAAATTTCACACAAGGTGTAAATATGCCCCCCTTTGGTGAGAATATATTTTTTTCTAATTGAGTATCCAAAACAAAAATTATGATGCCTTGAACTTTTTGGTAGCCAGGGCAATTTGGACATCTTTTGGGCACCTTTTGCACAAATGCTCATCAACTTTCGAAGTCTTCTGGCTGCATTTCATAGGAATAAAAAAATTCTCACTTCAAATGTTATAATCTTTCAATCCACGTGGTCAAATGGGTTGAAAATTTTTCCACACATTGCCATACTTATTTCATACAGTTTTGTATGGTTGAAATTCAAAAAAAATAATTAATTTTCAATTTTGGACAATGCATAAAAATAGGCAATTTTGGACTTTTCTTCTTCCAAAACACCATCCGGCCTTTAGAGGTTAATAACAAGTTTATCATTGAACACTTCAAAATTCCTATTGAAACTATCATGTGAACATTCCATTCAATAGGAGTGTATTTAAAATTTAATATGGCTTCAAAGAATGAAGTTGAACTAACCATAAACTCTATCCTCATGTTGTATAGTTTTTAGTTTATTGAATCCACTAAGGTAATTAAATAAACCTTCCCATTTGTGCAAGGTTACAATTTTTGCCACTTGTGGTCAATGCTTTACGTTTACACTTAATTTTTTTGATATGTATACTACTAGTACTGTGGCACAATTTCAATCAACCACCCTTCATTGTAGATTTTTTTGATTATATATGCCCATTTTGTCATCCACATGAAATTATTTGTCCACATCTATACTCATCGTACTATGAAAAATTGCACATCCTCTATTTATTAAAGCTAACTTATTAATAAAGATTCCTACTACATGATGTTTTTATATACCCTAATTTATATATAATAGAGTATGTAGCATTTCATGGACCCTATAGTAGCCATACATATTACAGTGACTCCCAAAAGTAGTTGGCCACCCTAAAAATCACTCTCATAAATTGAGAATTTGAAATTTTGAAGTGAAATTTAGACATGTTGTTGTACAAAAGGAATTCTACCCTCATGTGTAATTTTACTTTAAATGGACTATATTTAGACCTATTATTAATTGAATGAAATTTCTATGAAAAAAAAAACTTTTTGTGAGTGGTCAAAATGTCCCATTTCTTTTTATAGGAAGAGTGTACATCTTGACAAGAATCACATGTTTCAAGTTTCATGAATTTTCGATTTTTATTGATTGAGATCTAATTGACTGAAATTTGACCCCAAAATTTTGTTTTTTTAATTTTTCACTCCATAAATTGAAAAAAATTTAAATTTAAATTTAAAATAACATAAAATAATTATATGTATCAAAAACATATTTTTCTGCAATTTATGGAGTGAAAAATTAAATAAACAAAATTTTGGGGTCAAATTTCAATCAATTAGATCTCAATCAATAAAAATCGAAAATTCATGAAACTTGAAACATGTGATTCTTGTCAAGATGTACACTCTTCCTATAAAAATGGGACATTTTGACCTCTCACAAAAAGTTTGTTTTTCATAGAAATTTCATTCAATTAATAATAGGTCTAAATATAGTCCATTTAAAGTGAAATTACGCATGAGGGTAGAATTCCTTTTGTACAACAACATGTCTAAATTTCACTTCAAAATTTCAATTTCTCAATTTATGAGAGCGATTTTTAGGGTGGCCAACTACTTTTGGGAGTCACTATATATAAAATTTCTCTACTTTGAATTAAATGGATTCTATCTTTTAACTCACGTAGTTTTCTAAAAAACTAGTAGTGATCTTGCTGGGACATGTATGGACTTGCTTTACGGAGCCCAACATGGGATCCCCAATGAACAACCTTGTTGTATATGCCAATTATTTAGACTGGCTGGAGTTACTTTTCTCTGCACTTATAGAGAAAATCTTGGATATTTGAAGTCACTTTTGTATTTGATGTTAGTTCATTCACAATTTTTATCCTAAAGTTTACAATAATTTCAAATTTTTACAAAAAATAAATAAATTTTCATATCATGGAAGACATTTGATTACATCTTCAAAGATTAAACATAAAAAATTTCATTCATATATAGTTGCAAAATGGAAGCTCAAAGAAATACGCACTTAGAAGTTTGAAAAAGTGTTCTTAGTCCCATTCTTTGAAGATTAACCTTGGAAAGACAAGGGATCCAAAATGTGGCTAATGGATGCTCAAATACACAACTTGATTTCATTGAAAAACAGATGACCTTCATCCAAATTGTTTTGAAAGACTTCCTTGCATCTGTATATAGCACTTGGTGATAGAAATTTGCTAAATGAAGACCTACAAATTTTTATAACATGTGGAAGATACGTGGCATCATCTTTGAAAGTTTTAAGATAAAAGATTTTATGCAAATTTAGCCACAAAATAGACCATACAAAATGGAGGATTTTTAAAGTTGACCATATGGTCTTAGACTTTATCCTCTAAAAATTGAGTCTTATCACCAAGGTGCTTTGCCAAAAATGATCCACTTTTTGATCCAATAGGTGCAATCTTCATTTAAACAAAAATCTTAAAAATCATTCATCATCCAAATTTTGGCCTCAATGAAAAAATGATCATTCATCAAAATTGGAAAGGAAAAAATGTTTAAACCTAATTTCAATGAAAATTATTGTGTATGCTTTCTTTGTCATATTTTTTGACTTTTCTATAGAAAAAAATGGCAAATCCATGTTTCATTGATTTATAGGAGAATTTATCATCAAATATTTTCTTCAAAAAACGGTTAGCTTTTGAAAAATAAATAGCTCCCTCTCCCTCAAAAAACTACTAGCTAGTATGCATATACATGTACTAGGACTTTTCTACAATTTTTTGGAAGTGATGATGAATGATGTTGTTATCCAATTGAAACTACAAAAGTTGGTTGAATACAAGTAGATTCTGGAAGGTCACTTAGAGTGCATAATTATTAGAAACTATGTGAGATCTAATATAGGTTACTATATATTTATTGTACCTAAAATTTAAAAAAATATTATATCTAATATAGAGTATGTAGAATTACATGTAGGGTCATTATGACTAATATGACACATTATATTTAATACCATGTATTAGATTTTACTTAGAAAAAATATAGGAGGGCATTAATATGTAGGGGATAAATAATTTTGTAGATTGGCTATTTAATTTTCTTAAAGAAGAGATGGACAAAAAATGACACATTATTTGTCCCAAATGGTCTGTAAACCTTGGATGAGGCACTATGGTTGCCTCAAGAGTTATTTGTAAAGTCCTTTGAAGTCACTTAGAATTTTTTAGAATCTGTCATTAATTTTGTTTTAATATACTTTTATTTGTTCACTTTAAATAGTAGAAAGGTATGAAAGAGCTTGGTGGTCTATCATTATTAGGTGCGTAAGAGCTTGGTGCTCTTCAAATTTGGATGAACGGTTTTATAGGAGCTAAAAAATTTTCACCCAAGTTTGAAGACCACCAAGCTTTTACACACCTAATACTTAATAATGATAGACCACCTAGCTCTTTCATACCTTTTTACTATTTAAAGTGAACAAATAAGAATATATTAAAGCAAAATTCATGACAAATTTTAGGTGACTTCAAAGCCTGGTTATATTGTAATGTAGTGTCATCTTTTCTTTGCTGAGTACTTGCACTCATTCTATTGATTAGAATATATCATAGATGAATAGCAATAAGTTGTTTGACACAACTAGAGTGCATTGTTTACAATCTATGAATGTATTTTTTTGGTCACAATCTATTTGTCCAAACATATTGTACTTTAGTTTTTAGTAACCATAGAAAAATGGTTTGAAAGAAAAGGGACAAAAGAATAAAGAATAAAAGGATTGAAAACAATAATTGGAAAAAAAAACATACAACACCTATTAGTTTTAATTTTTAAATCTAATATAGTGGCCAAAAAATTGGACTCAAAAGTGTATTATAAATAATATAAGGTGCCATAATGAATGTTCAAGCAGGTACCTACGTTCTGAATTTTTTTTTGATGTTTTGAAACTTTTTTTGAAGATAGAAAAATTGATAAGCTACGTGCGATTATAATTTTTTTCAATCGGTGCCGGGGAACAAAAATTATGCCTAAATAAGTTCACCATTGGTATTGGTGCATTTTAATTCCATTTTAGAGATATTAATAATTTAGATTTTCCTTCTAACTTGTACCTACTTCTACTTAATAATTTTTTAAAGAACAAAAATTAAGTTCTTATTATATTTTTTTATTTTCTAGACTCTCAACTCAATTTTCCACTATAAATATTTCAAGCTCAAAACTTTTTAGTGCAAAAATTTTAAATTAAAAATGTTAAAAATAAAAAATCTAGTCTTGCAATGTTCTAAAAAACTTGTTTTGTTTCACTTTAAACGCAGATATCTTGCAATCTGTGTTGTCAAAAATTTTGAAATTCTTTCCACATATTTTCATACTAGTAAGGTGTAAGATCCTACAGTTAGATGTGGAAAAAAAAATTGATTTTTTACTTTTTGCTATAGAGATGGCAATTTTGAGTGTTTTGGGGCAAGAAAAAGGCCTTGGTCCTTTAGTGGTTGAAAGTGTATAATTTTTTTCTCTTGAGTATTAATTGATATCAAAATTATACCCTCCCGAATCTATTACATTCCCTTATCTTTGAAAAAAATTCTAAAAATCACAACAAAATTGGCATCATTGAACCTTGTCCAAAATCCTAACAAACTAAGTTGAAGACTTTTGATCTTTAGGAGTTTATTGAGATTTGATATGTATTAGATGACAATAGATTTCAATGTGTTTTGTAGGTCTACTTTAGGATCATGTCTTAGGATTCTATAATGTTCTTTTATTGAACAACATTTTGTAGCCTAAAACTCCAAATCCAATAACTTCAAATTCAATAACTTAGGACCTCTTCACACTATGGGTGTTCAAGTATGTCGAAAGGTTGTGGGATTGAGTGGCCAAACTTTGATGAGAGTCCAAAGAAATGGACAATAACTAAACCATAAAAAATAGGAATTAAAGTCTTTGACCAGCCATAGTGTAAAGCCTCAAAGGCCAAGCCCAAAGTCCAAGCCCTTGGCAATGAACTCCTACGGCCTCTCAACTTGACCAGCCATAGTGTGAAGCCTCCAAAGGCCAAGTTGAAAGTCCAAACTCTTAGCAATGAACTCTTACAACCTCTTGATTTGGATGGCCATAATGTAAAGTCTCCAAAAAGGCCAAGCCCAAAGTCCAAACCCATACCAATCTAACGGTTGAGATCTTGTAAGTTATTAAATGAACTCCCACAGCCTCTCGACCGTAGTCTAGGTCTCCATTTCTAGCCGATCCAAACTTTTGTTGAAAGTCTGCTGCCACGTAGGCAGCTGAAGGGCCATGGCCTTTGGACTTGCGCCTTCTAGTGTGAAGAGTAGAAAGGCCAAACTCTTGGTTTCTTACAATGTGATTGGTAGAAACCCATGGCCTCTTAACCTTTGGCCATAGTGTGAAGTGGCCCTTAAAGATAGAAGTATATGATTTTGTTTGTCCCTCCAATACTATCAAATAGGGTCTTTTGAAGTGTTATCAATATGACCCCCTATTCCTTGTTTGAAATAGTATGGATCCAACTACAATTCACTTCAATGTTGTATGATGAACAAACAATTGTACTAATGTTGATACATTATTTACTAATGTATTCAAACTTCTATTGGATGCATACACCAAATTTAGAATTTTTTATACTAAAGGGGAAGAGTTTCCATGGGCAAAAGTTAAAGTAGGATGACCCATGTGGATCTCACTCAAAAAGCTAGCATTCAAAAAAAAATTCAAAATTTTTACTCCTTGAGAACAATTTACTTGGGGTAGAGTCCTTGGCAGGGTTTTAATGCAAGTGCTAATGTAGCCGTTATCTTCCACTAAGCCTTACAAGTTTGCATCCATTAGGATCTTCCTCTCCCACATCCACTACTTTGGCAGGGTCTAGCATGTCTGCAATGTTGTTCACCAGAATGTGATTTCAAGCCCTAATGTAGCCATTATCCTCCACTAAGTTACAAGTTTGCAACCATTAGATCTTCCCCTCCCACATCTATTGTATGTCAAGGTCTAGCATGTCGACAATGTTGTTCGATATAACGTGATTTCTTGCCAATGACAACTACATGCAACTCTTCCCACCTTCGCAAAGGTAGAAAAATTTCTAGTGAAGAAATAGTTATATAAATGCAAAGGACAACAACATGAAAATTCATTGCCAACAATAGAAACTTGCAAAAACATTTTTTTTCCATTAAAAAATATAAAGCATGATTTCTTCTTTCATTTTGCTACCTTCACTGAAGCTTATTAACTTCTAAGTGATTGGATATCTATATTCAAGATGATGAACACAATGTTGTAAGTTAATGTTTCATCCAAATACCTTTTCATTTATCCAAATTTTTTTTTGAATCTTTAGAATATGATCATTCTCCATAACCAATGAGATGAATTTGAAGTACATAATATTTTCAGTAAACCAAAAATGTGCAAAAATTCAAAAATGATTTTAGGCATTAAATTTTTAAACATTCATCTCAAAGAAGTGTCTACTTTTGATTATATGATTTTTTGTTTACTATTTATACAACTATGGAATGTGGATAACGAATTCATCCAAGCAGTTCACTTCTATTTTTATCTTTTTTCCATGTCCACATCCAATATGTCTCCTGAGCATTCTTTCACTATATTAGTGTTGCGATTTGTGACGATCCATTGTGACCTTTACTATGGAAGTATACTCTTGAAGCGTGCAAGTAAGCAAAAGAAGGCCTCTATTGACGGATTCCAGGATGGTTGCAAGATTTCCACAATTTCGGTGGAAAGAAAAGTGAACAATAGTCAAGTAGACACTCAAAACAAAAAATTTTGATGCATAATGATTTTACTACGATTTATCAAAGTTAAAATGAATAGGTCTCTACTATTGTTCCTAGAGTGCACCAAATATGAACTAGAAAATTAATTTGAACAAAGTTGGGGTGTCCACAAAAGTCCGAAAATATGAGGTCACCATTGTCAGCAAGAGCCCGTAATGGGCGCACTTTCAAACAAAAAGGGTAGCAAGGCCATGTGCAATCTGTGCACAAAGCACACTAAAAACCGACTGCTGTAGTACCAAGAACTTGGAAGCACTAAATGCTGGGAAAATGAACAGGTGGCACACTCCCTCCTTTGCCGCGCCCAGCCCTTCCAATAGTCAAGTGCCCACGTTGCCTAAGACCCTCTGGCAGCATCCTTAAAGGCCAAATTCAAAAAAGGCGGGCTGGGCCCACTTATCTTCAACCATCGCCTAGTCTTCCCCGCCTTTGTCCGTTGCCAAGGATGTTGGCACAGCATCGGCTTCCAGTTTGCCACCACGTGCTACTTGAAGAAATCTTTAGCAGACGCCTCCGTTGAGATAATTGCCGCCCTGTTCGTTGGAAGAGTCCCCGAGGCTGGCTGCTCTACTTGAAGTGAGGAGTCTTTTATCCCAAACTCATCTTCCTCCGCCCTCGAAGAAGCAGCGCACTCCAGACAAGCAAGTCCTCCTGCGCTTAGGTAAGCATCCGCTCATTCTTGTTCTTTTTAGCCTATCTTTGTATTATAAGTCGTGGTTGCATTAGTGTAAATGCCGAGATGTATCTGAAGTCCTGCTCTGTCCTGCTTTCCTTTTGTGTGCAGGTACATTGCTGCCAAGAAGAAGCAACTGCTGCGACAACTGGAACTTCTCCGACCTCCCCCACCACCGATGCGTACTGCAACATGGCCCAACCCCGCAAAGGTAAGGGTCCTCCTCCATCTCCTGATCTGTTTCTTCCCCTACGCGCGCTGCATGTAACCGTCTATCTCTCAGGGCTGCCAGTTGTAGTAAAAAAGGCGCCTTGCATTCTGTAGTGCAACTCCTGATGTGAGGACGTCAAAAGATTGTATCAGATACTGTGGAAGTGGACGAGTGAAAGTGGGATGCGCTATAGGAAATGTAGGATAGAACCTCAAAGGACGCACTTCCTGTAGAGGTGGTATGAGGCTAGTATTTTCACCCCTTTTCTTAGCTATCCATCGATGCATAGCTATCTTTTGGTTGTCTCTACATACTTGGGGGGCGTTGCCACAAGAAGGAGCATGGTAGCCCACTACTAGAGCATTCGCTTTGATAGCTGCGTGCAGTTTATCTCCTAAAAGTCTCACGTTTTTAGCACTCCACAGCTCCTTGTGCTTTTTCTTTGATTTTTCCATTTCTGCCCATGCTAGCTTCGCTTCCTACTTCTCTTTCTTCTGCTGGGCCTTCATCTCCTTCTCAGCTTCTTTCTCTAATTGGCATTTTTGTCTCTCCACTGCAGCCTCGCTTCTCTTGGCGGACAACTCTTCAAGCTGTTGAACATGCTGCTCTTCAATAAGAACAATGGACTTTTGATAATCGATTCTTGGTTCCAACCTTTCTTTATAGGTGGAGGGTATCTCTATGCGTGGCAGCTGCAAAAATTGAATGAACCCATTGCTTTGTTGTCCTTGGATGTTACTAGTTTCGTCATCACCATCCATTTGACTTCCTTGTTCGTGTGTATTATCCTCCTCGTACCCATCTATTTGCACGTAGTACTAGTAGTAGCTTGGCAGATCTCTGGAGTCTTCATCTTGTATTTCTTGTAGTTTCCAAGTTTGCAATTCCTTTTGTTCTTCAGATGAAGGTGGGCTGTCTTCTTGGGCTCCTTCTTCTTGTCTCTCATATGGTTTATTGAGTTTATAGCTTCGAGGTTCAAAGGATAGATACCACTACATTCAAAACCTTTAGTGATGTTTTTCATTGACAAAGCTCTCTTTAATGCCCAAGACACCCAACAAGTAAGATCTTCTTTCTGAGGCACTTGACCGTTGCAAGCTACTGTCCATTAGTCCCTAAAGGCCCAAAATGAAAGTTTAAAGGGCTTAAAACAAGCCACATCCAGAGGTTGGAGTGCATGGGAGGTGTGAAATGGAATTGTTAGTAAGTCTAGTCCCTTGGACATAGCTAACTTAATGACGTCCATGGTCACATGGGAGCCATGGCCGTCTAGTATGAGCAAGTGCCTCTCAGAGGCTAAAATGTCATACAACTCCTTCAAAGTTTAAAAAAAATGAATCATCCATTCTTTAAAGAGTTCACTGGTCATCCAGCCTTTGGCTTGTATAGCTAAAACTGCATCCTTCTTTCCAGTTTTGCTGAGGAAATTTCTACTCTTTCTTTTCCCTTTAAAGATGTAGAAGTTTGGAATGCTTTCTCCTTTGGCATTTATGCATGATAAAACGGAAATCCACTCCCTTTGATCTGGAGTCACCTTTTGTACATTCCTAGAACTTTTCCTTGCTAGGACGTATGACGTATGTTCCACCATCTCATCTAGCCTATGCCCTACTCTCATCACAAATCCACACTTGCTCTGGTGCATAGTTGTGCTTGTTGTATAGGATCTGCAGGTTCTCATAAAATGTTCCTGCAGTCAATGGCTTAAGTTCTTAGCCAGATTTTGGTTCAAGGACTGTGGTTTTCTAAGTGCTAGCTCCTGATGTCTTTTCCTAAAGCACCTAACCTAGCCAAAGCTCGAAATTCCATCACGAAAGTAAGTAAGTATTTCTTGAGTGAAGACACCCACTTTTTCTTGTAACTATCCCATAGTTAGAGGATAGCCCAGCTCCTACATGTTGAAGATGTAATCTACTATCAGTTGCTCCTCTAAATCCATGAAAACACCTTTCCTTCCCCTTCTTCTATAAAGAGTTGTGCCATAAAGATGGCCTCTTAAAGTAGATGATGGTATGCCATGATTCCTAGCAGCAAACTTCATTGGCATACCATCATCTATAGCAGCTAAAGCTCTCTAGAGCTGCAAATTAGTCCAGTTGCCATTTTTTCTCACTAGACGCTTTCCTCGATTCAAGCCAAGACGTGCGGCGATCTGGACAGAGGAAGTTCGGTCTAAAAGGATACCTGAGCCAACTACCAGAACTAAGGCAACGGCTCTCTCCTGTGCTTGCATTGCCCGCCTGGTTCTTTGTGGGTTGGACTGCTCGGGGTTGGCGCAGATCGTATTGAGCTCCCGCTCCGCTTGCATGCCCTACTCGCCGCAACTTGTTGCTAGGCTCCAACGGCGACGCGACTGAGTTAGCTGTGAGGACAATGGGGCCCTCTGTTCCACAGGAATGTTGGCATCGTCGATGATGACCGCGGTCTGTGCAGTGGGTCCGTCTCCTACGCCTCTTGCTTCTCGGTGGACCCCTGCGGTTCTTGTCCTACGATCTTGTACAACTCCAACAGTCTGGGCAAAATCTTGGAGCTCTAGTAATTCCAATAATAATTCTTGCTCTTTGTCCTCTAGACCCCACATCTCAAACTTAAGGAAGGACAATTTTTTAACAGATATCATACTGATTCAGTAGCTTCATACGTACTAACTATAATTGTACATATTACGTGTATTTAGATGCATTGAATCGGTGTTAATAATTTTTTTTTAAAAGCGTACAATTTGTGTACTTTAATTATACAAATGTGGTATCAAAAATGCACCTAAATTGTACTAATAATAGTACAAGAATCATACGTTATTGATATTCATTGTTTTTGCACTGATTCAGTGCGTCTAAATACACGTAATATGTACGATTATGGTAGGCAAGTATAAAGCCATTGAATCAGCATGATTATGGTACGCAAGTATGAAGCCACTAAATTTGAGATGCAGCTAAAGATCTTTTGGTTGTATTCATCGAATTCTCCACTGGAATCAGAGTTTTTATTCGCCGCACTTCCTGCATTTTGCCAACTCTCGTCCTCGCTGCCTTCATTGAATAGACTCTCCAAAATCATTCTACTCTCACAGATTTTCCACAATTGGAGTTCTTTGATGTCACAGCACTAATGTATACAATGCAGCAATTATATTGAAAAGATGTAAACGGATTTGCTATGTCGTTGGAGGCTCTACACACAATTCATACTCACAATCAAGAAATTGCTTCTATTGTAAACCTCTGTGGAATGGGGGTACTCAACTGCTTTCCCAATACATTTTTTTTGCATTCAATTTTATTGCAAGCGTTTTCATTTCATCAAAATGACGGCTTTTTTGGTTAAAATAATGACTTGTACATTCATGATAGCCCTACAGCTGTCAATCCATTCAATGCAAATCCTTCTCAAATGAAAGCACTCCAGTTCTTAATAATTTCCAAACCAATTTTAAATGTTTTTTCACTGTCAATAGTTTAAATACTGTAATTTAACAAGAAGGCCATGACGACTGTCACTGAGAGCCTAAATGAATCACAGTACAAACTCTATTGTCCTCATCAAGTCCATCAAACAATATACGTGCAAAGAATCTGTTGCTGCAAGCACCCTCTCTGCCATTTTCCATACTGCGTTGCACTAATTGTGACCCTCTATGTGACCGATTCAAAAAGAATAGTCGCATTTTGAGTAGGCTACCATACTTTTGTTGGCGATGGCGTTGTCTCCACGACAAACCGAAGACCTTGTTCCCGTACCAACGTCTGCTCCAAGCACTCTTGATCTCTATGCGTGTTGCAAACAGAAATTCCGCCTCTTCCAAGCTTCAATCTCACTCGCAAATTTTCACTATAAGCTTAATCTCTGTTTTGTGATTATGAACCTTACCTCATCCTGCCGCAGTCTAGCAAACGTTTCTGGAGGTGGAAAGACGGATTAATTTGTGCATTTGCTGAAGCTTTAATACTAAATTTAATTTATGACAACATAGAAACATGCCAACCACAATGCAAATCAACAATCTTTAGTTTCCTCTCTCTCAATTGATGAGGTCAAATTGATCAAAATACATGAAATATCCAAAACTTAGTTGTGTGACTTTGAAATTCCATTATTTTTGTCTAGGCTTCATTCCACCATTTTTGCCACAAATACATCCTATCATCTTCATCTTGGCTTCATTTCACCGTTTTCACTTGGGCTTTGTTTCATCATTCTAGGCATAGCTTGAAAGGCCCCCTATGGTTGCAAAGTGAATCCAATACATGTTAGTACAAAAATCCCAAACGTCATTTTTCTATTTTATTATATGGATTGATGTATGTTCAAAAACCTGTGATTCATTCTATTTTGATTAACCCTATAAATCCTAAAATCCCAAGCATATCTTTGGAGGACAATTGAAGGTTTGATTAGGTTCCTATTATCTCAATCTTTGGCATGATTTTAATTTTTAATTTTTTTTAAGATAGTAAAACATACTAGCTGGAAAAAAAATTAATTTAAATCAATGCGCAAGAGCAAAAGTTATGCCTTATGAAGCTCAAGATAATCAACTGTTGACAAAAAAATTTAGAAAAACTTAGAATAATTATTTTCAAATTCTTTTTTCTTATAGATTAACTTTTGTCTATATATGCACAATTAATTAATTTCATTAATATTGCAATCGCTCCTAGGAGCATGTTGACTATCTACCAATCCCTTGTAGCATGGTCCTTGTAGTGAATATATGACGCAATTTTTAAGGAATTCCAAATTGTTGTAACACTAAGCATTGACTTAGGATGCACGGCATTGAATTTGGAGCATGCATTTGCCACTCAACATGGTCAAGATGATTTCATATATGATTAGGTACTTTGCAATTACCTAAACCCTAATAAATATTCTTATCGTTGACAATAATGAGATATAATACAAAATAAAATTTATAAATATAAATAAATAAATTTGGGCCTAAAATAACTCTTTAGCTTCTAAGGTCAAAGTTACATTTTTATTATATTTTGTACTCTGTATAATATCTTTATAAAATATTTCAATTATGGATGTATCAGTGAAGGGACATACAAATTATATAAAGCAATAGTTGTGGTTGCACTTGTCTACCTTCATTACATGTCTTTAATTATCTGGCATCATGATTCCATGGCCACTCATTTCATTGTTTTATTAGTAGTCATTTGGTCTCATAACTCTACGATTCCATGGTTATGTTATGGCTTCATTTCATCATTTTAGTCATATAGTGCACCCGATATTTGTCAATACAAAAATATATATCACCAAATGGCTAAACAATTTTCAACACCTAAAAGAGGTCATTGGAATTAAATGTGATAAAATTAATCTTTACCATAACTATAGGATTGATTTGACAGGAAATTGATGGATGTTGATTTTTTATGGAAATTATTTTTCAAATTATTTTTATAAGGATTAATAGCCTTGCAAAAGACATTTAATTTTAGCAATTCTAAAACTTGTATTTGGTACGGATGTACCAACGATGATATTCATTTACCAAATATGATTCCACAATCTCTTATTCACCCTATTAATAATAACTATTATTTGATACAAATTTTGATACAAATTTTGACTTTGATATGATTAAATAAAATACACTTAATAGTCTAATACACATATTAGATTTGATGTAATAAGCTTTAACGTGGTAAATTAAAATCATATACTACATAAAAATTCAAAAGTTAATATCATTTCTAGGACTAATTTAAATATTTAGTTTTAAATTTATAAAAAATATTTTTGTTAATCTTTTTTTAATTAGTTTTTTATTTCTAATAATCAAGTATTTTAACCCCTAAAGGACCATTGTCCCTTTAAGGGACAAATTGGATTTTGGGCAAGTACCTACAATCTCAATTTTTGTCATGATTTTTTGAAATTTTTTTGTAAAGATAGGAGAAATTGACTAGCTTTGTGGAAACAATTTTTTTCCCAATTGGTACCTAGGAACAAAAGTTATGCCTACATAAGCTCAAAACAAGGGAGACCGAGCAACAAAAAACAATTTCAAAAATTTGAATTTCAAAAATAAAATAAAATAATCTCATAGATTATAATTTTGTCTACATGGGAAGCTTTGATTCATTTCATTTGGATAAGTGATATGGAGGTTATGGACAATCTTGTTTTGGGGGCAATCTAACCCATTTCGTGGCTTCTGGATGACAGTGATGTGCTGTGTACAGAGATTGGAAGCATTTTTTCGTCCATCTCTTTCTTGTTGACCTTTCATGGTGGGTTATGAAGAGTATCCAATTGAGTTTGTAGTCTTCCTAGTGTTTGTCTTCACATAAATGAGAAGTTAGTAAAAAAACGGATCTCAAAAATATGCTATTTTTGTGTATTTTGGGAAGTTGTTGTTCCTTGTTCTAATTCTGAAACTTCTCCACAAAAATGATATTTTTTGAGTTTGAGCCCAACTAACAAAATGAAGATCATCTACTCTAGTTTCTATTCCAATTTGAATTTTGAAAAAAATCCTAATATTGAATATTTTATTGCAATTTGAACTTTGGATGTATTTTCAATGTCCATTATTTTCTAATTATAGAATGACGCAGAGGTTAAGTTTACACCATGATGTTTGTCACTATAATATATATACATGGTGAAATTTTCTAATCTTTTGAAATAATTTTCTATTTGATATAATTTTTCTTCACTTTTTCTTCAAAAATTCTCAAAAAAATCAATTTTTCACAAAAAAATCTAAATTTTTTATGAAGTAATGAAGACATGTAATTCCATTTCTGAAAAATAATTTAAAAAATTTCCATTCATATCTAGGTACAAAATGGTAATAAACTGAGTGATGGGCAATGAGGCTTGAAATCAGTGGTCATGGGTCTGTCCTTTAAGGGCTAAGCATCTTCCTGAAAAAATAACCATTGACCTTAGCTGAATCCCAAATCCCAATTCCTCATCCAATACTATATCTGTATTGTTGCTGCGAAAGTCGTGAAGAATAGGTAACACAATCCATCTGCTAAACTATACATATTGTGAACTCATAGAACGGTGTAATCTCCATTGGATCTTCAACTCTCTGTGATTCCATACTAGGAAAAATGTTCCGCAATGGTATAATCAACGGTGTCAAGAAGCCTACAATCTCCTCCGGCCCTGTGATTAACTTATTGTGGGAATTTATGTTGAGATCAAAGTTTGTGACTGTTGCAACTTCCACACCAAAATTTGTGAAACAGAATACACGCTTTCAAGCTTAGAATAGAACACAGTTTTGCAATGAAAAGTTCAAACGTCCCCTAGTGAGCAATGACACCAACATTAAATAGAAATCATATTGAATTCTGAGTCGACAATTTCAACTTTGCAATTGACTTTTGTACTCAAATTGAAACATGCCGCCTTTTATCAAGGAGCGCAAGAAGAGTTTTGAAAATCAATTTTGGGTTGTATGCACTAGAGAACAAGAGTAATAGTTAACACTGATTCTTTGATGTGAATGCAATTCGATTCTTGGTGGTGATATGGAATGGACTGTTTGATAATTTAAGGCCCATTCTCACTTGGCTGTTTGGAGGAGCGCTTTTAAAATTTAAAACTCGTGCGTGATTTTAGTGGAAGGCCGTGTCAGTGTGTGGGAAGGTGCTTTTTATTTTCCCGTATTTTTAGGCATTAGTTAGGGACGGTGCGTTCAGACTTGAGGTATTACGATTTTCTCGGATTCGGATGTATTTGCCAACTTGGCAGATACGACCGCTTCTTTCTTTGGGTGGTCACACCAGGAGTTCATTTTACTAGCCCATCTCTGTCACTTTCCTTGCCGAGTTGTTGTCCATCAGCTTCCGCTTCCAACGCACTGATTGTCGGCAATCACTTTCCCTCAATCAATTTCCCTCCTCAAATTTCAGTTGTCCTCCCATTCTCTTGAAGGTGCGAGTTTTCACAATGGAGTAGGGTCCGCATTTGGGTTGCTTCACAATTTCTCATTTCCTCTTCTGGTCAGACGGAGATAAATTTTTGTGGCGATTGGGCTTCGCTTCCTCTGCCGGTCGGGCTTTGTGGTTGTCAATTTCTGTGCGCACCTGCTGTGGAAGGGAGTGTTTGAGCTGTGCCAACGGAGATTTTCCATTGGAGGGTGATCGTTAAAGCTGCTCGACTTAGGTACGTCCGCTCCATTTCTTCTCTTGCACTTGATTTCATGGAATGCAATTTTTTTTAGGGAATCAGGGTAGCCGATGTCTTCGTGCAAGCTGTTCAGGTGGGATTCAGTTCCATTGTACATTGCTTGCTTTCAATGCCGTAAAATTCTGGGTTTCGCCACTTTCACCTGCCGTGAATTACTTGCTCGAGAAAATCAAAAGAAACATCTGCGATCACTCTTGTAGCGGGCACTATTGGAGGCGAATTTTTTTCCTTGTTGGTTTTGAATTGCCTGCTACTTTGCTTTACCGGCATCTTCTCAAATTCTTGTTCGACATTCTTCATAGTTCTTCGTCGTTCTTTGCTGTGCAGGGATAAAAGACAACTGCACCTTCTACGCCTCTGTTCACATGGACACCCCAATGACTGCACATTCAGCCCTAGCTTTCAGTGCATGGCTGCTGGTCCAGCTGCTTAGTGCACCTCACGCCCTCTACTTGCCCCCACCTCCTGAAGAAGAGGAGGCTGATTGCGATGAGTTGCTGGCCATCGTTCATGACATGGGAGAAGTTGTTGAAGACCCTCATGCAAGTATGCGGGCTGCCCTCCACAGCTTTCGTCTTTGTACATCATTCAACATTTTTGATGATGACCTCGGGTATTGGGTAAAGCCATGATCAACAACGTGGTTCTCGAGGTTCCTTCTCAGTGAATATGACGACACACGCTGGTTGCAGATGTTTCGGCTCACAAAGCCAGCGGTTTTTACTTTAGCTGATATCCTTCGACCTCATGTGCAGAAAAAAAATACAAAGTACAGGCTGTCCATCCCTGTGGTGATCCGAGTAGCATGTTGCCTATTCAAACTTTGTCAGGGTGCCTCCCTCTTCATATGTAGCGAGATGTTTGCCATTGGCAAAAGTACAGTCTCCAGCATTCTTAGAGACGTCGTCCACGCCATTAATGATACCTTGAAGCACGAACTCAGTTGGCCCTCAGGAGATCGCATGCGCCAAACACAGATGGATTTTTTAAACTTGTGTGGCTTGCCAGGAGTTGTTGGTGCTATTGATGCTACTCATATCTCCATTGGCAAGCCCCAACATGTCCCTGCAGACTATTTCTACTTCAAGTCGGGTGGCTACACACTTAACTGCCAAGCTGTGGTGGATACTAATAAATGTTTTCTTGATCTCTTTTTAGGTATGCCAGGTTCCACTAACGACTCTCGTGTACTTCGGCGTTCAACATTGTTTGAATTGGCCACCCATGGTACTTTGATGGATGACCGACACGTTGTTGACGGTTTCATGCCTTACTTAATTGGTGATCAAGGCTACCCACTGCTGCCTTAGTTGATGGTTCCACACCGCAGTACCCGTCACTTGTCCGTGGCTGATAGCTTCTTCAATAGGAGGCTCAGAAGGGTTCGTTGCGTTGTTGAGAACGCCTTTGGCATTCTAAAGCAGACCTTCAGAGAGTTATTGGTAAAATCTGACCTACACGTCGCTTTCTTACCTGACGTTATCCTGGCTTGTGCGATTTTGCACAATATGTTGCTAGGACAGTCCCACGAGGAGGTCAAAAACTTGCTTGAAGTGCTTAGGGCGGAGGGTTTGCCTGCTGAAGACGAGGAAGATCCGGCAGCTGCACCACATGCCGGGGATGCAGTGCCAGAAGCAACCGCACCACCTAGGGCTTGTGAAAAACGTGCTGACCTTGGCCTTTACCTTGCTCGGCAACGGCAGGTGCAGTACCAGTAAAGCAGGTTCGTCCCAAAATCCTCTTCACTCTTGGGCTGTCCTTCGTCAATATCCTCTTCCTCGTTTAGAAGTGTCCATTGTAGCATGAAGCGATATTTCTTAAGCTATTAATTGCTAGCTCATATCAGCAACATTTCAAGAAGTCATGGGCCTTATCACAGGATCTTTATAGAAAAAAGAAATCATTGTATTGCTCTCATTCCTAGTTTTGAAGTAAAAGAACCTGTAGCTCGAATTCCAATCTTCTACGTTCACAGTGAGAGCAAGACAACATTCCTTTGTTTGAGAGAATCCAGTTGGCTTCGAGAATTTAAAAAAATAAAATTCGTTTCAAAACGTCCAGTACATGTCTATCACAAGTCGTCAATCTGCCGTAGCTATCCAAGACAAAGTAGAGAGGACGAGGGGATCAATTTCTCTGCTGTGCACACACTATTTAGGCTGGTAATTATTTGGTCAATGTGCGTATCCAAAAAGCCATGAATATTGGGAATATCGGAAATTCCAACTGTTGGAATCGAAGAACTAGTTTGAGAGTCTTATGAAGTGATTAGTAGTTATAGTTCATAATATTTTTGATGTGTATGTTTCGCATCCCAAGTGTGTGTACATCGGAAATTCCAACAGTTGGAATCAAAGAAATAGTGATAGTCTCATGAAGTGAGTGGTAGTTATAGTTTATGATTTTATGATGTGTGTGTTCACTAGTAGAAAACAGGCTATAAATGACTTGTCCACAATGACTGCAGTAGTCATTTTGTAGTCATTGTGGACAAAAAATGACTGCTGTAGTCATTGTGGACAAGTCATTTACGGCCCTGTTTTCTACTAGTGGTTTCACATCCCAAGTGTGTGTACATTGGAAATTCCAACCGTTGGAATCAAAGAAATAGTGTGAGAGTCTCATGAAGTGAGTGGTAGTTGTAGTTCATAATTTTTCTGATGTGTGCGTTTTGCATTCCAAGTATGTTCCATTGAGAAGCAGTTACGGTTAACAAATGATTTACTTCTTCGTAGACTTTATGAGAGGTGGTTTCTTGCCCTTCATACAATGAGATATGTTATGCGGTAAGAGTGGAGCAATGCAGACGGTTGACAAAAGTCATGTCCTAATCTAATTTTTATTTATTTTTTGGCATTTTACTTCTTTCTTTTTTCTACTTCTCATGAAACTCTGAGTCCTGCATATGAAGTGTCACGTCCGAGATTCTACTTCGACTATGCTGGAACTACCCTACATTGGCCTAAAGATGACAAATTCTAACAACTACAATTGTATGAAATGCAGGGCACTGCCCAAACGGGCGTCCAAAGTTTCCATCGTGGATGCCTTTCCTGTGCGAATCTAGAGTCGCAGAGGTCCTTGCTCGAAATTGCAGAACTTGGCTTACTGTGGGTCCATTGATGGGCTACTATTTGCCACTGTTGGAGGCACATCCTTGCCTTGTGGCTCATGTAGTCCCGACGTGTGGTTGACTTCTTCATTCTGCATGCCTGAAATCACCATGGGGTTAGCTGGTTCTTGAAGGTTGTCATTGGAAGGGGAGGAAGTTGGTGTAGAAGTGTGCATTGGGGGAGGGGAGTAAGAGGGCAAGGTAGTAGTCGCATCCCTTGGTGCCGCTTGTGGCATGCTGGGGAGGGCGTGGCCATTGGTCATGCTCAAGGATGTACTCAAAACGTTTGACAAATGAGCCAAGCAATTAACCATCTCACTCTGCTTCATGATGGACAGTCTTGCATTGTCATTGGCCGCCACTGCATTTTCATATAACCTCCGGTCTTTCTCACGTTGATATGCCATCTGCTCACTGAACAATTTTAATTGCACCTCCATTTTAGATCGCTCCAGATCTCGACTGCTCTCTACGATATCCTGCATGTGCTGAGCCATCACAACTCCAGTGGCCTTGGTTGCCTCCGCAATCACATTGTGTCCAGAGACACTTTTTCGATGAACTGCAGTATTCCCTCCACGCCTCTTCATTGTGAAAGCGGAGGTATCCGATGAAGTTATCACTTGAGGCGTCACACCCGGGGGCACCCCAGTGAATGGCCTTGAGTTTGGATTGGCAGTGGACTCCGAGAGCCCAATATATAGCACGGGATGGTATCGGAGATGCCATACCTGCTGAAGGCACCGAAGAACTTATCACTTGAGGCGTCACGCCCGGGGGCACCCCAATGAATGGCCTTGAGTTCGGACTGGCAGTGGACTCTGAGAGCCCAACATGACGGGATGGTATTGGAGATGCCGTATGCGTTGAAGGCATTGGAGAACTCTCCTCCGTGGCCTCCATCGTGTCGGGTGAAAGCATGTCCATAGGAACTTCATTGTCAGGCTCACTGTCAACATCAGGCACATGTTGAATCGGAGTCTGATGTGCTACATAGTTTGCATCGTTTAGTGCCAGGACATCACGAATGTGAGGCGGTTGTATCTGGGGCCGGTTCCCATACCACTCATGGATGGCGTTGAAGAAGTCTTGAGAAAATTGCTTTGGCAATCCCTCCGCCTTTTGAGCACTTGAAGTCAGGCCCCAATAGTCAGGTACATTCCTGCCCGTTATGTTGAAGTAGTCCGCGATACGCTTGTAATCTGGGAGAACCTGGTTCCACTTGGATTTGCAGGCCGGCCCATCACGAATACATGGTGAAAAATCGGACTGCATGAGATCCTGCGAAATACGAGCCCATTTGTTGATGTCAGACGTCATTAGATCCCTCCTGTCATGAGTGTCGAGGTCTTCCAAAAACATCTCTCGTTTAGCTGCAATCAAGGCCATAATTTCTTGAGGAGTCCAATTGGGCCCTCGATCCTTCCTTGCACATTTTGACTGACTGTTATTGGCAAGGGGGGTGGCGGCAGAAGCTGGGCGAGGAGTCGCAGTGTTTGGTCGACCTTGAGGCAGGGCCCGATTCACTTGAAGGCTTGGCAGCAGAGTGCGACCTGTTCATGTTAAGACACAGTCAGTGCTCAATGCTGCATATTCTTGAAGCATGAGTGTGGGGATCATTGTTCAATCGCCAAGTATAGTCAGACATGAATGAATGGGGCAGCAAGTACGAGGACTTCTTCAGAATATCAAGGTAAAATACTATCTCGAAACGACGACACAGAAAATTATGACTGTCTTATACTTACTTCAGCATCGGAGTATTTTTGTGGGTTGTGCAGGTTTGCGGTGCTCCACATGACTCCAACAAGGTTGAGAACATGGAAAACATGTGCCAATGTGAGGTGGACAAAGCAGAAGACAAGAGAAAGCAAAACAAAAGAAGGTGAAGTCAACAGTCGAAGACTCTACATTTGGAGCTCACGGTGACTTCTCAGTTCATCAGAAGGGTACTAATCGTCTCCTGGAGCAGGTGCAGGCCGAATAGGTACATTGTAATGCTGCGCATCTAGTCGGTTTTCCATGTTGATGACTTGTACGAGTTGTGCTCTGGACCACCGAACATCACAAGTGAAGACGAAGTTAGGACCTCACAATCAGTATCAACAAGAAATCTGATCGAATTCTCATGAATTCTAGAGAATGCATTGTTGCGCAAGTCCGACATTGTTGAGTATACTGGAACATTACAGCGATGAGCAAGTCTCGATGCTCACATAAGGAACGTACATCTCATGAATTTTCAAAGTGCATGCTAGGATCAACCTCTGTCATACTGAAATTTGTTGGCTCTCTGCAGGGAAGTTCACAAAAATTGCCATGCATTCGTAAAGGAGGAGGTGCATGGATTCGATTGCTGGGCTAAAGGCACGACAGCCTTTTCAAGGAAAAAAAAACAAAAACGCTAGGGACTCAGATGACGACAACTTACCAGACCGTGGGCGTTCAGGATGTTGTCGATGGCGCAATTCAGGTATCGTCGAAATTGAAAGCCCTCCTTTTACCGTCCTCACAATTGCCGTCTTGCTTCCCGAAACTGCAGCGGAGACGTCCATGTTTGGCCAGGCGGAGCGCATTGCCACAGTGAAATTTTTGGGAAATTAAAGAACACTACTCTTTTGTAGTCGACCTTGGCACCTGAGACTATGAAGCACCGCAAATACAGATGCGAAATTCACTCAAATCTTCATTTCTCATTGATTCAAGGGCTACGTAAAAGCGGTGGTGAAAGCCGCAGAAGTAGGGTGTGTCAGGATACTTTCTCCGCTAACATCGTGCTTATGCCAAAGCCAGCTCAACGTCCACGTAGGTTCGGGACCTAAAACCTTGCCATGGTCTGAACAAGCACATGTTTTCAGTTTCCAAACACCGCTCTTTCACCCGCCATAAGGCCAAGTGAGAACCGGCCTTTAGCCATGGTGCAAAGAGAACATTTGCTAAGGTAGAAGCACCATTAGTCAACTACACCCATCACCCAACTTGTAGGGGTGCTGTATTTCCAACCAAGGCTAGAAGAGATATCCAACCAAAGCTTGGAATATGTTTTTTTGGTTCTTTTCAAGGTTGGGACTAACAAGGTTATGACACATAGCAAGAAAGTAGTGAGCAAGAAAGTATGAAGCAGTGAGCGAGAAAATAGTTCTTGAATGATTGGAATTGGAAGACTCTAGACAATGGCTACTAGTGAAATGTACTCTTTGGTTCCCAAAAGTCACTATAAATTCAATTTTGGGAATAAAATTACAAAAAAATTGCAATCCCCATATTTCCTATCTTCCTACATGGGAAAAGTTTCCCACCACCTATTACTGCACACAATCTGCTCCAAAATTGCTTGAATGATCGACTACTAGTGCTTTTACCTTAACTGCACGATACCAAAGGTTCTTGAGTTCATCAAACCTCTAAATAACTGGTTCCAGAATGCTGAATGTGAGCAGGAAGGAATTTTTTGGAACTCCGACGGCAAACTGTATTGTTCACATGACAAGTTGCTCACGCGGGCAGGGACCCTAAGTTATTGACAATGAAATATCTTTTAAGGTCGATAGTTGGGTAAATCTCCGTTTATGCAATAGTAGAGCAAGTGCTTGCACTTTGATTTCACTATACCGAATAAATTGCGAGGTCAATGAAATGACTTGTAACTACCAAGTTGGTCCATAACTCCGTCACAACAAGAAGCTAACATCATTCATGAGTCTTCTTTCCCAACCTAACAGTGCCACAATGGCAAAGCGGGTTCTGCTGCATGATCGAAGCTTCAGTTCCTTCAGTATTTAAGTTAACGTAACCCATTCCAGCATTTAACTTACAGTAACCCAGCCAGCCTCTTTTGTTCAGTCGATGAAATCCAAATAAAACTGTCACAGGTTCCTTCCGATTACGAATACAGTACTGTAATAAAGCTACCTGTATCTCGAGCACTGCAGTTGGCGACAACCGTATTAATTCATCTTGCCAACGACAGAAATTCAGGTAACTTAATTCATTCAAGATTTCAAGTGTGTTGAGACTCTGATGAAACTGCTGCAGAGCCAGGTAGACTCATCAGTTCAGAGCCAGTATTTGTCAGTTTCGGTCCGTAGGGAAATGAAGAAATGTACGTAACCCATCCGATCAGCCAGAGCGACAGCCTTCCGTCTGTCAGAGAATATTCCGGTGGCGGAGTGGATTCAAAAATACCCCACTCGCCCACCGCCCAAGGGGCCCAAAAGTGTCCCAACACAGTTTCAAGTCCAATTCAAAGTATTGTAACTTTTGCATCCAATGTCCAAATTCAATAAAACTTGTTGAAAAATTTGCGCCTTCTCTTCTAGTTTGTGTAATAAAATTTTCATATCAATCCAAGAGGTTATGATTTTTTGGAAGCTAATCGAAGTTTACAGGTTCAATTTGATTCATCAAAGTGCAATTCATGGTTGCAACTTTGGGGGCTTGTATCTCCTTCATCCGTTGTTCGATTTCAATAAAAATTTGTTGGGTTATATTCCCCTTGAAGTCTAGTTATTGTGGTAAAATTTCACGTCAATCCAAGTTGTTTTGAATGTTTGGGAGCAATTCGAAATTCAAAATCCTGGCATTCTTGGACTACAGTGAACTTTGGTGGCTTGTATCTTCTTCATATAGTGTCCATTTCCAATAAAAAAAAAATTGAGAAAGTTGTGCATACTAGTCTAGTTTGTGTGGCTAAAATTTCATATCAATCCAAGAAATTATGAATGACTGAGAAGCATTTTAGTAGAAGGAGGTTCAGCCTCGTCTGTGTTTTCTACAACTTTTCTTGCCTATTTTTTGACATTTGCAAGCTATTTTGCAAGCACATTGAGTCAATTGAATGATATTTTTTTTCATCAATGTGTTTGTATGCTGGTTTTGAATCACTTTATAGTTTAAAGTTTTTTCATTTGATTAGGTTTAGAAATCAAATTTCGCCTCTAGATGTGTTTTTAGGAAAATTTCAGCATCCTTTTTCAGCACTAAAACATTATAATCTTGCAATCTATCCTGTCAAATGACTTCAAATTTGATACACATCATTTACAACATGTACACTACAAGATTGTACAGTTAAGATCTCTATAACTTAGTGAGATTTAGATCTATATCACTTCAAAAAAAGTGATGTTTTTGAACCCAAAACGGCCTTGGGTGGTGAGGGGTTAATGACCCAACAAGAGTGTATTTTCAAAATGGGCCAAAGCTGTCAAGAATGAACTTGTGTAAATTTTTTTGTTCAGTTTTTCTTGAGTTTAGATAGAATATAACCATAGGATCTTGTATTTCACATTGAGAGTGAGAACCTAGGATCCTTTAACCGCATAGTTTAGTAGATATTTAAGTTGAAGTTTTATTGGGGTCAATGGAAAAACAGGGCAGCTCGTTTTGAAGAAGCATATCTTAGTGTGAATATTTTGAAATGATGATCTTTTAGAACTTAGTGAAAGACAAGAGAGTAGACAATGCTCATCTAAAATTTTACAACATTTTGGTCAATATGTAATTTTTGGTGGAGCTCACAATGTGTGAAGGTTGCTAAAATGAGAGTAGTACTTGTAAGAAAAACAAGAATGGGCACACTTATCTTGTCTTTGAGCTCCTTGGATCTGCCCTTTTTTCAAGTGGGCATCAATCTCATCGGTCAGCAGATTTTCTAGTCCATACCCAAAATGAACCAAAAAACATGACCAATGGACTACACTACACCACTCAACTTAAAAAAATTATATAATGTAGAGTTTAACCCCTCAAACTTGGACTAAAAAGAGAGAATGTATCCTCTTCAAATTTTCAATGGCAATTTCTTAATAGAGTGAAACAAATCTCAATGTTTTATAAAGTAGGGTTTTGTAGAATAACAAGGTGATATACTTGTTGTACTTTTCAATTTTCAAAATTTGAATATGAAAAGTATTTAAAAATTTATTTAGATAACGCAATCTTGTTCAAAAGGACAGTATTATCCATAAATTTTTACAATGAAAAGTATATTACGGATGAATATTATTTCAAAGTTGTATTTTTAACAATTTTCATTAAAAATACAAGGTTCAATTTGGAGAGATTAAGAGCACAAAATAATTAACTGATTCCAATTTTTTTTTAAATGTTCCAAACAATATGCTAATAATATCAATCATTAAATTTCAAAAATTGATGGACATATTAATTTTTTTTAATTTTTTTTAGGATCTAATTTGGTTAGTCTTGGTTTTTTACACCTTCTATTTGAAAATGTCTACAAATTTGAGAGAGGTTTTTATTATTTGTTTTTTAATTAAAAAATATTACATTTGCCTTGGAATCTAATCTAGTTTTTTAGAGGGTGGCTGGGTAAACAATCATTATTCATCTTTATATAATTTTTCTTCCCCCAAAGTTGTGTTTTTGCCTATAAGTTAATCATCCAAAATTGATCTAATCTATAAACCCAATGGTCAATATTTTCACAATTAATTCTATGCATACTAAACAAGTAGTAGCCTTTACTTTTGTACGATTGAAATTGAAAATTTCAAGAACATCCATGTACAAAAAAATATCAAAGTGGGATGACTCATTGAAAACCTCTATTATTAAGAAGTTGTTAGGCCTTGAGAGGTTAACTTGAAATTTGATGAAACTACCGCCATTGGATTTATGATGTAGTATATTTTTTAGAAATAATTTATATTAAAAAAATCAAAATTTGAGAATATGCAACTCAATAAAGAGGGGTAGCGACCAAAAAATGGTCACTTAGATCATCAATGGTTAACTTCTAATTGAAAGGACCAAGGAGCCTACTTTAGGCTTTTTGGAAACTTAGGTTGGCTTTATTGACTTCATAATTTGGAATTTTTGCATGATTTTTTCAAAATGGATGCTATTCATCATAGTCTACTTATAAAGTTTGGTTTTATGTCATTTTGATCAATATTGCAAAAGCTAAAAGGATTCTTTTCAATTTCAATGTCAAACTGGTCATCAAAAAATATATTTCAAAAACATATTAATCATTTTTTTGGAGATTGTGTAGATTGATACCTACGCAAAAATATTTTGTACCATTGAATTTTAAGCATTGAGGTCAAAGCTTTATTTGCAGGCAATGAAGGTAGAAAAAATATATAAAGTCGTCTTTTGCTCTCAATTTTGGAAATTTTTAAATAAAAATAAAAATAAAGGATATTAATTTTTGATTAGAACATTTCTACCATTGGGATTAATATTCTCAAATTCTTCCAAAAGTAATTAGCATAAATTTTTTATCTTTCACTTAGTACCACCTTACACTTTACAATCTTTTTAAAAATGAATTTTTTATATATCGTGTCTTAAACCCATTTTCTAACATATTGACAAAATGTACAAGTTATAGGACATACACATTTTTTTCTAAAAACATTGAAAGACAAACTTCATTTTTTGGAAGGGTTAGAAAAGCTTGCATTTTGAAATTTAGACACATTAAATTGCAATCAGTGGAGATATTCACTCTAGAATTTTGGAATAATATATTTGAATAAGTTAACTAGAGGATCCTATGTTTGGATTGTTAAAAAATAATTATTGATGAAGACTTTGACATTGCTTCAGAGATGAATATTTTGAAGCAATTTTGGTCTTCTAAACATGAAAGAGTTTTAGGAGTTAATAGAATACAAGTACAATTGCCTTTAGTAGTACCTTTTCAAATATCAAGTCTTCTCCTTGGAGAAGAACAAAATAACATCAGTGAGGTATGTGCATATATAATCACCACTATTGCAACTAAGCGTATTGACTGTTCAAAATCATAACTTTTTTCTAGATCTTATTGGCAATTGAAAGAAGATTTCAACGCACTTTAGCGTTGTTGTGAGGTTTTGCTGCCCATCTGGAAAAGCACAGGGCTCCTGGCTATGGTAAATGTTTGCAAAAAGCAAAAGATTGCGAAAAGACAAAGAATCCTAAAAGCAACACCTAATTCAACCACAAATGCCAAAAGTAACTAGTATCCAACAGCCCTATCAATAATGCTATTGCTTTAGCAAAATCCCTCAAAGTAATTCAAAACCCAAATCCTAGAAGTCTACTCTCAAAACCTGTAAAATGCGATAGCACTCAATATATGAGAATAATTGTAATATATAATGAAGAGTAAATTTTATTATAACAAGAAGTATTTAAATATACAATGAAGGGTCATGCCCATATTTAAAAGGACACAACCTTCTATCACATTTAAATACTAAACTATTCATTATACATAATACTAAGTGTATGTCTAACACTCCCACTAATTGAGTATTTAAACACATTTTGTTGAAAATATTTCTTGAACTATATCTTTAGTAAATTGTGAAATTTTAGGATTCAAACTATTTCTAGATTTATTTGTATTTCTATTATAATATCGTTTGTATCTATTTTTATTATTTTTATGAAAAGTAAAATTATTTTGTCTTTGTAAATTATGAACATTGAATCTTCTTTGCCAATTATATTGTGATTGAAGTATTTGTAAATTATAAATGTATATATCATAAAGTTGTTTTTATTGTGCTTGAAGTTGATAAAAACAATTTTCAAGAATTTGATATCTAATTTGTAAAGGTGGACAATAATATAATGGTGGAATTTGATCTCCCACATAAAATCTTGTCATTAATGCTTGACTTAGAGTTGAGCTTGGAATATCCTTCAATTCATTTCAAGGTCATTCATAAACTTTTGGTGTTTTGTTCGTGGAAGACATTTTTGTAAAAATATCAGTTATCATTTCATTTGTAGGAATGTTTTCTAATTTAACTTGATTAGATTGTACAGCTTCCCTTGTAAAGTGATTGAGTTTCTATTTGTTTTGTTCTAGAATGGAATTTAGGATTTGCACTGAGTACTATTGCACTTTGATTATTAACATATATAGTTGTTGGATTTTCTTAGGGAAATCCTAAATCTTTTAATAATCTTCGAAGTCAAACAACTTCAGCACAAGCTTTAGATAAAGCCATATATATTCAGATTTGGTACTAGAAAGAGCTACAGAGGTTTGTTTCTTACTTGACCATGTAATTACTTCGCCGGCAAGAAAGAAACAATACCTTGTTGTAGAACGACGAATATCTTGATCGCCAACCCAATCTGCATCTAAATATCCATTTAAAATATGGCCAATAGAAGATTGTTGATATACATTATTTTGAGTAATAGTGCCTTTAATATAACGCAAGACTCTTTTAGTAGCTTGCCAATGCAAAAGTTCAGGATTAGAAAGATATTGGGATAAACTATTTACACTATATGCAATATCGGGGGGTGTAAAGACTTGAGCATGAATTAAAGAGCCAATGGCTTGAGAATAAGGGATATCTTTAGTAGCTTCTTGTTCTTCAATTGTGGAAGGGCAATGAGCTTTGGATGTTTTGTATCCTGCTTCTAATAGAGTAGAAACCATGTTAGATTGATCCATATGAAAGTGTTCAAGTATAGTATTTAAGTATTTAGTTTGATTAATCATGATTGAGCAGTCTTGACGATTTCGAGAAATGTGTGTTCCAATATGAGATTGGAGTTCACCGTCATCCACTAGTAGAAAACATGGTCCAGAATGACTGGTCCACAATGACTGCAGCAGTCATTTTTTGTCCACAATGACTACAAAATGACTTCAAAGTGACTGCTGCAGTCATTGTGGACCAGTCATTTGTAGCCTGTTTTCTACTAGTGATCAGTCATGTCAAAGGCTTGGTGTAAGATTTTTTAAATTGTGAATTGCATGTAAGCTATTGCTTAAAAGGATACAATCATCAACATAGATGGCTATAATAACAAAGTCAAAATTAGAACATTTAATATAAATATTTGAGTCAGTATCAATGGTAATGAAATCATTATCAAGAAGAAATTGATGTAGGCGGTAATATCACGCTCAAGAAGATTGTTTTAAGCCATATAAGGCTTTAACCCTTGAGCGCCCCAGCGACGGGATCCTGTCTCTTGAAATATGAAGATTCCCTTCTTTGACTATTATAATCTTTTCAACGGTATAGTCAAAGGATGTGTCCCTTTCCAAGGAGCTCCGGGCCTATCTTAACTACCAATTGGTATGGTCAATTTACGTGGATCTCTTTTTAGGTGATAGTTTGATTGGAATGAATTCCAAAGGGTGTGGATTTTAGTAAACTTGTGTTGGGCACTCAGGAGTTAAGCAATTTGCATACTAAAAAAGATTTACTAACATGAGGAGGAATTGGAACACCATCAGGGATGGTCATGTAAATATCTTCAGTAAGCAAGCCATTAAGAAAAGCCGTAATGACGTCCATTTGATGGGCTTTGAGGTTATATTGGGCCATTAATACAAAAAGAAAGAAAGCAGAATTTAATTTTAAAACGGGAGAATACGTTTTTGTGTAATCAACTCTAGCTTGTTGAGTATATCCCTTAGCAACAAGACAAGCTATATTTCTTAATAGAGCCGTCATGATTATATTTGATTTTAAAGATCCATTTGGAGCTTATAGGTTTCCAGTCAAGAGGACATGGAGTTAATATCCATGTTTGATTCTTGAACAATGAATTAACTTCGATTTTTATAGCCTTTTTCCACTCAATGGCATTTGGACCTTCCATTACTTCTTTAATTGTAGTAGGTTCTATATTGGCACAAATGATTAAAGCTCATTTTTTGGGTTTAAATTTTGGAGGTTTTCTTCCTTCTATGATTTCTAAAAATCATTTGCAAGGATTAATAATTTGCTTAGGCCAAACATTTGGATGAGATGGGGTTTTTGGTGGGGAAGAAGGCAAATTATTTGAATATATTTGTATAAGTGAATCTTGGGAGTCGAGATAATTGGGAGAATTGAGTATTTAAATCACTTGATAAAATTGGTATTTTTGGATCATCAAAAAGATGGTTGGGTAGCCAATTTATTACATTGTCATCATAAACAGAATTTGGAGTTGAAGAAGCATTACTTGAATTTGGTGGCATGTGAGGTATTTATTGAAGAACTAGGTTGATTAATAATTTCTTCTCGTAGATTAAATTGTGAGCTTTCACTTTGTGCGTTAGGAATAGTTGAATAAATATTGGGTATTGTTATTGGTTTTAAGAAAGACATAGCGGAAATGAAAGATCAGCTTCATTAGGATCTTTGCTATACCAAGGAGATTGAATAGAAGTTGGATCACACAATCGTTCATCAAAAACAATGTCTCTTGAAATTATAATTTTATTATTATCTTTTTGCATAAAGCGATAAGCCTTAGCCTCATAACCAAGGAATATACAAGGAATAGTATGATCGTCCAACTTTTTTCGATTATCTTTTTGAATTAAAACATATGCATTAGAACCAAAAATTTGTAAATATGAAAGATTTGGTCGGAGTCTTGTCCATGTTTCAATGGATGTAAGCCCTTTCAAAGCTTTAATAGGAGAAAAATTTTGCAAATAGTTTGCAGTTACTATAGCTTCTCCCAAAAGGATTAAGATAATCCACTATGGGATAACATTGATATAGTAGCACCGATTAATGTATGATTTTTATGTTCACTTATGCCATTTTGTTGAGTTGAGTCTGGTGCAGTATATTGACATTTAATTCCATGATGTTGACATTTGACAAAGGGTGTCAAATTTATTAGATCCATATTCTCCACTGTTGTCAAATCGGAGAATAATGATTTTCTTGTCCGTTTCATTTTCTACTTGTTGTTTGTAAATTTGAAATTTATCAAAGACTTCATATTTATACTTTAACAAATATAAAATTGTATATCTTGATTTATCATCAATAAATGTCAAAAAATATAACGCACAAGAATGCGTAGGTGGATTAATTGGTCTATACACATCACTATGAATTAAAGCTAGGAGTTCAGATGCTCTATTGATTGTTGATTTTGGAAAGGGGAGTCGATGTTGTTTTCCGTTTAAACAGGAGTGACATAAAGGTAATGTATTGACACCATAATTGTTTAGTCCAATAGAGTGAGACTTTAATTGTTGTAATCGTTGTTTATTTATATGGCCCATTCTATGGTGCCATAAAAGGGCTTGATTATTGTCTACGATTGCAGGAAGTACTGCAATCTTATTATATGATTTGTTTGTAAATCCAAGTTTATATAAATCATTTTTCTAAATGACATTTGGTAAGTATTGTACCTAGATGATTTTTTAAAATACAAATACCATCTTTAATTATAAATACTCCTCCAACTTTATCAAATTGTGTTACTGAAAATAAATTTTTAGTAAGCTTTGGAATATGTAAAACATTTGGAATTTCTTTAGCTTCATTATTTGATAATTGAATGGCTACATCACCTTGTCCAAAAATAGAATGGATTGTACTATCACCCAAATATAATAGAGGGCCATTATCCCATTTTTCATAAGTAATAAATGCGTCAATATCATAACACATGTGTTGTGTAGCACCGATGTCTACATACCAATGATGATCAGGTTTTTTCTATAATATTAGATGAATTATATAATGATGCAACATATAGTCTTTGATTTGTTTTAGTAAAATTAGATTGTCGCTTATTTAATTCATTGGATTTTAAAAATCGACAATCTCTAATATAATGTCCTAATCTCTTAAAATTAAAACATCTAATGCTTTTTTTGTTTATATGGAGGTTTGTTACTTGAAGACTCTCCATATTGAGAAGTATTTTGATTTTTCTTCCAATTTTTTCTAAAATTGGAATTTTATTTACCAATATAAAATGCTGATTGAGTATCAATTGAAGAATTTTGGGAATTAAGATCTTGTAAAAAGGTTTCTTCTAGAATTAAATCAAGAATTAAGGATTGCAGAGTTAAATTTGGTTGTCTATGTAATGAGCTAAAAAATGTATAATATTTTGTTGAAACACTTTCCATTAATGCATGACCTGCATCTTCATCAGAAAGTGGAGCACCAGCAGCAACTAGTTGCTGGGTTAATAATCAAAACTTATGTATATGTTTCGTCATATTTTCATTATTATTCATTTTTAATGAGTGTGACTTACTTTTTAAATGCATTCTTGTAACAACATCTTGAGATTCAAATATCCTAGAAAGTTCTTTCTAAGCATGCTTTGATGTTGTACTACTTTGTACATGAGAAGGAATTGAAAGATCTAAACAATTATTAATTACTGCAAGAGTAATTATATCCTTTCTTCCCAATTAGCTATACTACCTTCTCTAGTTATAGGTAGGCAAGCAACGCCAGCTGCATTTTCATTAGCCGTGGGATTTACAGGTTTGACCTTTGTTTCTTCAATTAGAGGCCATAATTTTTGAGCTTTCAAAAACAATGTTAGTATATGTTTCCATATATTAAAGTATGTACCATCAAATTTCCCAATATCTTTTGTCTTACAAACTTTTGAAAGAGACATTATATAAGATCTTATTAAAAATAAAATAAAATAAAATAAAATAAAATAAAATATTTTTGTATTAAATTAATTTCTTAATAAAAATACTATGCATCATAGGATGAGTTCAATCATTCTAATCATGTGCATAAAATCTCTAGAATTAAAATAAGAGAGTATCTTCTCGCTTTGATACTATATGAGAATAATTGTAATATATAATGAAGAGTAAATTTTATTATAACAAGAAGTATATAAATATACAATGAAGGGTCATGCCCATATTTAAAAGGACACAACCTTTTATCACATTTTCACTTGACTATTCATTATACATAATACTAAGTGTATGTCTAACACGATACCCTTTCAAGTTTGCCTACCGCGGCCTCTCAAGCTCTAAAGTATAACCCTCACAGAAACACAAAAAGTAAAGCAACCCTCAATACAACTGCAATACTCACCAAAAAGTATAACTCTTAAAAGAATATAAAAGTAAGCAACTCGAACACAAAAACACTCAATGAAAGTATGACCCTCAAAAGATGATGATTCCAATAACCCTAAACAAGAGAGAATAAGTGAGAAGTGATAGAATAGAATGGAATGATCCCAATGAAGGGAGTCCCATCTTTAAATACCCTCCAACCTAGTTGTCTAACGAGACCGGCTACCAAAACCCTAGCCGCCTAACGAGGCCAGCTACCACCTAAAGAACCTAACCTTCCTACGAGACTAACCACCCAACAATCCTAGTCCTTGGAATCCCACTTAGGTTTAGTAAGATGTTTGTTTTAACTAATAGACGGCCCACATCACGATTGCGTGCATTATTTGAACACTATATGAATAAGTTATAAAATATTAAAGTATTATCTTGAAGATGTATACAAAAACCAATATAGGCTCTTATAGACTCTCATGTTTTAATTGTGTTCATCTATAGAATCAATATCTAGGTTTTTGAGACGCTTTTTGGTCCAAAAGTAGTGTTGATTATATGCATATGTACCTTAGCATGATCAAAAGGTCGAAATATCCCTGCTATACTCCTTTCTATTTTCAATTTTCTATTGTGGTGGTAGTTATTTCATTGCTAAGGGGATTAAAATGTGCTCTTTATTGAGATGATATAGTGATGATAATAATTTAAAATATAATTCATGTGAGGATAATAAATTTTCTTGAGATAGATAATTAGTGCACAAAAAGATTCAAAAATATAATTGTCAAGGGGTGAGTAAAAATAGTTTTCTATTTTTTTAGTTTATAAAAACTTTGAAATTCAATATCTTTTTTGTACAAAGGAGTGCAAGGGCTTTATTGTAGTGTCAGATGTTGCGTTCTTGATACAAATAGAAAGCTTTATGCACAAAAGAATGCAAGGCCTTTGTTTCACGTTGTTTGAACGTGTGACGTAAAAATTATGTTTTTTCCAAAATAAAAGATAATTTCATTCAATTTTCTAATTCATAAAAACTTTAAAATTGAATAACTTTCACACCATAGATAGAGGGTTCTAGCTCATAGGTATTGAATGATGAGTTGTTATCAAAGATTTATAAACATAATTCTTATATGGTTGATTTATAATTGTGTGTAATAATATTTTTTCTATTATTGTGTACATTATTATATTGGTAGATTATTGAAACAACCACTAGCTCACATACTATTTTATTGTCTCCTCATCACTTTAGGCCAATCTCATCTAGGACTTTTTTTCATATTTTGCAAATGAAAGAAAAGGCCAAATTTATTTTTTGGTTAAAGTTTGCATGGTGATACCTTGATAGGGTACGCAATTTTTAGGTGGCAATGGCTGAAAATATGCAATGCAAAATTTGATAAATTTATTATTGCCCTTAGATTTATTCAAATGATACCAATTTTAGGAGAAACACCTTCATGGCAATTCTCACAATTTCTTTACAGTGAATTGGCAAAATGGGACGGCATGTTGGGGTTTATTAGGCGAAATTATGAGAGTGATTTATTGTAACATGGCAAAATGAAAATGGAAAAGTCTGGGAATTGGTGTTTTGCAATCATTCACGTTAGTTCCTTTTTCTATAATGTAGACTTACATCCTCCCAAACACCCCTCCAATGCTAAAGTCAACAATTTTTTGAAGGAATTGAGTAAAACAAACAATGGACATTAACAAAGTGCAATCATCTCCCCTGCAAAATACTTTAACATGATAAACAATGCGCCTGCACCCTCCCAAACACCCCTCCAATGCCATAGTAAGCACCTTGGTAAAGCAAATGAAGTGTTCAACAGAATGGACATTGGCAACACAACAAACTATACACTTATTAATGAACTCAAAAATGAAGCTTGAAATCATCATTAGACAACATACAAAATGTCTCGATGCATTGAACTTATAAGCAACAAGCATAAACAACACTACACTTGCACAGAAGCCACGTTCAACTACAATGTCATAGGTAGGAACTGTAAATTGACTGAAACCATGATGATAACAAAATCACGATCACCTCACATGCAAACAACAACACTCTAGCGTTCCAAATCCACAGGTGCTTGCGCAAATGCCACCCTAAAGTCATGTGCAAGTGTTAGATACAAGTTAAATAGTAAACATTATGTAACCAAAACCACAATCGCCTCACATGCAAGCGATAGCACTACATTGTCTTCAATTTGTGGAAGTCATAGATATTCTAAAAAGGAGACATAAGTAAAGTGGACTTCATAACATTAGTCCATACCATTGAAGATTATAAGAAATACAAATAAGATGGATGGAATTCAAGGATAAAATAGATCTCAATCAACATATCCTTCCCCCAAAAAAACTAAATGCCAGCTAGTGTTGTAGGTTACCTCTGCAAAGGATCGTCACAGCCATAGGTTCCCACAACTAACTAAGTGCTAGCCGAGTATCTACCTCAGACTCCTGAGACAAACCATTCATCAAAAACTTGCTAGTAAGGGAAGAAAAACATCCCCACTATGACCTGAATGTGCTCCTCTAAATTGTTGTGGAGCTTGGACTTCAGAGATTTGACACTACAGAATAGACGTTCATCTTCAATGAACCCTAAAACATAGACAATTGCAATTTTAGTGAGCTTCAAGAATTCCTCAAAATTCTATGTCAAGTTGTGGTTGTTGTCAAGTACTTGTCAGACTTTGGTCAACGGATTTACTCCCTCCGTCCCAAAATGATTGTCCATCTTTCCAAAAATAGATGTCCAAAAATGATTGTCCACTACTTCAAATTTAATTATATGAAGATGCAATTCATGAAATAGTCAGTATGTCACAATAAGAATTTCAATTAGACAAAGACACAATTCATGAAACAATCACTGTCAATTCTACAAAGACACAATTCATGAAATAGTCAGTTTTAGTTACATAAGTTGCTCATATGTAGCAAACTGCTGACAAGCTGCTCAAGAAAAATCTAACGCTAAACTATCTTCACAAAATCTTCACACAATACAAAGACAAAATGAAAAACAATGTGTTGTTGTGCTCAGTACTCATTTTTGGTGGAAAATTGTAAGCCAGAGGGTGATTTTTCTTGTGAACTTGCAACCTCAATTTTCCCGCTTTAAGTAGTTCATGCTTTAAACTTGATATTGCCATTTTTGCAAACCACTAAGCAAATCAAGTGTTAATCTACATGTCTACATTCATTACTTTACCAAATTTTCAAATTTCGCCTTGATCTTGAGAAAAGTTTTTCATGGGACAATCATTTTGGGACGGAGGGAATATGTCATAAGGTAGAAGAATGGCCGCTCGTGAGTTGCTTTTCATGCATGTTTCTGAAAAGAGAATGCTATGATTTTAGAGCCTCCCAATCAATTAAGGCAAGAATGAAGAGCTTTTTCTTACCCTCCTCCAAAATCTTCCCATGCTTGTACGTGTCCATCAAAGTATGGAGGTGATTGTTGAACATCTCCTCTGCATTTGGCATACACCAATATTGTGGATACAGAATGCCTAATGCATTCATGACGAGCTAGGTAGGGAAGCAAGCATCAAGTTCTTCAACCAATATCTTTGCTACACTTGCAAGACACCATTCCAATGCGCAGTTAAAAATTGGTACAACACCTATGCGTTGTTAAAAAATACAGGAATGATAATTGTGAATTCACATGCCAACGACACATATGAATGCATTCTACCACTACTTATGTAATCACTATAAAAAAGAGAACTTACTAGTGCACTTGGCCTTCACTTTGGTAAGCAAAATGGCCTACACCTCATGGTCAACTCGAGCTCCCTTGTGTTCAGTGTAGATTTGTTTGCTATGGCAAACAAAGGATAGCACCACAAAATTATCATTCAAATCCATTATCCACTTAATATGGAATTGCTTGTAGCTACACTTTAGAAGATTATTAAAGCTCCTAAACTCATCAGAGCTTAACCCCTAAGCGCCTCAATCCTTTTTTGAATTTTCGCACATTTTTGCTTATATCTTTGTACAAAAATATCATTTACTAGAATTTTATGAATGTGGTTGTTAAGGAAGGTTGTCTTTCCTAGATACAAGTATTACATTGGATGAATGAGAAGTTGGTTGAACTACAGAGTGCCTTGAAGCCCTCTGTTCATCGTCCAGAATATGGACGTCGGAGCGCTTCAGGATTAAAGTTGTGCCCTTGTCTTTATACATGCGATACAATGACATACTTTCACCGCAACCACAAAGTCACATACGTAAATGTCACATTTTTGTGCAAAGTTCACCAACTTGTCTATTGCCTCCAGCAATGGCAACACCGAACCCAATACAATGAATATGTGAAGTAATAATACAACACAAGCCTGCACACAACCAACAACAAGTGTTTAGCAAATTCATTATTACCTTTAGGTCGTATACAACCAATTTTCAAGAATAGAGCGAGCTTCAACAACTTGGGCAATAATGAATCACGACAATCAAGATTGAAACCGAATTACAAATTTTAAACCACCACCCTAAGACCACATTCAAAACACCCCTGATATGAAAGGAGATGACAAAGCTAGAATTGATCTAGTTCTAGAATTGTGATATTGTACATGAGTAGCCTACAAATATACTGGAAAGAATTTAAGTAAATTTTCACACGATATTCAAACAGCAAATAGATATCCAAATAGCAGACAAGTCTATAACTACTTTGTCACAATAAAAAAAAATTGAAAGTTTTAATTGCAATCAGTCTGAACTTTTAAAAAAACATATAAAGAGAAGGAGTTCACAAAAGTGTACCATGGCCTAGTTTTTTTTGTGGAAGCATTAGAGAAAATTTCAAGCCTTTGGAGGGCTATTCCATAGCCCTCCAAGGTACCCTGAAATTCATTTTTTGGGGCTAAAAAAATCATTTTTTCCCTATTCTTGCCCACCTGAAATTGCAGTGGTAGTGGCGCAAGAACCCAGTTTTAAGAGTTTAAAATTTATTTTAAAACATAATAATAATAATCTTTTAAAAAAAAATAAAAAATAATCTTTAAAAAAAAAAAAAAAAATTTAAAAATATATATTTTTAAATCTGACTATTTTGGCAAGCAGCCAGCTTAGCTGACTGCTCACTGCGGCACTTTTCTAGAGTGACAGACCAAGCTTTGAAATAGCTTGGTTTTTCACTCTAGAGTAGCCCTCCGGAGGGCTGGAATTTTCTGTAATGGTCTACAGTCATTTTGTAAATGAGAGTGCGATATACGGACAAGAGGCGCCGCAATGGCTCAATAAACCTAACCTCTACCGAGTCTAGACATTGCAAATTGAAGCATCTTCAGTCTGCTAGTCTTTGTCAATTTTGCTAATTGTCTAAATTTGCTAAATCTCTTGGGACTTTTGTAGAAATAAGTGTAGGTGACAGAGAGGAGTTTCTCTATGTTGCCAAATATCGCAAGACTCGACAAGGCCTTGAATGCCAAATTACACCAATGTGCCACGCAATGCACCCCGATGACATTTGGCGCATGTTTCTCTTTAATCTACAGCATGACACTTGAGCGAGTTCCCTGCAGCATGGAGGCACCATCGGCACCAAAGTTGAGGATTTTCTTTGCAATGCCCTCAAAATTCAACCCACCACCAATTTTCACTGCCCCCACCATTAGTTTAGTGAGATTTTCAGCCGTTAGACTACATTCTACTCATTGCAATGAAATGAGCAACGCAATCCTTACCTAATCCTAAACAAAATAAACATGGACAAACAAGAAACTATGGTTATCGACTACAGAAACCTCGATGCAACAATGACAACCAAGTATCTAGCATCACCAATCAACCTTTGTGCTCCTACATAACCTGCTTGTACATGTACATTACCATAACTCATTCCAAATTGTCACACCAGTGCACAGATTGCAAGTTGGGGACACTCATCAACTTGTATAAAGCTTGATGGAACTCGAATTCCACTATCAAGCGACCACTAGAGAGAAGCTCGAACAACATTGCAAACTACACCCTCTTCTTTTTGGCCTCCAATGACATGCAATGATTCAGTTGCTCCAACACAATAGGTGGTGGCTTTGCTGCATACAAGCGCAAATTCTTTTGATGTTTGCAGTGTATCGTAATGTAGCTCTCTCCAGCCTTGACCTTCGACTGCGGTATGTCATTCTTGGCAGTGTACTTGCCATCGTGTTTGAAAAACATATCAAATTTGGGAGCCGTAATGCATGGCTATCTATCATAAAAAGAGCAGACCTTGCACTTAACCATTGTGAGAATGCCATTTGATGCCATGATTCCTTCCGCCTATAGAAGCTTCGCAGCTTATACGGTTTGGAACTTTTGGTGACGGTCATACTTCATTTGAGCCCTGGATTGCTCAATGTCAACCTTTGTCTAGATTGTGGCATCTTTCTTCTACAATGGAAACTGGAAATCAAAATCATTGAACTCCTCCAACCCGTTAGAGATTTCAACCAAGTTGGCATTATCAATGTCATGAGAATCCTCCAAAATAGTAATTAAAGGCGACTTTGAGCTCAAAGCAACTGTGTTTCAAGATCCAAAAGATGAACTAGGAGTGACAATGGTGTCTTGAGATCGCGAGCTACTTCTTCTGCAACCAAAGAACCGCTTGCCGCCTTCATTGCTCATATATTCTTCTGCTGACTAAGGTTCCGCTCTTGGCACCTCCGACATAGAACCATCGAACACCAAAGAAAGAAGTTGTCATGCTTCTATTCTACAACTTGATTGGAAGTAGGATTTCATCGCATTAATAAAAAATGGTGTCCTAAATGACTTGTCCACAATGACTCCAACAGTCATTTTGCAATCATTATTGTCCTAAATGACTAAAACAATGACTATTATAGTCATTGTAGACAAGTCATTTATAGCCTATTTTCTACTAGTGGTTGATTGTCTGCTTTTGCACCTCCGCCTTTCTTAACCCCTAAAATACGAAGGCATTTTCAGTCTCTTGAAACGCTGAAATTGCCATTGCTACTGTAATTATTCAAGAAACCAAAAATAAATAAAAATTTAAGAATCTAACCATAGGATTTTGTATTTCACTTATCTCAAATCATGTGGTAAAAATTTCAAGAAGTTTGACCGTACCAATTGGAAGATATTAGCATTCAAAGTTGGAAAAAAAAATTCTTGAACTCTGGCCTGCAATTTCAGATGACTTTGACAACCATTTGTGAATTTTTTTTGCGCTACATACCATAATGTTAAATTTTTCTATGTTGAAAATTTGAGTTGAGATTCGTGGAATTTTTTTTCAAAATATATAAACTTGATTTTCACTTATAAAAAAATTATTAAGTAGAAGTAAGTCTGAGATTGATCAAAACTCTAAATTGTTAATAGCTCTAAGATGGAATTGAAACATTATAATTCCAATGGTGAGACTCTTTTTGCAAACAAACTTGATCCTATTAAAAAAAATTGATTTAAGAAAAATTGCATTCAAAAATAAATTCTATAAGTTGTTTTTTGAAGAAGATGTGTAGACTGCCCAAGAAACAAGATTGTCCATAACTTTCTCATTATTAGTCCAAATAAAATAAATCAAAGCTTCAAATGTAGACAAAAACATGATCTTTTAGAGAATTTTTTTTAAATTCATTTTTTTTCATCTGCCTAGCAAACTACTTTTAAGAGGTTAAGTCAATTTGTTTTCCTTTCTGCTTCATTTCAATCCATGCCACCTTCTTGGCGCTACCTTCTTGGCCTTTTTCTTTGCTAACCTTACAATTGAAGGCACATGTATAGTTTTTGTCACAGCATTGTCTTGAAAATCCTTGCCACCAGACTCTATTTTTTATGGTAGTTACTACAATGAAAGCAATGCAACAAAGTGGCAAAGGAAACCCAATGACAAGCGTAGAGACAGACATGAATTACAAAAACCACGGAACATTTACAATAGAAGCAACAATTGTCATGAAAACAACCGAGCGTTTCACTCAATTTAAAGTGCATGGTACAACTAAAACTTGCTTGAAGGCACAACGCCACACTACAAGAAAATGAGTGTTTTATGACTGTAAAATATGATTGCTTTGAGTCATAAAATCTGAAAATATGACTCCGCCGAAAATCACTGTAGATGACTTGCAATATGACTGTACCCAGTCATTACCAACGAGTCATATTTTGCACCAATCATATTTTCAATCATATGGATTTGGGGGTATAATTAGACATATTTAGCCGTATTTTGTCAACGTGGCGTATATGTTGACTACTCTTGGAGGCTTGACTTTCTCATGACCTGCCCGGGTAAATAAAAAAAAGCTTATGTGGAATATGACTCTGTTCAGTCATATTTTTGGCTGATGTGGAATATGACTGTAGTGAGTCATATTTTGGCTGATGTGACATATGACTACGGTGAGTCATATTTTTTGTTGATGTGGAATATGACTTTTGTGAGTCATATTTTTTGTTGATATAAGAAGTGACTCTTGTGAGTCATATTTTTGTTGATGTGGGAAATGACTCTTGTGAGTCATATTTTTTGTTGATGTAGAAAATGACTCTCATGAGTCATATTCACTACTCATATTTTTTGTTTATTTAATTTATGACTCTTATGAGTTATATTTTTGGCTACTGTAGTAATTCACATAGAATGTTACTAGTAATATTATGATTAAATGTAGTCATATTTTTAAAAGTATAGAGTTACTTTTTAGCATGATTTTGAGCATTACGTGACTACATCCAGTCATATTTTGGCCAAGATTTTTTGTGAGATATGACTCAAGCAAATGATATATTCCAAACAAAAGAGAGTCACATTTCTTAGATTTGTGTGCGTGGTTTGTAATTGGGATACATGAGGTTTATAATAGTTTCAATCATAAATTATAGTCACATTTTTCATACATTCTAATTAAATGAACATGATGCATGGCAATCATGCATCAATATGATTTAGTAGCTAAATAAGAGACTCCATCCAATTAAAAATGAGTACTTATGATTCTTGAGATGCACAAGAGACAATCATATTAGAGAAATAAACTACAAGAAATAATGTGACTTTTCTCAATGACATTTATTTGTCACTAACACAAAACATATCACAGTGACACTCTGTAAATGTATATTTTCACATGCTTATAGGACCTATATTCCTTACAAAAATGTGAAGATGTTGCCTCTTAGGTATTGCAAGTAGCCTTAAATAACTTCATTCCAGCTTGGTGCCTACATGTACAATCAAGGAGGTTAATTTGTAGTTGAATGAACAATATAATTCAACCTTCAAAGATTTAAGGAAACACAAAATATGTAGCACAAGTTTAAGGTAAGAAAAAGTCACAACCACTATATCTTTAGAAATTGCAAGTAAATAGGAAGAAAGAATAACAATGGTTATAGAGAGAACAAGAAACAATAGGCGGCAAATGCTAAAAGGTAACAACAAGCAAGAGGTAAGATGCAACAAAATGCAACAAGAAGCAACAAGAAGCACAAGTTAAGATGCAAGAAATTGCAACAACTAACAAGAAGAAGCAAGAACTAAGATGCAATAAGAAGCATTAGGAAGCATGAATTAATATGCAACAACAAGAAATTAAAAGCAAAAAACAAAGAAGCAACAAGAGGAAACAAGAAACAAGAAACAAAGAGGTAACAAGAAGACACTAAAAGCAAAAAGCAAGAACTAAGAGGCAATAAGAGGCAAAACCTAATAAGCAACAAGATGCAAGAATTAAGAAGCAAAAAGAAACAAGATCTAAAAAGTATTAATAACAAGCAAAATCTAAGAAGCAAAAAGAAACAAGATCTAAAAAGTATTAATAACAAGCAAAATCTAAGAAGCAACAAGAAACAAGAGCTAAAAAGTAACAAGAAGCAAAATTTAAGAGGCAACAACAAACAAGAACTAAGAAGCAACAACAAACAAAAACTAAGGGGCAACAACAAACAAAAACTAAGAGGCAATAAGAAACAAGAGCTAAAAGAAGTAAAAATAGCCAAATGGCGGCTAGGGTTTCCAAAATCCTAAATTAGTGGAGGTTAGGGTTTTAAAACCCTAATCATGTGACTTGCCTTAGTCATGCACATGACTTGCTCTAGTCATGTGGCTTGTCTTAGTCATGTACATGATTGGTTCTAGTTATGGGACTTGCTTCAATCATGCAACTAAGCAGATATGACTATATTAAACAAGTAAGCTATTTTAACAATCAAATTTGATCCAAAGTGGATATATTGATACTATAACTCTACAAAATGCATGAAGGGGAGCTGCAAAGTCTTAAGCACCCTACAATTATGGCAAAAAAAAGACATATAAGTAGATGCCATGCGTCTATCAAAATATCTATGTCCATATACAAAGAGTGTGCAAGAGCAAAAATATTTGATAGAGACACTATTTAAAAGCATCTTTGAAGCAAATAAAAATTTTATGCTTTTATTATCTATATCCTTGTAAGAACATCCAAACAACCATTTGTTCATCTTTTAATTGCATTACGAGTGCGCGTGCTCACGGTAAGCTTCAATCTTCATATAAACAATTTTGTGACTTCTGTAGGGCCTATAGAGACCTTCCATTAATGTGGCTTGTATGACATTGTTGAGAACCTTTCTAAGAAAGAAACAAACTTCAATACATGACATATGTGAGCGTTTTTTCTATATCCTTGAGATAAAACATGCACACCCATGTTCTTTGTTGTTGGGCTCCAAATCTTAAGTTGGATATTTGAGTATTGTTCAATTGGCATTCTAAGCAATGAACAAGTATTTTCTAATAATAAAGTATAAATGGTTCACATCTTAATTAAAATTGATACAAATTGCTAAATTTAGAGGTTTTGAATGGTTTTGGCCCCGGGGAGATCACTATTGATTTTTGGAAAACTACATGAGTTGAAAAATAGGGTTCATTCAATTCAAAACAAAAAAAATTTATATAATATGTAGGGCTACTATAGGGTCTATGAAATGCTACATATGCTATTATATGTAAATTAGGCTATGTAAAAACATCATGTTGTAGGAAGTGTTATTAACAAGTTAGCCTTAACAAATAGAAGCCATGCAAATTTTTCACATTACGATGTGTATAGGCATAGACAAATAAATTCATGTGGATGATGAAATGGACATAGTCAAGAAAATCAACAATGAAGGGGTTTGACTGAAATTGTACCATGGTACTAGTAGTGTATATTGATATATCAAAAACATTAAGTGTAAATGTAAGACATTAATCAAAAGTGGCAAAACTTGTCACATTGCATAAATAGGGAGGTTACTTTACCTTAGTGGGTTCAACAAACTGAAAATTATACAACACAAGGATAAAATTTATAGTTCATTTAACTCTAAAATTTGAAGTCATATATGTTAATCACACTCATATTGAATGAAATATTCATAGAGTAATTTCAATACTAGGGACTCTAAAGTGGTCAATGTTATTAATTACCCCTTGAAGGCTAAAGGATATTTTAGAAGAGGAAAAAATCCAAAATTTCCAATTTTTTATGCATTGTCCAAAATAAAAAATAAAATTTTATTTTTAATTACAACCATAAATTTTTTTATTAAATAGTTTAGGCAATGAATTGAAAAAAATTCATCCCATTCAACCATGTGGATTCATTTGTAAGATCATAAAGTTTGAAATAAGAATTTTTTTTTCATTCCTACAAACTAGGGTCAGGGGACTTAGAGCCTTGTTGGAGTCAAATTTTTGGTCTACACAAAAATGAAGATTTTGACTATTCATAAGTATATGATGTAAGGTTTACTCAAAAAAAAATTCAAAAGCAAATATGGAGCCTAGCTTACTCTAAATCAACCTGCAATGCAAGGAGGTTAAGTACATTGACAATATACAAATCATTTTTTGAGGATTTTTTGTGCAATGAAGAAATTTTTAATTTAAAATACAAATGGTAAAAAATTAGAGATAAAACATTTGGAATATATGGGATAAAATTTCAAAAACTTTGACTGTACATATTGCAAAATAATAGGGCTTGAGATCAGAAGAAAATGTTTTTTTCTCAAAACCACCCCGACATAGCTAACAAAATTTGACTCTTCCTAGAATGTAATGTGAGAACTAAATTTATTTTTTGAAAATTGTATGTCATATTTTATTAGTTACATAAATGCCAAATTTCAATAGTTGATGAGAGTTTTTGCAAAAGATGCTTCAAAGATGTCCAAATTCACCAAGCTGACAAAAAAAATTTAGGGCAGAAAAAAATTAGATTCCCACTGTGGGGTTACAATTTCACATCTTGTCTCAAAATTTTGTGAAAATCTAACCAAAATTAACTTCATAGGATAATGTGTGTATAGGCAGTTAATACCTCTTTTAAGGTGATAGTGATAGTGCAAAACCATGCACAAATGCAATAGTAGTGAGTAGTCAAAGAATAATTTTTGTACATGTGGTACACCATACTTGGTCGGAAATGATTTTCATTTCCTTATATTGTATCACACGTATAACACAAAACATGAGAAGTGTTTCAATGGTCATAATTACATTAAAAGACTATTGAGCAATCTACTGCAACTTGCAACCTAAATGAGAATGACAGCTCCTTGCAAATGAAAGAACCTCAACTCAAATTTAGTGCTCAAATCTTCATCGTATTTAGTGCTCTCCAATCTTCTCAAGTCTTCGACATTAGAAGAAATTTGAGGGCTGTAGAGGGCCATTTCAGGGCTATTCCCGCAGCTGGGAACAACCAGAATATAAAAAAAAATTAAAAAAATTAAATATATATATAATATTAAAATATTTAAAAAAAATATTTAAAAATTATTAAAAAATTAATTTTTTTATTATTTTCTGACGTGGCACTCGTGTGACTACGTCAGATTACTGTTCCCAACGCGTTCCCAGAGTTCCCAAGGCTAGATAACTCGCGGTCTCTTGGAGGCCTCAAAAATCCTCTAATGTCTTGAGTCCGGTTGTGGAAAAGTCCGCAGAGTTGTCACTCATAAAACCTCTCTGCAAACTGAAGGTCAAATCCCATCTTCAAACAAAAGGAAAGCTTTTAATAGAGCAACAAATTCAAAATCGACATAAAAAGTAGATTGTAATTAATATCCATATGTGTTTATTGGTCATTGAGGCAAATCCTTAAATAAAACTTGAATATTTTGGAATTGAATTTCATTGCTTTGTTCAAGTTCATTGCAACAAGGAGAGCACATTTGCCACAATTAAGTTCAATGGACTCTGTCGGCCCAACATTTAGAAACCAAAATTCCACAAAGCCACAAACCCTAGCCAATTGTGCCTAATTGTGCCTAATCAAACCCTAGCCAATTGTGCCTAATTTTTTTATCACAAGCACCAATAGCTAAAAAACAATTCTCTTAAAAGATAAAGAATCGAAAGAAATAATGCATCCATGTCTCTAAGTCACTCATGCTTCAATCCAATCTATTTTTTATTCAATTGTTGTATAATTTTTTTAATAAACTATTTACAATAAAAAGAAGTTTTAGCCTTGCCGTAGCTACTTAGAACTGACAGAAATCCAAATTGAAAAAGATTGAAGAAGAAAGATGAAACCTCGATAGGAAAAATTAAGCCAATGAATCTCGTTCATGGAAAGCACTTGCTTGCGCTCCTGGATGTATCCATCCGCAATGCCTTCGATCTTCAATGACAATGCCACAATCAATGTTACCATCCTCTCTTGCCCATCATTGTCAAATTTTGGAGTAGCGGAAAGCAACATGATGGAATTGAATACACTGATTAGGTTGCAAGATTGCAAGATTATATCACTGGAGACCCCATTCATAAGTTTCTTGAAAATTTCTTTGTTTTGGTTGCCTCTAAACTTTATTAAGACTTATGAAATTCAAAAAATCTCCTCAGCAACCTTATTGCACAATCTCCTCAAATCACAAGCGCAAAAATTTCTTATCTATACACATCTTCCTATCTATTCACATGGAATCTCTCCAAATTCTTCGAGACACTCAAGCAGTTGCGTCAATTCATATAAGGCGCAAGAATATACATGTGCGTATGTCTGTTATTCCATTTGTACTGATGGTTTTTTCCTCAAGTCCAATCGCACGGCACCAAGGGCATTGTTTTCTTTTTGATTCGCACGGTTGTTGATTTTGCAAAAAGGGGGTTATTTTTTCTTTTTAAATCGCACGGCCATTGATTTTTCAAAAGAAGGGGGGTTATTGTTTTCTTTTCAAATCTCACGGTTGTTGATTTATCAAAGGGGGGATTTTTGGGGCAAAGGGTGGTTTTCCTTCTTTTTACTTCATAGACAGTTTTTTTTATTCACATCGCACGGGGGCAAAGGGTGGTCTTTTTTTTTTTATAAACTAATTTCACGATTGCAAATTTTTCACTTGGGGGGGTCCAAGGCAGAGTTGCCTGTTTAGCTGTCTCTTTTCAAGAGATAGGAATCTATCCAAATATTCAATTGTTTGTTCAATGGACAATTGACCTTTAGAGGTTAAAAACTACCACTTGGACAATAACACTTGAATTCAATTGATTGTTGTTAATTTCATGGTGTATACACTATACACATATGTAATAGAGGGAAGGAAAATTTTGTGAAGAAGGATGGAGGCAGGAAAAAATTGGGCACTTAAATTTTATTTGTAAGATAGCCCCACTTAAAAAACCATAGGAATGAATTTACAAAAACCATAGGGTATTGAAAATATGCCCCTCATAACTTTTTATATAAAAATATGATCATCTTAAATGCAATAATTAAGGTAAATAGCCCCACATCAAATATCCTCTTAACCGAGGTGTATACCTTAAATTACAAAGAGTGATCTCCCGGGGTTTTGGTTGATTGAGGCCAAAACTCTAAACTTCCAAATTCAAGTTGAGAAATTCAAAAAAATTGTTAGCTTAAGTTGTAGAGCATTGCATGCAGCCTATTCTAAAATAGTAAAAATCTTTATAATGGAATATTTTTAGCAAAAAATATAGAGGGATGAAGTTTTGTCTCTAATTTATTCTTCAAGATTTCATCCAACATTTTCTTCTAGCCTATAAGGATATAAATGAACTCATAAGAGCCGATGGCGATGGGGAAAGAGGGTTGCTATTATGTGAGCATAGGAGTGTGAGCCCATGAGCCTATAATACTAAACACCTATGTTATAGGTGTATATAATATAGAAATCGTCTATGATTATAAGGTATATATATTACAAATATCCATATTATAGGTGTTTATGATACATACACCTTCTATAGTGTATGGTATCTATATTATAGGTACCTATATTGTAGGCTCAATGCTCACAAGCTCGCATTCTTGGGCTCACATACTAGCACCGTTGATGGTGAAAAGGTTCCTTTTGGAGTCCTTTTTGAAATGTGTAGACAAAACTTTTTGGAAAAAATAGTAGATCTAAGAAAAAGGAGCCTATTAGAGCCCCTTATTAGGAAAAAGTAAGAATTAAAGTTAAATTAAAAGTGTAAATATATGTAAAAGTGTAAATAGGGTTATTCTAGTTAGAATGAATGAAAAATAAAAATAAAACAATTTGGATGAATGGGGTGTGACTTCGGTCACACCTTTTCATAAGAGTTGTAACCACTCGTTTTTCAAGCTATAAGTAGATTTTAAAAAATGAAAACGATGGCATTGTAAGACCCATTTATTTTATACATATATTTTATTGTGAATTTTTGTGCATTCTTGTGTAAGTTCGAAATTGTGTATGGGTGATTTGAGTTTTGTAATTGTTTGAGAGGAGATTTGCATTGTGATTTTGTGAACATATGTTTCTTATTGTGAGAATTTGATAGCATTTGTGTGATTATCTTGTGAAGTATTATTATTAAGTTCCTATTCCAATTTGTATGTGTATGAGATTTCGAAGTGAAACTGTGAGCACTACGAGCGATCTGAGGCATGAATTTGAGTCTGGACCTAAATTGAGATTGATTGAAGAATTAAGCACGGAGAAAGTGGCAATTGGACACAAGGAATTAGAGATTCACAGCATTGCCTGGATACTGCCACAATTTACTTTCCAACGGGAAATTGAGAGAGGAGTTCAAAGCGCACTCAGTTTGTATTGTCTCCAAGATCAATTCCGAAATGCTATGAAGAAATCCGTCACGCTAGGTTTGGTTGATCTGCACAAATGGGTATCTCTTTACTTGTATTATTCTTGAATGAGATTTTGATTCTGAGCATGATCTGCCGAAGCTGAATCGGAAGGCACATCCACTGCAACCACGCCCAGAAATTGTTTGTGATTAACCCTTAAAGGCCCAAGGCCTTTTTCTGCCAAAAAACACTCAAAACTGCCATTTCTATAGCAAAGTATAAAAAAAATTTAAAAATGTTTTTTTTGAACATCTAACCATAGGATCTTATATCTAACTAGTATGAAAATGTATGGAAAAAATTTCAGAATTTTTGACCGCACAAATTGCAAGATATCGGCGTTTAAAGTGAAAAAAACAAGTTTTTCAGCACATTGCGGGGCTAGATTTTTTGGATTTAAACATTTTTAACTTAAAATTTTTGCACTATAGCGTTTAGAGCTTTTAATCTTTATTGTAGAGAATTGAGTTGAGAGTCTAGGGGAAAAAAAATTCAAAAAAACTTAATTATCATTCTTAAAAAAATTGTTAAGTAGAAGTAGGTACAAGATAGAAGGAAAATCTAAAATATTCATATATTTTAGATGGAATTAAAATGCACTAATCCCAATGGTGAGATTGTTCTAGCAAGTAAATTACACCATGAAAAAAAAAACTGAAAAATTTGAAAAATAGCATTTAGAAATGAATCCTACAAGTTATTTTTTTCAAGAAGATGCTTTAACTGCCTAAAAATCAAGAATATCCATAACTTTCTCATAACAAATCCAAATGAAATGAATCAAAGCTTTCCAAATAGGCAAAAATATAATCTATCAGGAAAAAAATATTTTTAAAAAAAATTCAAATTTTTGTCCATTTTTTTTTGCTGACCGGGCTGCCGCCGTCCCCTGTTTTGAGCTTATTTGGTCATAACTATTGCTCCCGGGCACCGATTGTGAAAAAAATTATATTCCCACGAAGCTTATCAGTTTTTCTATCTTCAAAAAAAGTTTCAAAAAATCAGGACAAAATTTCAGCCCGTAGGTACTTGCCCGAAATCCCATTTGTCCCCCCAAGGGACAATGGGCCTTTAGGGGTTAATTTGTCTCTGGACTGGAGCGTGGTGATCAGAGCCTGCTGTGAGCGATGTTGGAAGGGTTGTGACACGTGATTGCAAACAAATTTTCTGAATCGGATTCGAATTTGGGTTAGAAGTTTGACCAAATAGAGATCACGAAGTTGGTGAATGGAAATTTCTTGAAACAAATGTGAGGAAGCGCTAAAGTAAGATAGCACGAGGAGCATCGTCAGCAACCGGCCATCTTCGCCGATACATTGAAATTTGGGATATTCAGAACCCAATTTGGGAATTCAGAGAGTTGCAGCGTCTGGCCTGGTTGCTCCACCGGCATCAAAATTTCAAAAATTTGTATCAATTTCGTAATTGGAAGGGCTTGTTTGGATCATGATTGATCAAACGAGTAGAAATCGTGAACAAATTTCAACAAATTTCAATCAATTGACCATCAAATTTTGATCGGAAGAAGAGGCGCAGGAAGTCTGTGCAGTTTGCGGGGAGCTCTTGCACGACCATAGGGTCCGGCAAGCGGCCATAGGGTCTGCTTCGCACGGTTATAGGTCCCAGACCTTGTTTACACAGTTTTGATTGCACAGTTTTTGATCTAAATGGCCATAGGGCTTGTTTGAATGGCTATAGGGCCTATTGTATGGTTTTTGGTCCATTTGCACGGCTATAGGGGCTGATTGCACGGGAATAGGGTTGTTTTTGATGATTTTAGGTCATTGCTTTGTGTGGTTTTGGGGTTTGACCATGGTTTTCGGCTATCTTTTGATTCAATGGTTTTAGATCCATAGACCACGGTTTAAGGTCTTTATATTAATATCTTACAAATTTTAAAGTGGTTGGTCTTGGGGTTTTATATGTTTGGTCCAACTTGTAATTTGTTCCAATGCTTGTGTGAATTTAGGGATTTAACCAATGTTGGTTTGGATAATTTGACCATTTGACCATTTGACCTCAAAGTGTTGAAGAAAGGCGAAAGAAAAAAGACAAAATTTAGGTATGACACCTAAATTCACCATACTTTGCATTAACTGGGACAATTTGACCTTGAATTGATGGACTTAGGCATTTTGCATTAAGATTGCTCATGGCGAGCACTTACTGGACTATTTGAGCTAAACATAAAAAGGAATAATTAAAGAATTATTTGTATTATTTTCAAAGTATTATCTTGGACTTGATTAAATCCTAGATCATTCATTGCATAAGACGATTTGACCAAACCTGAAGTTTTGACCAGACTATTTGACCACCTTGTAGAACATTATGTAGGACTGGGACTTCATACATTGTGTCTGCATACACTGATAAAGGACTGAGAACGAAATTCAAACCCTTGGGAATAAGAGTGTTTATGAATTATAAGACTAAAATCAGGGATTTTTAAGTTTTAAATATTATTCTATTTGAAGAGTGACATTAGTCACATAAATGATAGATTGATTAAACCTTTCCCTATAAGAACCTCTATACTAGTGTTTTCCTGGGTTTTGTAAGAAAAGGCAAAACTTAGATTATAAAATGTTAATGGAATGTTCTACTCAAAGACTTCAGCAATTCTCGGGGGGGGGAGACTCCCAAAATTTTAGAAAACTACGTGAGATAAAAAATAGGGTGAAATTAATTCCTTGGAGAAAAATTTTATATCTTCCTTAGATCTACCATAGCATAGGCAATATGTACTAGGGTGATTATAAAAAAAATAGGGTGTAGTATAATTCTTCAATTTCTTTGTATAGTAGAAAGAAAATAGGATTCCAAACATGGGATCCCTCCAAACTTGTTTAGTAGGTTCAATTTAACTATGACAGTCTGATCTAGTTTGGTGTACAAGTGGCTATTTTTCAATTCACTCTTGAATTAATTGAGTGCAATTGCAAACATTTTCGTGTGTATATATACATTTACATTGCCATAGTTTAGATTTTGTATTCTAATTTTGTTGAATCAGATCACATGAGGGCTTTCTCATTTTGCTTAATTTCACATGAGGTTGCATGAACTCAAGTCTGTTGACTGTAAGGTAGGAGGCTCAAAAATGGAGCATCTAAGGGCTGGTCCGCCTTTTTCATGTATTTACTTGGACGGGAATATTTTTAGCTCATTTTTCAGACATAGAAAAATTGATGAAGAATCTAATTCAAGTGGTTTCGTATTTTTTCGAGCATTTTTGAATTACTTATGAATTTTCAAACAAGCTGGGTCGTAGGTCTCTATTTGTGAGTTGTGACCCTAGGTCTTTCATAAACAGTTCACTTGCAATTCTAAATAAAAATGGGAAAAGCAAAGAGAATGATTGGCTCTTGCAATTAATAATGCTTATTTCCTTGATTCATTCAATGACTATACTAGTCAATTTCAGAACCAACTCATGTCCATTTCACAACCATTTATAGGGTCCATTCTTAATGCCCGCTCTGTTTTACAGTCTCTTACCTTAGATGTCAAGTGCAATTTGAACTCTTGAACTCGAAATTTAATAAGTAATTGACATTTCTTGCATCCATCTTTGACCCTCACAAGAGTTGTTAGCCATTTCATGAGCTCTGCTTTGTGTGCAAAACGAATCCAAATTCCTCATCCAAATGTGTTAGGGAAAATTCAAAATCCAGACTAATTTTATTCATTTGAATTTTGCAAAAATTGTCATTTCTCGCGACAGGACTAAGTGACCACTAAAATGAACAATGTTGGAATCCTCTTTACTTTTTGCATTTGTTCATTATTTTGGTTTGCAATGCCATCATATTCTTCGCAACATTTTGTAATTTTACAAGGTTGAAAAAAATAGGGTGCAAAAAATTAGCATCCCCCACCATTTACAAAAAAAATAGGGTGTAGAAAAATACATGCCGGTAGCCTTTTGTATAAAAATAGGGAGGCAAAAAATACTTGGAAACACATAAATACCCCTCAATTAAATACCCCATTATCGCACATGATATGTAAACGTATAGGGGTGTGACCTCCCTCGAGTAGCAATTTCATCAAAATTAGATGTAAAAATTATTCAAAGTTGTCAACAATGAAAAATTCTATTCAATACTCTATTCAGCAATGACAAATTCTATTCAATATCGTACTTGCACGACACACCGACCATTAAATCTACTCATGCACAAATTCAACAGGTGATCATGTCCTGTATTTGTTAAATAGTGAACCCTCTATGAAAATTAAAAAATTCAAGAATTTGTATATTTAAACCACTACATTTGAAGAAAGTCTTTTTCACCAAATGTATATGTCAACCTCAAAAAAAATAAAAAATAAAAAACCAAAACATATTTAACATGTATGCATTTTGAGACCTTTCCCCTCGTCCCTTCCAGGACAACGGCTGAGAATGACCCATCAATTGTCTCCTATTGTTATCTGCTTCATTTTTCTCTACTTCCCTTGTAAATCTTACAAAAAAATTGATTAATTAATCGTAGAAAAAATATGTGCCACCCGAAGATTTTTGATGCCAATTGTGTAATAGATACAACATCCAAAAAAAAAATTAACACGTATTTAATCAACTCACACTTACACCCAAAGGAATACAAGAGTGCCTTCTTAGATTGCTCACCTTCTACTTGTGCCGCCTAAAAAGAAAAAAAAATTACTACCAAAAAAATATGACTACAAAATACAAACAACAATAAAATATGACTGAGGCAAAAATACAACTGCCCGCCCAAATTTTCCTTTGGCTGCCCCCTTCAAAAAAATGTCACTACCATAGAGATATGACTGCAAAATATGACTCAACCAAAAATATGACTGGCAAATATGACTCGCCGTTCCCCAAACATGTTCCCTGCCGTTCTCTATGAAGTACTTTGGCATTCCCAATGGGCGTACACTACCGTATACGCCCGTGAACTACAAGGGCAAAATATGACTGGTAGTCACATTTGTAGTCATTTTTTTTCCCAAGGTCTTGGCCTCCAAGAATATGACTGCATGCAGTCGCCAGTCATCCCTAGTCATATTTTTGCAGTCATAAAACACTCATTTTCTTGTAGTGCCACCGTCTAAACCAACTAGGAACAATAACCACAAGAATTAACAACAAGCAATGAAATTGGAAGAGATGTACCAGAACCAAGAGCCTTGCCTACCTCCTTACGACAATTATCTCCTTGGTGAAAATTCTAGCTCTACCACACCTTGAACTAGTGAATCCTAGCTACACTCGAGAAGGTAGATGGTAAATTGAACAACAAAATCAAAGCAGACAATGGTGAAATAGAAATCTGGCGCAGGAGAAACAATGGCAACAAGACTCCTCACCTTGAAGAAGGTGAAGAAAATGAAAAGAGTGGAGTGGCAATATTTGAATTGGGAGTGGCAATAACACAGGTGTCAGGTGGTGATTAAATTCTCATCCCAAGGCGGCGTGATTGCCACTTTAGCACATGTCAACTGCCCTAGGACGCAGATGTGGCAAAAGTGTCCATTTTTTCAACCTAAAAAGTATATATCAGTTTTGCCAAGGCCTACAAAAGAATACGTGCAAAATGGTACCATAACGCCCCCCTTCAAAAGCGTTGATCTCAATCTTTGCAAATCCAACATTTAATCATCCTCAATAGCATGGACTCATAAACTCATTCAAAAGCTTCAAAATCTACATTTGTGTGTACATGAGTCCTATATACTACAAGAATTTTTAACAAACAATCAAGATTTAGCAAGTCTCCCAAACTCTCTTTTGGAATAGATTTGTTTGTATGTAGAAATGAGCCCTTCTACAACAATTATAGGGTGGTTGCAAGAAACATTTGCTGATTTTGTTGCATTTTCACAATATTCATGCTTAGTTGTCTAGAGTACTTTAAAATTAAGAATTTGAAACAAAATATAGACAATGTATATACCTTTTAAAAGATTGTACCCTAGAAAGATAAAACATAGAAATTTTTTCTAAATAGAAAAACTAAAGAAATACTATATCTCAAGAAAATACATATTTTGGTGTTTTTATTCATATAAAATAGGGAAAAAAAAATTTGCCATTTGTAAAAACTTTATGAAAATGGTCATTTACCAAGAAACCCACCAGAACAATATTTTACATGTTTTGAAATGCAAGCAAAAAGAAGCTCACTTTGTAGACTTTCATACAACATACAATTAACTCTTTTGAAGATTCCTTTATTAGTAACTTTTAGCATACTATAAGACCATCCCTTTTGATTTTTAGCTCCAAATTCATTTTTTTGAGCTAAAACCAATACTACCCCCTCAATTGGCACATATGACATAAAATTGGGGTCTATTTTTGGATAGTAAAACATCTTTGAAATTTTTTAAAAAATTAGACAAAGTGTATAATAATTGTGAATAACTTACCTATAAATCTTTGAGCCATGATGCTAAAATTATGGCCAAAAAACAAATTAGCATGCAAGATGTAACAAAAAAAAAGTACAAGTTCTTTTTGCAATCACCCTACAAACCTACAAAATATGTTTTTCATCATCCAAATTGCTCCATTAATAAAAATTCTAAAGTGCTACAAGTCAATTCTAAGATTTTACCCCCTCTTTTTTCTCAACGCTATTTTAACATCCCCGGCCTAAAAGAACCACACTCTACTCCCAACACTACCATCTTTAGATGGAACACTCCTTCTCTCAATACAACCCTTCCTACCTCCTCTACTAACATCCAAAACTTCTTTACAAGGCGGTTTGTGAACCACCATATTGGTTAACCTTGTAAAAAGACAAAAATATATAAACATTATACAAGAAATTTACGAGTTCAAAAATGTTAGTACTTCAATGAAACTACAACAACTAATTAGGAAGTTTTTAGTACATAGGGTTAGAAACATGGGGGAGTTTAGAGCAAAAATCTAGAAAATGCAATTAGGAGAGAACAAAGGAAAATTTCTAGGAATAAAAATACGGATTTCAAACTAGAAAGACGATAAGCAAGATTTGATAAAGTAACCAAATTAGGTTAATAATAAAATGATGGATAAAATAAAAAACCATAATATTATGAAGTAAAAAAATAAAATTAGAAATAAATAAGAAACCAAAAAGATGACAAACACAAATATACAAAACCATATTAAAAACAAGAAATTGGGTTAGAATCAAATTACAAACCAAAAAATTAATAAATACAAAAAGTATAAAAAATAAATTAAAAAAAAAAGACTATAAATAGAAAATAAAACTAGAATTAAATTGCAAAAATAATAAATAATAAATACAAAAAATACAAAAACGAATTAAGATCAAAAGACTACAAGTAGAAAATGAAACTAAAAGTAAATGGCAACCAAAAAAATATAATACACATAAAAAAAGTCAGTAAAATCAATACTACTACTAGAATACTAAAATAATGAAAAAAAATAAAAATAGGGGGTTTATAGTAATTTAGAAAGTTTCATAGTAATATAGGGGCGTTAATTCTAAAGTGCGCAATTTGCACTAATTTAGCGCAATTTACATTAAATTAGCAGATTTATAGTAATTTAGTGCAATTTGCACTAGTTTGACATGTTTCACACCAAATTAGCAAATTAAGAGCAAATTAAGGTAGGATGAAAGTAGTTATCCAAACTAGTCCATTAGAGAGTTTGAATATATGAAAAATTAGGGTTTGAAGCCCTCTTTCTCTTTGAATTTTGTGTGTATGTGTGTTTTTGAGAGCCCTTACAAAAGTGAGGTGAAAAATAAACAAAAAACAAATAGAGAGATTAGTGAAATGAATTAGGTAATAGGAGCAAGCGTTTGTCACATAGTTCATTATTTTCTTAAAGCAATGAAAATTGCAAGTCAAATAAGTATAAACTTTGAAAGAAGAGTAACCTTAAATTCCAAAGGAGACCACCTAAAACTAAAATGGCCATTACATGTTTGTCCTTATTCCAAATTTGGAAAGCTTAGGCTTGTTAAAAATTCAGATTTAAGGTACACCACCCTTGCAAATTTCATTTCATTCCGCCTTGCCATTCTCTCACTATTGCCTGCCAAAGTTGATAGTCCCTAATTGAAGTGGCAACTGACCTCCTCGCACTAAATCGGTCATTTCATCCTTGTCTTTGATTCAATTTCATTGAGCCTTAGCTTTTCAAAAAGTTAACTTAAAGATCTACCATCTTCCAAAAATTTAACTTCTTCTGTTTTATCATTCTTCTGCTATTGCCCGCCAAAGTTGGCAATTTTCTTCTGAAGCAGCATTTGACCTTTTACTCTAATTTCTCCTCAAAATCCTAATTCTAATCACCACCTTTTTTCCCAATCCAAATGCATCTTTTATAAATTTGTTGGATATTTTTAGGCTATGTGATTAGGGCTTGGATGAGTTGTAAATGAGCTCATGGATTCAAGGTCAAATTGTCAATTGCATGTGTTGTGTGAATGGAAAATGCATATAATAGAGTGCTGGAATTTTTGGATCATGGCTCAATTAGGGCCCATTGTGGTGCCCTAATGGTGATTTTGAGGGAAGTTTTGCATGTCGTAGTGCGATGAATTTTGTGGTCATGGCTTGGATAGGGGCCATTTTGGAGCCACAATGATGATTTTGAGGGGGAGTTTTTTGTAAAATAAGACTTTGGGATTGAAGTGGATTACAGAAAATTTATAGGTGGAAAATTGGATATTTTGTGGTGATGACATGTACTGTAATTCTTTGTTACGACTCTATTTGGGCATCTAGACATATGGATAACTGAAATCAACAGCCCAGACAAAGAAACACTAGTAGAAAAACAATTATTCGTAACCAGTCAAACAATGACTAGTGTCATAAATAAAAGAACAGTGACTATACAAATCTAAAAATGGGCACAAAAATTGACTTTGCCAATAGTGTAGTCATTGGACAGTGATTTAGTCGATGGCAACACGATGAAAATCAAAGCTAAAAAGAGGCAATGATGGTTTTCATTTGAAGAGTCTGTTAATAGGAACCCCGTGGCATGGATGTAGTCATTGGGTAGTAATAAAACTATAGCTGTTCAAAATGTCTGACTATAGAATGACTGTATTTTCTAAAGACTATGGACAACGTGTAAATTTTAGGCATTTTGGTTTATTTTAATTAAAAGTGAGGGATTGAGACTTCAATTTGTACCATACAGTGGTTGTACAGTCATTATACTAATGACTGTGTTGGTTCCTTGGAGTCATTATGCAATTGGAATGACAAAGATGTGTGTCTACAACATCACTCTGGTTTAGTTATTCATAAGTCATTCCTAGCAAACCACTGCATTATAGATAGCTAACATGATGCATGCTAACAAATAATCCTTAGCACCTAATTCTATGGCATCAACTATATGAACGACTTAGATGGATGGATTAGGTGAACAATTGAGATGAACAAATCAGATTGCTTCTTTTTTGAGTGACTTAGATATATGGGTGAAATTGCATCTTGGCAACAAATGGATGGCTCAAATTGCTTCTTTTTTGAGTGACTTAGATATATGGGTGAAATTGCATCTTGGCAACAAATGGATGGCTCAGATTGCATCTCAACAACAAACAAACAGCTTAGATTTTAGGTCAGCAACCGTTCTACTTTTGTGGCACTTGACATGGCGTATATTGCATCTCATTTATTAGTGATTCATTAGTTCAGTTATAAAGTAGTCATTGATTAGTCATTGATTAGTCGTTGTTTAGTTATTGTATAGTCATTATTTAGTCATAGAATACATTGTGACGTGGCTGTTGCAGATTGTAGCTGCAGTTGTTGAATATGAACGATGGAGATTTTGTCTCTCTCATTTGTAGGTAGGGTTTAGGTCAATTGCCACCACCTTAGTGTACCTTCTTATTCCTTCTTCCTTATAAACATCTTCTCATTTTCTATTCTTGCTTTTGCTCCAATTTTTCTAAGTGATGATTTAGTTCACATTCTTCTTTTTGTTATGTTGTTTTCTTGTTTTTTTAGTGTTGTTATTGTTTTGTTCTAGTTCTTCTTTTGTTTGTTTTGTTTTATTGTTGTTTTGTTTTAAACTTGCTATTTTGTTTTGTTGTTGTTTTGCTGATTTGTGGTTGGTTGTTGGTTGTTTCAGTTGGCAGCAGTTTTCAATTGACTAAGAAGCAAATAAACAATTATGGTGTAGAAAAAAGAAGAAGGTCGAGGCAAAGTGCAGTCCTAGTATAATCATATTATAGTCATATTGGACATTACTCAGCTATAGTAGTGCACTTAGGCAGTACATAGAGTTGTCTATGCTTATGTTTCAACCATGCCTTTAGCAGTGGTGGTGTTTTTTGTATTGAAATACACTAGCATGTTATGCACAGTCATTGTCTTGTATGTCAATCGTGAAGTGACTATTGTTGTAGTTCTTGTGAAAGTCATGTTAGTGTCCCAATGGGGTAACCAGAAGCATCAAACACTGATTTGTAATTTTGTACATACAGAAAAAGTCCTGGAATGACTATAAACTAACCTCCGCAATCATTTTCTGTTACCACTAAATTGCTAAATCGATTGAAAAAGTACTACAAAATGACTAGGTTCCAACTCCGTCTGCAATACCTCCAACAAAATAACACTGCCTAAATCCTCCTCATGTAAGGAATGATTACTGCAAAACTCCCTTATAATTAAGCAAAACAATCATACGTTCTCATATACCACGCCCCAAACCCTAAACCACTACCAATCACAAGTTGACATGCAATACCTAATGGTTTTTACCAAACAAAAACTTAAAAACAATCAAACACTCCCTAATCTATAAGACCTACCTTAAAACACTAACTACAATCAAGTTCCCGGTCTCTAACTTTCTTCTCTACGTAATCCCAAATAGACATGCTCTTCATATACCCCAACCTATTAGGATGGTTAGAGTTAATTCTTTCATTTCTTTGCTTTCTACTTCTCCACTAGTAAGTTGTCTATCTTTATTTTATACACTTTATTGTGCAATTAACATAGGCTACATAAAAATTCACATCAACTTTTTAAGTTTGGTGTAACTTTTTACTTGTAATAAAAAATTTAATTCTCCAAGGAAAAAATCAGAAATAAAATTATTTTACATGAATTAAAATTGGTACTTTTAATTCAGATTTACACTTTAAAAGGAAAAAAGCTTATTAGAATTCGTTTTGCCCACAGTAACTGCAAGAAAAAAATGTAGTTTAAGTGGTGCCCATCACTAAGTTATAGGGCAGTAACTTATTTACACTTAAAGTTATTAGAATTGTGAAAAACTTGTACTCAGTGTCTCATACAACTGCTGGAGTGGAGCCATAACTGACGACGTTCACTGATGTAGCATTCACTGCACTTCCAAGTTACCCATTATGAAGTTACCCTGGACATAAATTGTCCCAGTTGTATGATGGACACTCACAGCCTAACAAAGGAGCATTAAACTTCCTTAATTACATACTAATTTAACTGTTTCCTTAAATAAAAAATAGTGAATAAGTTAGACCTCATGTCACAGTCTCAAGATTGAAAAGAAATCGTGTAATATGTGTTCAGAAGCGTGACATGTGGAAGTTAGCCAACCTTATGTGAACAGATTATAACATATTCTCAAAATAAATTGAAATTCTGGTACAGTATTAGAGAGTGTGGATGATTAGGAGATTTAGGTTAGGAACACCTATTGTAAGAACTTGAAAAGTTGTAAGGAATGTATTGCAGTACTTTACTGATAGGCGTGGTAATATTTTATATGTATGTCACCTTGTGTTCAAGCTTAGTTCTAACCATCCTAATCAAGGCCAGCCTAGCCCATGTGTAATGAAAGTTATATAGCCCTAGCTACAGCACCAACTGTTGGTACAGCTTTCTGTATAGCACTGGCTGCAAGTAGTATTGACTTTTGAATTGATGCCCCACTTTCTGGATTGTGTATGATGAACGAAATTCTAGCCAGGTTCCCTCACTTTGTGCTGTGGGCAACTTGCAACCTAATTTGTCATGATTTTGCCCAATGTCTCAAGTAGGCCTAGTACTTATTACTACCCTGCAAACCAGTGCGTTAAGTTGACCTTGATCAATTGCAAATTGGCCCTGTACTCCCAGTTAGACGACTGTAGACTCCCCACAAACTAACCTGGACTGACTAAGTTAGCTCTCCAATGCTGCTCAGGGGAGTCAGGAGTCAGGACCAGAATTGCAAACAGTAAACTTAACTGAAGTCCTTCTCGTCATCAATTGATCTTCTAACTTAATTCAGTTGCAACGTAACTAAACTTATTCGGAAGAGTCCCAATTTTTGAGCCCAACCAGCATGAAGGAACTCACTGTTCCAAAGCATGGCTGAACAGCGTGACAACACTGTGGATTCAATTCTATGCTTATCCATGCAGAATGATACATGTGAGCACCAACTAATAAAGCAGAAGGACGCCTCATGATCAGCGCTGTGAAATTCTCTACGGAGTAACATATTATTAAAACCCTACAATTCGGCAGTGGAGTGTCGTTTTGTATCAAGGATGAGGGACCCAAGAAGTTATTAAATTCACAGGGGGGGTGCTGCCATAGCTGCCGTGAGCTTAGCTGCCGTAGGAGACGTAGGAGTGCAGAAATGATGAACATGAAGACTAATAATGATGAGCACGCAGAACCCCAAACAAACACAAAGCCATAAAAGAAAGCCGCCATACGCGCCACCACAACCGCCAAACACCAAATTTCAACACAGGACAGGAGGTCTGCGACATACTGAGACCTCTTTAAGGCCACCTTCTCTAATATCACATCCCCTCTTAACTTACGACGCTCTCACGGTCGGTCTCACCAAACCTCAGGGAACGGACCATCAGAAGTTAGTTGTAATTCAGGTAAAAGCACCAGTAGTCGATCTTTTAAGCAATTTTGGAGCAGATTGTGCACAATAAGAGGTGGTGGAAGTTGTTTCCTTGTAGGAAGATAGGAAATATGGGAATTACAAAATTTTCGTAATTTTATTCCCAAATTGAATATATAGTGAATTTTAGGAACCGAAAAGTGCATTTCACTAGTAACCATTGTCTAGAGTCCTCCAATTCCGATCATTCAAGAACAATTTTCTCACTCACTGCTTCATACTTTCTTGCTCACTACTTTCTGGACATGTGTCATATCCTTGTTAGTCCCAACCTTGAAAAAGACCAAGAAAACATATTCTAAGCTTCGGTTGAACATCTTTTCCAACCTTGGAAATACATCACCTTTGCAGGTTGGATGTTGGGCGTGGTTGACTACTGATGCTTCTACCTTAGTTGTAAAGTAACTACACCTAAAATCGCATAGTTAAGCAATTCAACACGGTTCTCATTATTATACTGGAAACCTTTTTGTGGGGTCTTGTTGGTAGTCCAAAGGGGATTCTAGATTCTCTGAAAATGCATTTTTGGGATACCATATGAATAAACTATGAATATTCAAAGTGCTGAAAATAGGTGTTTCTAAAATCGACCCTAGACTCTCGTGAATAGTGGAAGTACATTTTAGGCAAGAATCTATAGGGGTTGGTTTTAGAAAAGGGGTTGAAATTGGGTGTAGTTACCTTAATGAAGAATAACTTAGTTCTTGAAATTCTAGAGGTTTGTTTCAAATTCAGTTGGATGATTGTGAAATCCTCTTCTATTAGTGTGATTATTTAGCATGATTTTGCTCAATTTGACAAAGCCTCTATATTTTTATCTTTTACCTAGCTTTAGGTGAAATTTTATTTTGGTTGTTCAATGTCTCAATTTAAGTTGTTTTATTGCGTCTATTTGAGGTACTTTTGGATATGCTTCCAACGATATTAATTCCAATTTCATAAGAACTATTGACAAGTTAGCAACTTATGGCAAAGGGCATTGAAGATGCCCATATCTTTAAACAAAATAAATAAAAGCTATCTCTAAGGTTTTCAAGCTTTTTAGTTTGGGACATTGTTTGTGGCATTGTGACACAAATTTCAATGTCACCTTGATATGCAACACTATTAAATTTGTTCACAATGTTATAATGGGCCATTGAATTGTATGCCTCGAATTGGTGTGTAGGTCAATACAAGAGGAGTCCATGAAGAAACTATGACCATTTAAAATGAGTAACATGACCACTGTTGAAGTTTTTTTTGTTGCTTTTTAGCAGGGGCAACAACTCTTTTGGTCTATTTGAACAAGGCAGTTACTTCGAGTATTCTTCAAAAACACTCACTAAACCAACCTTCACAAATGAATGTCGATCGGGAAAATCAAGAATTTCAATCCATGTCCCCTTCCATCTGCCACTGACATTGCTTCTCCCTGTGAACTTCCACCCCTCTCACGGAGGCAGGGCAACGGCCTCCTCTTCCGTAATGTCACGTCTCTCCACCCCCCTGTATTCATTTCTCCCCCCGTATCATACGGTGTCATAAAAGCGTGGCAGGGCAGCAGGAGGGAGAGAGAGCCCTCAAGGCAAGCAAGCCCAGGCAGAAGAATAAACTACAGTAACTTACAGTTCAGTTGGAGCCTCTACGTAAGACCCAGAAGGGGGAGGTGATCACAGACGCACAGATACTGGAACTTACTAGTAAGAGAGCCCTGAAGGAAGGCACAGTCACATGCAGTGAGCTAGACTGGCCTGGGGGCGTCCCACGCACAGAGCGCGCCTGCACACAGGCGGAGCGAGGAGCTGCTGGCACGCGCGACCACTGATGGCGACTGCAGTGCAACGTCGACGCCCGCTGCCATCGCCCCGCGCGCCTCACCCCCACTTCGCTACGGCTTCCCAAGTCATCATGGCCTTCCTTAGCTTCCCCTTCGCCCAAATCGATCAGAGCTAGCTAGCAAGACAGATCAATTCAGCTACCGAGTTCAGTCGAACTAGATCAGTCGAGCTACCGAGTGAGTTCCTTCGATCGGTCCCCATGGCGGTGGTGTCGCGTCCGCCTACTGGGCACTCGCAGCAGCATCGCAAGGCGCAGCAAGCGCGCGCCGGACGCTCGAACGGCGTGTTGTATGGGAGTAGCGGGGAGCTCGGAGTGGGCGAGGGTGGTCGAGCCGCTGAAGGTTTGCATCACAAGGAGTGGAATGCGCGGGCGCATGGCAGTGGGCGCAGCAACAGTGCCAACAATAGTGGTGCCATGTCGAGGTCGGGGCGGAGGGTCGCCGAAACTGGGAGTGGTGTGACGTACAATGGCGAGTTTGGAGGGGGCTCATTCGGGAGTTGGTGCGGGGGGTGCATGACGCGCTCGGGCGCTATGTCCCCGCCGCCGCGAGTCGCGACGCGGCGGAAGCTGCCTGGGAGTGGGGAGGTGAAACTGAGTGGGGACATTGGGGCGCTCGTGAAGAATTTTAGTGGGGGGTTCGAGAGGACGACAACGCCGGGAAGCTCACCGGCGTTTCGGCCGCGGCTGTCGCCTGGGAAAGTGTCGCCGCTGGTGGAAGTGGTGCCGCCTGCGGCGAATGCGAATGCGGCTGTGACGCAGGTGGTGCAGGCGCCGGTGGCGCCGGCGGCGGCTGTTTTCTCAATGGGGAATTACAATGCGGGGAAGATGAACTCTGGAAGGGAGGGGGTATCGAGCTCGCCGCCTGTGGAGAAGATCAAAGCGTCCCCGACGCTGTTCGAGATGATGACGCATGAGCAGGAATTGCAGGGCGTGAAAACCGTGCACACATTATCGCTGAGCCAGCAGCTCACGTTCCAAGAGAAGATGAAAACCATTCTCTCAGGTTTGTGAGTCCTTCATGTGTGCAGCCTTATGCCCTGTCACGCATGCGCCATGGCTGATCTGACGGACGTACTTTTATTGCTCCGACTTCAGCTGTGTAGAGCTCTTGTCATTCCAAGGAGTCTAAACACGCTGAAAAGAATGTACCCCGTTTGTTGCTTCATGATTTTCGGACCATTGTCAAGATTGCCTTCAATTAATTTCTAGCTAGGCAATGGTTCATTTCGGTGCTCTTCAAGACTCAAAAAACAAAATTTAAGGGCTTGTAAGACATTTTACTAAATGAAATCTTACTAACAGCGGTTACGTCCGTCCAACTTCAGCTTTCGTTTTCATTGCAGGGAGCGTAACGCACTGAAACGTAACGTATGCTCCCCAATTTGTTACTAAATTACTTTCGGAGTTTGGTTTCTTCCAAAATTAAGAGTACCTCCAATGTCAAGCTGTCCAGTGGTTCGTTTGGCCACTATGTTAATGAATTGAGAGGTATTGGCGAGAATTCAAATCATCTTGATGAAACTGAATCTCATGCTCTAAGAAACAGTAAAGATGACCGTTAGATCTGCGTGAATGAAGAGTCTATTGGGGTGGTTCTACTGATGGCCAAACCCCGCGCAGCTCCTTCTGTCACATAGACGCCAATAATGTCACATCGACGCAAATAGCTAGTGGTACTTCTAGTGCCTCATTTGGAGGCAGATTCTAATGATAAGGAACTGTGTCTGGTAATCAATATCCTGTACTCAGAACTTACGTAGCCACATCTAGTATTTCGTAGTTGGTATCTGAAGGAGTGCCCTATATGATCGTACGTTACGGATTACTGTCGAGGTGTTATTTTGATCACCCTAGTCTATTTGTCGGGTTGTTGCAATCGATTTCCCAGTGCCCATAGTACACCCTAATGGCGAAGTTTTTGACGAGGAATTGGTGCCTGAATGTGGTGTCGAACAGGAAGTAGCCCAGGCAACCAGTTCAACGACGCGAGCAGCAGCGACTTGAAGCTGACGCTCAACAACCGGGAAGGCTACAGCGTTACGGTGAATGTGCACCGCCACATTCTGGTGTCGCACAGCCGCTTCTTCGCCGCCAAGCTCTCCGACCGATGGTCCAAGCAGCAGCGGACGGGCAGCAACCCCAACCTCATCGAAATCACCGACATCGACGACGTGGAAATCTACCTGGAGACTCTGCGACTCATGTACTGCGAGGACGTCAAGCGCAGCCTCATGAAGGAAAACGTGGGTCGCATTCTGGGCATTCTCAAGGTTTGCATGCTGAACTCTCACTTCATCATCCTGGATCTTGACAGGTTTTGACAAATTTGAGTCACTAGCAGTTTTAAAGATGGAAATGTGATTTCCATTGCCAGATTTCGTTGAGAATTTGTTGTGAGTTGTCAAAATCTCTAGTGTTACTACCACAGTATTACGCACAATTTACTAGAACTATTAGTTTCCATTAAATTGTTAGAGTCTAACCCGTGAAAAAATTAGAGTAAAGAAAACCCTGCCACATTGCGTTCAATTCTCTCCAATTGTACCCTCTGTAATTGTAAACTCTTGTGTATACCAGGAATCTCTTATATTGTGTACAGGTCCGATTTGATAATTTTCACATGTCGAAGACAATTTAGAAAACCTTAAGGCTGTCCAAAATTTAGAGAGGATTAAGTTTATTTTAATTTATATATGAATCTTTCTGGAATTTTTAAGATTTTTTTCCTTACTCAAATAACGATTAGTAAAATGTAACCCAGTAATGACTTGTCAAGCGTTCGGGTGCTGCTCCTGTTTTTCCTGACCTTTATTTCCAACAAAAGAAATGCTCTATTCATTCACTTGCCTGTTTGGACTAGCTGGTTTGCCTACTCTCACTTACATGTTCTACAACCTCCCTCTTCGAAATTGCATGAGAAATTTATTTGCAGTGAATAAAGTTAAACAGATTTCGCTCTTTTTTCCTAGAGATCTTTCCACTACTTCGTATCCCCCCAATTAATCACTCCTACTCAATGTTAAAAGTGAATGTAAAAGACTGTTTAAACAAGGAGTTCCGAATGGTATTAGCTAGCGTGTTAGTATTTTGAATATGTACAACTCTAGACTGGATCCAAAATACTGGTGCCTAGTGCTAATGAACAGTTTCATCAATTTTTAGATACATTTGTAATTTATGAAATAGTGCTAGCTTTTTGTTAACTGTCTTTGTGATGATGCAGCTGTCAGCGCACATCATGTTTGAGGGCGGCGTATTTTCCTGTCTGGAGTATTTGGAGGCGGTGCCCTGGGCAGACGACGAGGAAGAGAAGGTTACGGCGCTCATGGGCCAGCTGCAGTTGGAGAGTGTGGGCGTGGCCGCCGATGTGATGAAGCGCTGCTCAGGCCTTGAAAGCTCCAACTCCGAGGACGTCCTCGTTCGTCTCTTGCAAGCCGTCACCAAAGGTATTCATTCAGCCCATACCCACTGGACTTGCACGATTTTGTGCTTGCTATCTTTGCCATGACATTCTTATGGCAAGTGATGTGTTTGTTGAAGAGCATAGCTGTGTGACAGTTCGATTTGATGGTCTTTATTTGCTGAAAGTGAAGAGTTTTGACAAATGCAAAGTATTCTGCCAGTAGCCAAAGCTGTCTCTAAGCATTTGCTTTGAGGAACATTTGGATTGGTTTGGTAATGTTAAATTAGAGCCACCTTCAGCCTTCCTCAGGTACATCAAACAATAGCAGATGGGTTATCTGTGGTGAATAATGAACCTGAGGCAGGTGCAACTTGCTGGTCTGTGTTTTTCTTAAAGCTATGAGTTCGACATTTGTAAACTATCCTGGCTCTATCTAGCCATTGCTGTGGGGAGCGTTGACTGGTTTAGAAAGGTTATGATGGAGTTATTTTCAGTCTGTTTTATTCCTTCCTTTCTAAAAAAGAGGAATTTTACCGAGTCACTTCTAGTGACGTGTTGAGAAAGATTCTTTTCATGGAATATCTGTTCCTCCTCTGTTTAGCTCGGCCACCAATGCATGCAGCTGATTTTGTGTGAGGATCACTTTATATGTCCTTTTTTTCATCTCTCGAATTTACAAACCATAGAGCTGTAAATTCCTGTCACCTTTACTTCAGATCCACTCTGAAACCATTGAAGACTACCACAAGCTCAGATATCATTCTAAGGAAGTACTTAGATTTTGTCCTTATCATGCAAAGCTATAAGGAGTTAGCGTAGAGTAAGTATGAAGTTGCGTAAGACATCCTATTATGACTTCGAAATTTCTTAACTGAATTTTGGAATTGCTTCGTGTGGGGTTCCATTTCTTTTTGCTGAAAACAAGAAAATTCAATCCAATTGTGCCCACGTATGTCTTAATTTCTTCAAGGAACGTTTAATTTTCATGAAATGCATGAAGCTGAGTGATGATGTTGGCATGTTGGTCATTATGAATCTCAGGGACTGACGACAAGGCTCGGAGGGAAATGAAGTCTCTGGTTTCAAGGATGCTTCGAGAGAATATGTCGCAGAACAAGAACACATTGGATGTGAGCAAAGAGAGCTTGTATCGAGCTTGCCATGGCTGCCTCGACTCCCTTCTCCATTTGTTTATGCTGGTACACAATTCATCTCTCTATAACCCCGGTGATTTCCTCCATTAGGCCTCCTGTGACCTCACCTAAGCATGGAATATCCCTTCTGGAGAGGTTTTTTACCTCGTTTGCAAGGTCACTCTTTTTGCTAGAGGCAAAGGGTCCCTGCATCAAATAATGCAATGACATTCAAGTTTCATACTTGTGAAAATCACATCATGTTATGTCTGAGTTTCAAGGCGAGAATTCCATCCTCTTCTCGGTCGGTCACAAGAAGGTTTAGCCATTTACGTTTTCATCTACGAAAAAATTGTGGTTTGATGTTGAAGATTCAAAAGGATGTTTAAACTTTAATTCCAGAAATCTTCTCTAGACTACCACTTGTCAGGATTTCTAGCCAATAATCCTAAGAACTCTGTTCAAGGCATCTGTGTCATCACCTGATTAGTGAGCTATAAAAGGGTTAGGGTATTATCCTTATTATAAACTTGCAATTCAACCCATAAAATTGAGATCTGGAAATTTGTAATTGCGTCTCTTAAAATACTTAGCATCGTATCTGAGAATGCTCTCAATCCTTTTGGCTCTCCTGCATGCTCTAGTCCATAATTTTGGAGTCCTTCATGGATATGTTGATCGACCATGGCATGGCCGATAACTTAAGCCTGCAGTGAAGGAACAAACCTAGATTCTCAAAACCAATGTGGAAGTTCAGGGTTCTTGAGTTTGTTTCGGTTCTATTCCCCTGGCCGTTTTGACTGCTTCGGTGACTTGCACTTCTTTTCCTGTTGTTGCATTAAAAAATAACGTGATAAATATAACTGGCAGTCGAAAGGGGGAGCCGACAGAGGCATGCTGGTGGAGATTGCGCGTCAAGCGGACAACCTGCATTGGCTGGTGGACATTTTGATCGACCGTGGCATGGCCGATGACTTTGTACGCATGTGGGCGCATCAGGCGGAGCTTGCGTCGCTGCATGCGGAGGTGCCCGTCATGTTCCGGTACGAAGTCAGTCGACTCACGGCGCGCTTGTGCATTGCTATTGGCAAGGGACAGGCAAGCACCCTTCACCCTTCTAAACTCTCACCCAGTTCGCTGGTAGGGCAGTTCGTACCCTTGTTAACAAAGCTTACTAATACAAGGTTAGAGAATTTTATTTTGAGGTAAGAGAACCTAATTTCAATAGAGTTTTTTTTTTAACACCCTATAGTCTTGGACATCGAGAGCAGTTCTTGAGATCGCTAAGAATGTCTACTCGAATTGCATTGTTCAATGAGGACTGGAGTCTCAGTTCTAAAGTAGAAGCTTAGAACGAATTAATTTTGGGGTCTCCTTTGAACTGTATACGTTGGAGTTGGGGTGGTTTCTTGTCTTCGTCTTATCTTTTGAATGTGGTTTATTTTTTTCTTGTGGCTTGTGTATCGTCAAGTACGTTTGTTGTTTGTTGAGAAAGAAGTGCCCCACCAAATAGGTTGGTTCTATTAAAGAGGAAGGGTCACCATTGGAGATAATATGATCATAAAAAATTTGCACTACCAGAATTCCTACAACATTAGCCTTCAATTGCTAGCATTATTCAATAATTGTTCGACCAATTTAAAAACAGGAACTATGCTCAGTATAGAATGTGTGGGTTACAAGTTCTCCCAACATTCAAAACAGAGTTCTCAATGTCTCACCCGGTATATGTGCACGTGCACATTTTGGAAGAACAGGTTCTGTCGCCCAAGGATGTGAGATTCCTGCTACTCTCAACGTGGTTGCAGCCCCTCGTGGACGACTTTGCATGGATGCAACGGTGCTGCCGCAACTTGGACAAGAAGGTAAGCCAAATCAAATCACCGAAACGGCAATTTCCCAAATACCAAAACGAAATGCAGCACAAGTGGTTTCTTCCTGAAAACACCAGGAAACATCTGGATTACACTTTTGTACAGCTTCACAACTTTCTAATAAAATCTATTTGTTCCGTGCCCAAGACTTTTGCAACCAGTTTGCAATAGACCATGAGTTGAAGGCGGAGTATGGACCACTACCAAATCATTCCAAAATATTTGATGATGTACGTGACTTTTGCAACGGCTACTTCCTGTTGTTTCGACTGCTTTCCCATTTTAACAGCAATTTTGTAATTGAATGGAAAACTCCTTCAGGTGGTGGAGGAAGGCATCAGCCAAACGATTCTGACGCTCCCATTAAAGCAGCAACAGAGCATCCTGCTGTCGTGGTTCGACCGATTCTCGAGCTCCGGAGACGACTGCCCCAACTTGCAGAAAGCCTTCGAAGTTTGGTGGCGACGCACCTTCACTCGTCCCTGCAGTTTGGAAGACGTGGAAATCCCGCACCAGCGGTCGTCGTTCTAACTAGCTACCCCCACAATATATTCATGACTTACTCAGAGGCAAGCTAATTAAGATCAATCAGCGTTGATCGAGACTAGAATATATCTGAAGGTCTGGATTGGCAAGCAATGGGTACGTTGAATGAATTCAATGCTAGTGGACTCGTGTCTAGCATTCAGAGCAGCAGAATTATTTTCCCAAGTGAGAAGTGAGCATATATTCTGGACTCTTCGAGTTCTGAAAAGGGGGCGAATCTATAAGGGGAGTGGGGAGTGTGGTCCGTTGGCAGGTCTGGTGGGATCCAGGCTTGGCTCTAGAACAGTCTGAGAGTCGGCATGCTTGCTTTAATTTCATTAGATCTGATGTTGAGAGAGTACTGATTAGTTAGCTAGGGTTGGAGCTAGAGTAGGACTTCGAATGCACAATAGAGTCTATCATGTGCTGTGGGAAGTAACCAGGAGCCTTTGTATTTCTAGTGACCCAGCTGGTGCTGGCTGGGCTGTGAAGATGGAGTTGTTGCTGAGTCCTGCAGCTGAGGAGCTGCAGTGAACTGTACAAATAGACTATGAATGATTGGACATTTGAAATGTTATTACCTGGTTACTCAATCTTGTACAAATGTGGAGAGCTCTATTTTGCTGTGGTTTTTACTCTTTCTGTTTTATCATGTTCTGAAGGAATTACTTCCACACACTTTATGAAAGGAACCGAGATTCGTCTTTTTACACAACATGAGGTGGGATGAGACATTGTCGTCCCTTTGGTCGGTGCACCAGTGCACCCATTTATTCTCATCAGATTCGCATTTTGAAAGAAAAAATAGAGTAACAAATCAGAGAATTTTTCACATATCTGTAGGTCAACTCATCCTGGATTGAAATGAGTTTCATCATAGGAGATCAAAGCAAAAATATACGGAGTACAACTTCTCATTATTGTTCGGAGAGGGAGAATTTTTTGTGTTGCAAAGGTGCTCGAAAATGGTCCCTCAAGATTGTAGAATACTCAAGATTGTAGAATAAGGTTGGAGGTTTGTAAAGTGTTTGGGTTCTAAAAGAGTCCAAACACTTGAAATGTACAATGTTTGTACGTTTTGCTTTTTGATTGCACCAATAGCATTCATTGAAGTTAAAGGATTGTGACTTTTTAACCTAATTTCAACCCTTTTCAATTTTCACTACATTAAAATACACTTGTGGAAACTTGGGCCATGCAGACTGAGGAAGTGTTGATGAGAAGATCCACTAGTTGTCAAGTTTGTCTTGTGAGTCATTTCTGTAGTATGTACGGTCCAACCTTTGTACTAATGATGTTATAGGGTATTGAGGCCAAAAGTAGAAGTTGCAATTGGGCAAGTGGCAATTTGGGATTTGTATACTTTAGAAGCTAACTTTTGGGAGAAGAGAGATGTTGGGAGCCTTGCATGCTATCCTATTGGATAGAATAGCCTATTGTTGTCCATTTGAATTGATTATTGTGCATATTTAAACTTATTGGATTTTTAATATTTTAAATCTTTTGTTGAGGAATAGAAAATCAAATTATATTTAGCATTTATTTTGGTCAACTTGTTTTTAGTAAAAAATTCATTGTACTAGATAAAGTGAAAGTACCAATCTTTTTATTGTAGAACATTGAGGGGTCTATTTTTGTAATTTGTCTTTTTTCATTCTCTATACCATTGCAATGGCAACCTAAAAGCACCTCTACAATTACTAATAGAATCTTGGGCTTGGTTGACCAGCTAAAAACTACACAAGTGATCCAAGGTTGGTCTCAAGATGTAGGCTGTCTTCTTAGCAGTGTCCGGGGAGTTTGTGGGCCAAACGGTCCATTTCCGTCAGATTTTCATCCCCCCCCAGTTATTTAAAAAATTGGTCGGAAGTGTACTAGGAGGTTCCAAAATTGGCCAGTCAATTTCCTACAATATTTTTTTTCTCCCAGTAGCATTGCCGCCATTGTCCAATTCCAGTCGGAAATTTTCCTTGAAAGTCAAAATCTGTCCAGTTGTAATTTTTTGGGGTTTTCTTCTTTATTCTTGAAGTGGCTTTGTTTTGCTTAAAATGGGTTCATAAGCATTATCCCTGGCAGGATTTGAACCTGGCATTGCCCCTACCAACTTAGGGCTAGGGATTCAGCCTTCCGAAAATCCACCGATCCAGAAGAAGGTCGATGCATTTTCAGGAGGCTGGTTAGTACGACATGCCCACAATATTCACATTTACAAGAATCAAAACATGATGATCCAAAAAAATGGGGAGAGGAGTGAGAACAAGCCACCATTTACAAGGCAACAAATGAATACAAATCACAAGAAGCTGTCAACACAACGGTGTCCCCTGCTGATGCACATCTTCATGCATTGAAGATGCATTGCTTGCACTAGGACCCGGGGCTAAATTAGACAAGTAAGTAGAAGGATTAGCATAAAGATACTTGTATTTTGTTTCATGCTTCCACAAGGGTATGGCATCTGCACTATACCATCATACTCATCTTCCGGTCCCTCTAAAGCAACTCTAAGCAAAGCCTCCAGGATTTTGCTTCCCAATTGGTTCCTAACACGAGTTTTAATTAAATTCTGAATGCTGAAAGCTCTCTCGCAAGTAGCTGTGCAAACGCATTGTATTCTATCTATATCAGCAAGGACAAGCAAATTTGGATACCAGATTTGTAGGGCATGATTCCAAGTGATCATGCCCCACAAATTTCGGAAGGTTTTGTCCCCCCACTCAGTGGTACACTGTAATTTGAAAGACAGAAATTCCCTCTTGCAAGCCTGCACGTCAAAAAGGGGGGGGGAAGGAAAAACTTGAATGTGACCGGTCTTCTTCATATAGCTGCAACAGTCTGTCCAACTCGGAGACACCCCAGCTCTGCAATCCAACTTGCTTGGACGGCATATTAGAAGGGTTAAGTACTTTGAAGCAAGAAATCAAGTCATTGTCTTGAAATTGAGCTTCCAAACCCTCACAGATTGCTTCAGCAAATGAACGCTGAAATTGGAGAGCTTCCTCCAAAGTCGGTTCCTAGTCTAGACCTAGACATTGCAATATCACGAAACATATTCCCCGGTATCTAGCTTGGAAGCTTCCTCAGATGACCCCCAAAAGGGCCATACTTAGGAAGCACATGAAACCATATGCTGTTGTTAAAAGTGTCAACGTTCAAATCTGTATTTTCCACAATGAAGAGCATCCGAAGTTGAACTATCTCTGTGCGCACTATGCTGCCTATAGAGGTGACATCTACAAATTTACATTGAAAGACTTTAGACAACATAGCCAAGCACTTCAAAATGTTAGCAAGAAAGAACAAAATGTAAATGACTTTGAACTGGGACAACTTTCCTAAAATTGACGCAACCTTACTAGAATCGTTGTCCTTCACATCACGAAAGTAACACAAGACAGACTCTAACGAGTCACACAAAGTACTCACCGGTTGCCAACGAGACAGCCACCTAATTTTGTGGTAGCGTTTCATATATTTTTGTGCATCAAAGAGCTCCTCTTGCAAGGCAACCAAAGTATGCTTCCGCTTAGACGACTTGTGGAAAAAAGCAGCAACATCATTCAAGAGGGAATCAATCTCACTTGAAATCACCTTGCAGGCAAGCGACTTCGCAACATCGAGGGCTGCCAAATTCGTGTGGTGTGCCACACAGTGAACAACGAGCAGATAAGGGTTTACCTCTTTTTTCAGCCGTACAACCACTCTAGTGCGAGAGCCCGTCATTGTGTTGGCGCCATTGTTGCTGAAGCCCAAGAACTTCCGCAGGTCCAGGTTCCATGATTGCAGAGCTGCAATCAAGATTTTGTAGATGATGACAACGTCCTTCTTCCCACCTTCAATTGGCAACAGGCCTAGGAAAACACTCACCGGCAGACCCTCCTCGATGATGCTGGCGAACACCACAAGGTGCCCTGTGATGCTGATATCGGTAGATTTGTCTATCATCACACCAAAAAACGGTGAATTTCAAACACGGTTGAGGATTTGCTTTTCAATCACAACTGAAATGCACATCATCAGATCTGCACATGCTTTCTCGTCCTGATATAAAGATAAGGTCATCGGGGCTTTAACAGTTACCAATAATTTACATAAAGAGGGGAATTTAGAATAGGGTAAAGAATTCTTCCCCAGAAAATATGCAGCCCGCAGCAAAGACACCACAATCTCATCGCACATTCTCTAGCCGCTCAAAATGGCTTTCTCCATCACCTTTCCGCCACTCTGCAATGCCCATGCAAGGCGTCTGTGCTCATTGGAGCGGGAGTGATCTTGGAAAGCACTTACCTTCGGGTTTTTAGAGCTGTCTTTGGCATACGATGATCGCTCGCCCTTGTCCCTACAAACCTTGCAAAACACCCTCCCAACGTTAGCATCAAATTGCAGCCATTCGAATTGCACAAGCCATTGGTCCTTCCACTGACTTTGAGCAATCTGTGCTTCTGAAGGAGGAGTAGTTTGATCCACCCCTGAATCAATAGTTCTAGCAGAAGACTCGTTCTCAGACCCCAAGGACAGAAGATGAACAACCTCTATTTCCCTAGACTTTGCAAAGTAATGGTCCTTCAAGGACCTCTGGCGTTTAGCCATGAACCCTGGTTACTCTGTTGTCCCTGATTTCTTGTAAGTTAAACGTAAACCCAAAGTTAGACCTCAATTACACGATTTCAATAGTGAAACATGAACTCTCCAATCCTAAAACCGCAGCCCCGCACAATGCTAAAGTAAGTCATACACTCATGCAAGTTGACACCCACCAGCGCAAGGACCAAATCATATACCTGCAGGGAGTATTCGTGATTCAAGAAAATGTGACTTCGTGAGGGCGGCTGAGGAACTTAGCAAGAGTGCAAGCGATTGAGGAGCGACCAAACAAGAGGGACTGAGTAAGAATGCGATTGAAGAGCGAGCAAGAATGTGATTCAGGAGCGACCGAGTGTGAGTGTTTCTAACTCCACCCTTGAGTCAGAAAGTTACCCACGGGCTCTAGCGGTAGTTTCGTTGGAGATTTTACTCCTAATTGGGTGGTTCCTAAGTAAGTGTTCGCCTTCCAAGCAATGGACACTTTTTGTGACTGATAATCCTGTAAAATTCCACTAATTCTAAGAAAAACTATGGGTTAATTAATTAAACGTTATGGTTAGGTAAAAAACAAAGGAAGAAAACAAAATCTAATCTAACTAAAATTGTATCTAAGTAGCCTTTTAGAATATAATTTTCCCTTCCCAGAATGGTGAAGAAAACTAGATTCCAAGATTCCTAGCAAAAGTTACCACGAGGTACGTTCGGCCCTTTAGTTGTGCTAACCTTCATCCACTAATCTAAAATAACAAATCAATCCAAAATAAGTCTAAATTCTAAGGTTAAGTTATTAGTTCCTTTAAGTTACGGATTTTTAAGACTAATCGGGATTTTGACCTAATTGGATGTTTTTCATCCAAAATTGATCTCAAACTTCATCCAACCTTTTATCCTTCAAAAATAAAGTATTTTTCAAAAATAAAAAGGGATTTTGGAATCTTTATAGATTCCTTGTATGATTTCTGCCTAAAAAGATTCCTTAAAGGTTCCTTTGGATGAAAATCTTAAATTATCATCCAACGGGGGGTTATGGTTAATTATTGGTAATTTTCGATATTGGGTTAAATTTTAAGTATGATTTGGTTTTATAACTCCTAAATTATTTATTAGGTTCTAAATCTAACTTAAATTCTAAATTCTACTCTAAAAACTAACTTCTAATAGCAAAGATTCTAACTTTAATTTGAAAACAAAAACAAAGCAAAAGCAAAGGGTAAAATTAACATACCTCAGGGTCTATGGTCCCGTCATCGCAGATCACCAGCATAATAGACTCAAAATAGACGTCGTTTTCCATCATGGGTACTCCGCCTGTCGATGAAAGTTTAGTGTCAAAATGTGTGGAAAAATCCTTTCCCTACATTAATTTAGCTGATTTCCTACAATAAATGGGTTAGTCTAAGTATTTAACTTAATTATTTTGTTTTTAGGAATTTATGTTAAACTTCTAATGGTTTTTAGTTGATTTTTAAATAACTCGTTGAATTAAAATAACTTCAAGGTCCTATTTCTAACCACCTTGAATATTTGTTTTAATTTAAGAATTAATTTTAAAAGATTAATATCTTCCAAATTAATAATATTCCAATGAATAATCAATTTATTTGTTATTCATTAGTCTATTATTTTTGTTGGATTAATCTATTGTTTTTTGTTGACTTTTTGTCTTTTCCTATTTGGCTTATTAGGCCAATAAAACAAAAACCCAAGTCAACAAGACCAACTAATTTCTTCCAAAAATACTAATTGATAGAAAAAACCAAATTCTTCAATAGTAAAAGGAATAAAATCAAAGAACTATTCTAAATGAATAGTAGGTGAATAGTAGAAAAACAAAAATAATTTGTCTTGAATGAATAATAAATGAATAGTAACGGAATAAAAACCAAAACAAATCTAAAACGAATAGGAAAAGCACAACAAAACAAAACAAATGAATAGAAAAAGAATAAAAAACCGCGCCAAATCCAAAAGGAATAGTGAAAAACAAAACATCAAGCCAACATGAATAGTGAGATTCTTTGAGAAAACTAGTTTTTTAATCTAATTATTCCCAAGCCGCCACTTCGTCTTCTTTAAGTGGTTTTTTCTTCAAGTTTTGGTTGTCAATTGTTGTTGTGGCTATGGAGTTCTCATAAGCTCGCGTGTGTATATAGTGAGTGTTGAATTTTAAGAGTGATGGTCAATTTTAGAACCAAACTTAAAATTGGTTGGCGTGGCGATCAACTGCCTAGGCCTTGTTATATCCTTAATTTGTTTTAAGGGATATTGAGTTAGTTTCCTTCAAAGTTTTGAGAGCTTGAAACTGGACACAAGAGCTTGAGAGCTGGACACAATTTTTGAACTGATGCAAGAGTTTCCGAACTGGACCGATTGGATGCAAGAGTTTCTGAACTAGACCGGCCTGGATGCAAGAGTTTCTAAACTGGACCCCTGGATGCAAGAGTTTCTAAACTGGTACCCCTGGATGCAAGAGTTTCTGAACTGGTACGGTGATGCCACGTGGCGGGGCGTGATTGGTTCCCTCGTTGCTCCTGGTTGTTCTCCCCCCATTCCCCTACTGCCGAACCTCCGCTACCCGCCTCCAACCTCCGATACCCGCCCCAAACCTTGGCCGTATGGCTGCTGGTTCTGGTTTATGCTGCTGGTTCTGGTCGTATGCTGCTGGTTCTGGTCTTTGAACTTCAATCCTATCTTAATCTAATCTAGGGGTTGAAAAAAAAGAAAGGAAACTAATTAACTAAGAGGGAACTAAACTAATCTAAAAAGGGTTCTACTATTCTAATTTTTATGGATTCTGGTAAGGGTTTAATCAAGGAGTTCAAACTAAATTCAAGGGTATTTTGGTATCTTTAGAATAACTATCAAAACAAAACAAAACTAACAGAGAGAACTTACTAAGACAAAGGATAAACTATCAATCTAAAGGTTTTGGGAATGAGCAACTAAACTAAACTAATGTTTTAGGATTTTTGGGCTAAAGTGGTAAACTAAACAAAACTCTAAAACTTGTGACTTTGGCAATGAGAGCAAAACAACGAAATGAGCAATTTTCGGCGGAAGAAAAGGAACCACTGGGCGTGAGTCGTTGGCTTAAATAGCCAACGCACCAAGGGTGTTTTCCAATTTATTCCTTCAAGTTCAAAGTAAATTTCAGTTGAGGTAAAAGCTTCGCCATGCACGAGCAACCCCAGGCTAAAACTTGTCAAGAATGGTTCCAAGTGGCTGTAGGAATGTTTTAATTCTTAAAGGAGGTACACATGAAAGTGTTTGAACCGAACATTAAGGACTAAAATAATTCCCAAGGTATCAAATGTTTTTAATTCTTAAAGGAGGTACACATGAAAGTGTTGAACCGAACATTAACCCCTAAAGGCCCAAGGCTTTTTTTCTGCCAAAAAACCATCAAAACTGCCATTTCTATAGCAAGGAGTAAAAAAAAATGAATTTTTTTTTCACATCTAACCGTAGGATCTTACACCTAACCAGTATGAGAATGTGTGGAAAACATTTCAGAATTTTTGACCGCTCAGATTGCAAGATATCTGCGTTTAAAGTGGAAAAAACAAGTATTTCAGCACATTGCAGGACTAGATTTTTTGACTTTAAACATTTTGCACTTAAAATTTTTGCACTACAAAGTTTTGTGCTTCAAATCTTTATAGTGGAGAATTGAGTTGAGAGTCTAGGGAAAAAAAAAATATTCAAAAAAACTTAATTATCATTCCTAAAAAATTTATTAAGTAGAAGTAGGTACGAGATAGAAGGAAAATCTAAAACATTAATATATTTTAGATGGAATTAAAATACACTAATCCCAATGGTGAGATTGTTCTATCAAATAAACTAAACCATGAGATTTTTTATTTTTTTAAAATTGCATTTAGAAATGAATTTTACAAGTTATTTTTTTCAAGAAGATGCTCTAACTGCCCGAAAAACAAGAATGTCCATAACTTTTTCTTAACAAATCCAAATGAAATGAATCAAAGCTTTCCAAATAGACAAAAATATAATCTACAAAAAAAAAATATTAAAAAAAAAAAATCAAATTTTTGCCAAATTTTTCTTGCTGCCCGGACTGCCCAATTACGAAAATAAATAACATATTTGGCCATAACTTTTGACTCCTATTTCCAAATGTGCTGAAATTTTGTGCATATGAAAGATATTCCTCGCGCCCACCTTCTATTAAAATTTCAGCTTAAAATATGGAAATCTCTAGTCACACGGACCTGCCCAAAATTTCTATACGGCTAAAAAATGCATGCTGGTCCTTTAGGGGTTAAGGATTAAATCAAACCAAACTTTGTTATACAACGAAGTTTGGCTAATGGTTTGAGTGTGAGAATCTTTTGGTAAAGACTAGCTTTACCGCCTTAAGAGTCCTAACTCAATAGCTGTTGCAAGAACACGAAATTAGTATGGAAACAATGTATGCAAGTTTTGGGGGATGAGACTTCCCAAAAGTGTGGCTTAGTGTGGTTGTGAAGGTTGAAAGGAAACCCCGAGTCCTTAACCCAAATCCTCACTAAAGGAAAACAAAGAAAACGAGAATGAGCAAAGATGACCAAAATTTGGTCTAGCTTAATTGCTTCCGACAAAGCCGGTAAGCAAATGGAACAAAGAAAGAGTGTCTGTACTCCGACAGAGTGTCGGTAGGCAGATAATGAACAAAATGGGGTACGACAAACTTCGCGGCGAGGCCTTATATACTCGCTAGAAGGCCCCACTACTTAGTTTACCATGAGATATTTGGTCTTCTTACTCAAAAACTAACCTAAACTAAATTCTAAACTACCCTAAGATATTTCCTAAATAATCTTTGTTTAATCTTTAAAATTTTCTAGAACAAGCCTTAATTAGAAAGGAAATCTTGTCCAAAATAAAATCTAAGATTTTCCCAAAGATATTTAGGAATTTAACTATTTTGACCTTGAGATATTTTGCAAACAACCCTAGGATATTTCCAAATATTCTTAATTTAATCTAAATTGGCTTTTAAAGGAAAGATTTGAAATCTTAACTAAATCCAATCTTCGACTTTCACCAAGATATTTTGTGAAATAACTTTGAATTACCGCTAATTACTCTAAAAAAGTCAAACTTACGGCTGAACTCTTCCTATCTTCTTAAGAACAACTCCAAATTGAAAACCAATTGCGCCATCGCGTTCAGAAGACCCCAATTAGTCTGGCGGATCCCTTACCCCCCACTTCCAGGCTGTAAATATGTATAAAAACCACTCACGGTAACTTTCAAAGAAAAGTCAAAATCCCAACTAATGGAATTTGAGTTTCCCGAGAAAACTGACTAGCTAGGGTTGCCTGGAAGGTTCGTGAGAGTAAGAAAACATTCCTTTTTTGTGACATTCGGACACCGCCACCTCCTGGTTCGTCGGTCAACCCGCCGCCATGTTGTAAATTCTTGTTAAATTCGATGTCGTTGTCGATTCTGGTACTTCTGACTATCGAAAAGTCTTCAAACTTGACTGGTCGCTTATTTAATATATAAAACTCTAATCTAATTTTTAGTGAGATTTTACCGCACTGTGGGTAATTTCTAGGAAATTACTATCAGTTTCAAAGGCGATTGACTTCCCATGGAGTCATCGTGGAGTTTTGTAAAATCCCGAAACTTTTAGGCAATCTTCTAGGAAGTGTCTAAAAGCTAAGGGCAAAATCAAACCTCCAATAAGGTTGCTAAATTTAGCAATTCCTTAATAATTTCCGCCCGAGGGAGAAATTAGTCTGGTACCCGGGGTTTGTCGTGAATGATTAGTTCCGTTGTTGACCTCTTGGCATGCTTTTACCCTAAAAGCACCTTTTTGTAAGCTCCAATCACCTCGCCCTTCTTCTACTTTGCATTCTGGTTCGTATTCTTCAACATTTGCAGGTCTTCACATAACTAGCCCAAATTTCACATAAATTGGATCTAGACACTTCTAAACCTGTATATAGACTTTGGTAATTTAGCCAGGCTGTCACATGCACTCTACATGTCGAGTTTTACATGGATCAGATACTATAGCTGACTAACTCTCGCATCCTCACATCTCTCGTAAACGCTAATTCGGACTATAAGATACTAAACTAAGACCTAAACCTAGAAAAACATTATATTTTGTGCTTCCCGTGATTTTAGGACAACTCCTCGCTAATCTGGCAGGGACTTCCACCAAACTTCTCTCAACTGACTTATTCATGCTATTTTGCATGAATTAATACTAAAAACTAATAATAATCGCGAAAAATAAACCCAGAGTTCTAAGTGCTAACTTGAGGGCTCACACCGAGTGACCGAGCAAGAATGCGATTGAGGAGCGGCTGGAGCGGCTGGGGGACCGAGCAAGAATCCAATTCAGGTGCAAGAAGCCGAGAATGCGATTGAGGAGAAATGGAGCGAAAAGCAAAAAAAATGGCAACTGCGAGTTTGCGAGAGCAAGACTGCGCCTGTGAGAGAGACGTTGTGAGAGACTGAGAGATGGCTCATGGCACGCGTTGGCTACGAGGCTCCTGCCCTAAACCCTGAGTCCCTGACCCAGCCGCCCCAAACCCCAAACAAATGCCTAATTAGAAGTAAAAGACAGAATTAAAAAAAAGGGTTAGTGAGTTAATGAAAGAGTTAGTGAGAGTTAGTGAGAGATAGTGAGAGATAGTGAGTCTGTGAGGTGTCCTAACTTAGGAGTTAGGACAGCAAAAGTAAAAAATAAAAAATAAAAAATATATATATGTATATATATATGTGAAATTAAAAAAATATATATATATGAAATAAAAAAAAAATATATATATATGAAATAAAAAAATATATATATATGAAATAAAAAAACATAGAATAAAAAAATAAAAAGCATTTACTATATAAAAAATTTCCTACAAAGTATAATCCCAGCCGGCTAAAAACTGGATTCATGAATTTTGAATTGGTAATTTTCCGACATGCTCCTAGGGTGGACGGAAAAAAACCGACATTTTATTTTCCTAACCAGTCCATTTCCGAAAATGTTTTTTTCATCCGGAACCTTTGCCAAAACTTTTCTATCTCAATCGAAAATTCTCAAAATCAACCGGCTAGGTTGTAACTAAATGCCGGTACTCCCCGTTCATTGCTTCTTAGTCAAGTTTGTCACATGTGAAAACTATTTACAAATTAAAATTTTATTGAACTAATTTTTACCTCATCAATTTTAAGTTCATACATAAAATAATTTAATTTCACAACAAAATAAATTCCACAATTAAGTCAATTCATATTAGTATGTATTAGACCAAATGATACACACATGTGATATACATATACAAGGCCTTAAAGTGAAATTCTTGGCTAATATAAATAGCAACACTCAAATCCACACCTTCATCACGAGAGGTGGGCATTTCTTGGCATTGGGGTATTTGGGCCCCTCACCATACAAAACTCTAAAAAAAATTATTTGCCATTTTAGTTGTAAATCTAATTTGAAGCTAATTTGAGTATGTTGAAGAAGTTATTAGGAACAATCAACATTTACTTGGCTACCCAAAATATCTAAATCAAAGTAGTATTATAGCGCCATACTCAAATTAAGCATGACATCAAGCTCAAAGAGCCCAAAGGGTAGAGAGTTTAACACGTGGGGCATGCAAGATTCTTTGCAAATCAATGTAGGAACCAAGTTAGCTTGAAATGAAATTGTTGTCTACTTAGTCAACTATTGTTCCAACTTTAGTCTTTAAGGTATGGTCTTTAGGGTCTATAATTCTACTAGTGAATGTGTTTTCACTACATAATTTCATCCAATGAATTCTTTGAATTGTAATTCAACAACCAATTCAATCCTATGGACTGAGATTTCTAATTTCATTTATTTGGAAAGTGTAAAAAATGATCTTTTATAAAGTGACAAAGATATTTAAGTCCATAAAAATGGATGGAACGTGAAAAGTCATGAATGAAAATTCAATGTATACAAAAGAGTGTAAATTTATTTCAAAAAAAAAATACTCATACTAGATTGTTTAGAATTCTAGCCATTTCAAATGAGAAAAATAAAAGCTGAGAAGGTTAGAAGGAAGGTATTAAAATTTCAAGAGGATTCCTACTCTATTTAGGGAGTTACTTCCAAATATTTTATATAATTTTTTAACTTTTATATTGTTTTGCTTTATATGCTCAAAATATAAAACCTATATGGAGACCCTATTTTACATTCAAATTGTTTCTATGTGATAATTAATACAATAATGATATTATGGTCAAATAAATTAGAACTGGTTTAACTATAGGGATTACAATTTGGCTAAAACAATTTTAGGCCATCCTACCTTAGTAAAGCATTAGCTTCTTTTGATGCCATCTAAGGTAGAGGAAGGCAAGTTCTTACAAGACTAATTAAAGAATGATCGTATTGTTCCTATAAGATTGTCAATCTACTTTGGCTACTATATCTGATGTCGGCTTTAGAGGGTTGAAGACAAATAGAAAAAAAATTCAAACATGGAGAAATAATATACAAAGGAATAGAGTATGGTCTTATATTATTTTGACAAAGAATGAGAAATTTATGAATTCTTGGAATGATCAATCTTGAAGCCCATAAATGCCACTAAAGATTGATAGGCACTCATTCATCTCACTCACTTGAAATGGCCACAAGATTTATCTTAACTAGTTGCAATGTTAAGCCTATAAAATTGGCAAGTTCTTTACTTGGTTTACATCCAAGAAGTCCATGACTCTAATGCAACCACTAAGGCAATCCAAAGTTGTCACTTGCACACTCCAATTGTGCCATTGACACATCTTAAATAGTTTTTTTCTTTATTCATTCAAACAAGCTAGTGAAGCTGCAAATAGGCTTCTTACATAGTCATGACGGGTTCATTTGTAGACTAGTAAAAATAGTTAGGTGGTGGCCTAATATTCTAATAGGGTGGTATACTTTAGAGAATTTTAACTTTGGGGGGGTATGAATTATAATATGACTGGAACAAATCCATTTCAAATGAATTTGTTTCAGAGTTTTTTTGTCCAAATTACAACTTATGTAATGAATATTGTATGGTTGTTCCTTCAATTTAACTCCAAAAGTCCCATTGTCCCTCTAGGGGAAAAAATAGATTTTGGATAGGCTCCTATTGTTCCAATTTCTTCTGCAATTTTATGAAACTATTTTTGGAGATGCATAATCATAAGACCTTTGCTTGTGACTTTTATCCCAAATTGCACTTACAATTTAGAAATTAGAGGGGCAAGATGGGTGTAAGAACATTTTTTGACTTCCAAAGGGGCAAAGAAAGGGGCAAGGGGAAGGTCAAGAGAGTGAAAAAATGTGAACTTTTGACACAACATTGTCATAGAAACTTTGATTGTCAATTATAATGTCCTAAAAATGCGCTTTTAATGGTATAAAATATACTTTCTAATTCAAAAGATTGTAAACAAACAAAGTCTCTCGAAGACTCAAACCCATTGTAAGGTTTTAAGGCATTCCCTTAGAGGGGAACTATAGTTGGGAACCAAATCAAAATATGATGAGAACAAAAGAGGAACCTAATGGAACTCTTCATTTTATGATGTCCAATATCTTAAGCGATGGATGTTTGCATTAGCCTTCTAATTTGTATAGAAATAAGAGGATTTCAGTTTTTCATTTTTAATCTTTTCATACTTGTGAAGAATGAATAAATATTTCAATCTACTATTGCCTATTGGAATTCTTGTTTTGAGAAATTATGTAGTAGAAACAATGTTTGCTAAAAGTATAGTATATTGTAAATTCAAAGCACCCTCTAGAATTGTATGATTTTATTAGTGGTGTTCCACATCTTTGTTACCTTGAAAAATTGGTTGAGATGTACACATTTTATGGTCTTCATTATTGTAGATTTTTGAATTGAAAATCTTTAAGGCAAAAATTTCCCACAAATGGCAATCAAACTAATTTGGAGTTCTCAAATGGAGTCCAAAAATATTTTTTCTTCAACTTCTACAACTAATATCTTATGATTTATATGGTCAAACTATGCAAAATTGTATCACATACTCTTATAAAGAGTAGTGCAAGATTCTATGGTTGGATTGTTGCAAGGAAAACATTTCTTTGTTTGCATGGTAGTAGTAGATATGTTAGTTTTAAGTGGATTTTGAGCAAGAGAAGGCCTTGAGACTTTAGGAGTTAACCTTGTGGTTAAAATTGGTATAAATTTGATATTCAACTTTTGCTAAAATCACAAGACAACTAAATTACTTACAAAGATATGAATGGACGATAACAATAAGAGCTCAATTTAGATTGAAGAAAACCTATTTTATAATTACAATCATGACAATAAAATAACAAAGTAAGCAAAGAGCCTCCTTCTTAGACATAAAAAATCCAATTAAAATAAAATTGCAGACTCAAAATTCAACAGAATTCAATGCAAAATGGAAAATTTTCAGAAGGAAAAATAGCAAATAAGAAGAGAGTCTATTGATTGTAATTTTCCAATTCAATAATTACAGATTGAAGTTGCATAACAATTAGAAAATTGTAACATAAACTAAAATATGAAATAAGACCTCACAAAACCCTTAGGACATACACATAAGATTGAACCTAGATTGGGAGTCATTGCAATTGAACACATCATTTCAATCAATTTTCATATAGGCCTTTGAAGCCATGACTAAAATTGAAGCTAAGACTAGAATGATGGAATGAAGCTATGACAAAATTGGTTGAATGAAGCCAAAACAAAAAAGGTGGAATGAAGCTAGGATTAAAATAATAAAATGAAGCCAAAAATAAAAACTAATGAAATGAAGTCATGAAAAATATAATATAATTTCAAAGTTTCACGATTGAAATCAAAACCTATAGATAATTCAATGTCTTTAATTGAAGAGTTTTTTGAGGGAACTAGTGCAAATTCTTTAAGGTTCAATTAATTCTGAAAGAAAATTTGGAAAAATTTGGAATTAAAAACATGAGCTACAAGAATTTTGAGGCAATCAATGGAACATATAAAAATGCATGGAATGTAGAATCCACTTTGCAAACATGGGGTTTCGATCCATAGTGAGTTCAATGTCCTTTCAATTAAGGGTGTTGAAAAGTTTTTTGAAGGAACCAATTGAAAACCTTTGGAGCTCAATTGATTTTTGAAACAAAAGTTCAAAAATTTGGATTGGATTTTTTTTAATTGAGAGAATTGAAAAGTTTTTGAAACAAAAAATGGGATTTAAAAAAACAAGTGGGGCATACCATCAACTTTGCAATCAAATATTGAAGATCTCTCGGATTTATGTATTAAAAAATATAGGCTTCAATGCCAACTAGTGGTCAACATATACCTCTAAAGTGTAGTATGACAATTGGTGGGTGTTAAAACTATAAACTTATAATCCTTAAAAGACAAGCCTATAACTATTTTTTAAGAAATTCATTTTGCAACAATCTATAAATGTGATTTATTTGTAGAAAAATGATATTATGTCATATAATAGTCATAAAAATTTCTCATTTTTTCTCATTTTTTTGAAAATATTGTGAATTTTTTAACAAAAAATGATACAATTCATATCAAATGCATATATATGCTCAAAAAATTTGGAAACTTATTTGTAGATTTATATTGTCATAAAAAACATCATGATTTATATTGTTCATTTTTTTACTAAATCATTCTAAAATTAAAAAATTAGCATTCCACGATTATAGGCCTAAAGTTCAAATTTCTATAAAACATTCAATTTTGAAATTTTTGAAAGTTTCAAATTTGAATAGAAACTAATCTTGATAAGATTCATTTCATTAGTTGGACACAAATTCAAGTAATAACATATTCATGGCTAAATTTTAGATCAAGAAAAAATTGACAAAATACACTACATGGATTTGTCAATTTCTTATACATGAAAGTCAAAAATATTACTAGAAAAGAATATCCAACACCATTCAATGAAAATGAGTTCAAGCAAGTTCCCCCTTCCTCCCCGAAAAAAAATGTCCACCATAGAACTTTCCCTAAAATAATCTAAAAAGACATTTTTCCTTGCAAAGATTTTAGTATTATTAGTGGATATGAAAAAAAATATCCTTCTTTTTAATATGCATTTTTCAAAATTCCAATATATATTTGAATTCTAAAAGAATTAATTTATGAGGATTTTTATATAAGATTTTGTTATTTTCTAAACCCTACATTTAAATTGACAAAATAAGCATTTAAGATATATATAAATATTTTTTGAACAAATGGGAAACCCATTGCATTAAAAAAACAAACCACAATACAAGACAACCAAGCCGTGAGGCTGGACAAATGAAGAGATAGCGAGCAAAAGGACCAAAGAAAAAGAAAAAACAAAGAGCTCTAAGAAAAAGAACAGCTAGAGGGGCCGCGCCCTTGCTATCTAATAATGTAACCCTCTCTCGAAGCTAACAACTTAGCTCGGAGCCAAATATTATCATATTTGAACCAAATGGAGGATCCTAATGGGATTTAAGCCTAGAGGACACTTGGGCTTTAACCCCTAAATGCCCAAGCCTTTTCAAGAGTGTTTTGACTATGAAAAAAGAGCATGGGCTTATAGTTAACCCCAATGAAGCAAATTGTATTTTTTTCAAAATCTAACCATATAGATGTTTGAAGAGCTTAATTACTAGTATGCATACCAATTTTGAGTGCGAAATTGCATAGGAGTTGTGAGATTATAACAAGAGAAATGTATGCTTTCTATTTTTAGTATGCTGCCATGTTTTAGAAATTTGCATATAAATTTTTTTTGAGATGGGAAGTGACATGAATGACTACAAATAATGTTAGCACACTAAAATGCACTTTCAAAAAACTTAATTTCACATGAAAAGCTATCAAACTTATTACACAATCCACCTTGCAATTGGTGAAATGCAATTTTTTTTATAAGTATAAATCGCAAATAACTCCAAATCAACACTTGCATGTTTAAATTTTCAATGGTGAAAATCATGAAAACACTTTACTCTTTCCATTGGGACCATTTTCAAAGCAAATGGATAAGTACAAGTTTTTAGATCTCAAATCAAGTGAAATTGGCAAAAGTTGGGAAATGAAGTAAAATTAGGAAATTTTACTCTTCCACTTTGGGACATATATGGCTTTGAAGACCTCTCAAAAATCAAATGTTTACCTTTTGCAGTGAAAAATGAAAGTTTTCAATAGTTAATCCTAAAAACTGCCCGAATTTTTTTTTAAAACGGTCAAACGAATTTAACTGCCCATACCAAAATGAGCCTGAAATTTCAACTCGACCATATATGGTCGCCGAGGCAGTTAAGGGTTAAGGAATGCCGCTTTGCCTGAGTCAAGAAGTACATCCCAGAGCGCTTGCTGTAGGAGGCCACTTGGCCATAGTGTATGTGAAAACATCTTCTGATTCCTAGCGATCCAGATTAGCAAGAGAGAGAGGAACCTCTCAGTAAGGACCAGATAATTCAAAAGATATGAAATCGTTGAGGTAGAATTGAGCCAAAAATGCAGTGTATGGTCGAATTCCACATGAAGACCCATCACAGGTTGCTCACCCAATAAGTGTTGCAAGATTGACTGAGCATAGTCCCAATCTTTGTGGGCCTTGGGACAGTGGTAAAATCTATGAATGGGTACTACATCAGCCCCGGTGGAACAACAATTGCAAGTTATATCTAGTCCTGGGTTGATTTTTGCCCTCCACAAGTGTACCGCTACCGTGTTGTGCCAGACTGACCACATAAAGGTGGCTTCCTTTTGAGAACGCGCCTTGAGCCATATATCACTCCAGTCATGCTCAAAGATTGGAGTCAAGATACTAGGCCATTTAGATGGAATTGTTCATTTGGACTGACGATGTTGGATGAGAAGCGTTCTGCCGCAAGAGGTGGTATAAGATGATAGCTGCCTCCCATTGCTCCAAAACCAACGTCCGGGGTCATAAACCAAAGTATGAGTGGTGCCTGCATAAAATAACTCATGGGGACGACTGCGATTTTTTTGGATTTCCAAAATTCTTACTTTGTGGATGAATTTTGTGTAGGTCACTGGAATCCATATGATGGGTAGAATGGCAAGCTGACTTGAGGTCAAGTCAATTGTCGCTCTATAAGCACCTCCTGCAATTGAAATTTGTTGGAGGCCTGGAGTGAGAATGTCTGTAGGAGGTTTTTGATATTGCCACACGATTAAGGGGATAGCTCCGTCTGGCTGAGCAAATATACCAAGCCACTCCCCTGTCTAGGCTTGGAAAAAATGATGTTTGACCATGGATCTCCACGCTGGTGGGGTGGATGAGATAATATAGAACCATTGGATCTGTTCTGTAGCCAGAAGATGAAAATGAGAGGCTAATTCATTCCACATTTTAAAATCGTTGGTATTTGTATCCCAAATATCTGCTATGGATCTGAGGCCAAGTCTGTCTAACTCTCTTGCCCTATCTATGTCAAAATAGAAGTTAGAACCAAAATATTCTGTGGACCATCATATACTCGTGGATAGGACCTCGTCCACATTTGTGGGAGGAGAAAATTCAATGAATTTAGTAAACCGTCTCCATGTTGACGTCACTCTATTCCAAATCCTAGAACCTCGTGACACTGAGTGACCCTGGATCATAAGCCATGCGTGCGATAGAAACCAATAGCCCTGTGAGGGATTTGGTTTCATTTTGTTGATTCTAAATCTAAGGAGAACCTTGAGGTTGGATATACCAAGCTCTATAGCAAATAGGATCCATCTAATCAGTAGAGCTGCCAAAGAGATCTTTGGACCCAGTAATTTCAACCCACCAAGATCCTTAGGGAGATAACAGTCATCCCAACAAACTCTTGTACGTGCATTATGCTCGGTGCCACTCCATAGATAATTACATAGGCTCCCACATATAGACCAAATAGCCTGGAGAGAACCACTCCAGATGGAAATGAAGTAGTACAAGGTAGAGAGGAGAATGGCATTAACCACCGTTATTCTTCCTGCTAATTAAGGATAGTCTTTGGGTGGTCCAATATGTGAATTTCTTGGTAATTTTATGTTCAAGGAACCCATCTATATTTTGGATATCAAGTGTGATGCCAAAAAGGGCATCCAACAACTTGGAAAGGGACCCTAGCGGAGCCCAGGTCAAATTAAAATTGTCCAACCATGCCGGTATAGGAAGCCTTGAGAGCCAAAAGCCAACTCTCTTTGTCCAATTAATTATAAGGCTTGAGGCTGAACTAAACCTATCCATAAGAGAAATGAAATTCCTTAGATCCTCTTCTTGGCCAAGTAAAGAGAACCCTGTATCATCAGCAAATTGAGAAATCAATTGCTGAAGGTCGCTATTCGGTAATTGTATACCATGGATATTTCCTTAACGTTGCTCCTCTGTGACCATCATGTGGAGTGCTTCACCAATGAGAAGAAATTGGTAGGGTGCCAGCGGGCATCCTTGCCTAACTCCCCTTTGAATGGAAAAGGGGATGTAGCCTTTCCATTAAGTAGTACCGAGGCGGAGGCATCTTTCAACAACATCAATACTAACTGAGAAAATGAGTCACGGATACCTAACTTCTTCATAACCTGGAGTACAAAGTCCCATGAAACCACATCATAGGCTTTTGTGAAATCAAGTTTGAGGAATATAAGATCTTGTTTTGATTCTTTGGCCCATTCAACTGTCTCATATTGTAGTAAAATATTGCTAAAGATATGTCTTGAAGGTAAAAAGGCCGTCTGCTCTGAGCTTATTACTTCTCTAAGGAGCTTTTGTAATCTTATTTGGAGGGCCTTGGCTATAATTTTATAGGAGACGTTTAATAATGTAATAGGCTTCAAGTTAGACGAGTCTGCATGATCCCCGCTTTGAAGATAAGAGCTATAGCTCCAGATGTCATGCCAGTAGGAAGGTTGCCTTGGAAGATGGAATTTTGGACCATTTCGAAGAAGTCATTTTCTATCAAATCCCAAATCCCAAAACCTACAGAAGAACTCTGTGGTGACACCATCAGGTCTTGGACTGTGGCCCTTGGCCATGCTAAGTAACGCCTGATGTAGTTCTTCTTCCGAAAGGAGGCATTGGAGCTGGTCAGCCATCTCAGGGGAGAATTTACTAGTTACACAACTGAGTATCTTCTTGCTATCAGCCATTGATTCTGGGCTTTTGATTTCTTGAGAATATACCCTTGTATAGAACTCAGTGCATATCTGGTCCAAGTCACTACGCTCATACTTGAGTTCACCATAGTCATCCCTAAGTTCCGTGATAGATGAATTAGAGGGTGTTTCATGGACAGTTTTGAAAAACTCTCGGGGGGGGCACCTAGTATTTTACTACAAACCACGTGCGAACAAGTGGTTTCTAATGAACTATAATTTCAACTTAAAATTTTGAGGGTTGCTTAATAATGACTATAGGTTTCTATTGCCAAAATTTCAAACTAAAATAATAGTTGAAATGATTTGTACAAGAGGTTGAAAATGGCCTAAAACGGCATGTTTTTCAACTCAAATATTTATAGAGATCACATTTAGATGACCATTGCATCAATACTCAACTCAAAATGAACTTTCAATAGAGAGCTATTTTTAGGAATTTTTTGTTCATTTTTTAGACAATTTTTTAGGATATAATATAGGGGTGTGAAAGTTATTTTTTAGTTGTACAGTGTATCTAATTACTTCAAAAATTTGTAACTAATTATCATTAACAAATAAAAATATCAATAATTCAAAACATAAACTTTTGAAGTAGGAAAATCTAGTCATATTTTTTTTATTTCATTTTATTTAAATTTTAGGATATAATATAGGGGGTCCAAAGTTTTGTTCGCACGTGTTTTCTAATAGACACTCTAAGTGACCCCCCTGAGGAAAAACTTTGCGGATAGTTTATTCCCGTAGAGTTTCCAACGAGCCCGGGATCTAACCTTGCGCCCCTTTATTTTGTAGTTCTCCAAAATGGTTAGGTTGGCCTTGATATCCTAGACCTCCCCTTGTAGTGTGAGACAAAGGGGTGATTCTTGAAGCAATCTCGTCTTTTGCTCTAAGCTAATGCATAAGGCCTCCTCTGAATCCTTATTGCTCTTAGATCGGCAGATGCAAAAACCCTTATACAGTGACTCCCAAAAGTAGTTGGCCACCCTAAAAATTGCTCTCAAACATTGAGAAATTAGAATTATGAAGTTAAATTTAGACATGTTGTTGTACAAAAGGAATTATACCCTCATGTGTAATTTCACTTTAAATGGATTATATTTAGACCTATTATTAATTGAATGAAAATTCTATGGAAAAAAAAACTTTTTGTGAGAAGTCAAAATGTTCCATTTTTTTAATAGGAAGAATGTACATCTTGACTAGAATCACATGTTACAAGTTTCATGAATTTTGGATTTTTATTGATTGAGATCTAATTGATTGAAATTTGACCCCAAAATTTTGATTTTTTAATTTTTCACTTCATAAATTGCAAAAAAATATGTTTTTGATACAAATAATTATTTAATGTTATTTTCAATTTTTATTTTATTTTTTTGCAATTTATAGAGTGAAAAATTAAAAAAACAAAATTTTGGGGTCAAATTTCAGTCAATTAGATCTCAATCAATAAAAATCCAAAATTCATGAAACTTGTAACATGTGATTCTAGTCAAGATGTACATTCTTCCTATAAAAAAATGGAACATTTTGACTTCTCACAAAAAGTTTTTTTTCTATAGAAATTTCATTCAATTAATAATAGGTCTAAATATAGTCCATTTAAAGTAAAATTACACACGAGGGTATAATTCCTTTTGTACAACAACATGTCTAAATTTCACTTCATAATTCCAATTTCTCAATTTTTGAGAGCGATTTTTAGGGTGGCCAACTACTTTTGGGAGTCACTATAAAATCTAGTAACACGTTTAAGCTTGCTAAAGAAAGAAGCCGTTATTGGAGCCCCTACCCCGGGGAGATCACTACTTGTAATTTAAGGTATACACCTGAGTTAAGAGGGTATTTGATGTGGGGCTATTTACCTTGATTATTGTATTTAAGATGACAGTATTTTTACACCTTTTCCAGAAACGCTCATCAACTTTTGAAATTTGGCATGTATGTAACTAATAAAATATGGCATACAATTGTCAAAAAAAAATTTAGTTCTCAAATCACATACTAAGAGGAGTCAAACTTCATTAGCTATATTGGGGTGGCTTCAAGAAGAAACATTTTCCTCTAACTTCAAGCCTTATTATCTTGCAATATGTGAAGTTAGAATTCTTGAAAATTTCCCGCATATTCCAAATGTTTGTCTCTAATTTTTTATCCTTTGGATTTAAAATTTAAAATTTTTTGATTGCTCAAGAAATCATCAAAAAATGACTAGTCTGTTGCCAATGCACTTAACCTCCTTATATTGCAAGTTGATTAGAGTAAGCTAGATTCTATATTTGTTTTTGAAATTTTTCATCGGTAAATCTAACATCATAAACATATGAATGGCTAAAATACTCATGTTTATATAGAGAAAAAAATTTACTCTTGGAAGGCTTGAAGTTTGCTGATTTTGTTTCGCACAAATAAAAAAAAGTTTTTTTTCTAACTTTAAATGTTATAATCTTTCAATCCACTTGGTCAAATGGGCTGAAATTTTTTCCATAGATTGCCTTATTAGTTTAATACACTTCAGTATGATTGGTTTTCAAAAAAATTATTATTAATTAATTTTGGACAATGCATAAAAAATGGGTAGTTTTGGACTTTTCCTCTTTCAAAACTCCCCTTTGATCTTTAGGGATTAATAACAAATTTACCATTGAACAATTCAAAATCCCCATTGAAACTATTCCATGAACAGTTTATTCAATATGAATATGTTTAACATTTAAGGCTTCAATGAATGAAGTTAAACAAACTATAAACTTTATTTTCATAGCATACAATTTTTAGTTCGTTGAACTCACGAAGATAAACCTCCCTATTTATACAAAGTGACAATTTTTGCCACTTGTGGTCAATGCCTTACATTTACATTTCATTTTGTTGATATATACACTACTAGTACCATGACACAACTTCAATCAACCATCCTTCATTGTAGATTTTCTTGGCTATGTCCATTTTATCATCCACATGAAATTATTTGTCCACATCTATATTCATTATACTATGAAAAATATGCACAACCTCTATTTGTCAAGGCTAACTTATTAATAAAAATTCCTACTACATGATGTTTTTATATACCCTAATTTATATATAATAGAGTATGTAGCATTTCATGGACCCTATGGTAGCCCTACATATTATATAAATTTTCTCTGGTTTGAATTAAATGGACCCTATCTTTTAACTCACGTAGTTTTCTAAAAAACCACACTAGTAGAAAATAACTGACCAAAACAACAAAAATCCAACACATAAGTGTTGATTTTTTTGTGGCAAAGGCAGATCACAACACGTGGCAGTTGCCACGTGGACAAACCACCACCATGGAGGTTTGAACCTTGGACCTCGTAGTTGAGGTCTAAGGCCCTAAACCATTGAGCCACATACAAGTGTATATGTTTAAGAAGGAATTTGTATTAGATTTATACAGTTTTTTTATTTTTTTTTATTTTTTATTTGTAAAAACAGAAGACTTTGGTGGCCGTTTTGGCACAGTAAAATACGTTTCTTGAAAAAACTTTGAACTAAGAAAAGTTAGACAATAAAACTAACTTTCACCTCCAAAAATCCTTTTGAGATTTGGAGTCTTTAATCAAAAGTTATGGACAAAATTCAGAGAGGGTGTTTAAAAATGTCAACGAAAAAGTCCATTTTAACCCCGCTCTGAATTTTGTCCATAACTTTTGATTGGAGACTTCAAATCTCAAACGGATTTTTGGAGGTGAAATTTAACTTGAATTTATAACTTTCTTAGTTCAAAGTTTTTTCATAAAACGTATTTTACTGTGCCAAAATGGCCACCAAAGTCTGATGAGTTCAAAAAACACAGAATTGTGAATGATTAAGTGTTAAATTAAATGAAAATTGTACATAGAATTGAACCGTGGGGATTTAAACATTGCCTGAATGACAAAAAATTATTTAAAACTTTTGTAAGTCTAAATGAACAAAAAAAGTGTTCATTGTGTTGTTGATTTGGACGTTGAACTACCAAAATTAACAAAAAAATTTAACCATTTTGTTACCCTTGTGCCAAATCAACAAAAATTTGTGAAAATGGTCAATACAGTGCCCAAATTAACAAAAATTTGATGATTTTTTGTTGATCTGGACATCATTTTCTACTAGTGCCAAGAGTAATCTTCCCGGGCCCCTGCCCATATCTCCCTAATCAAAGCATCTGCTTCATCTAGGTGAACAAACGACATGATCCACCAACTTGGGCATCGGGAAGGACTAGCTAACTCAAGTACCAATGATACGTGTGAGTGACTTGATTGTGTGTTATCACCCTTGATCCTATATTCCAAGACTTTCATAGAGTCTGAGAAGATATACATCCTGCCCAATTGTACCATGATTCTTGAGGAATCCTGACGAGCATTGTCCCACAAATAGAGAAATGATGGTAGAGTAAGAGGGGGTTCAGACACATGCAAAGAGTCTTTCAGATTATTAAATAATAGTCTTTCAATATTGGGCATTGATTTGCCACATGTACTGGATTTATCAGACTTTTGCTCAACTATATTAAAGTCCCCCAATATGAATAGGGTAGCTCCCTTATCATGAATTCCTATAAAATCCTACGTGGGTAGGGCTCATGTGAAGCATAAATGTTAATAAAACCAATATCGCCACCTGAGATATGATGTAGAATAAACCAGTGGACTCTGCCTCCACAAATAGCGCCTGATTGCAATATCAATTTAGCACATCTGGGAGCTATCAAGGATGCCACCCCGCCCTTGCTTTCTTTCTTACCGTCCGGAGTATATCCTATGTCTGCATTAGTGCAAAATGTAGTGGCTTGACGCCACAACACCCTACCAAAGTTCAAAGCACCCTGACCTCTATGCTTGTACTCTTGAAGGAATAAAAAATCATTAGGATTTTTCCTAATGTAATGCCTTAGACTATCTATAGCAGAGGGATTGTTCAATCCACTCACGTTCTGAGATAGATTCTAATCTTCATGGATAATGCAGGTCAAAGGTTTACCAAGTGCCTCCTGTGCGTTTGAAGAAAAAAATTGTCTGCTGCCTCGGCTATCCTTAGCAGAGTCCTTAGGCTCAATATCGGGGATAGAATGCTGGTCTAATTAAATTTGACCGCTACCATTGATAAGTCTGGCAGAGGCACGAGTGAGCCGCATGGAGCCCTCAACATGAGCTGGAGGGTTGGAAGTCATGGGATCAGAGGCATTCCACTGTGGGAGAGGGCCTGAGATGTGATGTTAAACTTGGATGGCAAGAGATGTGCCGTTTCCCTGCATAGGGGAGGATGGACGGGATTGGCTTCTAGTGTTAGGCAAATTTGGTAGCGCATCGCTAAAGAGATTGTTATCTAAGAGAGATTCTAGTGATTGTAGAGCAAGAATGAGGTTGTTGTTAGAATCGACTATACCTGATTGGTCCTGGAGTGTAGAAGGTGGTGAAACTAGGATCACAAGGCTATGGGAATTGGAAAATCTATTCAACTGAGGTGAGTTGGCTAGAGAGCTGGATGGAGCTATCCCTTTAGGCGAGGATGCGATTAGGATTTGAGAATGTGGGCTTTGATGTGTGCTATGGAGAGGTTGGGGGATTGTTTGAGAATCTGGTTGGTTTGTAAATACCTATGGTACTGGAGTATGACAGGAGTTGTTTGGAGAGTGTGTCAAGATAGGCCGAGAGGGGTTCGGGCTGGTTGGAAGCAGGGTGATTCTGGTAGGTGTAGTGGTATGGTGGATGTTGGATACAATTAAAGGCTACTGGGCACAAGGTTGAATTGCATGGGGCGATAGATGAGAGGTGGGAGATTGCAAGTTTGGATTGGGATGGTGGGGAGCTGTGATATCAAGCCGTGGGATTGTGTACAAAAAATCATCAATGTGCAGCGGATGATCTTGGGATAAAAGCGTAGGTGATGAGGGAAGCTGACTAGGGTTTGACTAAATGGGTTTGGTAGAGGAAGATGAGAGAGGTGCTGGGGGTTGAGTACTAAGGGAGCTTGCCTGGTTGGGAGGGTGTAGGGATTGATCGGTATCAATGATTGCATTACCTTGCATGGCATGCGCTTTGAACTGGTTCTTCTTCTACCCGTCCCTTCGACGCTTCCAATAATGACTGGAATTAATTCACTGGTGTGGCTGAACGACAAGGAGCCGGGCCCAACCAAAGACGTTGATACTCCACTAGTACGAATCCTTTTGAGTCAGGTGCGGATGTTGATTGTCGATTGGATTGCGTACATCGATTGCTGTGTAGATTAAACCTCCGGTTGGAGGATATTTTTGATCAGTGACTAGGCTCATGGGGATACCGGTTGATGTTATTGTTGATTCTTGACTCCGAAGAGCCTTGCTGTCTCTTGACCACTGAGGAAGTTTGTGGTAACTGCACTTCTGGGGACGCCTGCGAGCTCTGGTTTGTTGGAGAGGCTTGCTAGCGCAAATGGTTGTCCTTTGGCACTCCTTCGGGTCTACACAGAGAGGTAAAGGGGCATTTGGATAGCGGATGCGATGAAGCCGTGCAATTTGAGCAACTAAGGCAGGCGTCTTCATAAGTAATATGTAATGAAATCATGCACCCTGAATCAATTTCTAGTTGGATGCTTGAGGTCCATCTTCGCTGAAGGTTGAAAGCGACGCAATATCGATGCGGGCTGAAGGCCGGATCGAAGATGTCACACGCTAGTACCGTGCGGAGGGTGCTGGCCACAGCCTTAGAAGATGTGATAAGCTCCTAGGAAAGATTATCAATCGTGAGCCAACATGGAAAAGAGATACTAGTAGGCAAAGCTGGGTTGAATGCCGGCACCCAGTTATGATAAATAAATTTCCTTCCGAGAGATCTATGAAGCTACCAATTTACGACTGTCTGTATAGCCTCTATACTGTCAAATAATGAGATAATGAAAATCGTGGCCCGCATCTTTGTGCAAGATGACTGTGCATGGATATATTTTTTCTTGAAGATCTTGAATCCATCGGAGGATGGCTTCTTCTAAAATAGGACCCCACACAAAAGATGCGATTATAACTTGGTCTCGCAGGTGGGAAGTTTGCTGCGATAGGGTTACGGAATTGACAGCTGAATGTAGTGGTACCTTCTGGATGTGCGTAAGCACTCTTGCCCAGTTGCAACGTGAGTTCTGTGGGAGTACCTCTCCTTTGCTGGCCGAAAAGATATTTGGCCTCACGATTTGAGATTGGATAAATGTAGGGGTTGGTTTGGATTCCGTGTTCTAGTGTCGAGCATCCTTGGCTTAGGCAGGCTGGTCCCTTGAATAAGGAGATCTATCTCTGGACCTCGGAAGGCACTCCCTCTTGTGCTTGACGCCATTCGTTGCTTGGTCAAAAATGATTTGCCTTGCTTGAGCCCTGTGTGCTTCTAAAAAATAATCCCCTGAGTAGATACCCACCCCACGCGTGACGTCTCGGTATGAAGCCATTACTTGAAAACAAATTAGTTTACAGTTAAGTGCGATAAGTGACAATAAACAATATTACAAAGGCAAAGAAAATAAGGGGAGAAGATAAGGGTACAATGACAAAGAATAAACTAGAGTATCCTTAAATTAGATCTGCGGACACCAGTCGCAATCCCAAGGTTTGTGCTAAAATATTCCCGTCACAAAATTCCAATGTTTTCAAAAGGCGTTCTTGGTGGATAAAAAGATTTGCCTGATGATGAATAGCCACATCACCTTTGTGATCAGCATCTTTGTACTTTGAAATTTTCCACCCCCCTAACTTCCGATTCACAACGACAAATCAATCATATCTAGTGTCAACAAAATTGTATGTTCCCTAGCTACGTGAATCTGGTGGTAGCGCCACAGATAATCCACCAAATAGGCATCCAGATCAAGAAAACTAGCTAACTCCGACACATCTCCCAGATCTGGAAATCACGGATTGATCCATTCAAGAATTTCATGTTGACTACCAAGAGGATCATTTAAGATATTTGGTGGTTTGGAAAATACTTCATTTTATACTGTATAAATTACCTACCTATTTATCACATCACTAAATTAGGATTGTTGTAGAATCGAGGCAAGGCACTCATACGAGCAAGGCAATCATCAAGGAAACTTTCTATTTTGCATATCCATGTTTAAGAGATGCTCTTGCTTGCTAGAGTGTCTTTGTTTTGATTTTGGTTAGTGTTACAAGTTTTGATGATGTTACAAGTCAAGTTGTTATTTCTTGAATTTTTTGTCATGTTGAATATCTGATTTATTAAATGTGAAGGCTATAGTAAATGCATGATTCATGATTCTATTTTATCTTTTCTATATTGCTTTGGAATTTTGAGTGTATTGTAGTGAGAATTTTGTGGTACAAGGAAGAAAGAGAGTAGATTAAGTTGTTGTAAGCCACCACATTGGTTCACAATTTAGATTTAGGAAAATTAAGGCATTTTGTATGAAATTGTAAGTTAGAAATTAGTAGTAGGAACAATTAATCTTCAACCATAATTTGATGACTTTTTTGATAGGTAGCAATGGGAATTCTAGGACAATGGAGTGTGAAGTTTAGGAAACTTGATTATATGAGAATGATGGGAAAAATCTAGGAAAAAAAATTACATTTTGAAATTAAAAAAATATTAATTAAATAATACAAAACTATGAAAATTAGATAAGGGTGAAATTTTTAGAAATTAGAAGGAGTTTGCATTAGAAGTCAACTAAAAATAAAAAATTCAAAAAGAATAAATTAAAACTAATTAGTAGAGTTGGAATAAATACCAGGACACAACATAGTGGTAGACACTCTAAAGTAGTAGAAAAACAATAAATTAGTGTGGTATATAGTAAATTAGGGTAGGGATTGAATTAATAGATGAAGGTTAAAAGCTATAGGGGCTTTAGAGTAGGAAGCACTTTCATTCTCTCTTGCTTGTTCATGTGTGTGTATGTGTTTGCTTTTAGAACTTTTGAATTTTGAGAGGCTATGGAGATTAAGTGGGAGTTATAATTTAGAATATTCATCAAATGGGCTTTCACATTAGATGGAAAAAGAATAGAGAAAATGAAGAGGAGGGTTTGCAACTATCTTTCTTTTTCTCTCTCAGTTTTGCTTAGTATTAGATATGAATTCCTTATGGGAGATTTGTAAGTAGGAAGATAAGTTCTTAGATTTTAAGTGGTTGTAGGTCTTTCTTTAGGCTTCCCAAGAACATAAATCTTGCCCAAAATGGATCAAGGATAGAGATGGAGCAATCATTTTTATGGGAGAAAGTTTACTATCAATTCCACCTGAGACTGCCAACTTTGATGAACAAGATCCGAAAAGAATGATGAGGCAAAGGGGTTGAAATTTGGGAATATTTAGATTTTTAAGTCAATATTTTAAAAGCTAAAGCTTTCAAAATTGGAGCAAGGACAAAGATGGGCAACCATTTTGGTGCGAGGTCAACTATAGACTCCAAATAAGACTATCAACTTTGACAAACGTGATCAAGAAACGGTAAAGCAAAAAGAGATAAATTTAGGAGTAGGTAGATTTGCAAGTTAGCATTCTAAAAAGCTAAGGCTTGCTGAAATTAGAGTATGGACAAAATTGTAGTGTCTGTTTGAATTTGAGAGGGTCATTTGCCCATACTTGTTGGATTGTGAGTTGATTTTGTTGCAAATTGGGAAAAACATCTTAAAAATTCATAAAGATAGTGCAAATTGATTCAAGGAAGTAGGCCGTAGCAAGGGTGTTTTATTGGTGAATGAACATATGTACTTAGGACAAATTGTATTACCTTAAGTCTTACATGACCAAAAAATTATTGCCAAGTGAATTCATCACTAAAAATCTCTAAAGGAAAGAATTGCTTGCCCAACTATGTGGAAACAAAATTGCATGAATAGAATCTCTTGTTGTTGAATAATGTACATTGCATGTAATTGTCCACGCACTATAAAAAACCCATGTTTTTCTATGTCTAATTTTATTGGACATCCAATGTAACAACCTGTGTTTTTATATCAACAATGACATCCAATGTAACAACTTGTGTTTTTAATCAGCAATGACATCCAATGTCACCATCTTCATTGGATGTCTAGTGTAATTTGTCAAGTTAGACACATGTTTCTTATAGTGATGGTTGAAATTGTATATGTGGCTATGAATGAATAAGTGGTTTAAAGTAAAATAGGTTGGACGAACTTGGGAATGAGGGGAAACTATGGATTTGTAATGAAATGCAAATTGGAATGACAATGCATCGTAGATTAGTGTCCTAAATTTAATAAATTGTAGTGCTAGTACAAAGTCCATTGCTTGGAAGATCTAGGTTGTTGACACTCCTTATTTTTCTAGGAGAATTTTGGCCATCACAGTTAAAATCCTCATAGTCGCAATTTCTCTTGGATTTTTTTAGAGTGTAGATTGGAATCACTGCATCAATCTTATTTTTCTTTTGTCAATCTAGTAGCTCTCATTTTCTAGTAATTAGGTGTTCTATTAAATGAAAATGCAAGTTTTGGATGACATTTGGTATGAATCCCTTCTTCAAGAATATTTTGACTTTAACCCCTAAAGGCCCATTGTCCCTTCGGGGGACAAATGGGATTTCAGGCAGGTACCTACAAGTAGAATTTTTGTCGTGATTTTTTGAATTTTTTTTTTGAGGTAGAAAAGCTGATTAGCTTTGTGAGAATATAATTGTTTTTCACAATCGGTGCCTAGGAACAACAGTTATGACCAAATAAGCTCAAAACAAGGGACGGCAGGCAGGCCGGGCAGCAAAAAAGAATTGGCAAAAATTAGATTTTCTTTTGTTTAATTTTTTTTCTCATAGATTATATTTTTTCCTATTTGGAAAGATTTGATTCATTTCATTTGGATTTGTTATGAGAAAGTTATGGACATTTTTGTTTTTCAGGCTGTTAGAGCATCACTTGAAAAAAATAACTTGTAGGATTCATTTCTGAATGCTATTTTTGCAATTTTTCAAAAAAATAAATTCTCATGGTTTAGTTTACTTGCTAGAACAATCTCACCATTGGGATTAGTGTATTTTAATTCCATCTAAAATATATTAATATTTTAGATTTCCTTTCTATCTCGTACCTACTTCTACTTAATAAATTTTTTAGGAATGATAATTAAGTTTTTTTGAATATTTTTTTTTCCCTTGGACTCTCAACTCAATTCTACACTATAAAAATTTAAAGCTCAAAACTCTGTAGTGCAAAAATTTTAAGTTAAAAATGTTCAAAGTCAAAAAATCTAGTCCCGCAATGTGCTAAAAAACTTATTTTTTCCACTTTAAACGCAAATATCTTGCAATCTGTGCGGTCAAAAATTCTGAAATTTTTTCCATACATTCTCATACTAGTTAGGTGTAAGATACTTTGGTTAGATGTACAAACAAAACACTTTTCAATTTTTTTTACTGTTTGCTATAGAAATGGCAGTTTTCAGTGTTTTTTGGCAGAAAAAAGGCCTTGGGCCTTTAGGGGTTAAACTTTTTTTTGTAGATATGCACTCAAGATTTTGTTGTTGTATTTTCAGTCATTGTACACGCATCATGTTCTTTATCTTGCCCAAACATTAATTTAAGTCATATCCACTATAAAAGTGCATTTGTAAAATTGCATCAACAAAAGGAAGTTTGTACATTTTCTCCCAAGTCCGCACCGTTGACCATACTTTTAAGGCTCCAATGTATGTGGGAAAATTATTGTCGCCAAAATCTGTGGAGCTAGAAATGGGCCCCAAACATTTAATCATGCATCATTGGTAACACAAAGAGAAGTGGAGCCTTGGTTTTTTCTACCATGTCTAGAGAGAGTGTACAAATTAGACAAAATGATGAAATTGTGGGAATCACTAGGAAAAAAAAAGCCTTGGTTTGAATACCTTGAGATTAGATTTTCAATTGCAATATGGATTGAATTTGTTCAAATAATTCCACACAATGAGCATAACCTGAAAATAGACAATAATGAGATATTCAAAGGGGTTATCTGAGAAGGGAGGATCTGACTTGCTGGTGAAGCAAAAGAAGAGAGTATGTTTAGATTGAACATGATGCTCCAAATAGACTAAAGATGACAAGTAAAGATACTTGTCTTGGGTTGTCATCAACGAGTGTCAACCTAATTGAAAGGACTTTGCAACTACATTGGAGAGAGGGATGGAGATGAAATGATCAATGTGGTAGGGCAACAAGAACCGATAGATGAAGGGATGTTTGGGTCATGGTCAACAAGTACCAACCTACGTGAACGGACATGGTGGCTAGAGTAGTGAGATGGAAATGAAGGGACTTGGAGATGCTTATGTGGGTCATGCCCAACAAATGATGAGCGATGAAGGAATGTTTGGATCATTGGGAACAAGTATTAATTTAAGTGAAGGGACATGGTGGCTATAGTGGTCATTTATGGTAGCAAATAAAGACAGTTTTAAGTATGCCCCAAGAGGTCATCATTCTACAACAAATTAGTTACAATACGATAAAATTTGTTGCTCTTTATAAAGTATAAATCCCCAATTCTACTCATTTACATGTGATCTTAGAAATTGACATATTTTGTGCCTATAGAAAACTTATAAAATAATAATTAAACTTGCAAGAGTAATCCAATCCCACTTAGCATTGAATTAACAAAAGTTGTAAATCCCTAAGATGTCACTAATGTAACTAATCCTTTTTAGAGATTAGTTACATTAGTCACATCTCAAAGAAATGAGTGTTTTTGCTAGGAATTTGTATCCATTGTGGTCCCCTGGAAAACTTACAGAAATAGAAACAAATGCATTCATAGTTCAATCATATTTAGCACTAGATTTAGCATTGCATAATTTACAAAAATGTTACGAAATATTTTCTAAGAACGTGAAAATGGGTCGTTGCAAGAAAAAGTGTCAGTTTTTGATCCACTTTGGTTGTTTTCGGCTAGTACTCCCATTACTATGAGCTTTTTGCATACAAATTTTTAAAAATAAAATAAAATAAGGATAATGAGTACAACATTAAAAGTACCATATTACCAAAATTTTAGAACTAAAAAAAATTTAGGTCAAAAGTTATTTACAAAAACAAGTGAGTGGAAATTTTAAAGAAAAGACATACTTTGATGTTTTAGTTTGAAAAATATAGGAATAAATTTTTTCAAAAAAATTGAAAATAGAGAATTTGGGAAGACTTCATGGTGAAGAGATTTCACCAAAAAAATGATCTTGAAACCATCTTCAATGTTTAAAATTGTGCGCGCAAGGGAGCCTTCTTTGCATGGATGTAGACAACATAAAATAAAATATTTTTAAATGCCCATTGGTAGAAACATGACTTACTATTTGAAAATAGACCATAGAAATTTCAGCTCTAAATCATTAAATTTGGAGACTCCATAGTACTCAGAACCCTTAAAACTCAAAGCATAACATATTAATTTAATTGATTTTTAAATATAAAATGATTTTTTGTAATTTCTAAAAAATGTAAGATACGATTGCACTAAAGAAAAACATCTCCAATAAAAATTTCAAATTCATGCAAGTCATGCTTCAGAAGTTATCACAAAAGAAAGCTTTGGTACTCCGCCTGTGATAAATACCCACTACCACTCTTTCTTGTAATGGCCCAAATATCATTAATTTTCTATTAATATTAATTTGTCACATTAGTGATTAGTCACATCTTAGGTCACAATTTAGAAAAATTAGTGAATTTAATTTTTTTGGGTCCAATTTTGAATTAATTTTATGAAACTTTGATGTTTGTACGTGCTTAGGCTTTGATTCTATATAGTTGCCCACACTAGTTGGATCTTCTACATGCATTTCTATACATTTTTTTTATCATCATTAACCCCTAAAGCCCCGAGGCATGTTTCAAGAAGAAATTGTGAAAACTGTCACTTTTTAGGACAGTTAGAAAAAAATTTAAAAAAATGTTTTATTTCAAAATTTAACTGTACAAATTTGTACTAAACTACTATGGGAATGTGTGGAAAAAATTTCAGAAACTTTGACCTCACAGATTGAAAGATTATAACATTTGAAGTTAGATTTTTTTTCAACCTTGCTTGACAGGGCCAATAGACTTTAACTCCTCCTAGAGTGAGATTTTCAAACTAAATATACTATTTTTTTTACATTTGCATCTTGTGTTATGTAAGTTATATGCATGCCAAATTTCAAAAATTGATGAGCTTTTTTGCAAAAGATTCCCAAAATATTCCCAGATTGCTCGGACTGCCCAAAAAATTTAGGATAGCATAATTTTTGATTTGGACACCTGATCAGAAAAAAAAATAGATTTTCACTAAGGGAGTACATATTCACACCTTGTGTAAAAGTTTAGTAAAGATCCAACCAAAATTAACTTCATAGAAACCTACCCGAGATCACCTGCCTACATTCAACGGTCATTTGGTCCTTTAGGGGTTAAGGAGTGATGATACATCTCGTTTGAGAAATGAAGTGATAAAATTTCTAGAGACAAATTCTACATTTGAGGTCGGTAAATAGTTTTATTAAAGTAAACATTCGGTTGATGGAGGAGTTTGATGATTTAATTAACCAACATAATTATATCCAATTTTCTTCATTATTTCAGAACGGTGATGTAATGAAACTTATTTGTTATTGCATTTGTTATTGTTATCATTGCTCAAGAATTACTACTAAGTTTTTAAAAGTCTAATAGGATCATTGCAAGAAAGACCGTTCGAAAAGCGTAGCGTTTTCCACAATACTCATTTTTTCTTTCGGGAGGGTTTTATAATTAAAAAAGCAATTTTAAAAAAATGTAATTTTTTTTTAATGTATATACCTTTAAGAAGAAGGTACCCTAGGAAGGAAAGGCATAGAAAATTCTCTAAGTAGGAGAACTAGAAAAGTGCAAAATCTCAAGAAAATGGATACTTTGCACTCTAATTTCACATTTTAATTTGTAAAAAATAGAAAAAGAAATTTTAAAAAACTAAAAATTGGCCATTTGGGAATAATTCATAATGATGAGATTTCACCAAAATATTGATCTTAGAACCATCTTCATTGTTCAGAAATTGCATGCAATAGGAGTGCTGTTTGCACTCATGAGGAAGACACAAAATAATATATTTTAAGATTTCCTTTGGAAGGAATATGATTTTCTACTATGCAAATAGACCATGAAAATTTCAGCTCTAGATCATTAAATTTGGGGACTCCTAACATAGTAAAAAACCCTAAACCTTACATTGTGACGAATCAACAAAAATAATTTTTAAATATAAAATGATTTTTTTTAATTTCTAAAAAATAAGGGATATGATTACCATCAAGTTAGGTATCTCCAATAAAAATTTCATGCTTAAAAAATTATAGCAGATGACAAAAGAGTCACTCGCTCCGTGACTTGTAAATAGGACCGATCTTTCTTGCAATAACCCAACACTAACCTCTATAGGAATTAGAAGTTCACTTCCAAGGAGATTACAAATTTTAACAAGTTCTTGTAACTTAATACTTTGAATATTTGAAAGGAATTTGAAAGATAGCTTCTAGACATTGTAAATTTGTATTTACATGTCAAACTCTATTCTATGTCATATTGGTAAGTATTGCAAATTTTATAATTATAATTTTCAAATTATAATTATATTTTGCAAATATTAAAATTATTAGGTTCTTTTGATTTCAATATTTAAGTTGACATCAAAAAATATGTATTTTTTAAATTAACATTTTAAAATTTGATTGGAAAAATTGACATCAACAAAAAATATTTTAAAATCATTGTATTATAATACAAGGAGTTTTGTTTTGTGAGCAATGAGGAAGTAATCAATTGCAATTCTCTGAAAAAATCTCCACATCCCAAAATTGAATGTGTCCTACACAGGAAGAGGTGTTACCCTCCCCGGTATTCTTTCGTAGGGTGTTTCTTCATCCCCTCTTGACTTTCTTAAAACAGGGAGTCAAAGGGAGGGGGGAGGAAACACCCTACAAAAGAATACCGGGAAGGGTAACGCCTCCCCGTTCTTCCTGTGCTAGTCAAACTCAATTGTAGCTTTTAAAATTAGAAAACTCCAAAAATTTAATGAATTTTTGCAATTGCAAGTCTAAACATTAGAATCCAAACACTAGTGAAATCCATGGATTCCCTTACCCAAGGAAATGATCACAAGAAGACCCACAATTTATTGAATTCATCATGTAGGTCTTCTCGTTGGTCATTCGCCTTGCGTACGGTGACCAAGTTTCCACTAGTGAATTTTCCCAATACTTTGTGTTTTTCATCTGTATTTTCTATTTAAATTTTTTTTGAAAATTCCCCCAAAAAATCTCAAGAAAAAATTGGTGGGTTGTGTTGTACAGTACGGTGCAACAAAACAGGCACCCTTCAAATTCCAGCATCCCGGAGTTGGACCCATCTCGGTCTCCGTCAAAGCCAAAAACAAATCCTCGGGGTCGGGGATTCGAAGGCCAGGGAGTCAGTTCTGGCCGAGATACATGAGATATTTTGCTGGAGAGGGATGGCAACCAGATCGGAAGCTGTCATAAAAAGCAAGTGAATCATTTTCATTTGTGTACAAAAAACAACCCTGTCTTAATTAAAGTAAAAACTCCCAAGGAATTCCGGAAACAAAACCGGTGCCTGCATCTCTTGAAACGCCATCAGTCATCCCTGCCAGTCCCTTCCACAATCCATTTCAAGCCACGGCTTTGAACAATATAATTATGGCACTGCGAGCAAATTCGAGCAAATTCAATGAATGCAACTTACATTGCAACAATGACTGATGATCGGGTTGCAATGGGGATTCAATGCCCACTGCAATTCCACTGCAATGCGGCATCCCAACTCCCGCATCTCCCAGCTTTGAAATTTGAAAATATGTGCTCGCAATGGTATCTTCCTGCGATTTGCACCAGTAACATTAGATTACGAGAGAATTTGAACTAGGTGCCTACTCCAGGGGATGGTTGAAATAATAGTTGCAAGATTCTTTGAGAAGAATCACCAAATTTGCTATGCTACAATATGGTCTACAACCATAATGGAACATGGCTGCTTAAAGCGAAGCTTTAAGACTCACACTTGGTCCAACTTGTCATAAAAAGATATTCCTTTTGTTTATGAAAAAGACCCGTATTTTCTTTGTATTTTACAAAGAAAATACGGGATTTATTCATAAACAGAAGGAGTAGTAAACATGAAATCAGCCTTTCTTGCTACACAGATTAACACTAGTAGAAGAAGTACCTAAAACTATACAACTAGCAAAGGAAGTGATGCATAGTTTTGGGCTCCTTTTATACTAGTGTAATTCAATTAGTGTGGTGCACATTGATTGTTTTATATTGCATTTTTCTATTAGAAATCATTTGTTTGTTTACTTTTAGTGGTTTTTGGGAGAAGAAGTCTCCTTCCACTTGTTGTCATTAAAGTTTTGGAAGTAAATTTCATTCTAGTAAGAAAACACAATATAAAACAACCAATCAATCTCACAATAATTCAATTATGGCAAATTTCATTAAAATGGTGCCATTCCAAAACTTTGGTACTTTTTACAATTTAGACCTCCTAGTTTGAAATCTATATCCATCCTAGATGGTCAAAATGGCACGCGGAATACTACCATTTTAACAAAATTCTCCATAATTAACTTATGTATTGCTAGTACGTACATTATCCCCCATTGTTGGAGGTCCCTTTTGTATTTGGTACAATTCAAAAACCATTGGCTAAATCCTTGCAACTTGACAAAAATAACTCTAGAAACATACATTTTTTGGTCTCCACCCATGTCGTTCTTGTGGCGATGGTTTGTAAGATAAAGACGCCATCTTATACTATTATTAAGAATAATTATCTTATACGGAGTACTATAATTTGGAATAGAATCTGGCACTCAAAAGGGGACCATATTTCTTTACACAATTGCAGTGTGAGTCGATTTGAAGTGTGAGTCGATTCCTTACCAGGCTGGTGGGATCCAAACTGGGCAGATTTGTTACCTCCAAATTCTAAATGTTGCGTGCCAGCCGAAGCGACCGGGTTCGATGAAACTGCTCCGAGGCCCCAGCACCGGGCCCCGGCGAATTGAAGCCTTGGAAGCCTTTTTCTGCAGTGAACCATCGATATCCTGAATTGATGGATGATTCCACATGGATGGCTCTCAAAGCAACCAAGCTACAGTAGTGCAGTGGTCCACCCTTCCATTCCTTGCACCGGGATCCAAAGAAAAATCTTGCGCACTGTGCAAGGAATTAATTCTCGATCTGTCGATCGATCATTCTTTCTGATCGACGCTTTCTAGAACGGCAACGAACCATCGACCGGATAAAATCGATCCGTTCCGTTAGAAGGCGTTCTGTTAGAGCGTAATTTACGTGACGCCTTGCATGAGAATGCAGTCGTATCCAAGTAATTATAAGATGAATTCATTGAAAATTCATAGTCAAGTGTTGCTATATATACACCAATGTGGTTTCCATGGAATCATGGATCCCTCTAGCTCTATAGTCTTTCTTGGTTTTATAATTTGGCAGTCAGTTCCTCAAGATTTTCTTGCTTCATCGTTGGATAAAGCCACGATTGGGGCGCTCTTGTTCTGATTATGCTAAAGGACTCGAATCCTAAACTCCCCTTTTTCTGGTGAACTTTCCAAGACTTTTTGGGCCGTATGACAGTACAGTAGAACCTCTCTAAGTTGATCCTCTCTAAGTTGATAAATCTCTGTAAACTAATCATGTCAGACCGTTCAACTTAGAGAGGTTCTACTGTATCAGTGGTCTTGCATCTTGCGAAGCTACGACGAATGGGGTTGCTTCGTACCGCGACTGACAATTGATTGAACAATTTCCTAATTTTCAATGCGCATCTGAGCGAAGCAGGAGGTTTCATTTGAACAAGAGCGATCGATTTTCGAAGGTAATCAACAGTACAATAGATGAGATATCCTTTACAAAGGTAGATAAATTAAATTACTGATTGTTTTTTGTGTTTTGTTTTTAATTTTTAATTTTTTAAAACATAGGGCATTCAAGGGTGGTAACTGGACTGACACTACACAACATCCAAGGCAACCCGGCTTGAAATTAGGGTGATTGTAAGAAAGACCTGCCATTTTTTTTGTCACATTTGGCATAACAAGGTTGTCCTCTACTATAACTTTTGAATTATGAATCCAATGCCCAAAACAAAAAACTGTTTCTAGATATCTTGAGTGTAATTATATCCTTTATTTTTCAAAAAAATTAAAAGATCATTTAATATTTAAAATTTAATTTCTCTAATTTATCACTTTCAAATTTAAGGATTTTGAATACTATTGAGCGGCTTAGATTAATGATTTTCAGTTGAAATTTCTATGATACATTTCTATGGTAGGTAGACATGTTCCTACCAAAGGACATCTAAAAATATATTAATTTATGTCCTCCACGTCTGTGCAAAGAGACCTCCTGTGTGCGCACACTTATAAACAACAGAAATGGTTTTGAACTCAGTTTTTTGGTTGAAACTCATCACTAGGAAGTCCTCCCAAATGGTCAATTTTTATTTTTATTTATAATTTATTTTTCTATTTATTACAAATTAAAAAATCAAAGTATGTATTTTTTGCCACAATTCTATGTCCACGAATATGTCCCAAAAAATACATACTTTGACGTTTTAATTTGCAATAAATAGGAAAAAAATTATTAAAAAAATAAAAATTGGCCATTTGGGAGGACTTCCTAGTGATGAGTTTCAACCAAAAAACTGAGGTTAAAACCATTTCTATTGTTTACAAGTGCGCGCGCAAAGGAGGCCTCTTTGTACAAATGTGGAGGACATAAAATAATATATTTTTAGATGCCCTTTAGTAAGGATATGTCTACCTACTATAGGAATGTACCATAGAAATTTCAACTGAAAATCATTAAATTAAACCACTCAATAGTATTCAAAACCTCCAAACTTGAAAGTGTGACAAATTAGAAAAATTGAATTTTAAATATTAAATGATTTTTTAAATTTTTTGAAAAATAAGGGATACAATCACAATCAAAACATCTAGACTTTTATTTTTCGTTTTTGGAATTGAGTTAATAATTCAAAAGTTATAGCAAGAGACAACTCCAATGTAACAGAATTGGTAGGTCTTTCTTGCAATCACCCATTACTGAAAATGTTAGCATTTGAGGTTACTAGTGAATTTCCATTCAATGGACAATTTTCATTTAAGCCCTGACCATCCAAGGGAACAAAAAGTGTCACCATTGTGAATTAAAAAAGGAACCACAATCAAACATCATAAGAAAACACTATTTTAGCTTTAAATTTTGTATTTACTGTGCTTCCAACAGTGAAGATGTCAAGGTGTGCCTTGATTATTGTGTGCGACACTATTTTTGGAGACTTGTGTACTTATGAGTCAAAGTATCAAATAAACTATGCGGTGACTGAGGGTGAATCTTATACGTTGTAGTTTTTGAAGAAGCACTAAAATATTAGTTCAATGGTTTGTAATGTTTGACGATTAACCCCTCATGAGTCATAACCTACCAACTTCTTGAGAACATGGATTATAATTGAGCCAACATGGGCAATTCTATTAAAATGGCGATATTCCTTTAAAACGGACTGTTTACAGTTTAGAAAACATGTTCTGAAATCTATACTTGTTTTAAATGGTTCCAAAAGGCCACTCTGATATCTATACCTATCTTAGATGGTGAAAATGGCACACCGTCAAAATAGCACTTGGAATACCGCCATTTTAATGAAATTGTCCATCAACCCACTTTGATTTTTTTCCATTTGAAAATTCTTGAATTTTTATATCATAATTGTATAAAAATAAAAGTTAGTCAATCTAATATGAATGCCACGAGACCCTCTTCAATGGGAATACTTGGATAAAGAGATTCCACATCGAAAGTAAAGACAATGATAGTGGATCGGACTTGAAGTTGCAAGACGTCTGTATTTTCGAACATGCTCATGTATCTATTTTCAAACATGCTCTTGATTACATAAACACCTACTCATAGTTATCTCATAGTTTACTTATAATTAGCGATTGAACTACTTGTGAATTTATAGTTATCTCTTGACTCTATTTTTAGTTTGACTCATTGTAAATTCACTTGTAGCTCATAGTTAACTTTTATTTTCAAAAGTTAGCTCACAGTTAACTTATAGTTTTAAAGTTAGCTTGCATGGGTAGTTTTTGGGGTACTTAAACCCAACTCTAATGCTTATTTCTTCCTCTTTCATTTGTGCTTTCCACTACTGAGCTCTCTTTTCTAAGAGCCAAACTAGTTTGGAATAAAGTCTCTGTTTTTTGAGCTTAGAATATTAGTGTAATCTATTATTGTAATTTATTTTTATAATTTATTTTTGTATATTCTTGTTTTATAGCTTTTATTTGTATCAGTTTGCCTTCTATTTCTAATAGTTTTAGTCTGTATTCTAAGTTATTCTAGTTTTCATGCTAAAAATCCAAATAAAGTTGTGAACCCCTTAGAAACATGCCCTTAAATCCTTCAACAATTAGCCTTTTCTTATAGGTAAAACAATGAACCTTGTATATTCTTCTTCTTTTTTGATATAGTTTGATGGAATATAATATAGATATATAATTTGAGATAAAATTTTAGGATATAACTTTATAAGATTTTTTGAGAGAATATTCTTCATCTTCATGTCCTTTTTGTCCAAGGCTAAATCTAGCAACAGCTAGAACCCCAATGTTTTCCCAAAATAAATTCTCTCTATTCAACACCGTATTGTAAAATCCAACTATAGATGTTATCAATGTCACTTTCGCAACAATAGCAACATCTTCACCAACTTTTTAGATTAGTCTAGTTCCTTTATAATTTGACTCTTCCAAAAATCAGATTATATGCACTAATTCAACATTGTAATTCGTAAAGAAGGAGATATTGAACCATTCTTTCTTCCAACTACACTATCGTTCACCAATTGCTTCAAGTTTATTGTAGTGGATTTGTTCCTCCCATTCCATTCATGTCTCATGAACTTTCCTTCAAATCTTCTTGACCCCTTTCATGCATAAGAATTATTTTTCTAATTAAATTTTGTACCATTACACATAATCTAAAAATTTGGAAAATCAAAGAAAGCTAAAAGTATGTAGATATATCATTCTCAATAACTTAGTTAAAAAATTAATGAGATTTTTTTCCAATTTCTCTAGATTTGCAACCGAAAATTTGAAGATACATTTTGTTCTCATAGACATCAAGAGGTTGAGAGGCATAACTTAGGATCTTACTTAGGATCTTCTTACACTTGTGGACTAGCCAAAAAAATAATAATTATAAGTGCTCTCATTGGTCGAGCTAGACCATTTCATATTCTACACCAATGCAAGAGCTCAGGATTTTTCATTCTCTTATTTTTGCACCAAGCATAAAGTATGTGTTAATAAAAATGTATTTAATATATTTCTAAGATATTTCTCATTGGTACCGCATACTTGTAATTTATGCATCTCAGTTTGATAAATTGCATGACTCTTATTGCATTCTACAGAAGTTTAAATGCTTAAGAAAAATTAGTTAGCGCACATTCAAGGAATTTTTTATTGTTTTTGAGAACAATATTCTTATTTTTGCGGTTCACCTTTATTTTGAAATAATTTTATAATAATTTTTAAGGATTGGATTTTATCATTGCCATTGAGTAAAATATATAGTTTAATTTTTTGTTCGAACTCTTTGTTAAAAAACAATCTACATTGGCAGGTGAAAGGCACTACCACCACGAACTTTTTTTGAATCCCTTGCTGGTATTGTACTGAAGATCCTCTCCAAAGAAACATAGAAGTGTTATAAATTGATGTTTATAGGGAATGTGGCCGTCGCAAGGAAAGGTAAGACAAAAAGTTTTATTACGAAGAAGATTTGTGTATTTTTTAGTGTTATTTGAAGATGTCCCCACCTCCATATCAACTAAATTTACAAAATTCAATGTTCTTGAATGTAGATCTATACTTCCAAAATCTAAGTTAATTTAGAATTTAGTGCGCATAATCAATATAATTTGTGGATTTTGGAGTCTCAAATCTAACTCATATGTAGATTTTGAATTTCAATCTCATTAATTTTTACATTTCAATTTTTTTGATCTAGACCCTTTTCTAGATTTGAAGAATTTAAAATACTAAAATACATTTACAATTTCATACATATAAAATTTTGCACGTTTTTAAAATATACAAATTATAGAAATGTAGATTTTTGTAAATAGAATTCATTGTCTTGGAGATTGATAACTTACAAGTCTTATGTGTCCAACCTCACAGTACCCTTGACTATCAATATGGGCATTAGAAGAGATTTGGGGGTTAAAGAAGACTGCAAATTCTTGGGTTGTAAGAACCCTGGGAACTTTGCCACATCCGCAATTTGATGTGGCACAAAGAGTGCCACATCAAATATTAAAATAATTTGACAATGTATTGTTGTTCCCAGCGAGGTAAAACAGGCCTGAAACAACCCTCCCTTGCCTTCAAATCTCCCCTAATGAGAAATGCATCTTGTAAAATCTACCAAATATTAGGTGGAAACAACTTTGAAATGTAAGATGTGTCAATGTGTTGCAAAGTCTACCTATTTGGATTGCACATAGGAGATTTGGAAAGACTTTACAAGAATCCCTGCAAAAAAAAACCACGATCTCCTTATGTATAGGAATTCTTTGAAGATCCCCTCTATATGACATTAAAACACCGAGTGGCATAGAAATTGCCAAAAAACAATAAGGCTAAACTACAGAATTTTCAAAACAATCAAAGGGTATTCTAAAAAAGTCCGTTGTGTACAAGCCCCTATCGGTACTATTGAGTCTTTTTGTGTACCTTGAAATACTATTTTGAGCCACATGCTGCAATTTACACTAGAAAATGAGAATTTTAAAAATTAGAAAATGCACTTAGAAAAATTAATTTAAAAGTGACCATTGTTGCCAACTAAGAGCAAAGAAGGAAGATCAAAGCTAGAACTAAAAAACTATTTTTTAATTCAATATAAATCTAGCCTGAATATAGCACACTTTAGGCCTATGCAAAACACACTTGGAACATGGTTTTGGAAATATTTCACTTGAGAAATGCATTGAGTCTATTAGAAGAGCTAGCTTATCAAATTTAACAATGTAATTCTTCAAAAAAGGTACTCGATAATACCCCAAACCACCAAAATTGTATGTGTACATATGTATTTGAAATTCAATCTCACCTACTGAAGTAATTTTGAAAAAATTGAAATAATTAAAGTACTTTTTCTATTGCTATAGGAATCTTACTTCTAAATTTTATATTCATTCAATTATTTTTGCAATACTTTTGGCACAAAACAACTCGTACATTGAATGTATGATGAAAAATAGGATAGGTTTTTCTTGCAATCCCCCAAAGGCAAAACTTAACCATTTGGAAAGATTTGAAAATACTTTAAAAAAAAATTCAAGTATCATGATCTTGCAATTGGTAAAATTTCTTACTCAAATTTTAGGAGGTTGTACTTTAACAAGTTAACCAAAAGGATCCTGTGGTTGAATTTGTCAATGAATAAATATAGATGAAGGTTTGAGCCTTGCTTTGGATACAAATATTTTTAAGCAATTTTGTTCCTAAAAATACCATAGTCCTTTAGGTATTAAACACACTAATTTTTGTCTAATTTAACTATGGTTATAAGTAGATTTAAGAGATGAAATGTGTTTTTGATTTAACCCTTGAGAAGCTCTTGGGATCCTTGTATACGGCTTGTGTTTAGCCTTATAACTCTTTAATTGTGGTATAATATATCAATTATGAGACATTGTTATTTATTTATTATTATGATCAATAACTTATTTTGAATTGAAAAGTATTTGGTAAATGTATGTATGATCAAATACCACCAAATGCAAAATATATTATACGTCCACAAAGGGCCTTCAAGCCCTTCTAGGGCTAAATACAGGCATCTAAATAAGAATTAGGGTGATACAAATATTTAAAATATTGTTTGACTTGCATTTGGTACAAATATAGAGACTAAGCTGGTCATAATTTTGTAAGCACTAATCCAATTTCTATAAAACATAGTTTGCATTTTAGAAAATCCTAGTATGGATCTAATTGCAAAATCTCAACTATAGGATCAAAAAATTGTAATTTTTTATTTAAAGTTGTTTAAAATCTAAAACATGTCTTTACATCCTTTAAAGATTAAATATTGAAGTCCAACATAAATTGCTAGAAGGTTTAGTTTAAAAAGAACATTATTTGAATGAATTTTTTTGTCACAGCATTTCAACTTTCTTTTGGGTTGATGCTTGAGTAACAAAATTTTATTTTTGAAAATTTTCCAATGCATCCTTCATTATCTATTTTCCTAATTTTTTTTCATTTTCAAGTTTTTGGCAATTAGTATTGTATTAAGCCCAAAAGCAAAATTTGAGCAAAACCCTAGAATTTGACGTCATCAGTTAGGATTTTATAGATTGGCATAGACTTTTTTTTAAATGTATTATAATATAAATATTTTTTAAAAATTCAATGCTTTTTTAAATTTTTTTTATAGTTTTCTGATAAGGTTGAAAAGTTTCTAACAAACCTTTTATTGACTATTATTGTGGACCAAAGAGAAGCTTTGGATAAACCTTTCATCTTGAAATATATAAAAGTTCTTTGAAATTTTTTCAACAATCAACAATTGAAGATAATTGTTAAAAAGGATTTCACACAAATACAACATATCTAACTTATTTCCTAAGTTTTCCTCAAATTTTGGAATTCAAAGTCATCTATTAAGATTTTACATATTGACATAGACATTCTATGGAAATAGTATAATATTTACATTTTTACAAAGGGATTTGATGCTTTCTAGAATTGATCCTTATGTGACAAGCTTTTAGCTTTCTTTGACTATTCTCATGGAATGAAGATAAATTAGTTAAAAACCTTTCAATGACTACTACAATAGAACCTTTCTTAGTGCATAATATGTAGTAAGGGAGGTTGTACTTTGAAGCATTTATTTGTGAACAATAGCTGGAGGCCCCATAGATAGAGACCACATTAGCCAACAGAACCTCTCCAATTGCAAAAAACTCTCTTAGTGCATAGTCATTGTGCACTAAGAGAGGTTCTAGTGTATTGTAGAAGAAAAAGAAGTTTTTTGATTAAAAATTCAATAATTGATTGTCAAAAGATACTTGTCAAGAAGGATTTTATATAGATACAACAAACCCACCTTGTTCCCCAAGTTTTCTCAGTGAAAAATTGGAATCTGTGGTTATCTACTAGGATTTTATTGATATAGATTTATTCTAGATTTAATAAAAAATTTAATTGCTTTCTTGGATTGAACCTTCTAGAACTCGCTTTCAGTGTTGAATATTTTCCATTAGATCTTTTATTGGCTATTATTGCTCGCAAGAACAAAGAGAAATTCTTTAAAAACCTTTCAATGACTATTATCGTGGAAGAAAGAGAAGGTCCTTGAAAACTTTTTAACGACCAACAATCAAGATATTTGTCGAGAGAGATTCTACACAAAACTCCCTTTTTAATCACAAACATATAATAAACCCTATCTTGTTCCTTATGTATTTCTTTCATTGTCTTTTTTATCATTTTTTTTACGAAACTTGTGATTGTTGTAGAATAATGTAAAGTTCCTTGAAAACCTTTCAATACTTTATTTAGAACCTAAAAAACACACCAAGATTGCTTCTATATAGACACAAGCAAATCCAGATGATTGTAAAAGATGTCAAACTTCAATATGTAATAGATTAGCTTAATCCATGCCAATCACAATTAAACAAGGATGAGTCTAAAAAGATGTAAAGCTCCATAATGTAGTAGATTAGCTTGATTCTTGCCAATCACCAATTGATGTGAGTGTTATTTAAAGAATATTTTAGTCATTGGGTTATAAATGGAAAACAGAAAATAATTCATAAATTCCATTCTAATGGTGAAGTCCCATAGAAGGTGAAAAAAATGCTATATTATGAGAAATTTTTTACATGCTCTTTTAGGGGATGCTCACACTCCCCTAACGGAGAACTTTGGCGCATGGACATTGAGAAATGCAAGAGAACTTAACTGCTCTGTCGATTTTTGGGTTATTTAACTATTTATTATAATAACACTTCACCTCTTTTCTAAATTGTTATTTGTTCAAGAACCTATATTATCTATTTTTTCTAATTTATATCTTTTTTAGGATGAAAATGCTTAATAATTTTTCATTCAACACATGTAAAAAGTAGCAAAGTACAACTAAGAGGATTACATTTTGTAGTAGTTATCTTGTTTTCAAAATTTTCAATCATTATTGAGAAGTTTTAGAAAAGGCATCTGAATCATGGGATCATTAATAAAAATAAAAATAAAATTCATAAAATTTGTTCCAAAAGTTGGTGAATTTCTATAGAAAGTGTTAAAAAAGATTCTATACATTGAATAACAGAATAACTGTCAATGATTTTTTTATTATATTAACAATCCAAAATATTAAAAAAAGATTGGTCATTCCAACTAAAAGGGCTTCTAATCAACCAATCAAATCTTGAGAACGTGAGATTCTAATTTCTTCCAATAGTAATACAAAAGAAAAAATATGCAAAACAAAGAAAATTATTTTTGAATGACTTGTTGTATGTTTGTGTAATCTTAGAAGATGACCTCAAATTCCAATTCTCAAATTCCAATGTGTTTTTTATAAAAATTGTATAAAAAGTCTCAAAATCAACAAATGTGACATCCAATTGGGGGGTATTTTTAAATAGGAGACTAGCTTTTGACCCATGTTGATCAATTGATTACCAATCCAAAAGTTGTTGGAAACTTATTCTAAGTATGTGATAGTAAATGAAATTTGAGAAAGAATTCATAAATCTCATTCAATTAGTAAACTTCAATAGAAAGTTTTTAAACGTTATATATTGAAAGGTCACAATTGTCTAAAAGTTGAGAATCTAGAATATTTGACCATCCAAATTACGGTTATGCTAATTGAACATCCCTACTATATATACATGGCACACAGTCAAAGAAGATGAAAAGTGCTCCAATCCTCCCAAATATCCTTCAAACATGTCATCCTACCATGTCAATATTAGGAATGTCTAGTTTAGTCAAGTATTTCTTACACTCTATTTTTGATAGATCCATTTACTATATATAGGGCACATTTTATGCAAAAGGGAAGGGGACATTTACTTAGATGTTGGAAGTCTGGATGATTGCACAAAACACTTGTACTATTTTTTGTCACATGTTGTCTACTGGTTATTTTTTTGGCCATAATTTTTGCGTTTTGACTCTAAATGATTACAAATTCATAAACAAGGTGCTTATGACTATTATACACTTTATCTAATTTTTTGAAAATTTTCAAAAATGTTTTAATACTTAATAATATCCCCTAATTTTACGTCACACTTGGCAATTTGGGGATTTTTTGAACAAAGTAGTACCCAATAAAACAAATTTGGAGCTGAAATTTGGAAGAGATGGTCTTGCGGTATATTTTTAGCTACTATAATAAAAAGACTTCTAAAAAAAATTAAATTATATGTCGTGTAGAAGTCCACAAATTAAGCCTCTTTCAACTGGCATTTCAAAACTTGTAAAAAATTATTTTGGTGTTTTTTGGGTGAATGGCCATCTCCTTAGAATGGCTACAAATGGACAATTTTAATTAATTAATTAAATTAATTTCCTATTTTTTATTAATTAAAACATTGAAATATTTATTTTCTTGAGATTTGGAACTTTTTTAGTTCTCCTATTTAAAGAAATTTTTAATGAATTTCCTTTGGTGGTTACATTCATCTTAAAAGTGCATACATTGGCTATATTTTTTAATTTTTTTAAGACTTGGTTTCCTAATTTTAACCCCTAAAGGACCAAGGCATTTTGTGGCTTCAAAACCACTGAAAACTGCCATTTCTGCTGCAATCACTCCCTAAATCCAATTTTTTTTTTTAATAATCTAACTGCAGCATCTTGTACTCTTGTCTCAAATGCTGTGGTAAAAATTTCATGAAGTTTGATTGTATGGATTGGAAGATATTAGCATTTGAAGTTGGAAAAAGAAGTTTTTTGAACTGTGGCCTACAATTTCAGATGACTTTGACGGCCATTTGTGGATTTTTTTTGCACTACACACCACAAAGTTAAAAACCTTTATGTTGAAAATTTGAGTTGAGAATCGGGGAAAAAAATTTAGAATGTCAAAACTTGATTTTCACATATAAAAAAATTGTTAAGTAGATGTAGGTCCAAAATTGAACGAAACACTAAATTGTTAATAGCTCTTAGGTGGAATTAAAACAAACTTAACTTTGTCAAAAAAAAATTGAAAATTGCATTCAAAAATGAACTCTATAAGTTGTTTTTTGAAGAAGATGCTTAGATTGTCCCCAAAACAAGATTGTCCATAACTTTCTCATTCTGAGTCCAAATGGAATGAATCAAAGATTCAAATGTAGAAAAAAATATGATCTTTGAAAAAAAGAAACTTTAAAAAAAAATTCAATTTTTTAAAGTTTTTTTTTTTGCCTCGCGAACTGCTTTTTTGACTTTGGGTGGCATAACTTTGCTCCTGGGCACTGATTTCCTATCTTCATAAAAAGTTTCAAAAAATCAGGTCAAAATTTCAGGTCACACAAGCCTGCCCAAAATTCCAAATGTCCCCCGAGGGGACTTTGGTCCTTTAGGGATTAAAGTACTCCAGAAAAATCATGAGCATTAATTGTTGCAAAACACAATAAATAGTACAGGTGTTTTGTGCAATCACCCTTGCACAAAACACATGTTGATTTTGTTGCATTTTCAAGATACTCATACTTAGTTTTCTCAAGTACTTTGAAATTTAAAAAAAAAAATTGAACATGACCAATGTATACACTTTTAAGGATATTGTATCCTAGGTAGATAAAACTTATAGAAAATTTCTCTAAATAGGAGAACTAAAATAGTACAAAATCTCAAGAAAATAGATACTTTGATTTTTTTTAAATTGGCCAATAAAAATTGGCCATTTGTAACAATTCTATAGAAATGGTTATTCACTAAACGAATCACCAAAATTATATTTTATGTACTTCAAAATGCAAGTAGAAAGAAGTTCATTTTGTGGACTTCTATACAATATACAATTAATTGTTATTAGAATTCTTTTAAACAATAGTTCCTAGCCTATTAGAACCATTCTTCCAAATTTCAACTCAAACTTTTTTGGCTAAAATTCCTAAAATTGGTACTATTTTTCAATTGGCAAGTGTGACCTAAAATTTGGGGCTATTTTTTCGATAGTATAACATTTTTGAAAAAAGAAAAAATATTAGCTAAAGTGTATAATAGTCATGAGTACTTCCCAAAGTATTTAACCTATGAATCTTAAGTCTCTTAGAGCCATAATGTAAAAATTATGGCCAAAAACAAATGAACATGCCTTTTGAAAATAGTATAAGTGTTTCTTGCAATCATCCTAAAGCAATTCTTGAACCTTTAAAAGATATTTTAATGACTCATTTAGTGAAATTTATAAAAGTAATGCATTTGTATAAAGTCATATCCAAAAAGTTACTAAAATCCAAAAAAAGAGACAATCATATTAATCATTTGGGCCCGCATTTGGGGTGTCAAATGGAACAACTTCTCTTACAAAATGTTGGTTGCTAAGGGAAAACAAAATGTCAAATGGCTACCTACAAAGGATTGTCAATTTATATTCACATCGGCCACACGTTGCATCAATTTTTGCCCTATGATACATGTATTAAAGCATTTCATATAATTAGGTTTTTGATGCTATTATTATTCCCCAAAAATATTCATTTCATATATATAATTTCATTTTTGGATTCGTTATTAAGAAGGCTACAATAATTTTCTACATTAAAACAAACTACATCCCTTGAGATTGGACTAAAATGCATTATAAGTGATTATAATTAGGGTCATATAATATGGGAGTTGCATACCTGGGGGCTTGCCCAAGTGTAAATGTAAACTTATGGCATGTCAATTTTAACATACCAAAGTGTAAGTGCTCAAAGCAATACACATCCAAGTGATTGGATCCTGGCAAAGCAAAAGAAGTCAATTATCCATTGTTGCTATCAAATGGACTATGCTATACTAGTGTTATTAGCCTTCTTCATGAGGGCAAAAATTTGGAGCTCCATTCCAAAAAAATTCCTTAGAAAGAACTCATGACAAAAAAATTTTACTGCGGTTGATTAAATTGGAGATTCTGAACAAATTTGATATCACATACTTCCTTCGTCCCAAAATAAATCCGGATTTTTCTTGAAATGGCTAGATTAACGTGTGAGCTTCTCTTATTTTCAAGCAATTGTGTAATTATTGTAGCTTCTAGTCAACCCCACTAGGCATGAAAGAATGGAAATCAATAGTGAAGCGGTGCATATTAAAAAGAGGCAGCAAAATTGACAAATTTCTCCCCTTTTTGGAAGTGCTCTAGAGCTATTAATTTGGATCATTCTTTGAGCAACGCTGGTGTAGAGACGTTTGATGATGTCCTCTGTAATCATTTCCAACAATGTCTTGACTTTCTCCAGGAAATTTTCAACAAGAGACTTGTTAGTAGATGGGTATAAGTAAGCTACAAGGAACCAATGGTGATTGTGAAAAGGTCCTTTTGGAGTCCTTTTTTAAATTTCAATAGAATGTTCTACTCAAAAACTTCGTCAATTTCATCAAAATTAGTTCTAAAAATTATTCAAAGTTGTCAACAATGACATATCCTATTCAAAATATCATTACTTTCAATAGAAAAGTTTCTATATTGTCTAATTTCAAATTCAAAAAAGGAGTGAAAAGCATTGGATACAACCCTATTTTTGTACTTAATTAAGATGAAATGATGACATCATAGACTATGTAATAGTCAAACGTGACACTATAACATTTATGAAACACGAGGCATGTTTATTTTGGAGAAATCTGAAAAATTTGAGCTACACAATCAATAATGGTTCAAAAAAAGCAATAATTACGTCCAAATTGGCTCCTAATACCTCATTTGGACCCAAATGGTTTAGTACAATTGTAGGTTGAATTCATCACCTTTAATTGGTTAGAGGTTGCGTTTTGATTCCCTTTGGAGGGATTAAATTGCTACATAGACTCTGGAGCGTGGTGTTTGCAGATTCTTTTGCCGAAGGGTGTTCAAATTAGCTTCAATTGTTGTTGATCAAGTTGTAGACAGCTGATTTTAAATTTAATTTGGGACAAGTATATTTAGAAACCCCGGATTTATTTAAGGTACGGAGGGAATATATGCATAGATTCTAGCTTGGGATAGAAGAGGTCAGAAAATACTACCTCTATCCCAAAATAAATCTATAGTTTTCTAGAAATAGCTAAATTAACGCGTGAGTAAGTGAGTTGTTCCTATTTTCAAGGGATTGCATAGTTACTGTAGCATCTATTAGAGCCTACTAGGTATGAAAGAATGGAAGTCAATAGTGAAGTGGCACATGTTGAAAATAGGTGGCAAAAGTAATAATTTTTTGTCCTTTTGGGAATTGCTCCAGTGGTATTAATTTTGATCATTCTATAAGCAACGTTGATGTAATGACGTCCATTGATGTCCTCTGTACTCAATTTCGACAGTGTCTTGTGATTCAACTCAAGGAAATTCTCAACAAGAGATTTGTTAGTAGCAATTTCTATATAATTTTGGGATGAATTCTTCACCTTTGGTTGGTTAGAAGTCGTATTTTGATTCCCTTTGTAGGGCTGGATTGAATTGCAATATAGTCTTTGGAGCATGACATCTGTAGATTCTTTTGCTTCAGGCCGGTGTTTGAACTAGCTTCAATTGTTGTTCATCAAGTTGTGGAGAGCCAATGTCGAATTTAATTTGGGACAAGTATATTTAAAAACCCTAGATTTATTTCGGGACTGAGGGAGTACAAAATTATGGCCAAAGTAGGGCACAGGTTTTAACATCCATGTAAAACTTGAAAAATAGAATTCTTAGCGCTAGAAGGTTCGTAGAACCACTTTCGACAACTCCCTGTCAAAGCCCTGTCAAGCTCTGCACATGGTCTGTTCTTGATGAGTGCAAATTTACGCAAACGAGATCAGGACGATCGAACGTAGCTTTCGAAGCAGAGGAGCATATCCATGACGTAATGAAACGGGTCTTCAATCCTTCGCCATCAGACAGCGAGCAAAAGCCTCCCACCATCGATATATATCTTTTGAATAAAAATAAAAATGAAGATAAAACATACCTGGAAGTCTACGTGGCACTGTCAAGTTCTGTCCGGGCTACACAAGTCACGCTAACAATTGTACCCACCCCAATTGCAGCGGAAGGTAGGAGCCCCAGAGGAAGCAAGATCCACAGACGTGCGAGGGGCTTCGCTCCGGAATTGGCGACAAGTCGTCTGAGCGGCGAAGACCGCAACTGCGAAGCTTCATAAGTTATGGAAGCAGCAGAAGTGGAACCCAGCGCATGTCCAGGCGCCCGGATGGCCTCCATAAATAATGATGCCAATATTATAAAAACAATAATAAACACACACCCCGGTCTCACTCAACTTCAGTCACTTGCAGCCACAACTACAGGCCACACCTCGCAATCAACCAGGATTGTGCAACTCCCGGAATCTGGCTGCGATCGAATCAACCAACAACCGGCCTCGGTAGCAAGCTTCAAGTCTTCAGCACTTTGCCTCGGTAGCAATCCAACTACCAACCTTGGCTCGGTAGTATGCCCAGGCGAAGGGCTATATAAGTTTGGGCTATTTCAGGGTCTGTCCCCCAAACATCTCGTGGCGTTTCTCCCGAGCAGCACATCTCGTGGCACTCGTGCCCTGTCATCGACTTCCCAGAGCAGTATGCTTTTATTTTCTCTCCTGCTTGCTGCCATTCTCTTTCGGTTCTATGTCTGCGGGGGCATCGCGCAGCTAGTCTTGGCTTTGGCTTCGGCTTTTGCAGTTGGTGTTGGGTTTCGATTTGTCGTCGACATTAGCTGTCTGTATGGGATGGTGTGGCATTCCATCTTTTCGTGTTTGCGGGCACTTGATTGCCCATTCGCTCTGTGAGCACCGACTGTTTTGCTTGGCCCGCTTTCCGTGTCTTTTGTGATTTTGTTTTCTGTAAGAATTCGGGAATTGTTGTCGATCGCGAACGCTAGCAAGCACTCTGAGCATTCAGGCTAAGTCGTTAGATCGGAGCATAAGTTCATGGAGTTCGCGTACTTTTAAACTCTTCGAAGTAGTTAGTTCGCACGATCTCATTCGATTTCTCCTTTCGGAGAGTTTCTTTGGTCACTTGGTCTGGTGTATTACCTCAGTTCTGTTATTAAAAGTGGCGAATTTCTTTTGAAATTGTCGCAGTGTCAGTCACCTGCCAGAATCCTTAGATCTACACTTATTTTCAGAGCTTCGGCTAGTTGAATGTCACCTTTTCACGATATGAAACATTTTCTGGTAGTAACCGTTAAAAAGCTAGATGAGTACCGACATTGCGACACACATTATTAGAGTCGTGTTTTGTTTTATCGTGTGTGTACAATCGCATCCGTGTCAGATTAGCCAGAAGCCCAGAGACTGCTAAAACGGCTGGTCGACTATCCCCGCCCGCCCGCAGTGCGCTGAACCCGATTCCGACGGGTTCGGCATTTCGGACGCGCGTCTTTTGAGAAAGATGCGGTACTGTTGTAGGTGGCGCCAAAGGCCCGCTACAGTTGACTTCTGCGCTATAGATATCTTCTAAAAACCCATTCTTTTCCTTCTTGGGGAATGGGGACCTGAATTTCACAATCACCTAGGCAGACAGGCAGTTATAGGCTTCTAGCTATGCGCATGAGCGTTGGTATATATTAGATTCTCCTGTTCAGGCTATCCCAGTGCACGCATCATGTGCCTGGGGACTGAGGAGTGCCACTTCCTGCACTCGCAAGTCATTGGATTCTCTTGTGAAGGCTTCCAGACGCTGTGGAGGACTCCATCGCCAGTTTTGCCGCAATTCGCGGCAGTTGTGGCTGTAGTGGTAGTGGTGAATGACTGGCGGCGGAGTTTCGTTACGTATGACACCCTCCTTCATTGTCTTAGACTTGATGTAGAAGCTTAAAACTAGCTGTTCTTGAGGGCGTTGTCCCGTCTCGCTCTGCCAACTCGTAGCAGGAGATTCATGTGCAATTTCGGTGAAAAAGTGACTGTCTCCTTCACCGAAATGCGGCTATGAGTGAGTCATATACTTCAGAGGTAGTAATCACGAGTGAGGACGTGGAATTCATGACGGAGACTCTCTTTTGTCGTGTGCAGGGCGCTTAAGTTGTAACTCTTCCAGCCCGAGTGCAGCGACTATTTCGCAACTATGGCCGTCGATACCTTAACCCCAGCTTTCTCCGCTTCTACTCCGCAGACCAAGGTGCTTGCTTTTGCATGAAAATCAGCAATTGTTCTTCCAAATAGTCTATAGAACCAGTTATTATAGACAATCATTAACCTGTTAATTTGCCCTGATGTTAGTTATAGTTCGAAGCCGAGGCACATAAATAAGCACATATACGAGTTCTGAAATTCCGTTGTGTTTATGATTTATGTTCAAACAGGAGGAGATGAAGAAGAAGCCGGTTCCCATCAAAGCGTGGTACTACAAAGAGAACGACGACCTGCCATGCAAGGCGCATCAGTACAATCCCAACCGAGCAGTGTCTCAGGAGCATCTCGACAGTGAGTCTAGATTCTCTACCATGGACTAAATTCCAGTGTAGATCAAGAGTGTGTCTGACCTTACACCGTGCATGCGAATTGTAGAATAGTAAAAAACAAAGATTCAAAACTCGGGAAGGGTAAGCTAAGTGGAATCCAAGCGCACTTAACTCAACTAGATCATGTGATATCATCCTGTCCAGCTCCATGCGTGGAATGTCATCTGAGCAGTCTTCCAAGTTTATCTTCAGATCGGACACAGATTTTTTTTTAATATTTAAAGAGTCTTTTTCATTGCAGAACACTAATTCTAATTCTAATTCGATTTTTCCAGAGCTGGGCGTCCTCACGTGGACCGGCATTGAGAGTGAAGGGTTTGAAAAGAACGAGTTTCTGAACAAGATCAAAGCTGTTCGCGGTTACAATTTCGAGGTATAGTTGCAATTTTCAAACTTTTATACGGTAACGTGGATCCCAAGATAATATCCTTTCTTCATTCCTACTTTCCATAAGTCAACTCATAGTTGCAAAGAGGTAACTGTTTGGGTTTTTTTTCTGGTGGGACGCAAGAAATTTATATTTCATAGCAGATAACGCACAAATTAGCAATGTTAATTATTAATCCTTCATTATTTTGTAATGATTTCAGGAGGTGTTGACCGTGTCACCTGAGAAACTGCCCAACTTCGAGGCGAACACGAAGAAGTTTTTTCTGGAGCATTTGCACGACAACGAGGAGATTCGCTTCATCATCGATGGAGTCGGTGGGTCCCTAGTTGCAGGCACTTAATTGAACTATTGAAGTAGTATGACTAGAGTATTACTCCACACCAGTCCTGAAGTAGTCCCGTATACAGAACATAAAAAGTTATATTTTCAAAAACATTTTGAAGGCCTTCTTTGGGGTTGGGCTAATTGTAAAGCTCATGCTTTGACTGTGTGTGCAGGCTATGAGGACGTGAGAGACTTTGATGGACAGTGGATCCGGATTGAGATTAAGAAAGGCGTGCTCATCGTGTTGCCGCCGGGCATGTATCACCGCTTCACTCTCGATGAGAATCTGTACCTCAAGGTACATAGAATCCTGTTCAATAACTTCAATTAATATACTCGTGTTCAATTAACATATTTTTAAGTTGACCCGAATTCAATCAATCATTTTGATACTAGATTACGTCGATTTCCCCAGTGATCACCTGAGCTAGCTAGACCCATTCCTGCTACCGTTTCAATGATTAGACAGCACTAATTTGTCCTATTACTTCGTGTGACACTAATTTACCAGAGTCACAGTATTTGAAAATATTTGAAAACAGTGCAGGCAAAAATGTTACTGTATTGGACTAATTTCTCGCCCTCACTAAACGGATAAATCCAGTACAGTACTGCAAAGACCCTGACTTTCTGTTAACACAGGGAGTCAGAAGGTATTTGGGAGAGTTTTTATAGTTGCACCAGACCGCTGGGCTGATATAACATCAATTTCGTTGAATTGGCGATATTCCACAAGCCTACTCAGTTTCTAAGTATGTTGGATTGTTGGACAGGCGCTTCTGTTGTACCAGACGACTCCAGACCGCATCCAGTTCGAGAAGAACCCTGTGACGGATGCCATGGAATGCCGGTATGTACAACGGCTTTACAGTTTTGCTCATGCAATTCTTTAAAAATCTCCTCTGCTTCATTTGGCGAATTTCACTTTACTAAAATGTGACCTTCTAAGTGCTCAAATGGTTTTCAGTTAAACAATTGAATGAATACTTAATAGCTCTCAAACTCTAAGAGGAGTATAGATTTCAGATTTCAGATGAGTGTCTCATGTGGGAACATTGCAGGCTGGAGTATGTGCGGTCCTTTCTGAAAACTGCACCGGAAAAGCAGCCCATGGAGGACAAAGTCTTGGCGGCCGCTACGAAATCCATGGAGGCAATCTCCGTGTGAAAACCATTAAATTAAGTTGGTTGTCTGTAGTGTTTGAGCTCCATTTTCATTAGCAACCAACTATATACAGTGAGCTCCATACGAGTGCCATCAATAGACACTCCTTTGTTCCCCTTACTGGATCACCAGCCTCACTGGATCAATGCCAGCTCAGCTGTTTGACACATCACTCTGTGGCGTGGCATTCCGGTTGTTTGTAGATTTTAATAATGGCACAGCCAGTTGAGTGCGGATCCCATTACACGACTGTCTCAGACTTTTTATGAACAAAGGATTTCGTTTTTTATATTGCTGTTCAAGTGATTGTCGCTGGACAATCACTTGAATTAATGTGTTTTCCAATATTACTGTACTTGTCAATCCAATGTGTTTTCTCATATTAGAACTTGTTATCATTCTTAACAGCGTTTAACCATTGCTTTTCATCCTTTGCATTTCAGAAAATCTTCTTCAGGGATTCTAGTGAGAGAATTCAAATAGAAAGGTGTGCTTGTTTGATGTATTCGATTTGATATATTGATGCAAGTTGGGGGAGTGGATTTGTCTCTGTTGCCCTTTAATGTTTGTGCAACAAATTATGGACTCATTTCTAGTTGGCAATGTGATGTTCTTCACCTCCGGGAAATTAAGCTGGTTGGTAGTGTGTATGCAAGACTTGTATTTCTTGTCTATCTTTCCAAGGGAAATATTGTCATCAATTAATTCAGTGAAAGATATCGAACGTCAATTTCGTTAAGTTGGCGATATTCCATTACTTTGGCGCGGTTGAGACCAAAATCTCTACACGGTCCTCGTTTGTGGCCTGAATTAGACCTTCGTCAAGAGGTGTGTCACAATTTTTGGTTCGAGGAATATCGCCAATTTAACGAAATTGACGTTATCGGTACTTGAATCTCCTAGAACAGAATGCGTGAACATCTCAGCTACTAGTATAGTGTAATCTCAGCTATGTGATATCACTGCCGTATGTATTGCGTTTGCAAATTCGGGGATCAACAAACATTTTCAGCAGAAAAGGTTGCTATACAAAATACTGCGGACATAGTGATTCAACAATTCCTGACACTGGAACAAAAGCCAAAGCCAACAAAGTTCAACGACAACACCTTCCAGGCGGTGGTCCGGTCTGTACTTTACTTTCCGCTGTTCGAATCAAATTCAATGTGCCAAAAAAAAAAAAAGATCACCGACAAACTAGTAATCTATGTTAGTATAAGTCATCTGTCTGTTTGAGAGATATCCATGATGCTTCTCTGGCCAGCCATCACAATCAAATAAACAAAAACAAGATGGAAAGAAAGGGGAGCCACTTAAATAAAGGAATAGAGCTATGGTTTGGTGTGATCCTTTATGGAGACATAATTTCCTAAACTTCTTAAGAGCACATACATCATTGCTAAAACTTGCATAATTATAAAGGAATTGAGTGAAATGAAAAAGACGAGGAGCAACTTGATTGAATCATCACTTTCTCAAAATTACAGTTTCTCCAGAACATGTACATGTAACTGAGGCAGTGAAGGCGAAACTAGGCGACTGTACTTGAGAGCCCACATGGGGCATCTTCGAGGCAAGTCGGCCAAACAACTTATCCACAACCAAGCATTGAATCTACAATTTCTCCCAATTCCAAAACAAGCAAAAACGCTGAGCACTCCGGGTCCACTAAGTTAATGCCATCCACACACGTAATCCAAGAAGGCCACCAAGCCGATGGACGCCGGGTACAGAGCCAAGCCAATGAAAGCCATCCACAGCGGGAACGTGGTGCGCACCGCGGCCACGGAACCCATTATCAAAGTCGCGAAGAAAATCACGGAAATCTCGGCGGAAAAGTCCCACAAAAGCCCCCGGAAGTACACAATGGCCAGGAAAATGCCCAGGCACATGGTGTTGTTCATGGTCACAGCCCCATAAATCTGCACCACCACCGCCACAGTCCATAGCAAAGCACATCAGATATCAACCTCCTATTCGTTCCTTTGCCAAATTTCACCACAACCACCCGTTGAGAACAAAGCACGTCATTCCTTTGCCAACTTTCACCAGCACAACCATAGCCAAGCATATCAGATATTAGTTCCTTCACCAAATTTCACAGTCACAACCAATCGATAGCAAAACACATCGTTACTTTGCCAAGTTTCAGTGGACTTCTCTAAACCCTAAATCCTGAAAGGGATGGCCCAGTGGTGAACATGTGTACCTGCGAATACGTCATGGAGATGTTTTTCTTGCGCTTCCTCTTGGCGAAGATGAGCGAGGAGATGGCTTCGCTGGAGTTGGTGGCCAGCGGCGTGGCGATGAAGGAGATGAAGAAGGGCGAAATGCCGGACGCTTTGGAAAAGCCGCCGATGGCGTCCACCAAAGGGTCCGCGAAGATAGCGGCCACTGCGGCGCCGGCAATCATGTAGCACACGGCTAGGGAGATCAGCTGTGCTCGCGACGGCGGCAACTTGTTCTCATCGTCTTCGTCGTCGTTCGCCTCTTCCTCTAGCGTCGCTAGATCCAACTTTGCATTCTGCCCAGCCCAGGTCGCATTGATCATTCCAATGTCAGGCATTTGAGAATGTCCTCGCTTTCTAGTTCAGCTTCAATTTAAACTTTGTTTCAACAATTTCAATTGCATCTGAGAGATGGTATGATAGCTTAAGAGCACCGGATGATGAAAATCGCAAAAACTAGTTTAACCAAAGCACAGTTCCAAAACCCTGAGATCGAATTTTCAGCAGGAGTCTACGCTCCCTGTCCTTCATGGCAATTTCATTCACATGCCCTGATGAGCTACAGGTGCTATTACAGTCATATCCACTAAAATGGCGGACTTCAGACCACCAGAAATGTGACATTCAACTGATAAAACTCTGAATAAATCAGTACTTACAAAACTCTGAATAAATCAGCCTACAGCTTCGGCAACTAGGACTTTACAAGCTCTCATAGGTTTTAAGGTGACACCAGTTGAAGATATGAGGTTCAAATTGGCCCCAAATTTCAACTTGGTGACACGAAACTCCAGTTCCTCAAAACTCATCCTTTTCTATGCATGCCAATTACATTAAATTCTACAGTTCTAACATGTTTACATGTTTTAGTGATTTACTCGAGTTATCCTTAAATTCGTTCGAAGCAGGGACCGTGCTAACCTTGTTTCAATAGGACCAAACCTAATGAATAGGGTTGGACAAACCTTGTGTGAGTGGTTCAGTCACTAATACGAAAGTGATGTAAATGGAGAAAAAGTCAAGTACAAGTTCCCAAAGCAAAGCAAAGCAAAGCAAAGCAAAACAGAGAGATCACGAGAAGGAATGACCCTGGCCCCCACACCCAAAGTGCGTACCTTTACCTGGGCCTCAAAATCCCAGTCGGGGTGTTCGGAGGAGGCAGCGCTGTGTCCCGACCTCCTCCGCTTGAAACTGCCGAGGGACATCTTCATCCATTTCTTGATTCCGTGCAGAAACTCTTGCAACGAAATCTTTTTATCCCGGTCCTCCACATCGAACTCCTCCATCCAGCGGTCGATTTCGTCCACGTCGGCGACTTCCCCGTCATGGCGCTTGATTCCCAAGCCCAACAGAAGGCCCTTCAGCTCGGCCTCCGTCAGAAACCCATTCTTGTCTTCGTCAAAATGACTAAATAACCTACACGTCCAAACATAAACGAAATTGCTCAGCTCTATCCTTCAGTAGGGCCCGGAAAAACTCGTTATTTGGGCAAATTTCAGGGTGTCTAATGCGACATTTAAGTGGTGCAAATCTGGACTTTCGAGTGATCAGGTAGTTTTAAAGTCAATTTCGTTCAATCAGAGGGATTCCACAACTTTGGCACTTTTGGACACGGCGAGTCTTTCGTGCTGTGTGCAGATGAATGTCCCAGTTGTTGCAGACCAGAATCGCTCCAATTTAAGGAATTTTTAGTTGCCCAACTGAACCCTCAGAGCTCTAAAATTTAGGAAACATATGAGATTTCAGATCAATGTCTCAACTGCTCGAGTTCTACAGTCATCTCAGACAGCTCTGGTTCCCAGTTGAAGCCTTTCCCAAATGCCCCGATTTCTTGAAATTCCCCAATGAAATGAATATGACCATTGGACGTAACTCAAAAATCTGAACGAATATAATTTCAAGAACCAGTGCTTACTTCGTCAGCACCTCCTCGTCGGGATCGCCCTTGGGAGTGAAAAGACTGCCCCACTGCTGCTGACTGGTAAGATCAGACACCCTGTGAAGAGCGTGATTTCTCCTGTATCTGTGCTTGGCCCAGATTATCCTCCTTTCCTGAATCCAGGGGGCCACAAGCTGCATACCATCCACACCCAATCGCACCCAAATGAGACAAAAGTTCAGCAACGAAAGCTATATTTCATGTTACTTTGTCCACAATGCCCAGACTCATTGGATAGGTCAGAACAAGGCTCATAACCCATAATCCTTCTCCTCACTCACGCACTTAGTTAAAAAATATCGCCAACTTAACGAACTTGACGTTAATTCAAAAGGATAGATTTAGACATCGTAGACATTATAGAATGAAGTAGAGCCGTTTTCCTGCAGAAAGATATTTTTTAAATAGCATAGGATCACTGTTATTACTATATTGTCAGATTCTTTTCGACTTCGCGTTATCTAGTCCATCAAGCACGCAAATCACTCTCTCACAAATGGTAACCGACCTGATAAGTGCAGTAGGCGATCAAGCCGAGAAATGAAATAACGGCAGCGGTGACAATGAAAAAATGCCCTTGAGGGTTCAAGCCAAATAGTCGAGGAATTTGTGCCACGAAAAAGGGTAGAAGTGTGGAAATCATAATCCACGATGCCCACTTCGTTTGTTGATCATTGGTAACTCCCGTCCCTGTTCCCACCAGCTCAAAGTCAGTCCAGTCACTACTGCATAAAATTAAATTGCTCATAGGAAGTTGCAGTAATGGATCTTGATAAGATTTATGTCCTTGTGGTGAAGGACGCTCAGCCTAGTCACTACCATAAAATGAGAACAAGTGTCCTTGAAAGAATATTCTTTAAGCACTAATTGCCTGAACTAATAATATAAAATTCTCTTTGAAAGCCAATTATGCTAAATCTTCTACCACTTTCAAGATGTAGAACACAACGTTACTTCCTTCCACCACAACTTATTCTTTCTACCTAAGCAATTCATATGAATTCCTACAAATTATATGAAAGCCCCCTCTTGACCATTCACACACTCGGGTTGCAGAGATGTGTTCTCTAATTGCAAGGAAAAGCAATTCCTGAACTTCCAAAGGTGCACTGAATCCCACAGATCCAACATTCAACCTCAATAGTTGTTGCATCCCACTCATGATATACAAGCAAATTCATTGCCACTACACCAAATCACTGTCTCCTACGATTCACATGCAGAGACTATGATTAAAACAATTTCTAAATAATCGAAATAGCCCCAGGGCTGGAATTTTTGCTCAACTAAGCTTGAGCAAGAGTAGTAATCATATTAATGAGACCAAGGTGTAAGATGGGACTGACCTCTAAGATCAAACCCTTTGGTCAAAGTGCGATCCTTGGCCACCAGATTGCCGTTGGTGGCGTGAGGCTCCAGGTCACAACGGCCAACAATAAGGCACGCTCCCCACAGCGCTGTGAGCAACATGACGGACGACCCTGCCACCAACCCCATTCCCACCAACACTTCCTGCTGGGCTTCCGCCGCGCTCGCTCCCAATCCCGACACTGCAATCGATCATTCCATCTTTCATGAGCATGAATTTTCATTTTCTAAGCTACACACAACGGAATGAGTCGATGCGTCCAGGGACACAACTTAGTACACCAAATACAACATATGCTAAGGTCGACCGCAATAGGTACAACTGGCTCCATCCACGTATTTAATGCAGCGCTTTCGGAACCTGCAGAAAGAGGACAACCTCTAGTGTGGGTCACTCCACATTATTTCGAGCAGATTCATTATTGTACCAATCATCCCGTATCCACCTACCGGTATTCAGAAATTCATGGATTGGTTACAAGCCTAGTCATACTCTCACGCCTGTGATTTGAAAACAGGTAGAGCATTCAACTTAGTTCAGAACCTCGACTAAGCAGAGAGAAAAGTGTAGCCTCCACCCTAGTAGGATGTAATTGTCGTGGGCCAAATTGATTTTGTCTCGCCCACTGCAATTGAACACCCACCCACGCCCCACGGTATACTGTGTCCTCAGTGAAGATCCATAAATCACCGACAGAAAGCCAAATACCGAAATGCATGTTATTCATGTACAAATTTTACGTACTGCATGGCATCCTCAAGAACCCTTCCTCCAAAACTAGGTTCTGAAGGTCAAGTCGAAGCCCAGAACCCACCCCCACCCCGATTGCAGGCAGAGTCACAGATACTGTCACACCATATCTGTAAAAAGCAAGTAATCCTAAAGATCTAGATCCGATCTGCTTACACTAAAAATAGCTAGGATTCTAAAATGAATCTTGCGTTCTTCAAATTAACAATTAAGTTATCAAATACGAAATTCGAACAAGTAAACCCCACAGGTGTTAAATCCACGACAAAGGAAAACCAAAACCTTCCAAGCACAACTGAAACAAAAAATTCTCTCTCCAGTTACCAAAACCCCAGAATCTCCTCAAAGTGTCTAGCAACCCCTCTCCAAAGCCTGTGTGCCCCTGACATGCGTACTCTAAATTCGACAATTCGCACCCAAAAATTCCAAAACGATCGCCGTGACAATTCGCAAAGATACCAGAGAAGTATTTAAAAGCGTCGACTTCTCCAAATCTAGATCCTCGGAAACTCCGACACTGACCACATCCGTGACGACTCCACACGAACTAGAATTCCACGACTTCGTGAATGAGGATGGCGCCGAAACATCCTCCGCAAGATCTAGCGAAAATCACACGTAACAACAATGCTTCCAAACCCCAGAAACCTCTGCGTACCAAGGATGAGCAATGCGTCGGGGAAGGCGCCGAGGATGGGCAACACGAGTCCCCCGATAACCCCGGGATTCATGACCGTCAACAGCAGCTCGCTTCCGTCCGACAGCAGCTGCGCCGCTTTCAGCAACATGTATCCATAGATCACCAGCAGCGCCGCGTTTCCGCCCAGGCTCACGGAGCACGGCATGATCCCGTAGTGCTCCTCGCACTCCTTCCCCTCGCGCATGCCCCACTTCCCAAACACTCGACCCACGGCAACCAACCAAGGCTGCTGCTGCTGTTGGGGTTCCTGCCGGTCCACCACGGACTCAATCTTCCCAACATTGTTCCCGTTCGACGGCGTTTCCCCTCGCGCTTGCAAGCCCAGCAACAACAGCAACGCCGCTACAGCCAGCAAGCTCCTGACGCCTCCTCGCGACCTGGAGTCTAGACTCCCCATCGTGCGTGCATGCGCGGCGGTGGCGAAATCAGTGCAAGTGCAAGGGAGAACTGGTGAGCATGGCCTCAAGGGAAATTTGGAATGCGCCAGAGCGGGATGCGGAGTCGAAGACGACGACGAGATGACGAGGGGCGTAGGGACCGAGGACTCCGCCGCAGGCTCGTGAAGCGCCTGGCGCAACGTGCCGCGTTCGTAAGGGGAATGGTAGGTACTTAGGGCAGTAGGAAATGGGACAGGGGGTCGGTAAAACGAGTTGCCGTTTCTGTGGTCGCAAGTAACTGACAACGGGCGGTGGATCTGGAAATCATGCGGGCATTGGACCAATACCGTCTTAAACCTTGGCTAATCACCGTGGAAATCATCCTTCTAAATACCGTGCAAATCATTTGCCTTAAAAAAATTTCAAGAGCACTCATTGGAGGTCGATCTATTGTGTCAAACCTTCTCTTTTCACACAAAAGAGAACATCTGCACTTACCATAGAAGAATTTTTTATCACCTATCAAACAAGGTTAGGCCGCCACGTCATCACGCAATTAACTTTTAAAGGACATTTGTCCAAATTTGGGTTTCAAAATTTTTTTAAGTTGTTTCACGCTGCATCCCAAATCCTACATCATTCTAAAACACCTACATGACAATACTTTGGAAAAGCTTTGGTACCGAAGGGGTGGGACTTGGAGGTCAAATTGGATTTAGCCAAAAGTGAAAATCCAACTTGGCCTCCAAATCACAAAAAAATTTGGAATATGAAAGGGAGACTAAAATACAATATAAACCTTCCTAGTGAGCAAAAAAATTCTCCAAATTTGCCCAATGCATATCTGATTCTAAAACTATCCAAGAAATGGGATTTTGACTTAATGACCCATTTGGGGCATTTCATCGTTATATAGTATTATACAATAGACAAGTTGAGACTTTGGTCTTCGATCACATTATGAATTCCAACTTCCACATATATTATTTTTAAATGAATATCATATAGCTTGTTCAAATAAATGATGAGCTTCCACCCTCCTCAAGGCCATAGACAACCTCAAAGCCATTATTTTAAAAACTTATCAAATTTTCCAATGCAAAAACTACAAACTCAAGGTTGTGATGCAAAATCCAAGACTTAGATTTATAGAAACGTCTTGTAAAAACAAAGATAATGATACCAAGGAAGTTTACATGTAGTTGAATATTAGAGGAGTTTTTTTAAAGATTCTTTGAAAATCCACCCTTTTGGGTTGGGTTTGTCATCTAAGGGTTAAAGTACCTCTAAGGGATAGCCATAAATGATTGTACTTGTTGTACTTGTTTGGCCCATGAGTCCCATGAATCTATGGTTCGATTCCTAACAATATTCAAAGCTTAGGTACAATCATCTAGTTTGATGGAGGAAACAAAAAAATCCTTGCCATTGTTGCCCTTGGAGTAAATGTCATAGCTTCATTAATTTATTATTTCTTGTTGCAGCCAAATATCATATGTGCCAAAAATAAATAAGTAAAATTGGGTGATTGCAAGAAACACTTATACTATTTGTTGCATTTTGTAATAGTAGTCATGACTTTTTTTGGAGTAATTTAAAATTAGAAAAATAGTTTTTAATATTTTAAAAATATGGCTAATGTATACACCTTTAAGATGAAGGTAACCACCAAAGGAAAAGTATAGGAAAATTCTCGAACTAGAAAAGTGTCCAAACTCAAGAAAATAGATATATTTTGATGTTTTAATTGGTTAAAAATAGGAAAAAATAATAACAAACAAAATAAAAATTGGACATTTGTAACAACTCTACGTAGATGGTCATTCACCAAAAGAACCACCAAAAATATATTTTATATGTTTCAAAATGCAAGCTGAATGAAGCTCACAATCTACACCACATATAATAAAATTATTTTTAGAATTCATTTGGACTGCATCTACAAATCTACTAGAAAACCATCTCCTCCAAATTTCAGCTCCAAATTTGTTTTTATGGGTACTAAATAGTAATACCCCCCCCCCCCAAATTGGCATTTGTGACATAAAATTGGGGGCTATTTTTGGATAGTAAAACATTTATGAAAATATCAAAAAAAATTAGGCAAGGTTTATAATAGTCATGAGTATCTTATTTACAAATCTTGAGTCATTCAGAGCCATAACACAAAAGTTATGGCCAAAAAATAAAAAAAGACACAGAGTGTGACGGATAATAGGATAAGTGTTTCTTGCAATCAACCAATTATGCAAGCATGTGAACCAAAACCAAGGAGATTCAACCTCTCTTTGGCCTAGACAAAGTCAACATCAATTTTTTGAGCTCCATGGCAAAAATAATATAGAAAATTTGGGGATTTGTTTTACTACATTTTGCCAAATCCGTCCAAGTGAAAGTTGAAAAGTCACCAAATCTTTTCTATTATAATGAATTAAGAAACACAAATTAAAAAATGCAATTAAAAATAGTATAAATAGATGTCATTGTCTTATAAATGATTGCCACATGAGGAATTCACAAGCTACCTGCCAAGATTGTTGATGACAACTTAGGGCCGCTTTATACTTAGAGGCCGGGCCAATTTGATGTGTCAGAGGCCAAGAATCCTCACTTGTGATTGGACAAAACACTAAAATCAGCCCCAAATTCTTTACACCTAAAGGCCGAGCTAATTTGGTGGAATGAATTTTTTATTCAAAAAAGACATGATCTGACAAGGCCCAAGCTTGCTGAATTGGGCGCACCAAAAATGAAAAGCCAACTCTTGGCCTCAGGGCCAATATCAAATTTCAATTGAAATAATTTTTTTTATAAAATATTATTTTTTCCAACAATTAATCACATCTGTTGGATTTTGTGCAATCGGCCTCAAGGGGAATTGGTTCAGCCTCTAGGTGTGAAGTGGCCCTAAAAATTTCAGCCCCTCTCTCTCTCTCTTGTAGGTTTTATTGAATTGGCCTAGCTTCTTGGCCTCAAGGCCTTTAATTTACATATGGGAGAATTGGCCCCCATTATAATCATATTCTAATGGGTAGTTGAGGCTGGCCCGAGGGCTGGCCTCCAACCCAAAAGGGGCTGAAATTTTGTGCAATTGGCTTGAAGGAGAATTGGCCCGGCCTCTAGGTGTAAAGCGGCCCTTAATAGCCTGGCTACCTTCAATGGCTAACGAATAAGCCTTCAGTTCCAATAAAACGAAGCTCCACATATAGTAAGTATTTTACGTACACTCTACTCGCCAAAGTAACGTTGTTATTGTAAGACATTAAATCGGTTTCACAAAGTGGAATCAGCAAGGTAAATTTTGTGTTCTTTGGCTGGAGTAAAAGTAAGAAAAAAGACCTCTATTTTGTGCCGTGTCTAGAATGTGTTGTAGACCTCTCCTAGCTAATTTGGGGTCTCTAATTGCAAATATGAATTCAAAATTTGCAAAAAAAATTTGTATGTGGCAAATAAAATATTCTTGCATTTTTTTCCAAGATAAATCCATCCTATTGGTCTGACTTTGTAGGGCGGCTTTAGCGTCCTGCATTGTTATCAATCAGTGTTTTTTTAATCATCTGGGAGAAGTATCTAATAGTTCTTCAAGATTTAGGTGAAACTCAGGTGATATTTGAGTGATATTTGGTGATATCCATATAAAAAATATCAAAACTAAACGATACTTAATCCCTAAATTTTTCATGTTTAGAGGCCCAAAATTGCTGTAAAATACTAAACCTTAAAGCAAGGTCAAAATTTTCATCAATATTTTTTTGTTTTCAAATCCAATTGTAGGATACTTTAGTTGACTTATTCAAGTACATTGTCCCAAAATTTTAGAATAAATATCCCCACCAATTGCAAGTTCAATGTGTCTAAACTTCAAATTGTAGGCTTTTCTAGCCCTTCCAAAAGGTGAAGTTTTGTCTTTCAATATTTTTAGAAAAAACACATATGTCCTATAATTTTATAATTTTACCAATATGCTGAAAATGGGTAGAAAATGTATGTAAAAACATTTAAACCAAAAACCTTTTATATTCATTTTTAAAAAAATTGTAAAGTAGAAGGTGTTATTGAATGAAAGATAAAACTAACATGCTAATAACTTTTGGAAGAATTTGAGAATTATTAATTCCAAAGGTGGTATTGTTCTAGTAACAATGAATAGAATTTTTTATTTTTTATTTGAAAATTTTCAAAATTGAAAGCAAAAGACAGCTTTATATGTTTTTTCTACATTCATTGTCTCCAAAATAAAACTCCTCGTTACTTTTACCTCATTATTTGGAGTTGAATGTTTCACTTGTTTTGAATAGGTATTAATCTACAAAATCTCCCAAAAAATAATTAATGTCTTTTTAGAATATATTTTTTGTTGCCCGATTTGACATTGAAATAAAAAAGGAAACCTTTTAACTTTTGCATATTTATCAGAATGACAAAAAAAAAACTTCACATAGATTATAATGAGTAGTATTCCATCCTTAAAAATTCAAATTTTAAAGTCAACAGAACGTACCCAAGTTCTCATAAAGCCCAAAGTGGACTTTCTGATCTTTTAGGGGTTAAGTAAAATTTGGCTATTGGTCTAAAAATACAAGAATAGTCTAGCTTGGCTATTTTGAAGGAAAAAAAAAAAAAAAAAAAAAAAAATCCTCCACAAAAATAGCCAACATGGTCTTTGGGCTGTGGCCGGTTGGCGAAAAATCACACATTGATGAGGTCAGAAGTCAGAACAGGAGTTGTGCACCTCGCCTGCTGTTAGAAACTGGAAACGGTAAGAAAAGAAACTCAAGAGTGTTGTACCTCGCTCACCATCCAAAACTGAAGTCCTCAAGGATAGCAAATTCTGGCTGCTTTTGTACTTGGGGTCTATGTTCGGGAAAAATCGGCAATTAGTTCTAAGTTAGCTGGTGGAATTGGAAAAAAAATAAGTTGCAATTTGAAAATATTGGCAAAAAATTGGAGAAAAAATCTATAAAATTTATATTAGGAGGAAAAAATAAAGAAAATAACTAAATGATGCACTTGAAGAACCAATTAAATTTGGGAATTGAAGGAAAATAGCTAGCAAATCTCAAAACAAATCATGAACTCTACTTGGGAGTCTAGCAAAGAAAATAGAAAATCCAAAGCACTCTCTTTCGCCAAGAGCTTGACATGTTGTTAACTTAAACAATGAAAGTGCTCAATTTTTTTCTAGCTTGATTATTGAGCTTAGTTTTTTAGCTTGGCCTTAATCATAAAGTGCCCTTTAATAACTTGATAACAACGGTTGTAGAGGAATGAAGCATGTTCACATAACACATTTTGATAACAACCGTTGTTATCAAGTTATTAAGTTATGTAAGGATTGGAATTGGATTGAAAAGTTAGTTAAAGATTGGAATTGGATTGAAAAGTCACAATTGCAATGGTTATCCAAAGATATCTCAAGATCAAGGAACAATAATCATGTAAGCCTCACAGACAATTCCACCTTGCTTTTATAATTATGCCTCATACTATCCATTGAGAATTGTCAGGCAACCTATTCCTTCCCCTTCCAAAAAGTGAAAAATCAACAGCTGTCGGATGAGATTTAAAAAAACTAAGACTACCCTCACCTGCCGTGCGATGTGAATTAAAAAAATAACAGTCATGCAATTTGAAATGAAAACAATAACCCCTTCGAAAAATCAACAGCCTTGCGATTTGAAAAGAAAACTATCTCTTAAGAATTGCATGGCAACCTTTTCTTTCCCCCCTCCACCAAGTGAAAAATTAGTAGCCGTCGGATGAGAATAAAAAAAATCTGAAACCACCCTCCGCTACTGTGCATTGTAAATAAATAAATAAAAAATTGCAGTTAAAGTCGTTGGCCGTCCAAAGGCATGAATTGGGAATTATAAAAAATAAAATGCCGTTAAAGTCGTTGGCCATCCGGAGTTGTTGAACCGTTGAAATGAAGCGTGGAAGTGATTTTAGGGTTCTCACTTTTCATTAATGGATTCAAATTTTTGGAGAGAGGTTTGAGTCTTGCTTACAAGTGCACTTATATTTGGATGCCGGTCTCTAGTAATTTTGTGTCAATTCTCATGGTTGCCAGATTGGTGTGAGATTGATATTCATCATGGTGCACATGAATTAATTAAGTATTCTTCGGCTTCATTGTCCTTGCTTGAATTATACATTACAATTGACTTTTAAAAATGTAATTGGTTGTAGAGAAATAAATGAATCTAAATTTATTGAAGGATTTTATTAAATTTTTATATAATTAATTTTGAAGAATGAATTCAACTTAATTCATTTTAGACAATGAATTCAAATTAATTTAGTTTAGAGAATGAATTCAAATGGATTCATTTGCGAGAATGAATTCAAATGAATGAATTCAAATGCATTCATTTGAGAGAATGAATTCAAATGCATTCATTTGAGAGAATGAATTCAAATGCATTCATTTGAGAGAATGAATTCAAAGTCATTCATTTCAAAGAGTGAATTCAAACTAATTTAGTTCAAAGAATGAATTCAAATTAATACATTTGAGAAAATTTTAGCAACACGAGGAGACAAAAAAAGAGAAGGAGACATGAGATTGAAGAAAAAAATGTTGAAGAGATTAGGTTTTAGGATTGAATGTAAAAGTTTTATATAAAATCGAAAAATGAGAAATTGAATTTTTTTAATGTAATTTAGGGTTTGATGCGCAAAAAAAGCAATTGAGGAGGAAGGAAGTGAATTAGGAGAGTGAGTGTTTCAATGTAGGGAATTGGAAATGATTTTTGTTCAATGGCTACATGCCACGTGTACAAAAATTATTCTTGACTACCCTACTAATAGGCTTGTACATGGTTTTACACTATCACCTCAAAAGAGGCAGTAATTGCCGACACATCACAACAAAGGGATGGATTTGATCAAAGGGATGGATTTGATCATTTATTGGAGTAATTTGTACTTTCTTAGATTAATTGCACTCAAATAAATTCAAAATTTTAATCAAATTGATCAAGCATTAGAAATGCTCATCAGAAGATACAAAGGAAGGAAGGTTAATTTCACTAAGCATTTTGCCTTGTTTTTGCACCTCACTTTATAAATATCAGTACATATGAAGTCAATGGAGTAATTTATAACTTTCTCAACTAGTTGCACCTAAACAAACTCAAATCTTCAATCAAATCAAGCATTGGGCGTTCACATGGTGATCAAACTGCATGGTGATGTTCATTGAATTTGTAAAATTGTGACTTTTCAATCCAATTCCAATCCTTCCAACCACAATTCCACATTGAGTTGTTATAATGTGAACCTTAGCTTTCTACAATTTTCAATAAATTAGTTAACACATGACACATCTAAGTTAAAAAAAAGGGTCACAATTGGACAAGCAATGGGATTGGGGCCATTTTGGATATGCCTGCCTTCCTTCCATTATGACATACTGTAGTTCAGTTTCTTGAAGACACTTAGTCCCATTGCAATTCAATGCCTAGGTATCCATAATCCAACGTTTCATTCATTTAATACAATAAGCTTGTCATTGTCCTCATTTCACTATGAAATACTCAGAGGGAAACAACAGTTGCATAGGCCCAAATCTCCCCAACCCCAAAAATCCTTTCCATAATCCAAACTCAATCATATGACTTGATGAAAAAGATGTACAAATAGTCCCCGCCATTGACAAGAATGGTCGCCATTCAAGATAATGCAAAACCCCAACCGCGTGCAACTTGGTGAACAAAATAATCAATTCTTCTACAACACCAAAAAAAAACTTACCTAAAGACTGAAGAAATTTGGAGTAAACAAATGAAGTCTAAAAAGTCAATGAAACTTTATTCAATGACTTTTTTGACTGCAATTCTCACAACATTGTAAAATAGCATGAACCATCCTGACTTAGAAGGAGGGATAATACCTTTCTAGATGCTTAGGAAAGACTTTAGTTATAATTTGTAGAGAATAATTGGATGGCTTGGAAGTTGCTACGTTAGTTTCATTAGATGAGTGGAAAGTTGCAAGTGAGCCATTAGGTAGTTGGGAAGGTGCCATGATGAGTGGCTCCCACTTCGTGTAGAAGCAAAAAGACCCCTATAGCATCGGTCAACAATGTTAAGCTTTACTCCAAATTTATTTTGGCCTTATTTTTTGTTCAGTTTTTAGTTAAATTTTTTAGTTAAATTTTTTTTTTTACACAAATGAAACGGAATTTCATTGCCAAGAAGGCAGTTGTGGTTCCAAACTTCAGGAAAGGAATTTTTTTTCAAAAGGGGGCCTGTCCTGGTTGCATTATTCCTGCAAGAGGGCCAGTGGGGGTCTGACAGCCTCGCCCATGAAGGTGGGGTCTCTCGGCGTGGAAGGCGGAGGCGCGTAAACGCGTTCCCGTTCGCCGACACGGTTTGCGAACAAATCCAGGGACACACTAGCTCCGGGGAAGTGCCACGTGGAGGGCAAGTGGGGGCAGCCGACACGCGAGTCAGTGCCCCTCCCGCGCCTTTCTCCGATCATCCCAGCGAGGGAGTCTTCGGGATTCGCCAGGCGGGTTGCCGTGCCGCAGATGGCGGGAGAACGGAACGCCCTTTGGGAAATAGACACGGCACTACTGTAGTAAGTTAGGCAGGACGTTAAATCCTGCATTCGAAGTGGGCCCAGCAGGGTGAAAACGCAGGAATTTTACCCCCAGGATTTTTTTTTTTTCATGTATTATTATTTTCTTGAATTTTAAATTCATATTTGCAATTAGAGGCCCCAAATTAGCTAGGAGAGGTCAACATCTAACCCTAAACACGGCTCAAAATAGGGGCAAGATTTTACTTGTATCCCACAATTTCTACGTTTTCACCCTGCTAGGCCCACTTCGAATGCAGGATTTAACATGTTTCGTAAGTTAGTAAGTTACTAAAATGTTACCGGATATTTGGATCCGTGGCTGACGAGTTCAGTTTAGGACAGGCCGGGCGCCCCAGAGCCAACGGACAGATTATTAGGATTAAGGTAGGACCACCTATACCTGATCAAATAAGGGCCAAAAAATTTCGTGGGACCAAAAAAAAAAGATTTTTGTCAATTCAAACGCTAATATCTTGCAATCCACATCATGGAAAACTCTGAAATTTTTTCCACATCTTCTCAAACCAGCGTACTACAAGATCCTACGGTTACATGTGTCCAAAAATGGTTTTTTCCAAAATTTGGTACTTGTGCTCAAAATGGCAGTTTTGGAGTGTTTTGGAGGAAAACATAGTCAAGGAACTTAAGGGGTTAAATTATCTTTTATTTTGAAATAACCATAACTTTCACATTGCATATCCAAATGCCTTGAAACAAAGCCCTTGCACTCTTTTGTGCATAATATTTTCTATTCTTATGAAGAACACAACCTCTCACACCACAACAAAGCCCTTGCACTCCTTTGAGCATAAAAGATATTGAATTTCAAAAATTCAAAAACTAAAAAACTAAAAAAATTACTTTTACTTTATGTTGACTATGGCAATAACATAGGGCACATTGAGCTTTCTATTTGTGCCAATTTTGTGGAGTTTGGACCTATAGTGTGAAAGTTAGGGATTTTTTTAATTAAAAAATTGAATTGAATTACTCCGTATCTTTTATTTTGGAAAAAACATAACTTTCACATTGCATGTCCAAACGCCACAAACAAAGTACATGAAACAAAGCCCCTACACTCCTTTGTGCATAAAAGATATTGAATTTTAAATTTTTATAAATTAAAAAATAAGAAAAAATTATCATTTTTATTTTGGTTGTAGCAACTATATAGGACATTAGTTTTGTCTAAAGTAGTGCTATGAGTCTTTCAAGGAAGGGTGAGAATTTATTGGCTCTGTCTTTTGGCATTGAGACTATAGTGTCGATTGTTGTATGTTGGATCTCCATTTCCAAAACCTATCTACAATTGCATTCACACTGCACAACAAGGTTAGGGTTTGGTTGGAGTAGATAGAGCCTCATGGACACACCGTTCTTGTTATTTTGGTTCCCATGCTTGTCTTGAATGTAAAAATCAGCCCCCTATTTTGGACCGTCGATTTCGTATAGTGTGACCTCTACTATATAATGCGGGATTTAGGATTCCAAATATGAATTCAAATTTTAAATTTTTTATCATCTGCAATTATTAAATTTTTCCTTTATTTTTCTGAGGTAAAAATTTGGAGTGAACTTCCAAATTTTTACCCTTCCTAAAAAGCCTTGTAGCACTAGTGGAGTGGAGTTCGACATATTACCTTATATCCACACTTTTTTTTTTCTCGAAACTCGTAGGGTTGGATTTCAAAGTGAACCAAGTGATACAACATCAACGAACCAGGAGCAACAATAACGGACGATGCATCAAATCCCAGCAGTAAGTTATCAATTGGCGTTTCATCTGATCCTTTAGCGATGTGTGTTGTACTTCGCATATACAGTATAGCCACAAATTCTTACACAATACCACAAGATTCAAAGTCTGGTAGAGCAGGTGGTTCAATTGTGAACACACCATTATTAGTCACCATAGTTCCAAGAGCGAATGACGGTTGATACATTGCTTCTTTGCAACACCACCGCCCATATTTGCATTGCCACCGTTGCAACAGGCCATCTTCCAAAACCAATCGCAAAAAAGTAACGAAAATACAAGCAATGACTGGGATTCTCCTATCCAAGTTACTAATTTCTTGTGTCACACTGTCAGTCCTAAGTTGTCATCTTGTAAGTTATAGGTCTTGTTCACTGCCAACTAAGGTAGAAGCACCAGTTGTCAACCACGCCCAGTACCCAACCTATAGGCATACAATATTTCCAACCAAGGCTGGAACAAATTTCCAAGGGAAGCTCGGATTGTGTTTTGTTGGTCCTTTTCAAGCTTGGGATTACTAACGTTATGACACATGTCTCGGAATAGTGAGCAAGAAAGTAAGAAGTAATGAGCAGGAAAGTAGTTCTTGAATTATCAGAATTGGAAGACTCTAGACAGTGACTACTAGTGAAATGTACTTTATGGTTCCCAAAATTCACTGTAAATTCAGTTTTGGGAATAAAATTCTGAAAATTTTGTAATCCCCATATTTCCTATCTTCCTACATGGGAACAATATCCACCACCTCTTACTGCGCACAATCTGCTCCGAAATTCCTTAAAAGATTGACTACTGGTACTTCTACCTTATCAAGTTTCCAAGCTTGGATATTATTTGTGGAACTTTTTATTTATTTTTATTTTTTAAAGTTTGTGGAAGTTTTGGAATAACTTAGTTGCAGTAAAGGAAGAAATCATTGGAATATTTTGTCAAATACTCAACAGGTAGCTTTGAATGAATGAAATCACCAGAAATCACCCAAAATAGGATGACATCGTCATATACGGATGAATATACAGACATAAACTAGTGATGTTTTATTAATAATCTACCTACAGTTTACTGTACAGTATGTGGATGTCAATAGCTTCCTCCGTCAGTCACTTGAGACGAAGATCGCAAATTACTCTTCCGTTGGAAACTTGAGAAATACTCCGTGACGCTCCCGAGTACTGACCCAAGCTGACAAACTGCACTTCCAGTAACGTTGACAGTGGCCGGGTTGTCAGTAGTTGTGGATGCTGCAGAAATTAAACAGTCAGGCAGAAAGTTAAGTCAGGTCTGGTTCCTTGTTGGACGGGAGTTGGTCGGTGGTTCAATGCATTTATCTTTTCATTTTGTACGCAAAACATGAAATTCCGTTGCACCAAACAGTCCGTCACCAACTGATCCAAAGGGATCGAAAAGCCCATGCAAGCAAGCAAGCAAGCTAGGGCACCAACAGACCCAGACGCAACTGACTCGGACCGAATGAGTGAAGTCAGTTGAGTTCAGATCAGATCGATCAGTGGAGAGCCCGCAACCACCGCTACAGTATACACGCATTGTCATGAATGATGACAATGAAATACCGGCCTGTTATTGGGTTGTTATTGGGGTCTTTGACAACTATGCCCGCTAGAGTTTCATACAATGTCAGCCTAAGGTGAAAACACCCAAACCAGTCAAAAGAAGCAATTCAATTCAGCATAGCTGGATGCACCTTTTCCAAGAGAAAAGGGATTACATAATGTCAAGGGTGATACTTCATCACAAGCACTCATTTCTGTACTTTTTCCAAATCTAAGGGCATAGAAAGAGGGGCTTGGTTATGACTCATAACCCACTTTTGACTTTGCCTTAAAAACTAGACTTGGCATTATGATTTTGATTGTATTAGCAATTGAAAATCACAAACTTTCAATTTTTTTTATTTTTTTATTTTTTGGATAAGACATGTAATTACTATGAAGTTTCATAGTAGAATCTCCTTAGGCCATTGAAACTGTCACATAGCATAGTTGTAGAATCAAAACTTAGGAAATCACCAGTTAATCAATCGCAATTAATCCCCAAAGGACCGGAAGGGTGTCCACATTTCTAACATTGTGAAGATCTATTATAAAATATAATTTAGAAGAATATTTTAATGAAGATTCTCGAACAATAGTTGTAAAATGCTATTTATAGATCACATCAATACGGTCAGATCAACAAAAATACATACCATTATTTTTCAATAAAATTTGAAGCCCAAAATTGGAAATTCCTTCTAAAATCAATTGTAGATTGAATATTTATGATTTTAAAAAAAAAATCCTATAAGTTCAAAATATTGAATTCTGAATATAGTGATTTTTAAAGATTTTTTTTTGATTTTTTGATTCAAGTCATTTTTGAAGGGTCATTTTTTGAACTGAAAAAGTTACTTTTTGAGGCTAGACCTCTCGATACCTTTGAATTATAGAATATTTGCAAAGCAAAATCTTCATAATTTGAACCATACAAATGTTAAAGAACTAATATAAGAATCTTCAAAAAAAATTGATGGACACAAAAATGCATTTCGATGAGTTTGGGACGTGTTTCCATTCATTCATTATTCAAAATCTGCACTCATGGTCCTTAAGGGGTTAAGTGTGGGAGTGGTTTAATTGCACTTTGGAAAACACTTTCACTAATAGAAGTTTATTTGTTAAGAATAGGTACACAAACAATTTTGGGTGTTTTCACCTTACATCTAGTTGATGGCCTTGATTGTTGAACATAAATGAGAAAATTAAGAAAAAAATGAGTCAATGTGGTCTATGCTGTGGATTTGATGGAATCATAGTTACGTACGTAGTATGCCTTCTAGGAAGAAGTGTTTACATTTAATGAATTGTAAACTTTGGAATTGTAGTCTTATTCCATACCTCCAATGTTTGATTGATTAGAAAGATGAGTCCACAGGTCTTAATCAATTAAACAATTGGTTTAGAAAAATGAGATGCATTCCATTGATTATTAGATTCACATCTTCTTATTGGAAGTTAGAAAAAACACAACTCGAAAATTAGAGTTGGATTTATTCAATACCTCTAATGACAATAGTAATTGTGTTAGATGGTCGTAGGCTCTGCCTTTCAACAAGGTACCATAAACTAGATTCTATAATATTTGCTTGTAGTTTACCACACCTTCCTATAGCTTGAGCATTAATTGTTTCTTAATCCAAAATTATCTTCTAATTACTTGACTACTAGAGAATTTTTTTTGCTCATTGCTTTCCAAATCACCTTTATTGTTTTACCCCAAAATCATCTCTTATATAAATGCAAATTGTGTCACAATTTTAACTATCCTAGTTTCATCCATCCACACAATTTTCATTTTCATTCACTTGTTCTTGCTAATCCTAATGACATCCAAACATTTTCTCAATTAAACATTGCAATTTGACTAAACATTGCAATTCTACATGTAGATGTTGTAAGAAAATAAGAATAAATTCACCCAGATCGCGGATATTTCTATCAGCAATCAGACCACATTGTAATTTGCCGGTGATGCTCAGCTTCAAATTCGATTGCTAAGGTCGGTGATGCTTTCCAATTCTCCAATTCTTGAACCTACAATTCGACCATACTTTGCTCATACTTTGATGCCTTTAAGTGCAGGATCTCGATGCCAGTGTGCCCCTCCCAAGGCGATTTGGTTTAACGATTTCAATACTCTTCCCTGCAGTACGATCTCAGGAAACCAGAGCTGAATAATTCATAAAGAAAGGAGCAAATTGCCGAAGAATCTGAGTCCTCTGACACAACCAATTGTCAAACTAAATTACAGAACAGTACAGCATGTGCCTAACGGTCTCGAGGAAACCCTTGGAAAAAGGATTCAGATTCCAGACTCTTTTTGCGTGCAGGACAGTCGACCACTCGACCTCATCTCATGGAGGAGGTACCAAAAGTTTCAGGAAGAAGACAGGCGCTGACCACTTGAGCACGCTCTGTGCAGTGAATGACAAAAGTTTGAGTCGTCAGGTTTAGTTGTCATCTACAATAACTTAGTGAGTGTCAAGATAGGAGAATGATTTCAGTCCAAGGTGTGCACCTAAAGAGCGTGCTCAAGTGCTCTTTAGGTCCTAAAATTCCCATCATTACATTGAATTTTTATTTGTGGGGTCTTGTTGGTAGTCAAAAGAGGATTCTAGATTCTCTTAGAATGCATTTTTTGGACATTATATGAATAAACTAAAAAATTTCAAAGTGTTGAATATAGGTGTTCTTGAAACCGACTACAAACTCTCGTGGATAGTGGGAGTACATTTTAGGCAAGAATTTGTAGTGACCGGTTTTAGAAAGCATGTGAAATTAGGTGTAGTTACCTTAATATATACAAAGGTGGATAAGAGACCCTACAAAGAGGGAAGTGGGGTCATATAGTTTCATCCATCATCTCCTTGAGGAGGGTGCCAATATTCACTAGGAGTATATTTTAGGCACGAATTTGTAGTGATTAGTTTTAGAAAGCAGGCAAAATTAGGTGTAGTTATCCATCACCTCCTTGAAAAGGGTGTTAGCATTCACTACTGGATGAAAGAATGACCAATAGTATCAAATCCTTTTCTCGAAAATCAGTGAACCATTTACCAACACTAACACCCTCTGATGGATAAAGGGTGAGATCTACCACTTTTTTTTTTACTATAGCTCTTATGTTCTTGGCAGCATGCCATTGAATTAAATTTGGAGGGACGTTAGGGTATTTGCTCCTTTTTTTTGTCAGAACTGGCAAAATTTCGCCCCCCAAAAAAAGCGCTGTTGAGATCTCACAACTGCTAAAGAATGTCATTTGAGAGACTGATAAGAGATGGTTGTCTTGATCGAGTATTTCAAATGAACATACCACAGAAGTCATTCACCAAGGTCATTCACAAGTTGCCCGGTTGCCGCTTCTCTTTTGGGATGTAACATTATTAACAAACACATTGAAATTCCTCCCCAACAGTCTCAATGACAGATATTTCATCCTTATGGCAAGGAGTCTCAGGAGAAAATCTCTAGACTAGAACTCCTGGTCAACTACCAACCATTCAAGAGAGGGGGTGCAGCAAGGAATCGAACATTCAGCTACCATACCAACACAGCAATATTGAAAATTCAGCTTCTACTGTATAGTTATAGTTATAATTGAAAAGTCTGAAAAGAGTAGGGCAAACATTCCGCATATATTACTAGAAGAAATTTCATGGAACGCTTAACCTGCAAAATTTTACTACCATCGTATTAAACAAGCTTTCCAACGGCCAATGGCCGGGCTGAACATTAATGCTTTAGGGTATCATGTATGCAACCGACCTCAGAGTTCAAGGAGGGACGCGACTGTGCGGAAGCCGTGATCAGCAGGCAATGGTGCATTTCCAGGGCGTAGCAAGAGTACCGCTTGCAAACCTGAAAATATCGAAGCAAGTGGAAATCAGAGTGATGTACAATTAAGAGACTCATCAGCAAGTCAGTATCAATCACTTTGTCCACTCAAAGGATGTGACAAAGACCAGCTCAAAATTATGGCAAATCCAGTCAATACCGGTACCTGGATTGGGTGATTTTTTTGGTGTTTGTGATCACAAAAGCAATTCGACGCAGAATTGGTACACGACCTTCATTTTACTTCCATTTTATTTTTATTTTATATTCTAGGAAATTTCGAAGTAAAATTCATGCCTTGAACTCTTTTTCAAATTTTCAAAGAAAAAAATTGTCACTTTTGATCCAATCTAATGATTCCATACGATCCGATGTAAGGGAGCACTTTCAATTGCTTCCAAAGGCTGGTGTCCAGCACAGGTCAAGCTGGTTTGCTACACTTGAGATACATTTACTCTTACCAGGTAACCAAACTCAAATGCTCAGAGGCTGGACAAAAGCACAAGAGGTACAAGAAATGGACCTGCTTCCTTGGCAGCTATGGCTTCAGCAAGCACGTCAGTGGCAAATGTTATACAACTAGGATGATCGACTCCAACTGTCAGGTAAATTTCTTTGTAGCTTCGAGGCTCTCTCTTGTTTCTGCACAACACAAATTAAAAATTCAGCAACATACGATGCCCCCCAACCGTTTCACCCAATAAATGCAGGATTTAGACCACGTACATGTTCCAGTCCTCGCGCCACGACCTAAGTGATGTCCACTAAAATGAAGATGGTTATAAGCTCACAAGCATCCCCAGGAAGACTAGCACAAAAAAATTCAGAACAAATTTACACAAACCATGACAAAAGCAAAGGAAAGGGAATTTGGGAATTTGGGAATCAAACAACATACCCAATAGTGGTGTCAAAGAATCCAGACAAGAAGACCCGAAGGTCACCAAAGTTGGTGTTTCCAAAAATGAGCTTTTGAGCTTCTCGGCTCCCACTGGAGTAGATGTATGTTTTTAAGCCTCTTCCATGCCACTCTGCAAGTGCCTCAGGGACATCGTCGAAGACCACACCTTTCAACTCGCCATTTTCATATCCGACTCTCCAAATATGACCCTGCATAACCAACATGGTGACCATCATCAGGGCCAGCAAAGCACATGAAAGACTTGCAAGCATTCATTAGAGGAGAAATGTGCTTGACATGGCCCCCCCAACGACACATTACCATCGTGTCAAGAAACGCCCGCAGTATTCCTCTCAACCACTCGTCTTCTCAAAAATGCCGCTTCCATTCAATATAAGTCAATAGTGAGTGTTATTCTCAATAGTGACGCCTTGTCACATAACAAAGCAACTATTCTTACAAGGCACAAATTGTAAAAGTTTGTCTAATGTTCAACTTGGCATCAGTATTCACATGAACTCGCTTTAATGAGGGAAATTACTTGGGGTCCAAATCTCTCATATTCTAAAGCATAGGCAATGTAGAACATCCCCGACAATCGAAAAGTACGCTCAGAGACACACACCTGCAGTTCCTTCAGAGCAGTTACTTTTCGATCAGCTTTAATCATAGCAAGCACGTTTTTCTCCAGGGCTGAAATTACAGCTTCTATGCCTGCACTCTCAGCTGGTATTTCTGTAGATCCAGTCACTCCGTTCCTTAAATCCTCATGAACCTGCAAATCCAAGCATCAATATAATCGGAGGGTCAAGAATCGTCAATTCATCAAACAAAACTTTCTACTTCGACCAGAAATTTTCTAGCGCCAAACACCAGCTCGGAAGCTGTGGAAAGTGCTCAAAGCGCAAGATCATATGGGATTAATACTAAGATGGAGGAAAAGTGAAAGAATGTAAACTAAACATACAGAATATCTACTATAATATCCTGGTCTTGGAAACAATAAAATCAGGTTGAAGGAAAGCTGGTGTGCAGTTGAGCGAAGTAAGGTTAACCTGAAAGGGACCCCTACTAGTTCCGCTATTACCACAGAACCGCCCTTGCAATCAAAAACAGACAAACACCAAAAATAGGACCAATAGTGGTATATTATAGATGCATGACGAAAAGTGCGAAGTTCCACCAACCTGGTCACGTAGCAGTCGAATGTCATTAAGAGTTTCGGTACTGTTGTAAGTGGATCTCAAGAAATTCGCCACATTCGCTTTCGCATATGGAAATAAAACTTCAGTCACGAACGAGATTGGTGTTGTGGTGCCCTCGATGTCCAGAACAAATACATTCTGTCAATCAGAGACGTACGAGTCTTCTTAGAAAATTATCTCCAATTCAGCCACTAAAGACATAAATATTAGCTTACCCCCTAAACGCCCAAATGATCAAAATCGGCCACTTCCACGGCTATAGGAGTTGAAATAAATCCTTTAGGAAACTTCAAGGAATATTAAATAATGCACCAATAAAAAGAAGAAATCCTACCTTACATTCTTAAACGATAGTAATATGATTTGAAGGATACTAGGCCCGATCGGGAAGAAGAGGACGCAATAGCTCCTAAAGTGAATTTTCTGATTTTGGAATGGGCACTTAGTTTGAACTTAAATGATTTACAGAAGCATGCACAAGAACTTCATAAGAACACTGTGAGAGTTACCTTTGAGGTAGGTCGCTTGTTGCTAACGGAAGCTGGAAGAGCCTGGGTCCTCGTAAGAGGACCATGTTTAGGATCAGCTGGATCAATTCCTAGTTGGTGAAGCTTCAAAGCAGCGTCAAAAAGGTAGTGGTAGCACTCAGCCTTCACACACCCAGCACAATTTGAATGGGCTGCTTACCGACAAAAGGTTGAAGGTTTGTGCAGTCGATTTAATCTATGATGCAAAAGCAATACTCAGGGAAGCACGAACTTCACACATCTAAATCTTTAAAACCATGAAGACCTCCTCTTGCCATTTTGTAACAGAGTCAAACACCTGCTAGAATTTCAATCTAAACTAGGTACCTGGGTTTTAGCGCTGATCCAAGAATCCCCCCAGATGTATATGCCATGGTTTCTCACGAGGACTGCAGTTGCCTTTGGATAAGCCTCCATCTGAAGAGATAAAAAATTCCGAGGTTACACTTGCTGCTTGCAACATTCAGTTCCGCACGGGAAACCGCATTCTAAATAGAGATATCTTTCGAATTATCCATCCTTAATTACCATCTTGTATTTTTACTTTGACCTCCTAAACATAAGTGTATTTGATAATACCATACCCTCTGGATTAATTGAACCCCTCCAAACTCGATCAACTCAAATATTGGAGGCGTACAATAAGCGATAAAACGGTTGGAAGTTGATAATGAGTTAACCTATGCAGTGCAAGAACTATCAAATGCAGTGCAAGAAGCATTCAAAGGGAGATGCAGGTGCATGTTCAAGTACTTACGGCTGCTGCCAGAGCATCAGTGAGCTCATATTCACGGGCTGAGTTCTCAATGATAGGAATGACAAGCTCGTCGTAGTATCCATGCCCGGTAATGCCCTTAATCATCTCCATGTGCGTAATCTGTATCCAAGGTTCAGAATCCTAATTCAGCACAGCAGTCGAGTACATTCCTGGAAATGCATTCTCAACGCCACAATATAACACCAGAGTAACACCGCATAGGTGCATCTTTCCCCATATATTCTTAATCCCTAAAGGACCAAGGATTCATTTTTTAAAATGCCCAAATTCAATTGATCATATAGTGGACAATATACTTCAAATAGAACCACATTCTATATCACCAAAATCAATGGAGAACATTGTATGTGCTGTCAAGAAATAAAAAAAGAACTGGACAAAAAAAAGTCCCGACATGAAATTCTCAAACAGCAAAAAACATAAAAATGCATGAGGTGTTCACCACGATAAAGCATATGTTATCAACTACCTGCCCAGTTACCCAATTCGCTTCAGCAACATCTAGCCAAGAACTACAAGAGAGAATTGTATCATGGAGATACAAGAGGAGCATTTGAGAAGAGTATAAAGCATACCCGAAACTCTGCAGCTGTCGGATTTATCATGGTAGCAAGACAAGATTCCAATCCGTGACTGTGGATAACAGCGCCAGCATTCCGCATGTTATAAGCCTGCATCCACAGCAATAAAAAGGCCAACATAAACCTCACCTTTACTCCCAAATCCCGAAGCAGAATCTCCAGTGGTGACAACAACTTGAAGGGCTCGGATTGTGGAAAGGGCAAGAGGGCAAGACCTTGAGGAAGAGAGGGCAGCACTCTGAACACTTGGGAGGTTTGTGTGGCGGTCCCTTGGGAGTTGGAGCTGATAGCACAGAGCCGTCGGAACTCAGCACGTACATGTCGTCTGGCGACATCCTTTCCTTCTGCACACCTGCGCATCAACCCAACCCGGGATAGTTCCCTCGTCAAACAGTCCACTGTAATTTATTCATGAGCGGCATGCAAGGGCCACTCTGCATTGCATAGGTCTGAGATAACAACTTTAAAATTTGAGCCACCATCATATGCGTCTAGGGGTAAGATAACAAGCTGAACATAATTCATTGCATTCAAGACACCTTATGACACCTGTGACGCATTCGAGGAATTTGAGGTAACAAGTGTCCAACTCAAATTTCAAGAGGTAGTTTGAAACCAATGTTGTGCGGGTGTTAGTGGGTCTTACTAAAAATTAAGACAGTGCTTCATTTTGTCATGCAACCGGATATTTATTATCTAACAAAGGTCACGATTCCACTCACCATTCCACTGTTGATTTATTGAATACCCTTACAACACTGCTTGACAACTTGTTATCTCAAATATTAATAGCACGCCACAGAGGAGCCATGTAAGCACAACCACGACATGCTCATTCTTGTTCCTTAACCCAGTGTCAACAAATTGAGGTAAAACGAGTAATTCAAATCAGAATGTGTTTTATTTGCACCAATAAAGAAGTGTGATATATTGTTATCAGCACATTAGTTAATGCCATGGGAACAGGACCTCCGCATTCCAAAACACACAATTCGATACCCAAAAGACGATGGTGCCTTGAGATCCATCAAGAAGCATCCCTTCCTATGAGTGAAGGCCTCCAGCACTGTAGTACGAGACTAGAAAATAAATCTTCTCATAGCATTGCAATTTCAACCAACATTTCACGTCCGATCAGATACAATAGAATACCATTAAGACACAATCTCCACCCACCAAATGTCCCCAATCCCAAAACAGAAACCCCGGCAATTCTCATATTAATAAGAGGGTAAGTCTACGATGACTCCCTGAGATCAATCAAGAAAGCATCCCTTCCTGCGAGTGAACGCCTCCATCACTGCTGTCGTACGCGACTAGAAAGTAAATTAGCTCATAGCATTGCAATTTCAACCACCATTTCACGTCCGATCAGCTACAATCCGATACCATTCCCACACCACCTCCACCCACCGAATGTCCCCAATCCCCAAACAGAAACCCCGGGGGGCCATCTCTGCAATTCTCATATTAGCAAGAGGGCAAGTTCGAATTAATTGCTCCCCACCATACCTGAAGGCGCCATGACAATGAGACGCTCCTGCACCTCCACCTCGGGTTCCATCACCTTCAAGGTGATGCTCCCCCCGGTGCCCGAGACCCATCCCTGATTGTAGAAATGCTTGCAAAGCTCCGCGGCCAAGTCCTTGGTCTCGCCCACCAGCGCCGACCCCAGCCGAGCCTCCATGCCCATCACGCCCAACCCCGCGAACACTGATGAGAGCGAAGTAAGCTGAATCGTCTGGCGCCGAGTTTGGAAGCTGGAAAGGGATGTAGAGAGGGGGAGGAAGGAAACAGGGGCAGCGAGAAGACTAAGCTTAGCAGCCATGTGGGTGTCTGTAAATCATGGCGAGAAATTGGGTTGACGATTCTGTGGGGAAGCAGAAACAGCAGGAGACGTAACGTACTCGGGAGAGACGCAGAGGATGTACCTGGACACGGAAGCGCTGCGCCGGCAAGCCCATCCGGTAAACGGCAAACGGCTCCGCAGCAATAAGAAGAATACAGTATATGGCACTCCCATGTAAATCTGATACTGTGGCCTGGTTCGGTTGATACCCGCCATGGAGCTTGTATGTACCCGGACCCACCACGGTATCGCTGGTCCTTTGTGCTAGGGTTTGAGTCTGCTATCACTTTTCATTTACAGTGAACTCTAAGATTTTCTCCATTCCGCTGGTGCTATTATGGAGTACAATTCTGACTCCCAGGAGAGGTGTAGTCAACAGCTTCTTTCCCCAGCACCTGCTTCCTCCATAAGCTTACTCCTCTTGCCACAAGTGCAGGAAACATAACTTAGCACCCTCCAGCTTTGGCCAAGGAAGTCCCAGCAAGGCCAACAGCTCCTCCACCTCCCGTAATCAGGACTCTCTGTCTGCAGTAACATAGCCAAGGCATCAACAATATGGATGATTACACAAGAAAAGATGCACAATATTCTCGGCTAACTCAAAGTGCAGTTTGCGGGCTCTCCCAACTTCAACGGTATTGAACCTAATTGTGAACTTTATCCAATAGTTAACCCCTACTGATTCTTCCCAAAACTGAACACAAATAAAACGAGAGAGAGGCTGAGGTTGAATTTGGGTACACCAACAACCATCACTTTCAATATTCATAGTTTAGTCATAAAATGTTTGTAAAATACGTACAAACGCCCATCACAAACCTCCTTCAACTCCAAACAAGACCCAACAAAATTAAAGCAATTCAGTCCAATATTACAAAACATCCTCAGATGCTAATTCGGCAGCTATTAAATGTACATACCTGAAATTCTTGCAAGGAAGATAACACGGAATTTCATGTAATCGATTGAGCGGGAATATATGCACATACTCCTTATCAATTCTTGTTGTGCTCCTCAAAGCTCTCCAGGCAGTAAGTGAAGCAAAAGGAATAGCAGTAGCCTCATGCGTGTTCATCAAAGGATTAGAGTAGACTACCTACACAATAATACAACGCCATGCAGGACTACGTAACGATTCTGAACAATGCCGGTTCAGACTAGGACGTCCAGTGCAACCGGACAAGATTGGAGGCATTTTCATTGGTCTATCGTAGGAATTCGTCCGCTAGAGCATTTACACTTGGCGGGAATCTCACAAGCACGAGTCATGAGACCCCGGGACAGTCTCCCCAATTCATGACTAGAAGACAATGACTCCAGCAGAGCCTTCCCTATGATGTTATTAATTTGTGTCCTACTCCCAGCACGAGAAATAAACCCTCATCTGGTGGCCCATTTAATTATCTTCTTTTGGGACACTCTTCGTAGTGATGTCAATGATTATGTTGGACAACTCAAAGACTCTACTCCTAGTCATCTTCCATTTGACACGGATATTCTAGGGTATTCAGGCATAGGTGAGACCACTGCCTAGGTTAATTTTGTAGTTGTCCTGTTCTTGGACACCGTGGTCGGCAGCTGTACCTGTCCAAAGAGTTGACATCGTAGTGTCTTTCAATAGTAAAGAAATTCTAGTCATTGAAATGAAGAGGCCTGCCGTCTTTAGGAGGAATGTTCATGCGGCCATACCACTTTTGCATGCACTAGGACACAGGGTTTGTGGGCCTGAGCCTTCCATTGAGGATGTTGTGAGGTTTGAGCCTATTCTACAATTGTTTAGCTACATGAAGACCATGAATTTGACCTATGGGATACTTTCGACATTCGACTTGACGTATGTTACTCGCCGTCGAGGGAAATATGGTGAGATTTTGGATGTTTTTCACTACAAGAAAATGGGGGTATAATTGACCGCGAAGTCATTTATGCCTGTTCGGAACGACTGCAATGCGACTGCACTTCTCTAATTGCACCCTCTGGCCTTCTTTGACAATGTCCAAGTCATTTACTAGTCGCGGTCGCAACTAGGGAATGAAGACACGATGAAAACCAGACTTCTCGTGCATGTTTTTGTTGAGGGTTCATTTGTTTTCCTGCTTTAGAGGTCACAGTCATTTTCTGCAACTTGGCGTCACTGAGCTGTGACTTGCAAATGACTTCTTTTTCACTGAAGACACCTTTGAGGGAATTTGACGTTGCCTACGTGGATTTTGTAGCGCTGATGTGTCCACGGTTTAAAAGTGAATAATTTTCTAGTCATACACTAGTTGTTTCTTAATCATTTCTTACACTACTAGAAAATTCAGCTTTTCTATTGATTTGGTTGCATAGATTTGATTCACTTTTCTGTTGATTTGGAGAGTAATTTGTTGATTTGGATAGAAATCAATAGAAAAGTGAACCAAATCAATGCCACCAAATCAATGGGCAATTTTGTTAAAATTGCGGTATTCCATGTGCCATTTTTAGAGTGGCTGCTATGAACTGCAAAAGAGACATCTAAAAGGGATATAGATTTTTGAAATCTTGGTCTTTTATAGATTTCAGATATCTAGCATTGTTGTAGATTTCAGACCGCGCGGTTTGAACTTTGAAAGAAACATCTATGACACTTATAGATTTCAGAAATCTAGGATTATTGAACATTTCAGACTGCAGCGCTCTAAACTATGAAAACTGCCAAAATTAAGGAATTTCGCCATTTTAACAAAATTGCCCATATCAACAAAAAAATTGAATTTTGCAATAGTAAAGCTAGTCGTTTCCTAGTCGCTTTTAAGTCTTATACTAATTGTTTCTTAGTCGTTTTCTAGTTGTTTCCTAGTTGCTTTCAAAGTTCATTTCCATTTGTTTTATATCAATTGTCCCATATCAATTGTGAAGAGTACCATTAGGTTGGACATATAAGACTTGTAAGTTGTTGTAGTCTTATGCAATGAATTTTTGTGATTTAATTCTAAGATCTCTACAATTTGTAGATTTCTATAGAATATAGATTTCTACAATTTGTAGATTTCTATAATCTATAGAAATTTTAAAATATTTAAAATCCAAGAAATTTTAAAATCTATGAAATTGTATGGTTTTTTGAACCAATGAAATCTATTAAATACAAATTTTTGAATTTTTGAAATCTAACAATCAGGTAGATCTGGAATTTTGAAATCTAAAAGAAAGGTAGATTTGAAATTTTAAAATCTAGAAGAAACGTAGATCTGAAATTTTGAAATCTTAAAGAATGATAGATTTGAAATTCTAAAATCTAGAAGAAAGGTAGATCTGAAATTCAATTATCTTGAAAAAAAGTAGATCTGAAATGGCCTCAGACTCAATTACAAAATGACTTGCAAATGACTGCTGACGTGGATGTCCACCTCACACTTTCTCATCCAAAGCCCATCCAAGGAAAAAATGGATGGTGATAATAAGCGCTGCAGTCATTTAAAAACGACTTGTCCAAAATGACAGTAGGGGCCTCGAGTCATTTATACCCCCAATTTCTTATAGTGTTTGAAGGCATTCATTGCAAGGATCCTAGATTCCTTGATACTGTTGCATACATGTTGCGGAGAGTAGTCGATGACTTGCAAGATTTCAAGATAGCAGGTATGAATTGTGATATTGGCTTTTACCATGATTCCATTTGTTATTGAGTTTGCTGCAAAGTATTAACATTGTAATAACATTAACAAGTTTGTATTTTTTGTAGTTTCCAAAGTCATTTCACTAACCACTAATCTAGGAAGTTTACAGAGCCAGGGTTCTAAAGATTTCAATATGGGAAAGGAGAAAGAAAGTGATAAATGACAATTGGGGGGTATGGTAACTCGGTAAGTCACCAATATGTCTTGACCTTTTCAAAACCTGTTTTACTTGAGATTCCCATTGCCTCTTGAGATTCTTGTTGCCTTTTGAGATTTGTGAATCAAGGGAGTCCATTAACCCCTAAACGTCTGGATTCATCTCCAAAACTGTCGATTTGAGAAAAACCATTATAAACTACAATTTGGAAGAATATTTTGGAATTGGTATACAAATGAAAGCTGTAGATTTTGATTTTTAAATTCTATCCGTACGGTTAGATCTACTAATTCTATCACCAATCTTTTTCTATAAATTTTGAAAAGAAAATTTCAGAATTCCTTCTAAATTCAATTACAAGTAAAATGTTATCATTTTTTGAGTAAAACTTGTTGGAATGGATTTGAAATAAGGTTCTCTTCATATGGTGATTTTTTGAAATTTTTGTGACCTTTACATCTTTGACCTCATTTTTGTACATCTAGTTTTGAACTAAAGTCAATGCAAATTGACCACTTGACATACTTCCACATTGGTAATTTTAGAAATGTATATATTTTAGTAACACCAAATCCAACCGATGGATAGGACAACAACTTGATAAAGTATCACCGAAAATTAGAATGACTTTCATCCAAGCAGGAATGAGACAGAAACAAGGATCTGAATCAGTTCATCGTCCAGAAAATGGACGTCGGAGCGCTCCAGGGTTAATGCAATCTATCACCGTTAATATAAATTTTGTTGATACATTTATGTTTTGTTGTTTGAGGATCTAAATTTAGTAATTATTGTCTATCATGTGGCTAGGTCAATTATCCATGTAGTGAGTAACTATAATCATCACTATAAGAAACCCGCATTTTAGGTGACGTTAGCATAATTTTAGGAGACGGATTTTAGTGGACGTCCGAAAAAACAATTTGTGTTTTTATGTCAATAATAAAGTCCAATGTAGCATCTAGATGTTGAGAGACTTATTTAGAAAAAGAATTTTACCAGCATGAGACTTGAATGGGTCCTCAAAAAATCTAGCCATGTAATTAAATTTCCAAACTAGGGATAGCTGTTGCCATACCATGGACGGGTGAACACTAATTGGGACAAAGAAACATATCTACTAACCACTGTATGTTGGTTCCCATTACTGACAACAATGCTATAGCTTGAAGGTGGAGATTTGGATGCAAAAAGTTGTGTTTCTTTGCTAGCTCTCGATACGCGGAGTCGTTACAACACACTATACATACGGTATCCAGAATCTCAGAGCTGGACGGCCATCTAGTGGGGTTTGAAGCTTTGTGTAGAGGCATTTTTGAAATAGCTTTCACACCATCATTTGCGGGCCTAAAATCTGCGATTTGTTTTTACAGTCAAATTTCTCTTATTGAACTGCTTTCATGTGTTGAACAATTTGCACGGCTTGCTTAGGTGTCCATCCTAGCTTTTCTTCAATGATAAAAACTTATCATTTTGCAAGGAGCCAAGGATTCCAATCTCCATTGTCGTCGCCATCGTTTCTTTAGGGCACCCACTAGAACAGATGGAGCAGGTGGTGGAGCAAGAATTGCAACAGATGGTAGAACCGATGATGGAATGAGAGGTGCAACAAAGCGTGGAACCAGTGGTGGAGCAAGAGGTGCAATAGAGGGTGGAACAAGTAGTACAAGAACAAGAGCAGGTGGTACAACTGTTGAGGTGCCCATAATCATCTTTTCTACCTTCTATTTCTCTTTGGCAATAGTCTTTAAATGCTTGAAGTTGAAAGTTTGCGCCCAAAATTCTTTTTCTAAACCCAAAATTGGTGTTGTTCCAAAGATGACGACGAGTGCAGAAAGTGGCCAACCTTTTCTTGAATCCAAAATTAGTGTTGTTTCAGGGGCGACCGTGGTTGGAGGACACAATAAGGGAATAAAGCAAAAAGCTAATAGGGTGAAACCAACTACAACTACAGCATCAAAGGTCAATCCAAGTGGGACCAAGGAGCCTTTAAAGTACCTTGAGGGCAAGTTGGCCTACATGCTTAAAATTTTTTAGATCATTTGGAACTGTACAAGATATAGGAAAAAATAGTAAGTAGAAAGAAATAGATAATGATTCAAAGTACTAAATTATTAAAAATTTAGTTTTGGAATTGAAAAATGCCAATCCCAATGGTTGTAATGTTGTATTAAACAATCTACATCTTATGGTTTAATTTTTTTTCAAAAATATTGAAGATTGAGTAAATTAAAGGACTTCAAATTTTATTTTAGAGTAGAGAATCCATAACTACCTGCAAACTAAAACTCCTCATAGCTTTCATTTCATTAATAAAAATGATTCAAAGCTTTCCACATACGGTATATATAAATCTAGAAAAATAATTTCAAATTTTTGTATCTTAAAATAGTGATTTTTAAGAATTTTATTTTATTTGTCTAGGCTACCCATAGATCCTTGAAAATGACATATTATACAATAACTTATTAACCATGTAGTCAAAAGGGAGGCAACTCATTTTTGATCAATTAAGCATTTTCCCGTATTAGCACGGCGGAATTCTTCAGTGGGTAAATTTTCTTGTGTGTAGAAATAGACTGTGGAAGAGTTTCATAATATTCAAGATTTTTTTTTTGCAAAATAGAATTACCATGAATTTTTGAGTGGAAGATTTTATTCCTCCCATTTTTGTCATATAGACTTCTCTATTTCTGACCAAGTATTGGTTGCAATATTGAGAGTCTTGTAGCCAATTCTAATTTGCCACAACTGCCCTCAAAACCGCACCGCAATTAATCACTATTTCATCTCTTCATGTACAAAAAGAAAGCCGTCTACGTCACCAAAATTTCATGTACCTTTCTTGCACCTCAATAGACCAAAATTTCATGGGGGTGGAAATGATCAAATTTCAATTGGTCATCAACATATCAAAATATCAAAATATTGAAGATGATTGCAACTAATTTGCTCCTTTATAAATTGACTCCTTGTCTAAAATGTATTGCTTCTATTCTTAAGAATCTAAGGGTGCTTTTAAATGCACCTAATCCTAGCAGTTTTGAATGTTTTGTAATTTATTCATATAGTGTACAACAAATGCGTAAGAAAGGAATTTAGATTATTCTTTTAACTTCCAACAAGATTCAACAAAAAAATTAAGCAATTTAATAATAGGAACAATGCTCTTGAATTCTTTATTTGAATGCATTTAGGTGTAGTTATCTTGTATTCACCCACAATCATCATTGCCCAAAATGTGATACCTACCAAAAACAGACACTAAAACCTAAATATTGATGACACAAGATGTATATAAGCAAAATAGGAGAGACTAGTATTGGTTTTGAATAAACCTACTTTGATTTTTCATAGCTCATTTATAGAGTGTTCAATTAATGCATGTTGAAATGTGTATAAAATCCAATACTAATCATTTATGTTTTATAATAGTAAGCATATTCAATTTCTACTAGTGTCGATTATGGGTGGAAGGTTGCTATTATGTGAGCATAGGAGTGTGAGCCCATGAGCTCAGAATACTACACACTTATGTTATAGGTGTATATATTATAGAAACCTTCTATGATTATAGGATATATATATTACAAATACCCATATTATAGGTGTTTATGATACATACACCTTCTATAATGTGTGGTATCTATATTATAGGTACCTATATTGTAGGCTCAATGCTCACAAGCTCGCATTGTTGGGCTCACATACTAGCACCGTTGATTTCTCAACCAATATTATAATCATTCATTCATCTACAAGAATCATCCTGGCTATTTGGGTCACATTACCATAGCTTTGCAAAAGGCTCTTTCCTAATATATATTATATGAAATGCAAACCATGTCACAATTTTTGTTATATTTTTATCTTTATAATTTTCCATCTACTCATTTGTATCTAATCCTAATGAAGACCACATAGCATTTTAACAGAATTCTACAAGTTGATGAAGCCTTTTATTTGTTGTTGCATTTCATTGACATCCATTCTAGTTAGCATTATGTGCTAGGGTAGAACCTAAATCTCAATATAAAAAGAAGATAAGTAAATCAATAACAAATAAATTATGTGAAGTCGTGCCTTCTTGTCTTTCTAAAATAAATACAAGCTGAACAAGGATTTCAATGCAATTTAGAATAAAATGTAAGCCAAGGTACCTTTCCAATTTATTGAAGTAAATTTTTATCAAGAAAAATTCGATTCTAAGATGAAACACAAATGTACAGTTTGAACTCTAAAATGTTTACAAAGGAGAATATTCATAATCTATACGGTACTAAAAAAACTAATTTGAGAATCTTTGAACAATTTAATGAATGTAAAAATCAAGTCTTGTACTCACGGAACATGTTTGAGTTCATTCATCATCCAAATTTGCACTGCCAATCGATCCACACTGAAGGGGTGAATGATCAAAATGAACTTCATTTTTGAACAACAATTTTACTTTTTCATGTTACAGAATACAGTAAGTTAAGTTATGACAGAACCAAGTGAAGTTGTTGAGAAAACAAACTTCTTAGTTTTCTGTTTCCCTTGGAGACAATTTTTTGGGGGTTCCATTGCTAAAAAGGAACAACAAGCAAGGACAAAAGAAACAAAATTCAGAGGAGTTACAAAGAAGTGGACATACGGTACACTACAGTACACTACAGTAACTTACTGGTAAGTTTGTTGGACATGTCATCACAATAACGTGCCGGAGCTTTCTGTTACCATGGAGTAACTTACTTTCAGCACAAACTAAGGTGGGTACCTCCCAAACTGCCACCTTTTGCTACTGTGGCCAAATTTTCAAAATTTTTTGTTGGCAAGTGAAAGGAGGTTCCAACGTACCAAAGAATGCTACATTCGAATACTGTATGCAAAAGTTATGAAGGTTCAAAGTTTTTTTGGTAGAGGTTCCAAAATCTTTTCTTCCACATAAAGTAGGAGGTTCTGAAACTGCACAGGCTCTAAAATCGCCCACCGTACTCAAATGCACACTGCTTGTACATGTTGCTTTTTCATAGCCTTCAGCAATGTACAAACAGAGTACATTTTAGGGGGTGGGCGATTTTAGAGCCCTATGCCACTTCAACTTCAAATTTTCATAACTAATTCCAAAAAGTTCCAAAAAATATGAAACGACTTGGGTTAGATGCCAATTCCTCTTGTCTTTCAAGGAAAATTTATTGAAAAAATATTTCAAGACATTTCACCTCCCCAAAATTTCGCTCTTAAATGAGCAATTTATGAACCTTGTACCTTAGGTACAAATCGATTTTGGAGATGTGCAGTGAGTGATGATGGCGATTTGGGGTCCATGGTGCATTTGAGCCGGGTGCCCACTTTAAGTAGGTTGACTATAAATGAAGTAAATTTGTTGAAAGCAATTTTTAGTAGGCAATAGGGTTTGATATTTTTTATTCCTAAGCTTTTGAAAGTCCATATGTTTTGAGTGACAAGGCAAAGAGCTTCACAATTGTGTTTTGTTCAAATAACTTCTCATTCATTCAAACTAATACTTGAATCTCTAAAAGACAACATTCATTTATGAACAATATGATGCATTTGGGGTTTAGTCCCTAAAGGACCAGCATGTGTTTTTTGGCAACATAGAAATTTTGGGCAGGTACGTGTTACTGGAGATTTCCATATTTTAGGCTGAAATTTTAATAGAAGGTGGGGACAAGGAATATCTTTCATATGCACTAAACTTCATGACATTTGGAAATAGAAGTCAAAAGTTATGGCCAAATATATATATTTTTTTTCGTAACTAGGTAATTCAGGCAAATAAAAAAAAATCACTTTTTCCAAAAATAAAAATTTGAAATTGGTTTTCTAAGGTTATATACATGTGGAAAGCTTTGAATCATTCCATTTCAATCAATGAGTCAAAAGTTATGAGGAATCCTAGTTTGCGGGTAGTTATGGCTTCTCTACTCTATAATAAACTTTGAAGTCCTTTATTTAACTCAATTTTCAATATTTTTTGAAAAAAATAAAATCGTAGGATGTAGATTTTTTATTACAACATTACAACCATTAGGATTGACATTTTTCAATTCCATGATTAAATTCTTAACAATTTAGTATTTTGAATCATTTTTCTACTTCTTTCTACTTACTATTTTTTTCCTATATGTTGTACAATTCCAAATGATGTGAAAATTCTCAAGTATGTAGCCAACTTGTCTAGGAAAAAGAATTCAAGGAAGCACCACCATTTTCGACATTTTTTCTTAGAAAAGTGAGCTTGTGAAGTGCAACTGCCCTATGTTTTGCAGGGCCAAAAAAGTGATTTCAGTGAATTTGAATGCTTACGTCTTGCAATCCACGTGGTGGAAATTTCTGAAATTGTTACCACGTGTTTTCAAGTCAGTATACTACAAGATCCTATGGTTATATGTGACAAAAAAAGTTTTTTTCAAAAATTTGGTACTTGGTATTAAAAATGGCAGTTTTGAGCGTTTTTAGTAGAAACATAGTCATGGAACCTTAGGGGTTAAGTAATGTATTTGTTCAAAGATATATATAAACATGTGAAAATCCAAAAATGAATTCAATCATGAAAAAATTAATCAAAATATAAACAAATTAGTGCCAAATGTAGTTGAAGTCCAAAAATGAGATTTTAGTATGATCTACAAAGTTGTAGTCAACATCAAACTAGAATCCATAGATTTTCTACAACAATGCAATAAATTCAATGTCTTGTGGATTGGTTTGTCTTGTAAATTTAATGTCTTGTAAATTCATTGTGCAATGAACATATTTCTATTGGAAAAATTAATTTATTAGGGCATACTTTTGGGTACTTGCTCAAATTACTATCATCCTACCTAATTTGGTACTAGTAGTGTTTGTTCTTATGAGCATCACCAAAGATTTTGAAACTTAAAAATAAAGAGATGATGCTCAAAAAATGTTGAAATGTTACATTCACAATTGTAAACACAGTTCACATAATATGTCTAGTGGGGTCCCAATCAAAATGGCGTTTTCGAAATCGCAGGGAAGAAAATTTTGCATTTGCCAACTTTGACAACCTCCCAAGGGCTCAAAAATTGATCTTTGACTATGAAATTTTTATCATAGCATCATCTTTAAGTTAATTATATGTGTAACAAATTTCAAGGCCAGATGATTTATACAAAAAAAGATATTCGAAATCTCCCAACATGTATAGCCGTGAAATGTTTTTCACTGCTACCAACTTTGACACCCTCCCAAAGACTGAAAAAAATTCTTTTTGTATGAAATTTTTGGCATAGGACCATCTATATGTTGATTAAATGTGTGAAAAATTTCAAGTCCAAAAGACCCTCACAAAAATAGATATTCAAAATCTACCAACATGTGTAGTTGTGAGAAACAACTTCACTACTACCAACTTTGACACTATCCCAAGGGTTGAAAAATTGTTTATTTACCATGAAATTTTCGTGATGAAAAATTCTCTATGTTAATAACATGTGTGCCAAATTTCAAATTCAAAAAAATCACACAAAAAAATATATGCTAATTCTACCAATGTGTATAGCTGTGAGAAAAATTTCACCAGTACCAAATTTGACACTATCCCAAGGGCTGAAAAAAAACATTTTACCTTGAAATTTTTGGCATGAGATCATTTCTATATTGATAAAAATTTTGCCAAATTTCAAGGTCAAAAGATTTACCGAAAAAAAGATATTCTAATTCTACCAACATGTGTAGTTGTGAGAATGACTTTCTACATCCGTGTGAAATTTTACCCAAAAAATGACACTATCCCAAGGGTTGAAAAAATTGTTCTCACAACTACACATGTTGGTAGAATTAGCATATATTTTTCTTTGTAATTCTTTTGAATTTGAAATTTGGCACACATGTTATTAACATAGAGAATTTTTCATCACGAAAATTTCATGGTAAATAAACAATTTTTCAACCCTTGGGATAGTGTCAAAGTTGGTAGTAGTGAAATTGTTTCTCACAACTACACATGTTGGTAGATTTTGAATATCTATTTTTGTGGGGGTCTTTTGGACTTGAAATTTTTCACACATGTAATCAACATATAGATGGTCCTATGCCAAAAATTTCATAGAAAAAGAATTTTTTTCAGTCCTTAGGAAGGTGTCAAAGTTGGCAGTGGTGAAAAACATTTCATGGCTACACATGTTGGGAGATTTCAAATATCTTTTTTGTATAAATCATCTGGCCTTGAAATTTGTTACACATATAATTAACTTAAAGATGATGCTACAGCAAAAATTTCATAGTTAAAGATCAATTTTTGAGCTCTCAGGAGGTTGTCAAAGTTAGCAAATGCAAAATTTCCTTCCCTGCAATTTCGAAAATGCCATTTTGATTGGGACCCCACTGTACAGTATTATGTCCTTATCATGAAAGCTAGCTTGAGGACTATTTGTATTATTAGATTACTTTAGAATTTTTCTTGGATTGAGTTGATAATTGAAGGAGTATTTTGACACATCTTAGCATGTGATTTTGGGGCATCAAATGAATGTGTAAATACCTACTAAATCACATATTGACATGTTGAAAAACTCTCAAAAGTAAAAAGAGCAATTGTTCATTCTGTCTTTTTGAAAAATACCTCTTTCCTTCCTATTGTATACATTCATTCATAATTTTCTGAAACTTTGGAACTGTCACATTTAGTGTATTGGGACATAAAACTAGGTGACTCTACAATGATCCAAAATTTTACACTTACCTATTTTAACCCCTAAAGTCCCAAGGCCTCTTTTCCATCAAAAACCACTCAAAACTACTATTTCTATAGCAAAGAGCAAAAAAAAATTAAAATATTTTTTTCTTACCGTAGGATCTTGCACTAGGCTAGTGTAGGAATGTGTGGAAGAAATTTAAAAAACTTTGACTTTGTAGATTGCAAGGTATTTGCATTTGAAGTGCAGGAAACAAGTTTTTTCTGCACCTTGCTTAACTACATTTTTTGGCTTTAAACCTTCATAACTTAAAATTTTCCTCTACTAATTTTGGATTTTTAATTTTATATGAAGAAGAATTGAGTTGGGAGTCTATGAAAAACAAATTCAAAAAACACATGCTTAGTTTTCATTCATTAAAAAATTATTAAGTAGAAGTAGGTTCAAGAGTGAAGAAAAATCTACATTGTTAATAGCTCTAAGATGGAATTGAAATACACTAATTTCAATGGTGAGATTGTTCTAGCAAGAGATCTTAACCTTGTAAAACTTTTTTTTTTGAAAAATTGTGAAAATTGAGGTAAAAAATGAATCCTACAAGTGTGTGTTTTTCTTCAAGAAGAGACTTTGTTTGTCCAAAAAACAAGATTGTCCATAACTTTCATATAACAAATCCAAATGGAATAAACCAAAGCTTTCCATACAGATAAATGTATAATCTACACAAAAATTTAAATTTAAATTTTTTATTTTAAGTTTTTTTGAGGGTTTATTTCTGCCCGCCGAACTAGAAAAGGATTTTTTGTGCCATAACTTTTGCTTCCAAGCTTCGATTGAAATAAAAATTATATTTTTGGAAACCTAACGTGTTTTTCTATCTCCATGACAAATTTCAAAAACTCACAACAAATATTGAGACCGTAGGAGTGTGCCCAAAATTCAATTTGTCCCCTAAGGGGACAATGGGACTTTAGGGATTAACATAGATTTTTGTATTGGATATATTTTTGTTCAACAAAGTCTATGAATGTATATGTTTATTTGACAAATTTATATGTAGCCCATTTGAAACTCATATTTTTAAAAAATAAATCATACTTACATGAACAGTTTGGATGCATTTAACTTAATAATATTTATGAGTAAATCATTTTTTTTACTCAAGTTTATTTTTAAAAGGTGTTTAAAACTAAATACATATATATTTTTTAAATGAAGAAAATTGAATTGTTTTCCACTCTTTCAATCAAAAATCAGTTATTTTAGTAATACAAACACGAAAAAACATTCACAATTCTTTACTTCACAAATGGAAGCAAATAAAGTCCTGATTTATTTTCTACATACCTCGCCAAGAGACCTCCTTGTCAAATTGTGGAGAGTAGAGCAAAAGACTGAGAGAGACCTTACAACAATAACCCACCTCATTGCCACCCGAATCTAAAAGTGACTCCTACAGATTCTTGCCTAAAATGTAAACAATATATCATAACTTACAATCCCAAGTTAATTTCGAATACACCTATAAACCAACACTTGAAAATTCTTAGTTATTCATACGATGTCCAAAGAACACACATGTTAAATTAACTGGTGTTAAATGCTGGCATGGTTTCCATCCTTACGGCATGAGATTGTGATAAATATATCCGAGCATCCCCACTTGAGCCGATCGAGTCGGCTTGATCGATCATGGGTACCCACAGATTCCATACTGGCATGAGGATCCCGACGCGCAACGATTGAGGCAAGACCCACAATGGTTAATGTCATTAAACATGTCCACGCAATCCCCATTGCAACAGATGCTTCCGTAAAAGCAAATGCGTCCACATGAGCCGCAATTGAACATGTCGGTCTGCACGTTTGTGCAGGCGGAATTGCAGCAGTCCGGTCCCATCATGAAGCTGATGGGCTCCTGTTGGCATATTTCTTGCCTCCATCTGCAAAGGTATTGTCCCGAGAGTCGCCTGGCATTTGCAGGTTTTTGTTTCATCTCTTCGGGAGTTGAAAACCTGCCAACTGCACCATGAATCTCAATGAGTCCCCAAAGCAAAGACATGACATTTGAACAACTTGGGAAGCGGCGGGGTCCCTTGTGAAGCAAGAATGAAGGGCAAAACTTCAAGGTCCCTCGATTGCAAGCCTCTCAACCGCTCACTCTCCTTTCAAGGAGCTTACAAGAGCAATAACGCGTATTCCTTACAAAAGTGACATGTTCATGGGACAAAAAGAAAGCACTCAAGAATGTTATGTCATTTGCTCAAACATGGAATTATTGTATAGCCCACTCACTGAAAGTGATGTAGTTCTTTAGTTCCTAGCTAGGCCTTCAACATCCAGTATCAGTTTGAATGTTTGATGGACATAGGTTAGGAATACAGGGAGAATTTCTTTTTCATTAATGTTGGCCAGAAGAAAGAGAAAATTAAAATCTTGCTCCAAGGCTATTGTGAAAGAACAGTCTGTTCGAGATGATTCTATGAACTAAATCATTTGGACTTAGTTAGCGAGTGCGGCTCTCGAAGAATGATATCCATAATAGCATTCTCTGTCCATCACCACATGGTCACCAATTACGAAATCAGGTCTTTTTCTGCTCAGACCGATTTTGAAATTGAGCTCAGAATTGGCAGTTCAATCCACAGGACAAACAGCTAATCTACAGGACAAGTACGACCTACACATCAATGACCATTTGCTTATCGATACTTGGACGGAAGTGCAATTCTACACACATTCCAAACTAAGAATTCTATTTCATACGATTATCTGAGCAACGCAATGGTGATTTCACCCATGGGTGTGGGCGTTCATTGCAATGCTAGCCATCTAAGAAACGATTCCATTCACACAATGAGTTTTGAAGAATAGTGTTCCACCTCTCCGGTTGGAAGTCTGAAATAGTCGACCATGGGCGGGGCTGAGAGAAGAATTCATTTTCAGGGCATTGGAGGTGGTAATTGTGGATCTGGACGTGACCGCCGTGAGCATCCCCAACAGCAGCAGCAGCAGCTTCACCAGTAACTTAGCTCTCTCATAAGTTGACCAACAGCCGATCATGGTAGAGGAATTCAAGCTTCATCATGTTCGTGAAAGATGGATTCATTACCCAATCCTGACTCACGAAACTAAAACCTGCTTAGATCGAGAATAGAAAAATTCAGTAGCAGTAGCTAGCTAGTCATCCCCCTTCAATGCACAACTCCGTCCTCACACACTCCAGAGAAGGCAACTAAGAGTTGCAATTCATACCAAGAGACTTGTAAAGATCGAGGAGGTGCTTGAGTCGATGAATTTGTGTTCCTCAAATGATCACACACAATCACATGGAGAGATTAACCGATGCAATGAAACATAACCAACTCTCCAAGTTGCATAACCAACTTCTGAGCCCCCATCGCATTCATTGTGTCTCCTTCTCAATGGAGGTCTGGGCTATGTAACCGCTGCGGTTACAACGCAGCGAGGGGTTCCAACGGACAGTTCAAGGGGTACTCAGTCAGGCAAGGGGAACGATTCTTACCCCCGTCGTCAGGGAACCGCTGTCTCGACTCCATTTGCGAAGTGAAATCGCAATTCCTGTTCAACGGAAGCTAGGAAGAGACTTGACAAGACATTCTCACAAAATTTTCTGAGCAGAATTTAACACTGGCTGTGTTCAGCGTGGAGCACCGCATTCATGATCGAGATTCGCCAAATTGATTCGTGACCAACTTGGACTTTCAAATTGGCGATTTTCTTTTATAAATTTTAAAAAGAAAAATGCATTTTAAGTTTTCTAATATGCTAGCAATCTGCAAAAAAATTGTGTGCAAAAATGTATATATATTGAACATGAGAGAAGCCTACAACATGAAGGCTCTCTCTTGTTGAATATATACACATTTTTGGGAAATTGTATATGTGTTTGGGAAATTGGTTTTGCCCAGTGAACATTAAATCAGCAATTTCAAAGGCTTTAAGCCCTGAAACGCCGGGCCTACTACCAAGGAGTTCCAGTTCAATTTCCTTTACTCTGATGCTCCCATTTAGGATTTTGGAAACTTTTTTATTGGCTTTGTCCTTTGGACAGAGACTATGGTATCGACTCTTGAATCAACTATGGTTGGATGGGGAGGTTCAATTTTTCTTTGTAAATTTAAATTTAAATTTTGTTTACGTATCATTGACTTAATGTTCTTTTTTATTAACCCCTAAAATATCAAGGGATCCTACAAATTTCTGAATTTATGAAGATCTATTATAAAATGCAAGTTAAAGCAATATTTTAATGATTACTTTCAAACAGTTGTTGCAAAATGTGATTTATAGATCACGTCCATTTGGTTAGATCAACAAATATATAAACCAATATTTTTCAATAAAATTTGAAGCCAAAAATTGAAAATTCCTTCTAAAATCAATTGTAGATTGAATATTTATAATTCTTACAAGAACTTTTTCTATAAGTTCAAAATGTTAACCCCTAACTACCTAACCAACTATATATGGTCCAGTATGATCCAAAATTTCAGGCTCATTCTGGTGTGGGCAATTAAATCCTTTGATTGGTTTAAAAAAAAATTGGGGCAATATTGAAGGTTAACTGTTGGAAGGTTTTATTTGTTTGACTAAAAAGGTAAATATTTTATTTTTGAGAGGTCCTTAAAGGCATATATGTTCCATTAGTGGATGAGTTTTGCTTGCAATTTTTACTTAATTCAGTCCTAGCTTTGAGCCAAGCTTACCAATTTCACTTGATTTGAGATCTAAAAAATTGTACTTATCCATTTGCTTTGAAAATGGTCTCAACGGAAAGTATAAAGTTTTTTTTTATGATTTTCATTGTTGAAAATTTAAACATGCAAGTGTTGATTTGGAGTTATTTGCAATTTTTGCTTATAAAAAATTTGCATTTCAACAATTGTGTAATGAGTTTGATAGCTCTTTATTTGAATTTAAGGTTTCTAGAAGTGCATCTTAGTGTGCTAACACAATTTCAATTTGTTCATGTCACTTCCAATCCCCAAAAACTCTTATATGCAAATTTCTCAAACATTAAATGGGGAGGGGACAACATACTAAAAATAAGATGCATACATTTTTCTTGTTATAATCTCACAAGTTCTATGCAATTTCACACTCAAAACTTGCATGCACTCTAATAAGCAAGCTCTTTAAACATCTATATAGTTAGATTTAAAATTTTAAAAAAATTGCTTAATTAACAATCGCTACAAGCCCATGCTCTTTTCCCATGGGAAAAACACACTTAAGGTACGTTCACACCAAGTGTTAGTAATCACCTGCAAAGTAACATAGAAAAGTCAAGGCACGAAGACACGTGTGGGCCCTGCCGGGTTGGGTACGGGTCGATGTTGTACAGCGAGGGAGGTTAAGTGCAGACGGTGAGTTGTCCAGACCTGGCGACGTAGGTCACAGTGGAAGAGGGTTTTCCGGGTTTTAACTGAGCATGTATTACTGCCTCGTCAGACCAGATCGGAGTGGTAAACACGTTAGTGGGCCCGTTTTATGTTGTGGAATGTTCTGAGCATAGTGTGGTGAGAAAATGCCGTCTTCGGAGGGGAGCTTGAGCGGAGGACTTGTCGTCGTGTGAGGGATCTTGCGTGCCTTTGTTTCAGTGAGTAGAGGAAGAAGGATCGACAAATGAGGGTTTGTGTCGTCGGAGAAGAGAGTTTTACAAAGACGTTTACGAAAGTGTGTCGGAAAACATTGTGCGGTTGCGTCATCGAGCACTGGTCGGTAGAGTTTGGAGTCGCCCGCAACGGAGGACGATTTGGTGATTAGGGTGTTCATTTGGACGGCTACTGAGGAATCGGTATGACTTTGTTTTTCGGCAGACTGCTTTGTTTTCATGAATTCCGTTTTTTGTTGGAGGAGGAATCGTACTGGAAATTTTGCTTAGGGTTTTAATAGGTTGCGTTCCACACCACCTTCTTGAGGCCATTGAAGTCCATTTTTGAAGTGAAGTCAAGCGTTAGAGATCGGGGTGCTGTAATTTTGTGAATGTGTTCTCACTTGACTCCGGTTTGGTCGTCAAATTTTGAGTTTCATTTCTTATTTCTCCTTTCAGCGTTCTCTCTGACGTACTGGGGTGCCAGTTCCCTCGTTACATACAGTAGCTCTATTGTGGTCATTTTTTGTTTTCCTTCGCCATCTGTGTGCTATATATGTGTTATATATGATGGGGGTTCACTTTGTGAATGATGTCCTGGCCTAAGCGGTTCGCGTTCGTTTTTGAAGTGTCGAAGTGGTGGACACGGAGGTGCTCATAGAATGGTCACCACATTCATTTATCTTCAATTTTGGAATTATCTCATTTCCGTGAATCCGTTTTGCAAGTGCAGTCGAATTGTAACGATATACCGGAAGTCATGGATCCTTTTGAAACTCCCGTTGAATTACTGTCTATGGAATCCTTGCTTCTCGTTCTCCTCCTTAGTGCTAATCGGACGCTCTCCTTGTCCGCTCAAATCACAGACGCTGATGATTCCCTCGAAGACATGGAAATGGACAGAGCTTTGTCTGAGGGTGCTGTCCTGGACGTGAACAGCGTCTCTTGAACAGTTCTCTTGCATTTTTGATTGTGGAACTCGTTGCTCATTTTAGATGAGGATCTTGATTTTTGGGTTAAACTAAGATCTACGACTTGGTTTTCAAGGTTTCTTCTTGAAGAATATGATGACGACCGGTGGGTGCAACTCTTTCGAATGACTAAATGTGTTGTTTTCACTTTGGCACAGCTCCTGGCTCCTCATATTCGACGAAGAGACACTAATTATCGTCTTTCAGTTCCTGTTGTAGTTCGCTTGGCGTGTGCTTTATTCAAATTGAGTCATGGAGCTAGTCTCCTTATCTGTAGTGAATTGTTTGCCGTTGGTAGGAGCACCGTCTCACTCATACTCAGAGAAGTGGTGCAGAGTGTGAATGTTGTGTTCCGAAAGGAAATCACATGGCCAAGAGGGGAGAACATCATGTCCACATCTGCAGAGTTTGAAGACCTCTGCGGTTTGCCTGGCATCCTAGGTGCCATAGATGGAATACACTTTGGCATCAGGGAACCGAGATTTGGAAGTGCGGACTATTACTACTTCAAGTCAGGAGGCTTCACAATCACTTGTCAAGCCGTGGTTGATTGCTCGAAGCGTTTCATTGACCTCTATGTTGGTATGCCTGGGTCTACCAATGACTCCAGGATGCTTCGTAGGTCCACATTGTACCGCAAGGGGCAAGCAAATTCATTGTGGGATGGGTCGCAGACATTCAATGGATTTTCACCTATTTGTTGGGAGACAGAGGCTACCCTCTCCTGTCGTGGCTTATGACTCCCCACCGTATGCAGAGGAACCTCTCGTTGGCGGAGGCGCTCTATAATCGAAAACTCAGTAGGGGAAGGGCAGTCGTGGAAAATGCATTCGGTTTGTTGAAGGTTACATTTCGGGAGTTGCAGCACAGGTCCGATTTGAATGTCTTGTTCATGCCTGATGTCGTAACTGCTTGTGCCATACTTCATAATGTGTTGCTGCAGTAGTCACACCAGGATGTGGAATGTCTCTTGGATGTCTTGTGAATGGAGGGATTTCAACGGGACACAGGAGAAGAGTCCACCGGTGCTGTGGACGCCGAAGTTGGTGTAGTGGAGGAAGTTCATGTTCCAACAAGTCAGCAGAAGCGGCAGCAGCTTGGGGTATACTTATCGCTTCAACGAGTAGTTCCTATATGAGTTCACATGTGCTCAGTTGTAGTTATCTTCGTGATTCCACCTTGTACATGAATACCTCTTTGTTACTTATTGTTGCTAGTGCTGTAGTTTTACATCCAATGCTTCATAGATAGACATACCAGCGACCTTGTACATTTTGTTTTTTCTCGCAGACATCTGTAAATGTGGCAATTTTTTAGTAGCCATTATGCAAGTATGCTTTCTTATGTATCGGCAACTTTCACCTTGTAAATAAAGTGTTCTCTTTCACAGACATGGACTCCAATCTTTTGTACAGTACGTAGCAATGTCGGAAGAAGCCATAAGCATATCTTGGTAATGCATAAAAAGTCTTTACTTATTGAACATGAATTTACATCGAGCTGTGCTCTCAACTTTGCAAGAAAGACATATGGCCTGAGATTTTCTATCGTGCATGCTAAAGTGATCAAAAATACTGTACAAAACTAGATATTGAAAGTGCCGATATGTAGGCAATCAAACTGCATGACCAAGAAGCTAGGCTCCAATATGTGCAAACGATGAACTGCCAAAAACAAAAAGAAGGTATTTGCATTGTGCTGCACGGAGACCTTCACTACATTGCGTCATCATTGGGGCTTGGCGGGGGTGCCACACAGCCTATATCGCCACCTGGTGCCTCAGTGCGGGCGTTGCCCCCATCTTGAGTCGGAAAACGTTGCAGACCTCCAGAGAGAGCAGCGGCCAGTTGAGCCAAACACTGTACAACTTTGGCTTGCTTTTCGATTGCTAGTTTTGCGGTCTCGTTTGTTAAACGAGCATTGTCTTGAAGTTTACAATCCCTTTGCTTCTGATACTCCATCTGCTCGCCAAAGTACCGTTGTTGGATGTCAATGCGGGATCTCTCAAGCTCCTGACTGGATTCTGCCATTTCTTTCATTTGAGTAGCCATTGCATCACCTGTGGCATGAGTCGCTTCTGCAATTATGGAGTGACCGGATAAGCTTTTACATCGAACTCCTGTATTGTTTGGACAACGTCGGGTGTTGCCATCGGTAGTGTCTGACGAACTTAGAAAGTGGGGTGTAACGCCTGGGGGAAGGCTACCTTTTGGTAATAGAGTGGGTGTTCCACTGTCAGGCATACTTGAGATTCCGAGCGCAGCTCTCGCTTTCCCTGATCCCAAGGCTGCTACTGGAGATTGAGTTGACTCTGTGAGGTCATCGCTATCTTCAAAGCCTTCTGCAATTGCGATTGGATCTTTGTCATTGTCAGTATTGTCATTGAGGTCGTCTGCATTCTCAGTGAATGCAACGGGCGTTCTATAGTTGCTGTCGTCGCCGGACATAAGGTCTCGGGTGTGCGGTGGCAAGATCGCCGGTCTAGTCCCATACCAATTGTGAATTTGGAAATACATGTCTTGTGCAAATGTCCTCGGGAGGCCCTCTGACTTCCGTTAGGTCAAAATCAAATTCCAGTAATTTAACCCATTCATGCCAGTGCGAGCAAAGAAATCAACAATTTTCTTGTACTCTGGAATGATTTTATTCCACTTGCTCTTGCAAGCTGGTCCGTCTCGATGGCAAGCACAATGACCACATTGCATGACTTCGGCACTGATTCGATTCCATTTTCCAGCATCCGGGGTCATGAGCTCACGTCCGTCCTTCGTTTCGAGTTCATGAAGAAATAAATTTCTCTTCGCTTCGATAAGAGCAATGACCTCCTCAGCGTTCCAATTCGGACCACACTCCTTGCGGGCGCGCTTTGCAGGAGTTGTGTCGTCGGAGGTTGGCACGGTGGGTGCCAGCCGTGCTGCGCCTGGTGAAGCAGGCGTTCGACCTGCGCAAGTGAAGCTCACGTAAGCTACAGTTCCAAACAAGGGAAAACTGACTCACGAAGCCATGCATGAACTGTACCAGTGCATTTTTTTTATTAAATGAGCACACAAAGACAACAGTCTACAGCCATTGACCTCTTCTACTTCGGGCGCCACTTGTCCGGTGGAACGAGTCAAACTGTAATTGACAGGGCCCAGCAGTCTCTTGACGAGGTCATCGCATCAAACAATCATGATACGGTAAGCTAACTTATTGCATAGTGCAAATTAAAATTTCTGTCCTACACGAGAGAAGAAGTACATGGTACTCACTAACTGGACTCGTCACCTTCGTCTACGACTATAACTGCACAAAATCGACACGGAAGCAATGTTACTTACCTGCAGAAATTGAGCCCGTGGCCGCGCTTGATGTCCCAATTGACCGACTCTGCAACTGCCTGGACTCCATATTATCTTCTCTGCTCAAAACCAGAAAACGCATCAGATCCTGTAAACTCTGACCACTGTCTACGTGATTCAGAACTCCGACATGGACAACAAATACGAAGTACTGGCAGCAGTATACCTGATTGAAAGCTACTTGCGTCAAATGTACACAAATCCACCTCGTTTTCCTACGTTGAATGAAAGCTTTGTGTCCAAGCTTGAATTTAAAGCACTTGGTGCACTTGGAAGCGCCGTCACTCATCAATTTCAGCGTACCAAGCAGCACATATCGACCTGTACATGGCGTGCTCGAACACAACAAAAATTCATTGCAGTGATTAGTTTAACACTAAACTACCGTCTTAGCTTAATAGGACCCACCGAGCCCCATTAACTAAAATTGCTCTTAAACATTCAACATCTATGTTTCCGCTGATTTTTGCTCCTAATTAAACGTCGCCGTTAAACGCTTATCTTTAAAATAAAAGTTGCCGTGCTCGTTCTCCAAAAGTGCTACCACCGCGTGCCACATCGGAATCCACGTCAGTTCGGAAGTTGCAAGACAACTCCGGTCTGAATGCACGCTGACCACGACCTGTAGTACCCACCACTACTTCCGTTCTTTACAGCTGGTGTGAATGTACCATTACAAAGGCTTGGGCACTTACAGTGGTTCTCATAAGTATTCATACACTTCAAAAATTGACATAACTAATTGAAAAATTAGATTTTTTTAACAAATTTTGGACATGTTGAAGTATAAGTAACACACTTGTATAAAATGATTTTTCAAAATTTTCAATTTTTTTTTGACATTTTTATAATTTAATCAAATTTATTTGTGAAAAAAAACTTTTAATACAAGTAAATTTTTTCCAAAATTCTTTAGTAAGTGGAATGAGAATTCTTTATAGAATTTTTTGATAAGAATTCCTCAAACTTTTAAAAAAAATTGAGTGAAATATTATTTACTAAAGTATGACTTAAAATTTTTACATTTCTTATAATTCACTCCAAAAATCTCCAAAAATTGTGAAAAATTTGAAAAATGTATTAAATATTTATATATTATTTTTCATGATTTTTTGGAGATTTTTGGAGTGAATTATAAGAAATATAAAATTTTTGATTCATACTTTAGTGCAGGGTTGTCCCCGTCACGTCACGTCTGGACGTCCGGATGTCCGGACGGACGTCAGGATCCATCCCCGGCGTCCGTCAGGATGAAATCTGACCGAGAACCGTCGACAGAGGATGAATAACTGCAGAAATGGATGGACGGACTCGATGGACGTTATTAGTCGACGGGCGGGCTGGCCTGGCTTGGATGGGCGGTCTGGACGGGCGATTACGCTGGACGGGTGGCTGGACGGGCGACTGGACGGGCGAGCTGGACGGGCGGGCCGCCGTCGACGGGCCTCTGGACGGACATCTGGACAGGCGGGATGGTTAACCCTGGCGTTTGGATGATTGTGTCTGGTCTACGCAGGGATTAGAAGCACTTTTTCATCCACTTTCATTTCTTTGACCTTCCATTGGTGGGTTATGAAGAATCTTCAATTGAGTTTGGGGTCTTCCCAGGGTTTGTCTTCAAGTGAATGAGAAGTTAGTAAAAAAAACGGACCACAAAAAAAAAAAAAAAAAAAGGTTATTTTAGTGTATTTTGGGAAGTTGTTGCTCCTTGCTCTAAGTTTGAAATTTCTCCACAAAAATGATATTTTTTGAGTTTGAACCCAACTAACAAAATGAAGGTCATCTACTCTAGTCTCTACTCCAATTTAAATTTGGAAAAATTTGTAATATTGAATATTTTATGGCAATTTGAACTTTGGGTATATTTTCAATGTCTATTATTGTTTAATTATGGAATGACATGGAAATTGAATTTACACCGTGATGTTTGTCATTGTAATATACACACATGGTGAAATTTTCAGATTTTTAGATTTTTTGAAATTCAGTTTTTAATTTGATGTGATTTTTCTTCACTTTTTCTTCAAAAATTCTTAGAAAAATCAATTTTGCACCAAAAAATCTGAATTTTTTGTAATGTAAAGAAGACATGTAATTTCATCTCTGAAAAATAAATATAAAATTTTACTTACATATCTAGTTGCAAAATGGCAACAAATTGAGTACTGGGTAGTGAGGCTTGAAGTCAGTGGTAATGGGTCCGTCATTTAGGGGTTAAACATTATAATCTTTGACTCCATTACAATGTTAATTAGTGTGATATTGTTGTGCTTTCTTCTCCTATGAGATTTCTAACGTGTCTACTTTGAATTTATACAGTTATAATTCCAAAAAACTGAAAAAGTTTATACTTCTTATCAAAATGTATTCCGTTTTGGTCACCAAATGTCTGTTTAGAGAAAATTCCAAAAAACTCAAAACAAAACTTAAGCATTTAGGGAGCACAGGGCGTTATTGAATTTCTAATTAGAGAAGTTGCTAAATTGATTTTATATTGTACGAGTGTATGGCAAGAAATTCAAAAATATTCATCTATGAGGGCCCTAGGCTAATTATTGCCTCAAAACCACTTGAAGTTGCCATTTTGCATTTTTGCTTGCATTCATTTACAAATAAAAAGAAAAGAAAAAATTAGAATCTTAACATGCTAATATAGGATCATCACGTCACTTATTTCAACTGATTTGGGAAAAAAATTCATATAATATGACCTTATCGAGTTAGCAATTGAAAGATATTAGACTTTGATAATTTGATTGCCATTTGAGGAAAATGTTTCATTTATAAACTTTGAATTTAAAAATAAATATGAGGGAGTAGTTAATCTAAAGTCTAACTAAAAAAACCAAAAGACTAGAACTTGATTTTTCTTTTTTTTAAATTCTTAAGGCTTAAATCGGATAGACTCCTATGATCTCTATTTCAATGGAAACTTTTTCATAAGATAGATAAACTTATGAGCTTTTGGGGATTACAATTTTTTATCTCAATCGGTACCTGGGAGCACAAGTTATGCCACAATAACTTCAAAATTGGGGAGACCGGGCAATCCAGGCAGCCAACAAAATCCACAACAATTTGAAATAAAATTTTTAATTCTTTTTTGCTTGTAGAATGTATTTTCTTCCAAGTGGGAGGCTTTTATTCATTCCACATGGATTAGTAATGTGAAAATTATGGAGTTTCCTGTTTTGCGGGCAATCATAGCAATTTCTTGAATTAAATTTTCTTCTTTCACTTTGAATGCTAGGAACTTTCTATCTATATGGTCAAACATCACAAATTTTTTATCACGGTATCTAAGACAAGTGTAGAACAAGAATACAAGATCCTACAGGTAGATTCTCAAAGATATTTTTAAAATTTATTTGATAGGTGAACGCAGCAAAAGTGGTCATTTATGATGGTTTTGGCAAAAAAATGGCCTTGGGACTTCAGGAGATAACCCCTAAAGGACCAAGTTGATTTTCCTATCAAAAACTATTCAAAACTGTCATTTCGATTGCAAAGTGAAGAGAACTTTTAAAAATGGTTTTTTTTTGCATATCCAACCATAAGATCTTATACTTGACTTGTATATGAATACATGGAAGAAATTTCAGAAATTTTGACCATATAAATTGTTAGGTATATGCATGTAAAGCGAAAAAAACAATTTTTTTTGCACCTCGCTTGACTAGGTTTTTCGGCTTTGAATCTTTTTAGTTCAAATTTTTTACACTACAAATTTAAATGTTCTACTTATTCATGTTAAATACTTGAGTTGAGAATCTACCAAAAAAAATTAGGAAAAAAATCACTTAATTTTCACTCATTCAAAAATTGTTAAGAGAGTTTTAGGGCCAAGATTGGGGAAAAAACTAAATTGTGGATAGCTTTTAGATGGAATTGAATCATAATAATTCCAATGGTGAAATTGTTCTAGCCAAAAAATCTAACCTTGTCTAACAACTTTTCTTGAAAAATGCTAAAAATTGCATTCGAAAATTAATTCTACAACTTATTTTTTCAAGAAGAATAGAAGATGCTTAGATTGCCCGGAACACTAAGATTGTCCACAACTTTCTCATTATTAGTCCAAAGTGAATGAAACAAAGCTTCACATGTATAATCTTTGAGAAAAAAAAATTGAAAATAAATTATTCTGACTTCCTGTGTGTTTTTTGGGTTTTAGGGTCGAACTCCACTTTTGTTTATTGTGCCATAACTTTTGCACCCGGGAATCAAATACAATAAAAATTATATATCCACAAAGCTCTTGCAAAAATACACAACCTCCAAAAAACCCCAAACCTTTGTCTTCATATTCAGACCATAGAAACCTGCCCGGACCCATTTTGTCCCTTGAGGGGACAAGTGGTCCTTTAGGGGTTAACCTAATATAAAATAGAACACTATTTTACCTACCATCTAAGCATACAAGCTTCTTATACGCTATTACAAAAATGGCCAATAGACAAATCCAACAAACAAAGGTCAAAGGCAAAGCAACAATACACGATGTGGAGAAAAATTGATAAATGTATATGTTTTATAAATCCGATAAAGGGCAGTAACCCTTTACATATGTATACTTTGTACAACTTCCGGTATTTAATTCTATACATCTATTTAGTTGTACTGAATCTCACCCAAAACTATCTATTCTACTCCTTCGATTACAATGCCACGTGCTACGCTCTGTCTCAAAAATCTCTGCAACTCTTCTCTTGATTGCAAAGTCCTCAAAAGCTCAGCTGTCATGTCATCATATCTATCGTGTAGGTGGGAATAAATGGCATTCAAGAGTTGAGGCTCATGGAAGGTATTGTCTTCAACGTAATTTGTTTGCTGCTCAAAAGTCAAATCATCTCGATATCCGATGGGATTGCCCTGAGCGTCAAATAGCAAGTTGTGAGGATGTGGTTGACGCACAAAAATGTTGTGATCTGTGTCCCAATGTCCACCAACTATCTGAGCAAAGTATACTCGACGCCCTATATCACCTTCTCCATACACCCTCTTGATTACCTCTGTCACATGGGCGTCATTCTCCCAATGTACATCAGCAATTGTTCGTGCGGGAAGGTGTCGAGTGTCCCCTCCCCACTTCCAAAACCATGTCAAGTCTTGACCCCAATATTCGCTATTACCTTGGCCCGGTAAATTTTCTTCGTTATGCTCGTAATGTGCAGGCATATGGCCTTGGAGGCCAAACATTTCGTACAGTCGTCGATGAAATGGAGCCTTGCATTGCGCACATCTCTTTCTGGTGACTATGTGGGGAATGAGACACGTAGGGTGGTATAAATGTATACACGTACCGAGACTCCATCCACCCTCGGGGCCAAATGGTTCTTGGCACATAATACACGTCGTCCCGTCTTTTACAAACTCAGGAACGGTAGGCCACACTAGTGGCCTAGTGCCATCACGTTGTACAGGCCCGTACCTATAGCGCTCGATATCATATTGGAATTCCAAGGCTGGATCATGATTCCAATCAATGCTTGAATTTTCGTCTTTTACGGGCAAAGCATCGGAGAACATTTCTTCCACTCGAGGCCACGAGGTCAGGCCAAAATAACGTCGACCTCCATCATTGAATTCCGCAGCCACTCTCTTCACTTCAGTCTGCATTTGCTCGGTCTCATTTAGTATTAAGCTGCATACCAACTTCATATTGCACAATAATTGCAGCAGGTGCTCCTTCTGAGGATTCTGGACCATTCGCTAATTTTGAGCAATTATAGCACTCATGGTCCTTTCCATGTCTGTTTGAGTTGCAGTAAGAGACCGCACATCTTCTTCAGCTTTGTTGGCGTGAATTTCCATAGTGCGCATTGCGTTTGTTAATTCTTCAATGCTTGCTTTAGTGCTTCCAACCTCTGCTTCAGCTCGCTCGGCACGTGCACGCATAAGATCCAATGTGCCACCCTCTACACCTGGAAAATTTACCCGAGGCCGCACCGGAAACACATTTGTATTGCTCGGGCCTGGCCTATCTTCATCCGCAGCATACGTAGCACGTTCCACTACGACATCGAGTGGTGGAATTCCTTCCATGCTCAACCGCCTTTCACGGGCTACAAGGTCAACTTCACGCGCGACGAGTCTGGCATTTTCATCCATAAGGGCCTGAACCCTTGCTCTTTGAGCTTCCAACTCTGCAACATGTTGTCGTACTGCTTCCTCCTTTTGCGCTTGCAGTGTTTGGACTAATTGGCGCAAGCGAACCACTTCCTCATCAACGACTTCTACTCCCTCGCCAACAACTTGTACTCCCTCATCAGCAGCTTCCACTCCACCAACTGGACCCTGTTGGTTGAGATTTACTCCAGTGCCCGTCTCAACCGCTACTTCCATCAAGTCCATCCTTGGCTGCTCAGCTTGCTCTTCCACGTTCTCGTGCACATGCGATAAATCGTCCAATGGCACTTGAGGATTGGGTGGAATTTCGCGAGCCCGGTTTGGCAATTGATTATTCCGTTTTTTGGCCAGGAAGGTACTCCAATCCACATCCTTCCCAAGAATAACATCCGCATATGCCATTTGGGTCAATGAAAGTGTGCCGTCTTTCTTTGTTCTTCGACCCCAAATGAACAATGCCACTTCAATCAGCCGCTTTTTGAGGGCCGCGTGTTGACACATGTCAAAATTTACCACGCCTGAATTCACGTGCACCTGATATCGATCTTGGTCCCAATGGCGATTGATGTGGGCCCAATCTACATACTTCGCACATGTCGTTCTTGTCCATGGCTCACGCTCATCCATCCACCCTTCGTTTGCCAAAATATTCCGGTCATTGAATGTGTCCCAATCCAGCGTTGACCTATTCCCCCTCTTCTTTCTATTTGGGGGTTGACCTTCATGTCCTGAACCACCTGCTCCACCCTCAACGTCCATCCTTGATACCTGCACAATGACACACAAAAGTCTGTATGCGAATACACTGACAAATTGTTTTGCCTTCTGTTGCGTGAAGGCAACTGAAATGTGGCAAAACAAATGCCAAATGTATAACACTTCCTCTCAAATTGCAATGCAAAGCTTTCTCAAGCAAGGACAATGCAACTCAAAAGAGGAAGCGCTCAACAATGAATCCTTAATCTCACTTATACCCCCCAATTACTGAGCCGGTTGGGGGGGTAATTAAGGTCAAATCAGCCGTTTTAATCTGTAATCCAGACCGTCCAGGGCGCCGGACGGCCCGACGATCGACGGTCTGAACGTCCACTTAGGTTCGGCACAGGTTCGGGGCGCCGTCAAGAGGTTCGGGGGCGCCGTCAACAGGTTCGGCTTATAAAAAAAATCATTGCGCCGTCCGCGAGTTGGACGGACGCGGCGACGGACATTAATTACGGCTGACGGCCTACCCGTCCCCTCCCCTCGACGGCCTGACCGTCCCCTCCACGGAATGCCCATCCCTTCGACGGCTTGACCGTCCCCTCAACGGCCTGTCCGTCCTCTTCATTCAGCTAGATATGTATAAAAAAATTTATATTTATTTTTCAGAGACAAAATTACATGTCTTCTTCACTTCTAATAAAAAATTTTAGACTTTTTTGTGGAAAATTGTTTTTTTTGAGAATTTTTGAAGAAAAAATGAAGAAAAATTACATTAAATAGAAAATTATTTCAAAAAATCTGAAAATTTCACCATGTGGGTATATTACAATGACAAACATCATGGTGTAAACTCAATTTCCGTGTCATTCTATATTTAGAAAATAATAGACATTGAAAATACATCCAATGTTCAAATTGCACTAAAATATTCAATATTAGGAATTTTTTCAAAATTCAAATTGGAGTAAAAACTAGAGTAGATGCCCTTCATTTTGTTAGTTGGGCTCAAACTCAAAAGATATCATTTTTGTGGAGAAATTTTTCAGATTTAGAGCAAGGAGCAAGAACTTCCCAAAGTAGACTAAAATAGCATATTTTGTGATCCGTTTTTTTTAATAACTTCTCATTTAAGTGAAGACAATCACTAGCAAGACTACAAACTCAATTGGATACTCTTCATAACCCGACACAAAAGATCAACAAAGAATATGTGGATGAAAAAGTGCTTCCAATCACTCTCCAGCTTGTTGGATAGTCATCCAAGCGCCACAAAATGGCGCCTTTGGCGTTCCAGGGTTAGAAATTGAATGCACCGCCAGGACTTCCCTAACTTTCATGGACACAACCCATTCCTGATCGACGCCTTATGGTGGGATTGGTGGCTATGTAGGCTGTTCTGTTTCTGTGAAGCAGGAGATGAGCAGTGATTTATTACGGTGTGGTTCCCAAGGTAGTTGGGGCACATCACGATTGCCTCTAGTACTCTCAATGATGCAACCAACCTTGAATGGATTTTGCAATCAGCCCTTGGTTGGAAATAGGAAAGTCTATATGACTAGAATGGTTTGAATAGAATCTTCGACAGAAAAATTCATAGTAATTACGTTTTGAGAAATAAAAATCTGAAAAATTATGGCAACCTTCCGAACTCTATTTTTGTACATATTTTGTCCAAAAATTAAAATTTCAGTTGCTTTCTTCATTTCTCACATGTGTCTTTGTATGAAAAAAAAATTGATTATTCTTGCTAATGGCAACAGACCAAATCAATCATTCTGCTTGTCATAGGCTGGCTTACCTTAGTTATTCATCCAATAGCCCAGTATTCATCCATACATCCAAATTTACACATATATACAATTATTCATCCAAACATAACTTTGCCAATCTACAAATAAATTTATTCATTTAAGTTTATAAGTTGAAATGTGGTCCAAAAGATTCCAAACACAATCCGAAATCCTAAATTGAATGCATTTTTTCTATTTGTTTAGGATTAAAAAAAAATTCTTGAAGGATTTAAGGGTTTAGGGCGTGGGTTTAGGGTTTAGGGTTTAGGATTTAGGATTTAGGGATTCAAGGATTTAGGGGTTTAGGGATTTAGGATATTCATCCATTCATCCATTTATTCATCCAACATCCCTTTGTTCATCCATATCCCATTATCCCCTTTATTCATCTGTCCGCATATTTATTTAATCCTACACCGATTATTCATCCCCATTATTCATCCCCATTATATGTTGAAATGCCCATTTATGATTTATCCATACACATATAAATTTTTTCATCCATATATGCAATTATCAATCCCGAACCTACTTGGAAATCTAATCCTAATCCAATGAATTGCTATGAGAAGTATAGAATAACAACAATTGCAAATGAATGTCAACCCTAACCTCTAAACCCTAAACCCTAAACCCAACTAAATTAAAAAATATATTCCGGGAAAGCTTGTAAGTTTTTCTATCTTATTAGAAAGTTTCAAAAAATTTATGAGCCTGTCCAAAATCCATGTTGTCCCCCATAGGGACAATGTGACTTTAGGCATTAAACGCATGTATATAGTTGTTTATATAGTCAAAGTTTGTGAAATTTCTGGAACACATTCCTACACTATTCTTGTACAAGATCCTACTATTAGAAATTCCAATTTTTTTTTTCTATATTAGCGGTAAAAATGGCGGATTTGAGTGGTTTAGAATGGAAAAGAGGCCATGGGACTTTAGAGGTTAAACATAAGGTATTACATAATAATCAATCCATAAGAAAAAACTATAGCACTTAATGGATCGTTGCATTATAATTTATAAACTATCAGGAAAAACATATAAATCACAAAAATGTAGAGTTAATATACTCAGTTCACAATTTTGGGTTTAGGCATCAAAATGAAACGTAATAATTTTTGGATTTCCTTGATCCATTTTTTTGAAACCACTACTATTAAAACAAAGGGCCCCCAAATCATGCACTTTGCAATTTTTTTAAATTTATGCACCCTTAAAACAAATAAATAATCGGTGCAGTGCATGATTTTATTTCAATTTGTTCTAAAATCCAATACAACATCGCCGTCATCGCGGAATGCATGATTTTAAGGGTGTTTGTTCTAACACACTTAAAATCAGTTTTTTTTTTGTAGAGTGTACTATTTAGGGGCCCTATATAAAATGACATTAAGAAGCTTAAAGTCAATCTTACTTCTCATTTAGAATGGAATTCTATTCAGTTGCACACTTGCACGTACATAAAGGAACAAACATAGGAAAAAATCATCCAAGGTCAAACACAAAACTTCTTAATTGGGGTCCTAGACTACTATATTTTTATGTACATCCAAACATTTGATGCATTTTATTTGCACCCATTGCCAAGAAAGTTGTTGGCAATGCATGTGTTCTAGCAATCAAAGCATCTCTTAACCCTTAAAGTTCTTTGTAGGGCTCAATTTTGAATGCAACTGAATCTTCAAATTCCTCGTAGATGAATTTCACCTTTGGGATTATTGTATTTCAATTCCATCCTTTCATGTAAATGCATCCTGAAATATAGTGTTTTGTTGAATTTTCAACCTATCTATATTTCAGAGTTCAGAATGTTCTAAAGACATTGTGCTAAAGTTTAGGGTGTCTTCATTATGGTTTTTAAAAGTTGAAACTTTAAATTTAATTCCTCAACCTATAAATTTTTTAATTCAAAGTCTACATTTCAACGGTTCAACCGCATTTTGCACTTTTGATCCCAACTCAAAAATTGATGTCATCTACTCTAGTTTCCACTCCAACTTATGCTTCAAAGTAAGCCCTAAACCCTAAACCCTCCTTTTTGTTGCAATTTTTTGTGACTATTCACTATTTGATATTGGGGAAGTTTATGTAAGTATGTAACTTTTGCAAATAAGAGAGGATTGGGTTAAGAGAAAAAAAAAAAATTTAGAAGGGATTCCATATCTTATGAAAGGGTTACCGCATCATGTAGTCCACAAGTATTTTATATATTTTAAGGTTGTTACTAAAAAAATTGTAGAGTGCATGATTTGGTGGCTTTTTGTTAATAAAAGTATTAATTTGTTTGGCATTTATTTGTCCTGTAATTGAAACAAACAAGAACACTGAATTAGCACTCCAGAAATTCCCGCCACCGTAGAGTACTGTAGTATTTCAAAATTCAAACCCCTGACAAGTCCGAGAGTGGCAAACGAGGTAAATGAATAATTCTACGAACAAGGATTCAGCATTTAAGCCCGCATGCGACTTCCAGCAGTGTTGGGGACGGCCCGCTCGACGGCCTTCCCGTCCTGGAGACGGAATGTCCGTCCCCTCGACGGCCTGCCCGTCCCCCCGACGGCCTGTCCGTCCCCGCAAATGGGTATATAACCCGCCTTTTCATTAAGTTCCGCACCAGTCTCTCCTGCTCTGACGGTGCTCTCTTGTCCTGGATTGGTTGCAGTCCTTGCTTGGGAGCGCGGGCGCTTGGATTGAGGCTGGTTTGAGGAATAAGGGGGGCGATTTTTCACATTGTGGAACCCGAAACCCTAATTCCTTTCATTTTGATAATCTGTTTCTGTCTCGATGGCTGGTCGCGATTTCTCGAAGAAGAAGGTTGATGCCTGGTTTACAGGCGTTGGAGATGAACATGATTTCGAATCAACGGATTGCGTTTCAGAGGCCGTAGTTGCAGAAGGGGTCAATGCTATGGTTGGTGGAGAGTCTGTGGCTGCTCGAGAGTCTTCGAAGGCAAAGAAAAAGCAACGGAACAGGCACAAGTCCGCAAATCCAGAAAAGTGGCCAAGGAAGGTAGCAACGAGAAAATTGCATGAAGTGGCATTGGATTTTTTGGATCAATATACGATTGCGCAATTGAACACAACATATGTCTCACGCGGATCCGAGGGAGTGGATGCCATTAAAAACAAGTTCCGCCACTTGTTTTGGACAGCAATGAGCAAGGATGAGTGGTTGGAAGACCGCACAAAGGAATCATTCGAACATTGGTTGGATTCACAAGTTTCAACGTGTGTCTTCAACATTGCCCAAGTTGCTGAACACATTAAAGGCTTTCAAAGGACTGTGCCGCCCAAACAACAAGCTTTGAATTTGTTGCACAAGAAGGTGTATTGGTGGCATGATGCAATGCGACCACTGTCTTCACACAACGTTCGTTCAGCTCCGTGGTTTCAACGAAGTCATAACTTGGCCTTCGGTCAAGTGGCTGCGAGAGGAGTGGTTTTCCTGGAAAGAGGAGTGGTGGTGGTTCCTTTGTCCGGCCATAGCAAATGAGGGGGCCACGGCAGGGTGCGCAAGGTTTGTCTTCAAAACTCAAAATATGTTCCCGAGAAGATGGTATTAGCTGGGAAGTCAGCCTTGGACATTGGTCAATTGAAGAAGTCAAGGGAAAAGTTGTCCATCGAGGCACTGGCTTGTCCATGCAATCATCCAGGGGTCATTAAATTCTTTGCTATAAATGACATGACCATGGAATGCTATTCTCAATGGTGGAATGGAGGTACTCTCGGCGCCATGTTTACTCTTGATGAGAAGAATCGAGATCCGGATGAAATCGGGGAGCTGGCTTACTATGCAACTGCACAAACAATGCAAGAAGATAAACAACTCATGGCGTATAGGCGCAAGCGCACCGAACTTGCGTGGGCGTTGATCTGCATTGTGGATGCAGTGCAACAGTGTTCTGTACTCCACAACGACATCACACCCAAGAACATTATGCTTCACTTTCCAAATGATGATGGAAGAACTATATGGATTGGTCTATGTGATTGGGGAATGGGTAGCCGCATCAATGAAGAAACACCTTCTCTGTACCAATTTGATTGTTCACGGGCATTGCAGACCACTCGATCTAAACGTTGGTGGGTGGCTCCTGAGTTGATGTACTTGACTGGACAGACCGGAACTTCAACATCTCCAAGTCGCATGGTGAAGCCACCGTGTGTTAGTATACACACGGACGGATACTCCATAGGAAAATTGGCTATGAAGGTATGGAAAAAGGATCACGGAAATGTAGAGATGATTCCGGACCATACGGCATTTGGTACATTTCAAGCAACACTAGGCGAATTGTGCAAGGTGGAGCCACTACAACGACGCTTGGTGACATATGCCATGCAACGATTAAGTGGTGCTCCAACGTTTTGGATACCACCCATGGATTGCTACCGCGAGGCACGCAAAGAACAAGAACTTGAAGACCAACAGGCAAGAAATGAAGATTAGAGAAAACAATATTAATATATATTATTATAGTTGCAAAATTAGTGTTTACTTAGCACAAGCAGGTCTTATAGTGTAGGCTTGAGGACATCCGTAGCATTGTAGCACACTTTGTGGCCTCAATCCATTTTGTACAAATTTCTTTTTAATATAAACTTCTTTTATCTAAACAATGAGTGTAATCTTTGTTCCGTTCCTTGCAAGTTTTTTGTAAATGAATGGTCTTGCGCTACTTGGTTTGTGTTGTCTACAAATCCTAATTCCAAACATTTATACAATAGTGGGTACTGAATGAATTGATGATTTGATGTGGTCATGTAGACTACCAAATATAATTTGAAATTAGAGACTTCAAGCTCTAAAGTCCTACTACCTTTTTTCCATCCAAAATCCCTTTAAATTTTTGAGTCACTCCATGTTTGATTAACCCCTAAAGGACCGTCTGTCCCTACGGGGGACAATTTGGGTCCAGGCAGGTTCCTGTAGCTTTAATTCTTAGAGAAATTTTTTGGGATTTTTTGAGGTTCTGCAATTGTGCAAGAGCTTTGTGGACATATAAATTTTATTTCAATTGGTGCCTGGAAGCAAAAGTTACAGGGAGGTGAAGCAAAATTAGATTTTGGCGGGCAGCACAAAAAATATCACAAAAACTCAAAATATTTTTTAAAATATTTTTTTTCTAAGAGATTATATTTTTGCCTACATGTGAAGCTTTGATTCATTCTAATTGGACTAAATATGAGAAAGTTATGGACAATCATAGTTTTTCGGGCAATCTAAGCATCTTCTTGAAAAAATAACTTATAGAACTCATTTTTGAATGCAATTTTAACAATTTTTCCCAAAAAATTGTTAGATAGGGTTTAGTTTGCATATTAGAATAATCTAGCCATTGGAATTATTGTGTTTCAATTTCCTCTTAAAGCTATTAATAATATAGTGTTTCTTTCAATCTTGAACCTACTATTACGTAACAATTTTTTAATGAATGAAAATTAAGTGTTTTTTTCCTAATTTTTTTTTCTTAGATTCTCAACTCATTTATTCAACATAAAATATTATGAAAATCTCATGTGTAGTGCAAAAATATTAAGTTAGAAAGATTCAAAGCCAAAAAGTCTAGTTGAACAAGGTGCAAATTTTTTTGTTTTTTTCACTTTAAATGCAAATATCTTGCAATGTACTTGGTGAAAGTTTCTGAAATTTCTTCCACATATTCTTGTACTAGTCTAGTAGAAGATCCTATGGTTAGATATGCAAAAAACAACAATTTCTAAAGTTTTTTTCTCTTTGCAATAGAAATGGCAGTTTTGAGTGTCTTTTGACGGAAGAAATGCCTTAGTCCTTTAGGGATTAATGAGATGAAAGTAATGAGGAGTTTTAGTTTGACGGTAGTTATGGAATATTGAATTTGTACTTCAATGACACTTTGAAGTCTTTTTTTAATTCATCTTTCTACTATTTTTGCAAGAAAATAACATCATGACGGCATGACGCATGAGGTGTAGATTATTTGTTAGAATAGTACACTTGTTGGTTTGGCCTGGCTTGACCATTTTTTATTCTATAACTACATAATTAATAATTTAAGGCTCTTAGGCTCTATTCAATCTCATGCCTATTCCTACAGTTGAATTGACAATGTTACACTTCTATTGCGCAATTTTTGTAAATGATGAAAATCAAGTATATTTATCTCCCAACGTTTTTCCTATATTTTCAACTCAATTCTTGAATATAAAAAATTTTAAATTCAAATTGAATAGTGACAAATTTTTTTGCAAATTGCGGTCAAAATGAATCTAAAATTGCAAAGACAGCATTCCAAAAACCTTTTGTTCCAACTTCAAACGCTAATATCTTTCAATCCATCCTTTCAACTCCTTATGAAAATTTTACTACATGGTAAAAAAACAAGTGAAGTATTGAAATACGAGATCTTACGGTTAGATTTTGTAAAAAACAATTTTTTTGTAATTTGAGGCAAATGTAGCAGAAATGACAATTTTGAGTGTTTTTTTGATAGTCTAATGATCTTGGGAGTTGACATTTCAGGGGTTAATAGTTCCGAGATGGAATCAAAACACAAAAATTCCAAAGACCGAAAGACGGGCAATTACCATTCCTAAAGGTATGTTTTATATATACATTGAAGGGTACAAATTGCCAAATCGTATCCTTCACGAGAATGAAAGGAAGAAATGTAATATTTATTAATGCCGAATACAATATGCAAGGCATTGAGCCTCAAAATCGGAAAAAATGAAAAACCATTGCATTTGCCAATTGCCATTTGGAAACATGAAGACACTCTGGTCTTTTTCAAAATACTCAACGTCTTCCATGCCTAAGATTATGCACAGAAGTGTTTGCATTTGCTTCTCCTTGATTTTGTTGGTTACCACCAGCTCCCGCAAGTGGACCTTGTCGAGGCGCCCTGTAATCACTATTTCCTGGAACCTCACCATTTTCACCTATACTACCACCGATGGATTCACCATCATCATTAGATGTTGCACTACCACTTTCGCTGGACGCATTTGAATTGCGGTTTCGCTGTGGACGAACTATAGAAGACATTGTCCGAAGAGGTCATTGGCCCGTTGCATCTAGAAGACCATCTGTATTGGGTGCTCCTACAATAACTTCTCTTGCAAAAGGCTGGGTTGCTGCTTCTTCCCTCCTCATCCTTCTACGAGTTCTGAGACCCCTTCTTTCACCAGTAGTACCTTCTTGTCGTGGACGCTTAGATCGAGTATTCGGACAGGTGGGAGGGCGCACTGAAGTCTGGTTTGGAGTCGTCCGCTCAGACATATTCAAAGTTTGGACAATACTAGCCAATCGTGTACCTATCGATGAAGTTGGTTCGCGGGGACGAACTTCGGAAGTCGACGGCCTTGATGCACTTTGGGTTCGTGGATTATCCAGTACTGGCATTTGACGTTGTAGTGCATCCGAGACTTGATTTGGAGGGGGCATATCCGATTCTCCACCATGAAGGGATCCTTCTCCATGGGTGCTCCTCATGGGCAATGCCTGTGGTACTACTACGTCTTGTTCACGTCCTCTTTCAACGTCAGTACCATCTCTTTCTGTAGTGGCATCAACTTGTACATCTGTAGGGTTTGGACATAGTGGTCTCGGTGCCACAACGTCCTCATTCGTATTTCCCCCACTTGGCCCAGCATTCCACGTTTGTGGCATTTGTGGTGGACTTCTTTCATGTCCCTCGTGGTCATTGTTGTTATTATCCTCTTCTTGAAAGTCAAATACGGATGCATCAATTAGAGGATCCACTCTTCTCATCCCACCAAATCTGTCGTTTGGTGGGTCATCGCCATTATTGGAACCATCATTTGAATCATCATCATCGGGGTCAAAGAGAACCGAACCACGGTCTAAACCATCAGACTCATCTGTCATGGAATCTTCTGACATCATATTCTCGGTGTACCACCTTGTCGGATTTGCTGCAGCCCTTTCTCTAAGAGTCTTGGAATTGGTATAAATGTAAACTAATTCCTCAACACGCTTCGATGTCAATCTGTTGCGGGATTTGTTGTGCACAAACGAATACATGCTCCAATTGCGTTCACACGACAATGCAGAACACACTTGTGCGAGGATCTTTTTGGCAATCGGTGAAAGTATACGAGCACCGGCTCCGAGAAGGTCCCACCATTCGTGAGGCTCCAAATTTAAGGTGTGTACATCAGGAAGTCCACCAAAGATGCCTCGACGATCTCGAAATGCTTGGTACTCAGACAAAGCAGAAGCAAATGCTTGATCTCCAATTGTCAATTGGCGCAATACTCTCAATATGGCTTCTCTTGCCTCATCGTCATCCATTAGCATGACTTCATCAAGTAAAAAGGGATTCAATAAAGCCCCTGCGTAATGCAAATCTGTCCTAAGCATGTTCCACCGATCGTAGAAGGCATCGACGGCGGGAACTTCATACCGTGGTTCCAATGAAAATGGTGGATCTTTCAAAGATAAAACATGCTTTTCCACGTTCTTCATCACAAGCCATGCCTTGGCCATGCACGGGTGCTTGCCATCAAACTCTCGAAGAGCAACCAAGACGGGCTCCACCATGTGCACAAAGTTCAAACATTTCCTCCAAAATTCATCTGTTCGCACATATCGTCGCACATTGTTAGCCTTTTCTTGCTTTTGACGTGATGTCAATTTCCTTGTGTACTCATTCCACTGCGCATCATGGACTGTCGATTCCACCGCTTGCCTCACCTCCACCAAACGCTCAATCATGAGGAATGTGGTCGCAAAACGTGTCTCAACGGGATTTTTCAAAATTTGATTTGGAGAATGTCGTCGAAAAATTGCAAGTGGCATGTGATGCATGCGAATGTATTTCACAATTGTCTTTGCCTTCTTGACCATACTTGTTATCCAGTCTTGCTTTCCCCAATCTTCAAGTAGAAGATCAAGTGCATGTGCTGAACAACCTTGAAAATATATGTGTGGAAATCGACCAAGTAACAAAGTGCCAGCGGCCAACATGTTTGCTGCATTGTCTGTACAAACTTGTACCACATTCTGTGCCCCTACCTCGTCAATGTAATCACCCACACAATTAGCCACGTAAGTAGCATCTTTGCATTCGCCTGTTGTGTCTATTGATCCAAGAAATACCTCTCCACTTGTACATGCCAACATGACATTCATCAATGGTCGATGTGTGACATTGTCCCATCCATCAGAGCATATTGTCACGCCGTATTTGTGGATTGATGCCCTTGTCTTCTCTGCTACCGTTGCAGCCACTTCGTCTTTTGTGGATTTCATGAGCTTTGTACGAAGTGCATGGTAAACTGGAGGCTTGTAGGCAACTCTCGATTCAGATGTTGATTTCACTGCATCCAAAAAAGCAGGGTTCCTCGCTACATTGAATGGTATATTGGCTTCATAGAAAAATCTAGCCCACTTCTTGTCAAGTACTTGCTTGTTTGATGTGTTCATTCCTTCTTGTACAGACAATTGCCTCATCGATCGATTGTGGGTCGAACTAGGGTTGGGCGCCTCCGATGATCGTACTTGAGAGCTTTGGCCTCCAGTGTTTTCCCCTCCCTCATTTGCTGAAACTGAGGCATCACGTTGTTGCTCACCACGTACTGCACTTGGTTGTATCGTTGATGGTGATGTCACTTCCACGTCGCCTACAGTTCCATCCGGAGCGACTGCAGGTATATTTCCTCCACAATTAAAAAACACCACTTTCACAGCTGCACTGGCTTTGTTGCACGCTCTCACTCCAGGGAGGTTGTCATTTCGTCTGTATCCCAAATGGAAAAGCAATCGATCCTTTCGATAACTTAACAAAGTTTGGCAAAATTTGCATGAAACTTTTCCATCCGATCTTAGGGTGTACCAAGGTTCCCAATGTGACCTTCCTCCTCCCATCGCTCTTATATGTTCTCCTCCACCTCCACCTGCATAAAAAACAATAAGATTAGTATTCTGTTTGAAATGTGATGTAGAAACAACACTTGTTGCTCTCACAACAAGTGCCACCACATCACACTCTTCTTGGACTTCGCTCTAGAGCAATGGTTGTACTCCAACCAAGTCACGAGAGGCAAAATCAGCAAGGAAAAGTAATCTTGAATAGGCGTAAGTCCTAAATATACACCATGAAGCCGCTCCTAAAACCCTAAATCCGAAACCCTAAAATAACCCAGGTAGACGAACATTCTGACGCGACGGACATCCGTCCAGCGTCGGCCTGTCCGTCCTGGCGACGGTCTCCCGTCCAGCGTCGGCCTGTCCGTCCAGGAGACGGTCTCCCGTCCAGCGTCGGCCTGTCCGTCCAGGAGACGGTTGCCCGTCCAACGACGGCCTGGACAGACTTCATCCGCGCCGTCGACGGTCCCGTCAGCATTGGCGACGGGTCCTGACGCGTCAGGACGCGTCAGGACGGACGTGTCATGACATCCGGACGTGAAAAGCCCACGTCACGTCCGGATAGACAACCCTGCTTTAGTGAGTAATATATTACTAAATTTTGTTTAAAAGTTTGAGGAATTCTTATAAAAAAATTCTAAAAAGAATTCTCATTCCACTTACTAAAGAATTTTGGAAAAAATTTACTTGTATTAAAAGTTTTTTTCACTAATAAATTTGATTAAATTATAAAAATGTCAAAAAAAAAATTTGAAAATTTTGAAAAATCATTTTATACAAGTGTGATACTTATACTTCAACATGTCCAAAATTTGTTAAGAAAATCTAATTTTTCAATTAGCTATGGCAATTTTTGTAAGTGTACAAAACATTTTGAGAGCCACTGTAGGAGTTAAGTTCTAATCATAATGATTTTTTTTCATAGGAAAAACACACTTGCAAAGGCTTGGGTACTTAGGGACTAAGTTCTAATCATAGTGATTTTTGTAGATTTTTATTTCACCTTTTTATTCAAGTTGTCTTCGAAAGGTCTTTTTTTGAACTGAAAAGGTTATTTTTTGAGGTCAAACCTATCAATTCCTATTGAATAATAGAATATATGCAAAGCAAAGTCTTTACGATATATATTGTACAAATGTTAAAGAACTAACATAGAATTCTTCAAAAAAAATGCCAAATGAAAAAATGCATTTTTCAATGCTTGAGATGTGTTTCTATTCATTTGGTGTTCAAAATTTCAATTCGTGGTCCTTTATGGATTAATATCCCAACTATCCGCTATCCATAAACCAATATGTTGTTTACCTACGACAAAGTCTCACAATTACCAATAAACCAATATGTTGTTTAACTACAACAAAGTCTCACGTTCACATTTCTTGTTTTATTTCTCAAAGATGAAATTACATGTCTTCTTTGGGTCATAATTTTTTTAGATTTATTTTATAAAAAATTAACACTTAAGAATTTTTTTGAAGAAAAATCATATCTAATAGTAAATTCTTTCAAAATTTCTCAAAATTTTACCATAGGTGTATATATCATAGTGTAAAGAACATTTTAGTGTGAACAAAATTTTCATGTAATTCTATAAATAGAAATTAGTAGACCTTAGAATCACGCTCAAAGTTCAAATTGTAATAAAATAGTTATAAATATTAAGAGATTTCCAATTTTTCAATTGAAATAGAAACTAGTATAGATTAACTTCATTTCTTTAGTTGAATCAAATTCCAAAAATATCATTTTAATGAAAAATTTAAACTCTAAAGTATAGAATAACAAGTTTCTAATATTCATTTAACCCTTAACCCCTAAGCGCTCAAACGACCATTTTATGGTCGCTGCCCAACTTCGGGCAGATTTTTTGGACGAAAAAAAAAAAAAAAAAAAATTTTTTTTTTTTTTTTTACAAAAATTGGGTTGTCTTTCTATATTTATACTCAAAACTAAGATCGCTACAGTCAAACAAAAATTATAAGAGAAATAGCACAAAGAGTCTAGTATTTGCCTAGTGTTGAAAAACTTACTATTTGGGGAAAGTGTTGGTGTTCTCATTACTAGATGTTATGCATTTTTTTACAAATCAATAGAAACCACAATTTTGACCAATCAAAAAAAATTCAAATGCTAAAGATAAAAATTGTATTTTTGGTGAATTTTTGAAGTTATATCTTCAAAATTCATTTGAAGAGAATCTAAAAAGAATTTTATAATTTTAACCGTACGGATGTTTTCTACTTTTTGTGCTTCACATTATCTTCTTTGATGCAAACTTCAAAAAAATTACAAAACTTATATTTTATAACACATTTGTGTTCTGTCCAAACCCCTTGGGCTTTTAGGGGTTAATTCCTAAATGCCCAAGGCCTTTTTTGAACAACTAGGAATTTGCTCTAAATTGAACAAAAAGCCAACATTTTGATAAGTTGTATCAATTTTTTATGAATCGTAACCATACAAATTCAAACTAGACATGTTAGAGGTCACATAAAAAAAGAAAACACAACAATATCAATTATGAATTGAAAGATTATAATGTTTAATTTGAACATGAAGGTGTTCAAACTGCAAAAGTGACTTGAAGTCTTTCAATCCTCTTTTCACATGCCAACTCTAAAAAGTTGGTCTACAAAAAAATATGAAGTTAAAGGACCTAACATGCATAACCCCAATCAATTTATAGCTTCTCATAGTCTATTCTACAATTTTTTTAAATGAATTTCTAATGTGATTTTTCTTCCAAGATCTAGTGTATTTGAGTAACAATTCCAAGAGCCCTCAACACTACAGAAAGTCAAGATTGCAATGGGTACCTTTACACAAAATCTTGAATAGAAAAATCATAATCCATGATTTTCAAAATCGGACTTGTGACACTAAAACTAGACTTCAAAAAAAAAATTCAAAAATATAAATTACTAAAAATAATAACTTATTTGGTTTTATTTAACTTCAAAGTTTTGTCAACACCAAAATCTGGTGCCTTGGGCATTTAGGGGTTAAGTGACAAGGAGACCATTCTGTGGCCGATATATAACAAAGAATCAAACTGTTTAAAACAGAAGTGCGATTATTCAACCTCAGAATTTGTTGTGAAAAGAGGAGATCTTCTACAATAGCTTAACTTCCAATGCATGCTTTTACAAATTTTTAGGCCAATGAATCACACGGTAATGTAAAAGGATGATTTCGAGGGACTTTTAAGGGTTAAATAACATATTTTATAATTTATTTAAGCACCACCTTCTTATGGAAAAAAAGAAGCATAAATACCTCAATGAGACAATTTCTAATACCATCCTAAACAAATCCCATTCAAGGAACTCTCAAAATGAAATTGGATGAAAAATAGTCTTTCATCGATGCTACACTGCTCCAAATGTCATCCAGACACTACAAAATGACATTGGTTACCATGGAAATCATCCTTCTAGATACCATATAAATTGTTTGCTTCAAACTTTATTTTAAACACTCATTAGAGATCAAACTAATCATAGTAACCTCCCCTTTCCACAAAAAATTTCAAGACTGAAATATAATTCTCTAGGGGAGATACCCCATTCCTCACCACTTAAGGAATTAGAGGTAAGTGGAGGGCAATTTCTTTGGAGGGAAAATTATGTTGGGTGCAGCAATAGAGTTTAAAACAAAATTACTAAGAATTAATTAGTTGGAGATTGTGTCCATCCCACATTTATGATATAAATCTTGCTATTTCCGACCAAGGACTGACTGCAAAATCAACCAAGAGCTGGTTGCAATATTGAGAGTTTTTGAACCAATCATAATGTGCCACAACTACCTTGAGAAATGTGCCATAATTAATCAATGGTCTTGTCCTCCTTCACAGAAAGAGAGAAGTCTACTGTTTTAGAATGTTTTAGAATGGGGTGTTGATCTGGAATGGAGTATCTCCCCTATCATCCACAAGACAATTAGTGTCGACAATCACGTTAGAAGGTTAACCATATTTTTCAACCACGTTACAGACTTACATTTTCAATACTTCACAAAAACCATCCACAAAAAAGGTTAACCATTCACATGCCATATGCAAGACATCTTTGTTGCAAGATAACAACCCTAATCCTATTAACCGTGTAAAGACAGTGCAAACCTGAAAGGTCCCATGACTTCACTATAGAAACAAAGAATACACCTATTGATGTAATAATTGGAGGATTTTGGCCAGGAGTCGCATCCTTCTAGCATTAATTCGCATTCCAAGGGAGTTGAACCCTTCCAACCACTTCGTAAAATGGTCACTGTTGCCCGTCCACAGGAATGTTTTAGACAGCACCTCACTCGAACTTACCATGTCATTTTCTCGGTATTGCAACCGAGTCTGACGAAGAGAAGCATAAAAAACGGTTACGGAGCAAACAGACGGCGTAGTCCTCAGAACCATGGCTCCCTTGCTCTTCAAACCAGGCCAGGAAAACTACACAAGCCCTGAACAAACATGATGAAACTCTGCATTTGTTAAACGCATTCTCCAAGGATCAGTTCCTGACCTCCGCTTCAAATTCGGCATAATGTCAAATACCCCCCGACGCTACTTTGTAAATTGAAGGAGCCCTACAGAAAAGCACACTAAGATAGCAGTCTCTCAGGAATAAATTGCAGACCATGAAATGTTCATTTCCACAGTGCTGCCGGGCTACATATGGGAAATATCCTGATACAAAATAGACCATAGAAGTCAAAACCATCAGTAGAAAAACAATCCACCAGATCCGCATACATATTAGCTGCTGCAAGCATTCAGCATCCTCAGCCATATAACATGAATAATGCTCAACAGAGATCAATGGAAAATACAAATGCAAAGCATGTTCAAAAGATGCCTCCAATCAAAAAATTCAGATGCAGAGTGTTGAAATTATTTCATAATGAAGTACAGATGGAATAGGTTGCAAGATTCCCATGAGATAAAACCGTGCGGAAGAAAACAAACTCCGCATAGAAGGTCTACATGACTACACAAGGGCACAATGAAATTCTTAGTTCCCCCAATTATTCCTTAAGAAAACAATCTGCTTTCATATGAGAAGAAGGCAAATTCTATTCCAGATCCAGCTATACTACTAGATCAGATTCATTTACCACTGCAGCTCCTCGATATGCCGGACTTCACACCGCCTTCTGCTGTACAGGATTCCAAAACGACGTCTCCTCAGCATCACAAACCTGACAAACCTGGTCTATATAATTCACAACAGAAACTCTTACAAACCATATATCATGACTAATAAACGCTAAAACTATAACATGTAAAAGTATCTATGAGTCCGGTCATTAACTTCTATCAACTATTACAAACATTTATTACAAATATTTCCAGGTCAGGATTACAGTTATACTTTTACTAAACCATCTACCTCGCTAATATATGCAAGGAACTTGATATGCAAGTACATCAAGAGGGACTAAGCCTCTTTCACTGCACATGATAATTGGACAGTGGGAAAAAAAACTGATTACAATAATCAATCCGTTGTTTTTAGCAGAACTTGAAAGCTAATGAGTGTACCGACACTAAGCATGGCGAAATTGAAAGTATGTCCGTGAAATCAAGGGAGAGCAGTGCCATAAAATGTATTATTGGTGATGTGAAATTGTCTTCGAGTTGATATTGTGCTGAAAAATTGGTACCATATCTAAGAACCGTGTACAATGGACATGATGGAAACGAACGTAAATTAAGCTGCAACATCTGGTTCAGTGGGCGTGAGGATAATTGAGAATGAACTGAGGATCGAGACACTACCTTAAAAATCGGTGAAGGGAAGTCCTTGCATGCTTCACACGAGCAACTTGATAACACAATCAGTGGTGGCACAACAGATAGGCCGCTTAGCGTGACTACGATAGGAAGCTTTGAATCGAAGCATATCGAACTGAAGTATGCAGTGTGGAGTCCGTAAGAAACGTCAAGTACAGTCCTTGAAGCATTCATTTGTGACAGGATCGCTGAGTGGCAGGGACATAACAAACTGCTTGCGCTCCAACAGCATGTGAAGAAGTTAAGTGTCAACAAATAAATGCTCCAAAGAAAACGATGTGCAGGATCCCGAAAGAGGTGACTTGATCAACTCCAGGTTCTTCACATGCTGCCTCCACTTCCACCAACGTATTCAGGTGTGTGCCACACTTCGACGAACTTTCAAGACGAACAAGAAAGCTTTCGATACTCAGGACAGAAAATGATGAAGCCAGATCAACACATCCAAGGACGGTTAGCAACACAACACAATACGCGACACGCGACCCAAGACACCACCGGGAGGATCGAACCTCCCCACACCACGTAACACTTTTTTATTAAGAGTGAGACCCGCCCCGTAAGCGCACCCATAAGGGCAAGGTCTCGCGACACAACAATCTGCCCGGAACTTTCAGTTCAACCATGGCTAGACTGCGGCCGTCAACTCTTCAAATAACAATCCTCGACCGAGACAATCTGTCCAAGTTGATAATATCCTTCATAAAACTCCGCGCTACGATATCCTGCTGCTGAGCCACAAACTCGCTTGCAAGTTCCCTGCAACCTGACAACACATAACAAGAACTATGAGCATACACCATTGGACGTCTCCTTGAACCCAAATAAAACCAGCAAAAGACTGAAGACTAAAGTACACAGAGATAAAACCGAAGATAGAAAACTCGGAGAGAAGCGTTTAACAAAGCAACAAAAGTTTCAAGAACAATTGACCTCACCATACGAAAGAAGCACCACGCGGTGAAACGGCCACCTCCTTCCACGGAGGAAATCTCTTGAACAGCTCTCAAACGACCATCATGCAAAACACAGCGAAACCGCTCCAACTCATCCAACGCCAAACTCTACTGCGCCCCCCTCCAGGAGACGCTCCTCCGCGTAAGTATCCATGCCTCTCCCACGCGACTCAAAATCAAACAAACTCCCACTCCGGCGCTCCATATCAAAATGCCCTGTTGAAGCTTCGGCGACCACCGCAAAACAAGTGTGTCTGATAAAAAACCTTGGTGAAAAGACGGCCGCTTCAAGACGCTTGCAGCCAAAGCTATGTCGGAAAGAGGAAACGAAGAGTGAGAGAAGTAAGCTTAGAGTAGGTTGCTGAACCTTGGACGGTGGAGGAAACGAAGAGTGAGAGAAGTAAGCTTAGAGTAGGTTGCTGAACCTTGGACGGTGGAGGAAACAAGGAGAGAGATGATCCTATACCCGCGTCCTCTCATGGCAGCCGTTGATCCAGACCCCACCGCTTTCAGATGTCCGTCGATGTGGTGGATGTGAACCCGTGCAACGCCTTTGGGTCGCGGAGAGCAAGTTCTAGAAGCTTCCAGCGGCAGCATCGAAACCGCTGATATTTGGACGATCAGATCTTTGTGTAGCGGTAGACCTTTTCGCACCAGGGCAGTTACTCAGAAATATCTTTTCAATACACTTGTCCTGTGACGGTGTGACCCGCGTTTTAACCCCTCAAGGCCTAACATGGTTTTGACAAAGGAGGTTTTCAATGAATCTTCCCGTTTTGATGTTTTTTTGCACATGGATGTGCTTGAAATTTTTAATTTTAACCGTACAAAAGTAAAGACTACTTTGTCTAGTATGCATGGAATTAATTGTAGAAAATATTGACGGTTGGATTTTTAGATTATAACAATTTTGGATGATGAACTTTATAGGCCAAAAACGCAGCTTTTGGGGAAGAAAAACTCTAAGAAGATGAATAATGTTTTTTTTCCTCCCAAAAAAATAACGAAATATGTGTTGTTCTTCTAGCTCTTGCTGTAATAACAATGAGTGGGTCTACATTCCACCCTTGAGCCACGATGCTATTTATTAATGATTGGTATTTTTGAATTTTATTATCTATTGTTACTTGCAAGAATCTGTCATTAGAAAATGTGAATTTTATGAATCGTATTGTGAAATTGTTATCTGGGTTAATTGGTGGATTGTTTTGGTAGGGGAGTCCTTTAACCCAAAGGATATCCAGTTTGAATCTAGCATTGCAATGACATCTCTGTCATTCACAGGAATAAGATAGTAGCCATGGGGGGACTGTATTTTCTTGTGGGTTGTTGTTGAATGTTCATGCATTCATGAGAGTACAATATCTACTATTTTTGATGGATAGGATTAGCTTTCTCAGTTTCCATACTGCTTTATTATGTCTTTTGACTCGGAGGGCATGAATATGGTGTTGCTTGCATTTTAGGAGTACATGGAGCCATGTATCTACGTCATGAAAATTACATATGAGGCATGTGATCAATGGGAAATCTTTCTATACCAAAAAATAGTTGTTTTCTAGCATTACCCATGTATTGGCCGGTGCGGAATTTTAATAAGCTTATTTTTTGTGAGTCTGTTATTTTGGGATTAGACCAGAATTCATTAGAGAGGTCTTTATCTATATCGGGATTGAGTGTCCATTTGCTAATGCTAGGAAATCGTTGTGCCATTATTTCTAGGTTTTTATCATGTTCATGTTTGGTGATGTATGTTTCGAGGCATCTAACTGGGCCTTTGTCAAGTATGGATTGGGCCTGGCCATTCGTTTTTTTGGTAGTAGAATGGAGTAGTGTGCGCAAATTCATATTTTTTTGAGGCAAATTTGTATTCTTTTGTTGTGCCATTTTTTGTGAGTTTGTCTGCTTGTTCATTACCTTTAATACTAACATGGCCTTTAATTTTGGAAATTATTGTAGGTTGTGTTCGTCTTTGGAGCATTTCTACCATAGATTCTAATATGGTTTTGTGTGCATGGTTATGGTGTAGTGTAGGATGTTTTAGCTGTCTATTAAGTACATATAGACAATTTAGGCAGGCAGTAAAAATGTGTGCTGGTTCATGTGGATATTGAGTAGTGATTATACGTAGTGTTTTATGTTTGGCCATGAGCTCGGCTCTAAAACTACTTTGTAGACCGGGTAGTCGTTTAGAAATTTGGATTTCTTTCTTTGAAGGAATTGTATATGCCATAACCTGTTTTTTTACGTATTCAATGTCCATCTGCATATTGTTGAGGTGGTACAAATGATTCATCGGTGTAATAGCTATATTTTGGTGGAAATTTTAATTGGGGGTTATTCGCGTATGTTGGTAACATGGGCGTATATTTGCAAATTTTGTAGGATCATTGTAAGAGAATCTATTTGGTTGGGTGGGCTGATATTGTGGTTATGGTGGTGTGTGCAGAGAATGTGTATTGCAAAGGGTTCAGTACGTGGTCTTTTATTTAGCTCAGGGGGGATTGTTGGTTCTTCGTATGTAATAGTGGCTGCAGCAAAATGGGTAATAACGTATGTGTCTTCAAATGGTCTGATATATAGAGAGAAGTTTTGGTACCAATTTATGTCTGGTATGGCTAGTGATGGTGTTTGGATCATGTTTGGCTACTAGTCTTGCCCAATGCAATGCTTGATGGGCCGTTTTTTCATTGTGTGGATGTGCAAAACCAATACCTTTCCATTTGTATTCAAAGGCTTTGCCGAGTGAACCAAATACTTTACCCCTTTCAAATAGAGAGTAAAATTGTGTAATTTGTGTAGAGCAGGTGATTGGTGAGGAGAAATATGAGTGAGAAATATTGAATGTTGTTGTTAGGGAATCTAGTATATTTTGTGGAAGGGTGTGTTCTGATGTTCTAAGTGGATTTTTATTGGACTTTTTGTATTCATATCGTTGATAGAGCCATATGATTTCGGTTTCAAATGTTTGTGTAGGCAATACAAGGCCATGTGTGCTATGGATGGCAGAGTGATATTGTTTCCATAGCCATTGTAATCTGGTGGTTGGGATAGTAGTAAGATATTTACCACTATCGAGGTATATGTGTGTTAGTTCATTTTGTGTTAGTATGGTATGTGTATTTGTTAGTATGTCTTTTTCAGGGTTGCATTCGATAGTGGAAATATGCATAAGTGGGATTATTGTTGGAGGTGGGATGAATCTAGTATCTCTAGATTGTTCATGGTTAAAGTTTATCGTGATGATGCCTCTGTAGTGCTTATGTTGTTGTTTTGTGTAATATTGTGTTAGTAGACTAATGTTGCGTGCGATTACCATTGGTTGATTAAACAAAAAGAGGTATCTTTGTGGTAGCCACTTAGTATAAGTTGTGTTATCTTGAAGTATCCATTGAGTCATTGACATAGGTATGTATTATATTTTATTGAAATTTTGTATTTGTCTTTTATATCTTTGGTTTTGTGGTCTGTTATAGTATGTATGGAAAATATAAGTAGGTTGTTTTGGATATGTGGAGGTGGATTTTGTTGTTGTAGAATTTGTGGTGGTGGTGGCTGTGGAGGATTGTCTAAGGTCCTTGGGTTTAGATTTTGGGTGTCTGAAATGTACTGTGCTTTGAGAATTCGTGGGAGTGGGTGTCTTTGGCAAGGGCTTGAACATTCCAGTGTACATCGTGGATAGCAGAAAAGTTGTTCTGCTATATTTAAAGCATTTTTTTCTATTTTGGTTGGAATTTGATAATATTTTTTGAAATCATCTAGTGACATTAGATTTGTGCCATTAGGGAGAGTAATGTGTTATTTTGTAGATGTTGTGTAAGAGGAGTTTATGTAGCATTTTAAGGAAAAGTTTGGGGTTTGTATGTAGTAAAAGAAAGGTAGTTTGCGACATCCATTCTTATTCCAATTTTGTTGTATGTAGTAGGAAGCTTTCTTTTATGCTTTTGAGGTGGATATTTGCTTCATGTTTTAGAAGGAATAGAGGACTTCCGTGTTGTAGGCGATCTAACACAATCTTGTTGTTTGATTCTAGGGATGTTTTCTGTACCTCCATATTTGGCTAAGATATGGTGAATGAGTCCTTTATAGCTTATTCCCAGTCATCTTGGATCATTTAAGGCGTTCCTAAGTTGTTCGTTAATGCAATATAGATATGCATTTTTAATTGAGAAGGCTTGGAGCCCAAAAAAGTTCATGTGGCAGTTGTGCTATTAATTGTTGGTAGGGAATATGGAACTGCATAGAAACTATAGGCTATACCAGCTCTAATTACGATGTCCACCATATTGATTTTTGTTTTATTGTGGCTGGGTAGTTTGTAAGTTGCGCGCATTGATCAATTATTTTTTTAGTGGTGATATGTGTTTGTATTTCCATTTCAATGAAGATACTAGTTGTATACCTAAATATATGTAAGGTTCATTTTGGTTTAAAATCGGTATTGGTTGATTTCTATAGCTAATGTTCATGGCTTGTATTTTGGTCTTGAAGATGTCGGGTTTTGTTTTTGATTTGTTCGGGCATCCCGTGATTGTGCATTTTGGTACCCCCAAGTCCATTCCAGCCCATTCGCAGTTTGTGTCTAATTTGTTAATTGAGATTGAAGTGATTGGAGTTTATTTGATGTAGCTACTAGGTCATCTGTATATGCTGCAGAACTCACAGTTATCTTGGATGTACCGAAATTGTAGCCATTATTGCCTCTTTGGAGCCATCTAAGTAGGGGTTCTAGAAAAATAAGGAAGAGATAGGGACTAAGTGTGTCTCCTTGAATGATACCTCTTTGTATTGGTATCGGTTTAGTTCTACCAAAATGTTCTCCTGTAAATATTGTGGTGGAGTGTGAGTAAATATTTCCTATTAATGCTACTGCGTCTTTTAAATATCCAAGGTTTGTCATTATGGCTAGGAGTCTTGCGTGGCCTATGGATCCAAAGGCATTTTTGAAGTCTATATATAATAGAAAAATGTCTTGATTTGTAAATCGTGTGTCTTCTAGAGCTGCTATGAGAAGTTGTAGTTGTCGAGATGTGCTACGTTCTACTCTAAATCCTTCATGGCTATCATAGAGGATTTGGTGTCTTTCTCTATAGTCAGTAAGAATTAAAGTGAGAATACTAGTGAAAATTTATATATAGTATTTGCAAGGGCAATAGGCCTGTGGTTTGGTAATTGGGAGGGATCTCCTTTTTTATAGAGTAATATAGTTAGATTGGTTTTCCAGGATGCTAGGATTTTTTTTTGTCTATAGCAATGTTTGAAAAATAAGAAAAGTAGGTTATGAAAATGTTGTGGCATATTTTTTAGAATTATGTTTGGAATTGAGTCCGGGCTAGGTCTTTTGTTATTGGCTAAGTGTTTTAGGCATATGTCATATGTTTCTTTGTCAATTGTGTAGAGGGATTCTGAGGTCCCTCGTTTGTCTATGACAAAACCATCTAAATCATGCCATGGATATTGTCTCACTCCACACATACAATGTGGTGGGTGTTCCGGTAGATAGTAGCATGTTAGAACTGTGGGTCTATTACTAATTGATTGTTGAATGTGTATTTTGTTGGCAATGTCTTCAGGGTTGGTTTGCAAGTTGTTTTTACTATCTATAATGCAATCTAGTGGGGGTGTATTTTGGTTTTTGAACACTTTTTCATTTATTTTGGGGACTTTTTTCATAGGGTTGCCTGTATTTGGAGATTGCTTTTTTAATACAATTTTGAGTATACTAGGTTGTAATTTTACAAGCTTGTATGTTTGCATTCTTGGCTAGATTGGCTAGGGTGTTAATCCATTCTTGTTGGTTTGTTTCCTATATTGTGAGAATGGTGGTGAGTTCATTTATTTGGAATGCATGTTCCTCAAAAAAAATTGTTTTAAATATTTCTACGTTTTCTTGTGGAATAGGGTTTAGAATTATTGGTAGTTTATTTTTTATTGGTAATATGAGGCGTAATAGTAGTGTATTTGGTGGTATATGTAATGTTACTGGTGAATGGTCTGAGTTGAGGTTGTGGTTGTGATTTATGGTTGTTGTATATAGAGCAAAATTAGGTGTGTTTATGTGGTAATCATCTATTAGACTAGTTTGGGTATAGTTTTGACCTCCTTGTCTAGAAAATGGGCTATTAGTAGGTATATATGTGAGTTGCAGATTGTTTGTAAATGTACGCCATTCTATGTCTTCTGCTTGTGGTGGGGTTATGTTAGATTAATTTTGTCTGCCAATGAGGGCGATGTCTCTGTTGAAGTCACCGCATAAAATGTAAGTGTGTTGTGGATGTAGGGAGATTTGATGAGTTATGTTTTGTTGGATTTTTGGTATCAATTGTAAATCATCTACGTGTGATGGCATGTACATGTGGAGTAGTAGCCATGGTTGTAGAGGATGATTGTTGATTTTAATAATTTGTAAATATGGTGAGAATTCGGCGGGAGTTGGGATTTTGGTGATGTTTCCTGGGTATGCATATTTTATATCTATGAGGGTAAGGAGTCCGCCACGTCCTGGTGTATATGGTTGTCTTTGTTGCATACATCAAATTAGTGCATGTGTGTTGTTGAATATTAGTTTATATTGTGGAAATAAATTTTGGATATAATTTGTGGATTTTGTTGCAGTTATTTTGGTTTTTTGGATTGTTATTTTTGCAGGGGTGGTTGGTGTGTGTGTTATTAGTTGTTGGAGGTTTGGTAAGGCTATGTTGATTGATGAGGCATTCCATGTAGTGATGTATGTATTGGAGTTGTTTGTTTGTGTTCTTATAGTGTAGGTGGAGGGTAAATTGGGTATAGGAAGGGGGTGAGAGTATTCTTTCAAGATGTCATTGCATTTCAATATTTCTATGAGTAATTTCTCGGGTAAGTATGGGAATTTGTTGAGCATACATCACAAAGTTTAGACCCTACGATTTGGCAACAATTATCATGCGCTTATCGTTGTTTCATGGGTTCGTACCATAATCGCACTAACTCAGTGTATTTTTATGCACTGAATCAGTGCGAAAACAATGAATATCAATAGCGTACGGTTTATGTACTTTAACTATACAATTGTTGTGTTAAAACTGCACAGCAATCATATAGTTAAAGTACATAAATCGTACGCTATTGATATTCATTGTTTTCGCACTGATTCAGTGCGTAAAAATACACTGAGTCAATGCGATTATAGTACGAACCCATGAAACAACGATAACCGCACGATAATTGTTGCCGAATCGTAGTGTCTAAACTTTGTGATGTAGTTTGTAAGGTTAGTGGTTCATTTGTTTGCTTAATAAAACTATATATTTCTTTGTGGATGGAATTGGGTGGTTCAATTAATTTTTGGTGTATATATTTAAATTGTGTATATGGGTGTAGTGTTGTGATGTGCCTTTTTGGTGGGTTTTGTAGTAGCGGGCCATTTTTTCTAATAGTAGCGTTGTCCAGTCTGGAGTTTGTGTTTGTGTTAGTAGTTGGTCACATGTCTCTAATTGTGGGCTGATTGTTATAATAAGTGCAAATAAAAGCCTTGGTGGTGGGTGATGTTGGTTTTGATAAATGTATCGTGATAGATGTGGATAATTTGTGGTTGTGTCGTTGTAGTGAGGGTGTGTGATGTTTAGTGTAGGTGAATTTTTTTTATCAAGTGCTGGTATTCAGGTTTTAGTTTTATTGTGCATGGAATAAAATATATTTTGCATCTAATCTTATATGGGGGTGGATGCATTGTAAGTATGTCAGACATGGGTCCGGATTAGTTTCTATATTTCCACATAAGAAAATTATTAGATGCAATGGAATTTTTTGTGTGTTGAAGTTAGGTTGATAGTTTTTGATTTTACTTGATTGTGAATGTAAGTTTGTGTAGATTTATAAATGAGTGCTAGCATGTAGAGTATGTTTATGTGTATATAAGTGTGATTTATGGGCATTTAGTTGGTGTACTTGAAATTGTGTAAGAAAAGAGGAGTGAGAAATTGATGAAGACATGAGACAAAGCAAAATATATATATGATATTGCCAGCAAGTGGTAGTGTACAATTGTAAAATGCAAATAAGGGATGATGTAGTACTAAGGTATATGACTATGGCACTCTATTTTGGGATGATGGCATTGTATAACTTAACTAGTTTGGTGGTGAAGAGGGTTCTAGGGCATTAATGGTTGGGTGAGCTAAGTTTTGAACAACTTCTATGCTTTAACGTAGATAGCCTTCCAGGTTTGTGAGAGCACCTCTAAGTTCATGGTCTATCTTGTTTTCGTAGCCGTGTGCCTCTGTTTGCAATTCCTCTTTCATCTAGCTCATGTCAAACTTGAATTCAATTCGTAGTTTCGAATTTAATTTTCTTTGGAGACTACTTCTTCTACTAGAGCTGATAGTTCTTCTCTATTTAGTGATTGTTTTGGAGTGGAGGATGATGCTGTGTTTTACATTGCTTCAATTGTTCCGGCTAGAGCAATGTTGATGTCCAAAAAATCCCATTTTTGAAGTGATTCATCATTGGATTTTGTAGACCCATCGAGAGAGTTGGGATGAGGCTGAAACTCCATCCATTTGTGATGTAGGCATGCTGATTTCTTCATGTGTTGTTTAAATCCCGTTGCATTGAGACACTCAATGTTGGCTATGCCGCTATGAGTATCTCCTTTATAGCGTGGGAAGAAGATGGACTTGATATTCTTGAAATCGATGTGATCATGTAGTCCTTGAGACACTTGAGTGATGGATTTGGTGAGGTTTATGTTTTTGACAATCAAAACTGGGCATTTTCTCTTGTTCACCTCCTCTCAGCTTAGCTGGTTCGGGTCAAGGTTGACTGGTTGTAGGAGCTCTCCCAATACTGCAATCCATTGCTACTTGATCTTTGCGAGTTGTTCAAGTGACGTTGTTGTCAACCATCCATAAGGCTCAGTAGTGGGTTTTTGAACTTGGATTAGTTCAAATTCAAAGCCCCGACAAAAGCTTTCTTGTAGTGTTTGTTTGAAGAGATGGTGGGTGTTCCACGTTCCTAGTGGTTTCGCTGTTGATCTTGATGGAGAGTAGGGTGCTAGAGGCTATGAACACTCAACTAGGGTGCGGTCTAAGCTCGCCACCATCTTCACCAATGGATACTGAATTTCAATTGATTCCATAGCCTCTAGCACCCTACTCTCCATCAAGATCAACAGCGAAACCACTAGAAACGTGGAACACCCACCATCTCTTCAAACAAACACTACAAGAAAGCTTTTGTTGGGGTTTTGAATTTGAACTAATCCAAGTTCAAAAACCCACTACTGAGCCTTATGGATGGTTGACAACAACGTCACTTGAACAACTCGCAAAGATCAAGTAGCAATGGATTGCAGTATTGGGAGAGCTCCTACAACCAGTCAACCTTGACCCGAACCAGCTAAGCTGAGAGGAGGTGAACAAGAGAAAATGCCCAGTTTTGATTGTCAAAAACATAAACCTCACCAAATCCATCACTGAAGTGTCCCAAGGACTACATGATCACATTGATTTCAAGAATATCAAGTCCATCTTCTTCCCACGCTACAAAGGAGATGCTCATAGCGGCATAGCCAACATTGAGTGTCTCAATGCAACGGGATTTAAACAACACATGAAGAAATCAGCATGCCTACATCACAAATGGGTGGAGTTTCAGCCTCATCCCAACTCTCTCGACGGGTCTACAAAACCCAATGATGAATCCATTAGAGGAGATTTGGGATTCTAGAAGACCGTTTCAGGGCTGTTCCCAATGCTGGGAACCAGCCCCTGCTGTCAGAAAAAAAAATTATTTTAAAAAAAGCTTTTTTCTGATACATCCTAGAACTAGGCACTTATCTGATCATTTCCATTCTATGTCTTATCATAGTCCAAAACCAAATAAATATCATCTAATACTTCACAAGTATCATTGCCTTAAGAGCAATTTTGTTGACAAGCATATCAAATCAACACATTACTTGGATAATTTGAAAGAAATTATCCACATTTAATTTAGAGTTCTCTATAGCCTATTTGCACAATATGTCACAAAATATGGACTAAGAAACTCTTTTATATAAGTATTTCTAGACAAATAGAAATGGTGTCTTCTAATGTAAAGGAAGTATCCATCTAATTTATCCAAGTACTTAAAAAGGTGTGTAATAAAGGAGAGAAATGCATCCTGGAATTCAATTGTTCCTTGAGGAAGTAAGCCTCACCTGCACCCATAACAACCAACATCAAATCATGAGGTTAGAAGTCGCATGCGAGGTGTCTACGGCTTACTTCAACGTGTCATAGTTTTCACAAGGAAAAACAGAATCAAAAACATCACAAGTCTCAAATCACACACATAGAATATATTAAGCAACAAATCATGAACCTGGCTACTGTTCATTGACTGTGATGCCATTTTCCACTTGTTGCTCTACAAAAGCCGTAAGACTAGACAAGAGATTTTCCACAAATCACTCGATCATGCGCAGCTCGAGACACACAGCCTTCAAACAAACGACAAAGGGCTAATCAATCGGCCAAACTAATCCCAGCAACTTGTGAGCAAAAGGCCAGATGAGTTTGGACTACCAAAGCCTCGAGTATTTGAACCCATCGACTGTACCCTTGTTGTTCCCGTCAAAGTAATTCCCCAAAAAACCATGTGGAGGCTCATTTTAAAAAAACATTAAATGGCCATACCAGATACTTGTGACGGATTTAATAATACAGTAATTACATCCATTGAGCCATCTCAGCAGAGCGTCTGTACTTGTCAGTTTTAAATATCTGGGTATGTTAGAATACCGTCATATTAGGACAATAGAATTATACCACTAATTAGTTAGTGAAGGTATATCTATGTCACTATTATGTCTCTGAGTTTCTAATCAACATCAAATCACTGCTATTAGTAACTGCCCATAAATTAGCATTCTTACTGCTATACTTTTAACTCTTAAGTGACCACTGTGAATATTTATAAATTGGTATCATATAATTCATACATGATCATCTCTTTATTTTTGTCCAAAAATAAAGCAAAAAAAACATAAAGTGGAAAATATATATATTGGAAAAATGTCAAATGGTTGGCTTTATTTATTCATCAATAAATAATAAATATTCCTATATTTAGGAACATGTTTTTAACCAATCATATCTCAAATTCATCCCAATATTTGTACTTGGGTATGAAAGCTAGAAAAAAAGAAAAAAGTTCTTAAAATGTTAAAAGAATACTAGAAAAAAATAATAATAATAATAATAAAATGACGTGGCAGTCGCTTGACCACGTCGGACTGGCCATGCCGCAGCGTTTCAGCAGTCCTGCAGAGTTCCCACAGTCCGGGAACTCGCGGGCTCTTAGAAGCCCAAATCTCCTCTAATGACTTCAGAAATGGGATTTTTTGGACATCAACATTGCTCTAGCCGGAACAATTGAAGCAATGTAAAACACAGCATCATCCTCCACTCCAAAACAATCACTAAATAGAGAAGAACTATCAGCTCTAGTAGGAGAAGTAGTCTCCAAAGAAAATTAAATTCGAAACTACGAATTGAATTCAAGTTTGACATGAGCTAGATGAAAGAGGAATTGCAAACAGAGGCACACGGCTACGAAAACAAGATAGACCATGAACTTAGAGGTGCTCTCACAAACCTGGAAGGCTATCTACGTCAAAGCATAGAAGTTGTTCAAAACTTAGCTCACCCAACCATTAATGCCCTAGAACCCTCTTCACCGCCAAACTAGTTAAGTTATACAATGCCATCATCCCAAAATAGAGTGCCATAGTCATATACCTTAGTACTACATCATCCCTTATTTGCATTTTACAATTATACACTACCACTTGCTGACAATATCATATATATATTTTGCTTTGTCTCATTTCTTCATCATATTCACATGCTTTAGGATGTGAGCTAATCTTTAGATTTTTATTTTTACATCATTTAGGATTTGACAAAGAGGCCATTGTGCATGAAAATCTAAAATCTCAAACCAAAGAAAACATATACTTTTTACAATAAGATTTCAAAAGATTAGAAAGCATATAAAAAAAGAATTCCAAGCTTCATTATAATATGTATATGTGTGTGTACATATATATAAGTAATGCTCCAAAGTAAAAGTAATACACAAAAATAAAAATAGAATACAAACATAAATATTAAACAAAAAATAAAATTAATAGGTGTATTGCTTTATTTGAATTACTTTTATACAAAAAATACTAAAAACAGGTGTTCTACTTTATGTGAATTTGAGTGTGAATTATTTATATACATAGAATATTAAAAATAGACGTATTATTTTATGTGGATTATTTTTATTTAAAAAATATTTAAAATAGGTGTATTTTCACATTAAATAACACACCTATTTTTAATACTTCATATATAAAAATAATTCACATAAGTAATACACCTATTTTTAATACTTCATATCTAACATAAATAATATATCTATTTTTAATATTTTGTGTATAAAAATAATTCACATAAAATAATACACCTATTTTTAATACTTTATGTATAAATAGATGTATTTTACCTCCATTTTGAAACAAATCCATTGATTTTGATAATTTGGTTTTCATGCTTCTTGCCTTAAGTTTTAGATTCCAACCAAAAGCCCTATCCAATTTTTTTCCTTCATCCAGCACAAACTATTGTATAAAGAAGTCACCAAAAAATGCTCAAATAATCTGTCATTGAAGCGTTGGTTAATTTGAAGAAAAATCAAGTACAATAAAATGCACCAAAAAGCAAGAAATATTCTCTAGAATTTGTTTGTTCATGTTGTAGAGTTTAAATTAATGTTACAAAACCCCTCATTCCTAATCCAAAACCTGAAAAAAACATTCAAAAATCAATACACAAAAAGCTTTGAGAGAAACATGACTCAATATGTGAGTTTTGTAGAAGATTTGGTCAATTGTAACAATATGACTAATGCCCCTTTGGGCCATTAGTCACATTAGTGACATCTGATCGAGTACATTTGTCACAACTTTTGCATGGATGGGTGAAATTTTCTAAAAACTTCTATAGATGTTTTATACTATATTAGGCACCTTCATAGAAATTTGTAGGAGTAGTGGACATTTTTTGAATTTTTCATTATTTTTTTATTTTTTTAACTCCCAACCCCAAAAGAGATAGGAATTGGTGTTCACATGTCTAATTTCATATGCTAGGATGTTTATTTAGATTTATTGCAAACAATTGGAAAGTTTTTGGACAATTCTTGAATACAAAAGGCAAGTATTTTGAAAAATTTGCTAAACTATGACTAATGTGACTAATGCCTTTTGGGAATATTATTCACACTAGTTACAATATACTAAATCTTTGACAACTCTCTAGTATGTGTGGGGGAAATTTTTTTAGGATTTTTATGAATTTTCTTTACTATAGGTGCAAATTTGTATGATAATAGGACACTTTTAGATTTTTCAAGACTTTGATTAAAAAAATTAGGATTTTGGAGGAGACCGAGTGAAATAGAAGGCTTTGCAAAACCTTTTTTGTCCTTGTGGCAAGTTGTGAAAGTTGTGGCTCTCTATAACAATTTCCCCCTACCATGATGGTGCCGAGTTGCTTGCCAACTATTGTTGAAGAAATCCTTAGCTAGCCTTCTTCTTTTAGGTCGAAGGGGATTTATAGCCCCACCTTGCCACTGGATCCCCGACTTTGCCATTGAGCCCTAGAAAATACATGTGGTAGGTTCAAACTTAAAGCATAGTAGGAGATGCTTTATCCGCCATCCCTGCCCCACATCGACCGGGATTGCTGGTCAACAATGTAGTGTAACAGCAAGTGACTGCTAGTACCTCCACAATGCCAGAGAGAACCATACTGCATTCAAATTGTGTTCATTCTTGCAATGTTGTTCAAATGGTCGCCCAATTTTGAACATTGCATGATTATGCCACACGCCTCACACCTATCATTTTGGGCGCACTTCCGTGAATGATTCTACTAGCTAGAAATTCAGAAGCACTCATCAAAATTACAATTTTGAGGTACAAATTCATGCTTTGCTCAAGATCAACCTCAAACTGTATGAAATCTAATAGATGGAAATAAAATTAGAACATACAAGAGTATTTGGCTCAAAGGGGTGATTCAATTGGTGCAGTTACATTGTGCCGATTCCACCCCTAATTCATGTTGATCGGCAGTTTTTATGAAGGTCCATAGTAGGCACCTTGACATTGCGGCCAAGCATGGGCAGTGAGGAGTTAAAATGAATACCCTCTATACATTTTAGGTGGTCATGTAGGTGCTTATACTTTAAATGAAATTTTTTCTATGTATTACATTACTTGCCAAGCCACAAGGTTGCAAGCTTGTTGTGATCCTCTATACATAGACCAATAGAAATTGTCCTATATAAGATTTAAACATTCTCAAACATGAAGCTAACATCAAAAAGTTACGAATATAAATGCGTCTATATATATATATATATATATATATGTATATGATCACATTGTAATGTACTTCATCAAGGTATTTATAGAATAATTACAATTATTATTATAATTCCTTTTGTTCAAACATTTAGGATTTAACCCCTTTATGCCTTGATTCATAGAAGGTCACTCAAGC